>CM021106.1:179732563-179994518 GCA_007115665.2 Sequoiadendron giganteum | reverse complement strand
AAGGCCAAAAACCAAAAATACTCACTGCATTTCTTGAAGAAGAAAGCTCTCTGTGCTGTTGCCAACTATGACACTGCCAAAAATAGAATTTACTAAAAATAGTAAATAATGAAAAGCTGCCCAACTGCCTTACAAGTCATATTATTGCGAAGCTCTCCAAAAACTCAGAAAGAATCTGCAATCCAAAATCCAAAATTCCATATGCAAGCTTATAAAAAATCTAAAACACCCTCCCAATGATAGGAAACCCTAATTTATGCTTTCGAGTAGCCTACGAGTCTCCGAAATAGGCTAACAACCAATTGCACTGATCACTTCTGAGAAGGGGACATTGCAGTCTGCCCTCCCCAAGATTGCTTGCCCTCAAGCAATCGCAAATCTAGATGCTGCAAAATCTCCCCATTATCCCAAGTCGCATCCTCAATAGGAAAATTCTTCCACTTCATCAAATACTCTTTGATTGTCCTCCTTCTCAAAGAGCATTCTCTAGAGTCAATGATCTCCTCTGTAATTAGAACCATTTGTCACTCCTCATCCAATGGAGGCAAATCAAAGGAAGCAACAATATTATGTCCAAGCACCTTCTTGAGGTAAGACATGTGAAAGACATTGTGAAAATTTCTACTCACTGGTAGCTCCAACTCATAAGCCACTACACCGACTCTCCTGATGACTCTGAATGACCCATAGATACATGGCTTGAGTTTCTCTGGTCCACTCTTCTTGAGAGTAGACTGTCGATAAGGCTGGAGTCTAAGATAGACCATGTCACCAACCTAAAATGTGCACTCAACACATTGCTGATCAATGTCCAAATTTTGTTGATTTTGTGCTATCTGAAGATTGTTCTTCAAGGACTTCAAAATATCTTAAATTTTCTACAACATATCCCTTGCTTGAGGGGATTTGTTATCACCAAACATCAAATTAGTAAACCTAGGGGCCTCATATCCATAGAGTGCCATAAATGGAGACATCCTGATAGACATGTGGAAGGATGAGTTTTAGCAATACTCCCCCAAGTGAAGCCATTTCATCTAAGCCTTTTGTTGCTTTGAAACATAATTTTTGAGATAGCCCTCCAACCACTTGTTCACAATATTCATTTGTCCATCAGTTTGAGGGTGGTAACTAGTGCTTGGAGTGAGCATAGCACCACTCAATCTAAAAATATCTCAGCAAAAAGTGCTTAGGAACTTGTTTTCCCTATCACTCACAATGTTTTTCGGCAACCCATGCAATCTAAACACCTCATGAAAGAACAAATATGCAACTTGAGCTGCTAAAAAAGAACTAGTGATTGTAAAGAAATGAGAAAACTTAGTTAATCTATCAACCAAAACATAAATATAATATTTTCCTTGAGCTTTTGGCAGTGTCGTGATGAAGTCCATTGATATACTTTCCCATTTTTGATTGGGAATTCGTAGTGGCTACAAAAAACAAACTGGAAATGTATGCTCATTCTTGTTCATTTGGAAAGTGTGACACTCCTTGATGTAGTGCAACACCTCATCCTTTAACCCCTTCCATGAAAATATTTCATAGATCTACCTATAGGTCTTGAAATAACCTTGATGACCAACAAGTGGAATTTCATGGAAATTTTGCAAGACCTTCTTTTTGAGCTTAGATTTGGGTACCAAGAAGATTCTCCCTTTGTAGTGTATCAAACCATCAACCACCTTGTACCTTTTTTCATGAAAAGAACCTTCAACAATGCTATTTGTAAACTAATTTTTGGAATAATTAGCGAGCAACAACTCCTTCCAATCAACAGTAAGCTCACACAATGAATTCAAATGAGGCCTTCTAGATAGTGCATTTGCTACAACATTGTTTTTCCTCTAACATACTCAATTCCAAAATCATAAGCTTGAAGCTTACTCACCCACTTTTCCTGCCTTTCATTCAAGTCCTTCTGATGCATAAAGTGCTTGATGCTATTGTGATCAGTTTTGACTAAAAACTTGCTCCCCACCAAATATTTCCTGAACTTAGCCAATGCATGCATGATTGCAAGAATTTATTTGTCATAAATGGGGTAAGTCTTCTCAACACCTCTTAGTTTTTTTCTCTCAAACACAATTGGATTTTTATCTTGCATCAAAACAACACCAAAAAATTCTCTTGACGTGTCACATTACAACTCAGATGGCTTGGAGAAATCCTGTATAGCCAAAATTGGACATGAATTCATAATCTTCTTGAATTTATCAAAAACCTCTTGTGCCTTTTCTAACCAAATAAAGGATCCCTTTTTGGTGAGATTAGTAAGAGGAGTACTTTGTGAGTAGCCTTTCACAAATATTCTATAGAAGCCACCAAGACCCAAGAACCCCTTCAAGTGCGTCAAGTTCTCTGGAGGTGGCCAATCCACAATTGCCTTGATCTTTTCTGGATCAACTTTCACTCCTTCAACACTGATTATGTGACCAAGGTAGAGAAAATCCTTTATTCCAAATTCAAATTTGGACTCTTTCACGAAAAAACTCTTTGATTCAAGGATGTTAAGCACTTCCTCCAAATTCTTAAGGCGTTCTTCCCGTGCCTTGCTGTAAATGAGAATGCCATCAAATAAAATCAACACAAACTTCCTGAATTGCTTCTGAAATATTCCGTTCATACAAGACTGGAAAGTGGTGAGAGCATTAGTCAATCCAAATGACATGACTAAAAAATGCAAATGACCATAATGGCATCAAAATTATGTCTTCTCCATATCAGATCCCCTCATGCGCATCTGATAATATCCCGATCTTAGATCAATCTTTGAAAAGAACTTGGCCCCATGTAGCTCATTAATCTTGGGAATAGGATATCAATTCTTGATTGTGCTTTAATTCAATGCACGGTAGTCTATGCACATGTGGATGGTGCCATCTTTATTCTTCACAAGCACAATAGCTGAAGCAAAGGGACTCTTACTTGGGTGAATGAAACCCATCTCCAAGAGATCCCTTATGTTCATCTCAATCTCATCTTTTTACTTCTTAGGATATATGTATAGGGTTGTGATAACTAGCTTGGCCCTGAAATTGAGTTTGATGACATGCTCGGTCCCCCTTTTAGGAGGTGGCCTAAGAGGTAGATCAACAAAGACCTTACTCTTCTTAGTGAGCAATGACTAAATATCAGGTGGATAGTTCCTCTTTGTCTCAACTGGATCAGTTGGTAGAACCATACACTTCGATGCCCACTCAAATTGATCATGTCGAATCAACCTATCCATTATTTTGAAAGATATAATCTGAGGAATTTTTTTTGACATTGCTCTTCACACCACCATCTTTCCATCAGATTAAAACTTTAACTCCATTGTTTACAGATTTAGAGAGATCTCTCCAAGAGATCACAACCATTGAATTCCAAAAATGACATTTGTATCTCCAATACTAACAATGCAGAAGTCATCTTTGATTTCATGGTTACCCAATTGCAAAGACATGTTGGAAATTTTTTTATTGTAAGAAAGATGAAATCCATCCGCCACCATGACTTTGAAACCTTCAAAATATTCAGTCTTGAGTCCTCTCTTTGCAACCACTCCTTCATTAATGAAATTGTGTATTGCTCCAATATCAATCAAAGCAACAATACGATGCCTTCCAATCATTCCACGAACCTTGAAAGATTCATTCTTTTAAAAACTAGAAAGTTGGGAAAATGTGACCCCACCTTCTTGCTCACCCTCAGACTCTTCTAGATCTTTTTCTTCCTTACTTTCAACAAAATCAAACCATTGCTCTGAGTGATTAGATTCTGATCTAAAATCATAATAAGCCTCCATGTGGTTAGAATGACCTCCTCCATAGAATCTATGTCCCTTTTACCAAGGTTCTTTGCAAGTGTAACATTTCCCTTCCTTTCTAAGCTTCTCACGAAGCTCATCATCCATCTTATAAGGAAAATTCTTATGCTAATTTGAGGAATGCATTTTATCACACTTATGAGGGAAAGGCTTGGATGTAAACTTCAGACTAGGGGTGGATAACTCCATGCTTCTAACTTTCTTGAGGGCTTCATCAAGGCTTGGTGGGTTAAATTCTTTTACCCATCCCTTCAATGGTTCCATCAAACCTTTTGAAAATAACACAACTAGTCTTCTTTCTGTGATGTTGGGCACCATCATGAAAAGTCTTTGGAAGTCTCCAATGTATTGTTGTAATGAGCCATGTTTCAGCTGTGCAAGCTCCCTAAAATTCACTTCAAAATCTTTAGGATCAAATCTATCAATCAACCAAGAGTGACCAAACCATGGTACCACCACTCATGGGTAGCTCCTTCCAAATGCAAGGTTACAAACTTTATGGCATCCTCTTCCAACACTGGTCTTAAAGAAAGGTAGTTTTAAAGATTTTTCACTCATGAAATTTCTATACACACATCACTTCCATCAAAATGGGCCAAGGTCACCTTTCCAAGAGCTTGCTGATAGTCAGTTCTAGGACCCATAATAGCACGATATTCAATTCTTCCACCATTTCTTCTATTTTTGTGATTCATGAATTGATCAAAAGGACATTGGTATATAAGATAAGGAGGCAAGGTAACATACTCCATGTAAGCTTGTATTGCATCATCCACAAAAGGTACTCCAATCTCCATTGCTGGTTCCTCCCTTTGAGTGAAGATAGAAAAAAGGGGTCTAGAGGTTAACCCTCTAGTAGTTGCCACATGTTGTCCAATAGTTCTATCTCTTCCATTAACCTCTGAACCATTGTTACCACTACTTCCACTATTCTCCCCAATATGGTTCTACCGAGGATTAGGCTGATTCAGAACCACTTGCTAATCCAATTTTGCTAGCAAGTGTGAAATCATATCTAGCATATTGTCAAACTTCTTTTTTGATCTAGCATCTCTTTCCTCCATGGTAATTATAGGACCTTCTAACATGTTTTCAACTACTTTACTAGTATCTTCCACTGCTTTACCAGCATCTTCAATTGCTTTACTAGTCTCCCTCAAAACCTCTAAAAATGTATCTGCCTCTGGAGTTGGTGGAAACTAAAACGACTGAGTTCTTGCCTAAATTCTGGTGTATGGTCTGTGTTCTCTATCACTAATCTAACAAATGAACTCTGATGGTCACAG
This sequence comes from Sequoiadendron giganteum, assembly GCA_007115665.2. Classification (NCBI taxonomy): domain Eukaryota; kingdom Viridiplantae; phylum Streptophyta; class Pinopsida; order Cupressales; family Cupressaceae; genus Sequoiadendron; species Sequoiadendron giganteum. The sequence goes on along the minus strand of CM021106.1, from coordinate 179,989,421 downwards.
GATGGCAAGATCTTGGCTCTGATACCACTGAAATGACCCCCTTGATTTTTTTTTCAAAATTTTAACAACATTTCAACAATGGCACCCATTAGTGTTAGCCAAAATCTTAAAGCAGTACTGGAAAGTAACCCTACGCCAAGAATGTGCACTCAAGACCCAAGGTGGGTGAGGTGCTAACATATGGTGCTAAGGATTGTTAGTATTCCAAACTGAAAGAATTACAATGTTGAAATGTAAAGGATGCAACTTGATTGCGTATTTCAACGGGAGTGAGTTGACAATGTAGCCAATCAAAAATATGAATACGAGTGTTGAAAGTAAAGAAGGGCAACAAGATGACCCCAAGTACAAAATGCAAAGACAGCGAGGTCTATCTCTTTCACCAATGGCGAGAATGATAATGCTTAAACAATTTAAATAAGGCGACATGTCCAACCTCTTCCACTAAAGTGGGAATACACTATGAAATGTAGAGATATTAGAGAGATGATTAGTACTATTGAAACAACTTTACAATTTGAACAAAATATTCAAGTAGCCAATATTAAAAGGTGCACAAGAATCTACAAATGTTATAATTTGATGTACAAGCATCAAAGACTCACCACTATGAAAAACCACTCCAAAATCTCCAACTTCTACAAATTAAAATAACAAACCAGCAAACTGAAAACTATAGACCAACAACTATGAAACTCACTAAATGCACATAAATCCCTAAAAACTAATCCAAATGACATGAAACCAAATGCAATGGAATCCTAGGAATATGGTGACCTAGATAGAATTGAGAAAATGCAACAAACTGATGCTATTTATTTTTCTAAAAAAATTCTAAGACTTCCCAGGCAAAGTATGACCTAGTAAAAGGGGTGACCAACTTGATAAAATCCTATACTTCTCCAAAAATTCCCAAAACTTGCACAAAGGGGCACCCAAAGCCAAAGAAGAGATATTAAAAATGCCTAGAACCGAACAAAATTTGCCCGAGGAGCTATGAGTAAAAATCTACTTCAGCTACACCCAAACCGACAACCTGTAAACTGACAAAACACACCAAAAGACATCAGAAAACATCAAAGACTCCATTACAATAAGCTCAATTTTCTCTAAAGAGTTAAGAACAACCTCTAACTTAGCTAGTTGCTATCTTTCAAGCAAGAAACCAAGTCCAAGCTAGGAGGTATGCATTCCTCGAAGAAAACCACTCACCATTTCAACAAAATAGTATTATAATTTCTTCATGGATGAGGAATGAAGAGAAAGTGCATCCTTTTATAGACTTTGAGAAGGTCCTTTAGAAGCTTCTAGAAAGTGCACCCAAACCCTGGAGGTTATTTGAATTTGAAATGAATTTATTTTCCCTCCTTCATGTTGGCGTCCAACTTGAAGGAGACATAAAATTTGATAATAGAATATTATCTTCCTTAAAGGTGGCGTCCAACTCCTCTTAAGCAATTTTTGACTTTAGAATTATTAAAATAACCTTTAAATGAGGCGTCCACCCTCAAGTTCCCTTTTTTTAAAACAACATGAAGTTATTTCTCTAGGCCAAGGGGGTCATAAAGTGAAAATATAACCTTTATGACTTTAAAATAATTAATTTCTCCCACGAATGCACAAGAAGGCCAAAAACCAAAAAAACTCACTACACTGCCTGAAGAGGAAAGCTCTCTGTGCTACTACCAATTGATAGTGCCAAAAATAGAATTTACTAAAAATAGTAAATTTTTAAAAGTTGCCCAACTGCCTTGCAAGTCATATCATTGCAAAGCTCTCCAAAAACCCATAAAGAATCTATAATCCAAACTCCAAAACTCAATATGCAAGCTTCTGAAAAAAGTTGAAACATCCTCCAAATGATAAGAAACCCTAATTTCTGCTTCCAAGTAGCCTACGGGTCTCTGAAATAGGCTAACAACCAACTACACTGATCACTGCTGAGAAGGGGACATTATAAATAAGGGGTTTTCTAGCATTGTTTCTTTGATTTTGAAACTTGCCACTGTTCTTCTTGTAGACACATAAAAATGACCTAGGCTTGTAAGCTCTAGTTTAATCCTTTTAGCATAATTAAGACATTTTAATTATGTCCGTGACCCATTTTCGACTATTAATTAAATAATTCATAATTATTTAATTAATTCATATCTGTTTATTCTTCATGGTTATTAAATAAATAAATTTTAATTATTTATTTAATGTGTCACTAATTATCTAATGTCTTCTTACAATCAAATAAATTTCTTAATTTATTTAATTATTTTGTCCATTATGTCTTCCAGATTATTAAATAAATAATTTTATTTATTTATTTAATTTTGTCCACTTTTCCACTATAATTAAATAATTATGTTTAATTATTTAATTATTCATTAGCCTCTCCTCTCCTAAATTAAATAAATTTTATTTATTTAATTTGGTCCACACTCTTGAATTTTGAATTAAATCATTTATATTTAATTTAAAAGGTTCCCTTTGTCACATTCTTCTATAACTAAATAATATATTTATTATTTAATTTCCACCTAAATTGAATAACTTTTTGCTATGCTCATTTTAAATAAAATTTATTTATTTTAAATTTTTCCCACCACCTAAATTAAATAATTTTATTATTTAATTTCTCCTCTTTTACTGTGCTCATTTTAAATAAAATGTATTTATTTAAAATAAGTCTCACTTTCGAATTTCCCTCTTTTAGTAAATAATTTAAATTATTTACTGTCACATGAGCCCACCACTTTTGAATTAAAATAATTTAAAATTCATAAAGTCAACATCCCCTCTTGAATCAAATAATTTTTAATTATTATTTGATTCTCCAGCAACTTCGGTTTGTGTGCCTAGAATCTCTTGTCACATGCATTGTCAACCCTTGATTTGATTTTCTAAAAATCAATCTTGTCCATTCATTTCAAATTTGACCTAATGTTGCCCTAACTCTAATTGTGGGTTGTCATATTGAATCTTGTCCATAGATTCTAGGGCACTTATCAATCTTTAATCTCATCCGTCCATACAAAATTGCATTTTCTATAAAATGCCAATTTTGTCTTCATCTTGACAATAAGAAGATAGTCACAAATAGATCTCTCATATCTCTTAGTCTTTGAATTTTATCAACTTCTTCTTCATCTTGCATTCTTGCATATAGTCATTTAAGTCCTTCAACATTTGCTTAGGGCTTGTCATTTTCATTAGCTTGCTCATCATAAATCTGAGGGCAACAACATATTTCAACAAGTTGAGAAGGTATAATGGAGGTCAGTCATGGAGGATGAAGACATCTAGTGAGATTGTTTCATTTTATTCCTTTTCACTTCATTATTTCTTTGGGTTTTCATGTTTTGCATGTGATATTGCTAACCCTAGGAAAATACCCATTGTTACACTTCTTTTCTTTTGTCTTCTTTGGTTCATTGGTCATCTTTGCATTAGTTGTTTGATCTTCTTTTGAGCTTTCTCCCTTTTCAAGTCCCAAACCACCTTTATCTTTTGATGCTTTCTGACTTTTAATTAACTCATCAAGCATTGTAGAACTCTTTCTTGAATTTGTTTTCATGAATTCTTTCTTTCTTGAGATCTGATCTCAGATTTACCACTTCTTGTTCAAGCCTTGTGCATTCATCAATTTTTATTTTTACTATTGCATTCAAAAATTCCTCAATTCTTTTCTTTTCTTCCTCTTGAAATTTCAGTCTATTGATATTCTCATTTACTTGTTTGGATTGTTAATTGACCTCCTTATGTCTTTCTCTGAACTTCTTGATTTTCTCTCTCAATTTTTTGATGCATTCATTTTATTCTTTAATATTTCCTTTAGATCTTTGTTTTCATCTTCAATTTTTTCAAGGTCTTCAAGAGAAACTTTGAGTTATCCATATTTGTCTAACATACAATCTTCTTCTATGTATCCAATAGAAAGAATCACTTTTGGAGAAATAAAAAACTTTCTATCAGCCATGTGTTCAATTTTGAAGATCTTCCCAAAGCGGTCAAGCTTCTTCCAAGGAACCAAGCTTTGATACCAATTGTTGAACACTCAAAGTACTTAGAGGGGGGGTGAATCAATATTTTATTAAACCATACAATTATTAACCACCCAATTACCAAAGTATACTTAACAATTATAAGGAATGAAAGCATGAACAACCCATAACACACATAATACATGAACACTGAGATTTTTACTTGGAAATCTTAGAATGGAAAAATCCACGATGAGAATTAGCTCACAATATGAACTATAACTGGCTATAAGATATTACAAAAAGGCTCATTGCTAGGTGGAATCACTGTCCAAGTGAACTCACTATTCACAGAGAAAAGAAAGATAAAAAAAAGTGACTTCACAACTAAGATTTGAATTGATAAAAAGTGCATATAACATATATTGGATTTAGTTCCTTTGAAGCTCACAACATCGAGTTAATACACTTCATTCAACTCATATTACAAATCTCTACTCGGTTCTACACTTACAACTCATTCGCTAAACTCTGCAAAATTTTGCATCACTGATTACATTAAGATCATGTACACATGAGATTCAAAATCTTCAAACTCAAAAAAATCTTGTATACATATACAAAACTCCTTCACAAACATCAATTAGGTCGACCTAATTAGTTGTAGCCCCAAATCATACAAAATGTACCTTGTCGACACCCAATTAAAATCAAAATGTCGTCATGGCTAGAAACATGTAATATAGGTCAACATGGACCTATAATAGCTCTCTCTTCCATTCACATCACATATTTAATCTCCAAAAATATTTACATACATAAGGTTAGTTAGGCATAGGACCTAAAAGTATACCAATCTTCTGTTACTTGCAACTTTCGAACCGCTTATCCAAATCAAGAAAAAATCAGAATTAAGATGCTACAAATGTCCATGAACAAAATATTATAATTGTGGAAGTAAATCTATATGGGTGAAAAAATGCAAACCAAATTATCGAAGGGCTCTCTATGTTGAATCTGTTGGTGTAGACAACAAAAGTACTTAACTATTTTGTTGTGTGGATCAAAACCACTTGAAAAATAACTCTTCTAGAATAATGCTTCATACTATTTTGACATCCATCATGTGGTTTTGAGATCAATGAAAACTCATTAATAAAAATGTTCTTCATTGTTTCAACAAATTTGTCAAATGCAACCTTTTTTCAAGATGATCTACATGTTGCAAATTCAATTTTGGAGAAGATTAAAAGTTTCTAGGATGACACTCATGCAAGAAAAGCTTCCTATAATATTTTTTATAAGGATCATGATACATAATGTTATATAATAAATGTGACTAAGGGTCCACACTTAGAATATGCCACTCTTGTGTTGGAGACCTTTATGATTTATGTCAAGAAAGGGATAGTGTCCATTGAATATATTGGGTCAAATTGAAACGACTAGCTTTGTAGCATATTTTTAGACAAAAGAGGTCCATGCTTAAGAGATTCTTCTTGGGGCATACGCCTAATTTAAAAATTAGACAATTTTTTCTTATCATCCTACAGGGAGGATTGTGCTAGATATTTTTTAGCTCCAACTATGCAAAGTTATTTTTTGAAAAGTCAAACTTTAAAGTCATCTTTTATATAGATGTTTTTGATAGATAAAACAACAAAAAATAGGGTGTTGGCCCAATTAAAAAAATATTAGAGGCTAAAAACCAAGTCCAAAGACCATAAGCAACACAATAATAGTGTTTTAATATAATATCAAAAAAAAAAACAACTAACATGAGATACTACACAACCAACTTAACCAAATAGCTTACCCCAATCATCAGTGAGGAACTTGAACAATTCCTTGTGACTTTTATTATTGCACCCGCCTTCTCCAATTATTTTTCTTGCAACAAGTAGAGGGTAGTTGTCGATTTGTACATAACCTTGGAGCTGAATTTGGAAAGGTTGACCATCTTTTTCTCAATATCTAGCACCATCATTTTGAGCTCAACAAGCTCTCCCACTATTAATTACAACACACTAAGGGAAACTATGAATCTCACCTGGAGGGTCCACACTGGAATTGTCCATGCTAATCATGTATATAGGCTAGCTCTTAGTAGTGTTCTCAAGACCTTTAGAATTAGACCCTTTCTCCTCCTCATTGGTTGAGAGACTCACTTGCTTAATAACATCCTCAATCACCTCCTTCCCAAAATACTTTGGATGGCCTACCAAATGGTTGGATCTTCTCAGATGAGAGCCTCTAAACACCTCCTCAGCCTTGTGCTCTTCAATATTGACAACAACAACAATTTCCTCCTCAACCAAGACCAAATTTGGTGATTTTTTTGCTTTTTGGTGGGTTTTTTTTTCAAAATCCACCTGGTCACGTTTGCTCAATCCTAGAGAAGGGGAATGATTTTTAAGGTTACAAAAATCTTGAGCCACTTCAGACTAGTTAAAGGTAGGAGTCATAAGTGAAGGATTATCCCCAATAAGGTTAGAAGGGGTGGAGGGTAGTGGGGTATCATTAGGAGTAGAGGGTTCACCAAAAAACATTTGTGAGGGAGAAGTATGATCAGGGTTAGAAAGCTTCTTCTTTTTACCTTTATTTTTCTTCTGAGGGGTCGAAGTGGTCACAACTTGAGGGAAATCAGGGGGTTTCATCAATCAAGATAACTTTAATTTGATTTGGCAGACATAAGGCAAGATGGAATTGTTAGAGGAGCATTATAAGACCTTGATGTAGAGGAATAGGTGATTTTTCTAGGAATTTTTGATTTAATTCCAAGACATCTTAATGGAGATTTCCAGGGAGGTTATCAGGTAGAAGGGGAAACTTATCAACACATGATGGTAGAAGTGGTTAAGGAGGGGGAAGTGGTAAAAATAACAACACTTGTATCCACCTTCAAGAGTAAAATACTTCATAAGTATGAGGCATACCTTATCCCATGGTGAAGGAAAATTTTCCTTGTCAAAACCACCTTGTTGTTTAGTGGGTTATTCACCCTCTTTGAAAAAAGAGCTAAACTATCATTGTTTGAATTTTCTTTTGTTCTTTTTCCATTTTTTCCCTTTTGTATTCATTCTTGTTGCCTTTATAATCACATCTTAGTCAACCTCAAAGGAAATTATACCAAATTTTACTTTCCTTGAGTCCCAGGCTTGGGCAAACTGAATGGATAGATTCACGTCACGTCCCTTGAGGCATTCCACAAAAGAAGTAACCCCTCCATGAAAAATATTCTAAATAGTGGCATCAATGGAGAATTCATCGCAAGAACTGGGTTCAATATGAACTCTATCCCCACCCATCCTTTCCTGGAAAAATAATAGTATTTGTAAAAAGATAGAAAATATTCTCAAGAGCTTACACAAAAGCCAAGGAGCTAAGAAATGCGTGTAATCAAGAGAAAATAAAGGATTAAAAACCATGTTAGAGTAGTAATAATTATATAAACCCGTGTAAGAGTAAATATAATTATTACAAAGCATCCTTCGAATCAAGAGCCAATCATGTCTCACAATGACAATAGTATGAGTATTCAAATTTTGTCTTATGTCAACAATCATAATCACAAGAAAATTTAAACTCAAGGCTTTCCAGGCAATCATACAAGTCTTTTCAATGTTGGAAGATGATGCCAAATCCTTTTTCGTGCTTTTGTAAACCTCATATAAATGAATCGCAGAATGGTGGAAATCCCAAGAAATAAAACCATATGTAGACCTTTGAAAGGAAAAGAAGATGCCAACTAATATGATCATTCTAGTCATGTAGAAGATGGAAGAAGACCTTGATTTTAATTCCACAATTCTGTGGACCCCATACAAGTGTCCTGCAGAATGGCAAAAAGCCAAAAAAATTATGCCATGTGTAGATATATGAAAGGAAAGGAAGATGCAATAAGGATGATCATACTAGTCTTGTCAAATATTGGAGATGACTTCAAATTCAAATCTATGATTTTGTGGACCTCATACAAATGTCTTGCGAATTCGCAAAAAGCCAAAAGAACATCGTCCTATGAAGATATTTGAAGGGAATTAATTATGCCAGCGATACCAATCATAATTAAGCTCAAATATGTCTAGGTAAGATGGGGATGAACATAAAAGCCCCATTAGTCCACCAATGAGTACATTGCCATAAATGTGGCAAGACGTTGCCACCTTCATATGATTAAGTCAAATGTGGAGGAGCCACTCCAGTAGTATGGATGACCATACAACTTTTTAGACCCATATAGAACATGGTCTTGTATCCTTCGATAGAGTTAGCATGTAGAAAAATAGAGAAAGTATTCCCATTTTTAAAATCCAATGAGAAAAAATTTGAATTTTCCCTTTTCAGAATATAAACCTACACCAAAGGTATAAACCTAGGGTTAAGGTTCCAATCCTTTACACCATTAATTATCATTTGTAGAGGCAACATAGTTCCACTTCAAAGTAAGGAGTTGTCTAACATAATTCGAGAGATTGGAAAAATTATGCCAACAACATAGAGACTTTTGATCCATCCCCAGATGTGCCATAACATCAACAACGTGATTTTCCTCATGATAAACATGTTTGATCTAAAAATTTTCCAATCTAAAAAGGAGTTTCTAGATATCTTTTATAAAATATTCTAGCACCCAACCTGATTGAGAAGTGCCTTTCACTGCATCAATGATCAGTTTAGAGTCCCCCTCAATGAGGAGATTCATGTTATTAATAGCAAGAGTGTAAGGCCCCACAAAAGAGCCATATTTTCGCCCAATTATTCATGTTAACACCAAGGCCTCCAACATAACCTACCAAAACAACCCTCATGGGGGTTCTCAACATATCACCCCCACTAGGCATGCTAGGGTTGCCACTTGTAGCACCATCAAAATTAAGTTTACACTAGCCAAATTGGGGAGGAGTCTATTTAGTGTGAATTCTTGCCATATTATTTATAATTTCAACATTATAGAATGAATTAGGAAACCTCCACTGAGTAGAAATTTTGTATTGCAAAGGGAGAGGAGGGGAATCTAGATAAACCCAATGAAAAACCAAACTATTCTCCAAAAGTAGTTTACAAAAAGTTGAACATACCTCCTTAGGGCTCCCTTTTAGATCTCTGAAGATTCGATTGTTTCTTTCCTTCTAGAGGCTCCAAAAGAGGTGTGGAGGTATTTTCTTCCATAATTCACTAATAAGGGGGTGACAAAAAGGACTAACCCATTCCTTCATGAGGTCACCCCTGAGATATTTGTTCACGAGCCAACAAATTTGAAGCTTTTGCAACACAAATCCGCAAGTTTTCTAAGTAAAATGACAATGTATGAGGATGTGAGGGACTATTTCTTCATACATATTGTATAGGACACATCTATTAGGTAATTGGAAACCATGCTTGATGATATTGTCTTGGGTTAGGATTATATTGTGCATAGCTGTTCACCAGAAAAAAAATGATTTTAGGAAGAATCTTATTGTTCCATAACTTCATCCAGGTAACACATTTGTCCTTTAATATAGTAGATTGTAAAAAAACTTCACAAAAAAGGTTTCCTTTAAGATTTTTGGCCCAAAATAAGTGGTCCTCTCTAGGAAATATGGGGAATATGATCCTGCATAGGTCATTTTGGAGGAGTAAAGCACTTTGGTGAAGATGGTATTGGTCTTAGCAACAAGTTTGAATAAGTTTCCAAGAATTTTCATGCAAAAGGTAATACAAAACCAAAGGGCCAAAGGTGACTATAGCAGGGATTTTAAGGTTTCTAAAGGAAGGGTGGTCATTGGGGGGCTAGTCAAACAATCAATAGTCCTCCCAAAAATAGATAATACTACCATTCTCCACCTTCCATTTAAGGCCCAACAAGGTCAAACTATGAATTTTAAGGATATTAATCCAAATCTTAGAGCCTCTGGAAAAAATCATTTCAAAAAGCACACTATGGAATCTTGAGTTATTGAGATATTTGCACTTCAAATTTTGTACCAATAATTATTGTTTTTGATTAATAATAAACAAGTTTTGAAGGGTATTTGAAACCATGAACAAAAAAGAGCAGGGGCAACAAAGATAAAGCAATAGGTTACCCACCCAAAACACCAAAACAAGCTGATTACATAGAAATCAACAACCCATCAACAAGAAACAAAATCAATCCTTATTGTTTTGAATAAGGTCTCAACCCACCTTTTCCATTAGAATTTTATTTAAGTGGGTGATTTTCTATTGCATAGGTAGCTATTGTTGCACCAAAATATTGACCTGTTAATGCTCGATACAACTATTGGATTTATACAAGATCACAATCCATAGGAGGTGATTAAACCATGTCACAAAGACCAAGCGCCATGCTGGACTACACCTACCAAAGGAAGAGGATACCAAGGGTCACACCTTGCAACAATTCCCCCCAGTGGAAGCATGAGGTTCGAACCTGTGACCTCGACTATGATACCAATTATTGCATAGGCAGCTACCGTTGCACCAAAAGCTCGACTTGTTAATGCTCGATATAGCCACTAGATTTATACAAGATCAAGATCATCATGAGGTGGTTAAACCATGTCACGAAGCCCAAGCACTACGTCAGACTATGCTTACCACAGAAAGAGGAGACCAAGGGTCACACCTTGCAACATTTTCCTAATGCCTAGACCACCATGCACCTTTGGGAGGCAAACTTTATCCCAACTGACTAAAGCCATTTTTTATTTTCCTCCATACCTAACCATAAGAAGTATATTGGGATTCCTTGAAGGGAGGAAACAAGAAGTTGCAGCTTACCAAAATTGCTAAGATTTTTTTCCTTTTGAACCTGCTAGCCTTTTTTGCATTTACTCCAAAATAGAGTTCCAAAAAGATTGGGAAACCTCTTTAACAATAAGCAGAAGCCTTAGATAAATTCTTGGAAGGACAACACAATAACAAAATAATATGTCCTATATTTTCCTCATTAGAACCTCACTGAGTTTCAATAAGTAGATCTTGGTTTTATCATAATTAATACATTATCTTGAGGCCACAACATAGCTAGACAATTTTTTTTTTCTAGAATATAGCCTCAACCATAGAGGCAACACCAAAAAGGATGGTGTCATCCACAAATTGTTGAAGAGAAGGAGGGAGAGAAGAATCCACCTGAACTCCTCTTAGTTCACCATTCTTAATAAGCTTTAGGATGTTTCTCCCTAAAACTTCAACAACCAAGATGAACAAGGGGATTGTGGCCCCCCTTGATGGATGCCCCTATAAGTCCCAAAGAAACCCCTTGGAATACCATTTACCAGTACAAAGTGCTTCATAGTAGTAAGCCATTCCCTAATAATGTTGATAACTTTCTCATGGAATCCCACCTTTATTAGAAATTTAAACATGAAATTCAAGTCCACCTTATCATAAGCCTTTGATATATCAAGTTTGAGAGTCATACCTAAAAGGAGGCTTCTTTCCATAGAATTCATAATCTTGTGGGTTGAGATGGCCGCATCGAGAATTTGACACCCCAGGACAAACCCCTTTTGGTTGACATTAGTCAACTTTCCTAATAGGAGTTTAATCCTATTAACAAAACCTTTGGAGAATATCTTATACACCATATTGCATAAATTGATACCTGTCGAAAATATACAATACCAGTAGGATCCTGAACTTTTGGGATAAGATAATATAGGAGCTATTTTTTTTTTAGGATTTTACTAGTGCTAAAGAAATCTTTGGTCGCCCTAACAATTTCAAGACCCACAATATCCCAAAATACTCAAAAGAATGCCGAAGGGAATCCATCAAGACCTAGGGCTTTATAAGCTCCCATAGAAAAGGTAGAAAGCGTAACTTCCTATATAGAGATGGGGGCCATAATGTGTGAATTATATTTAGGGTACAATGTAGTTGGTAAGTAGTTTAACTAATCCAAAAGCTCATTGTCACAAGGAGGGGATTGATTAGAGAAGGCTTTGTAGAAATGGTCTGAGGACATTTTCCCAATTAGGTTATCATTAGTAATATATTCACCATGATCATTCATGAGGGTAAATATAGTCATCCTTTTCCTATGTATTATTGCATATTTGTGGAAGAAAGTGGAGTTTCAATCCTCCTCTTTTAGCCATTGAACCCTTGATTTTTGTTTTCACAAAATTTCCTCTCTGTAGAATTTTATACCAATCCTTTTGAAGCAATTATTTAGTAAGATGTGAGTCAACAAAGAGATCCCCCTTTGAAATTTTCTTTTTTAAATTCATGAGTTTTGTAGATAAATCCCTTTTTTTTTGAACATTCCCAAAGGTTAGCCTGTTCCATCCCCTCACTTTTTCTTTTATCAGGTTTAGCTTTTGAGAGACTCTATACATAGTCATACCTTGGAAGGGGGTGTTCCATCAATTGAGGATACAATTTCTAAAGTCAGGGTGTGTGGTCCACATGATTTCATAGTGGAAAGGAATGGGTCCTTTACAGGGACTATTAGCCCAAGAAAGTAGAAGATGATTATGGCCAGAGATAGTTCGAGGTAGAGCCATTAGATTTAAATTACACCCCATATACCAATTAGAAGAGACCAACAAGCATTAAAGCTTGAATTGAATAATATTCTTACCTTTCCTAAAGTTTTTCTAGGTAAATGGCTATCCCTACAACTCAATATCCATTAGGCTAATTGTGTTGACGAAATCTGCTAGATTAGCCATGTTGTCATTATAATTATTTAATCCCCCTAGTTTTTAGAAGGAAAAAGGGGGGGTAGTAAAGTACCCATCCACCAACCTAAAAACATTTCTATTTGCCATTATTTTTTGAGCTAAATCCTCCCAAATAGTCTTACAATTATTATAGATGTTAAGAGCGTACAGGTTGATAAGGTTCCAGGAGCAAGAAGAGTTACTAAATTTAACAACCAGACTGCTAATAGAGAACAACAATAGGAAATTAGAATTCACCAATAGATTCCACATATTCACAATCCCTCCAGAGGTACCATGCATTTCACTAATAAATAAATTTTCCTCAGGCCAGATATGGTTTATCACAAATTGGAAAGTCTCATATTCATTTTAACCTCTTGAATTAAAATAAAATCAATCTTATTCTCAAGAATATGGGTCTTGAGAGAGTGTTGTTTTTTAGGGATATCTATGCCTCTCATATTCCAAGAGAGGAACTTCATTTATGGTTTTTAGTGGTTGAATCCAAGATATTCTACCTTCCACAAGCAATTTCCCTAGTTATTTCCTTCTATCTTGTTTGACATTGAGACGACCTACCTAATTTTGAATCCATTCCCACATCAATTATTATTCTTGGTTTTCTTTTTTGGTGTTGAGCAATCACCATCCATCAAGGCAGTACTAGGTTTAGCCCCCAGAGATAGAACACGACCCTTGAATGAATGATGAGCGACAAATGTAGGACTATGGTTTTGGATAGGAAGCTTAGCAATAGGTGCTGTTAGAGAGTCTTGGGTATTTATAAAAACTAACTCAGCAGAATTGGAATTTTTGTCTCCAAAGCAAGGACTAGGGTTAGGGATTTCACTGTCCTCAAGGGAAGGGGGTTTTGAGGTTTGGGCATTGGAAAAAGTTTGGCCAATGGGAGAAACATCCAACCCAAAATTAGTTTGAATGGGTTGTTGAGTAGGGGATTTCAAGATATTAAGAAGGTCCTCCATAAATGGGTAGTTGGTCCCTTCATATAAAGGTGGGATAGGGTCTTTAGATCTAGGGACTTGCTTGTTTGGAGCTTTGCATTCAATAAAAAAGGTGACCAAATTTATTGCAATTTTGAGAAAAGATAGTAGCATTTTCATACTGAATTGGATGAGTCCAACATCCTAACTTAGATTGAAGGATTATAGAGTTAAGAAGAGTTTTGTTAATATCAATATTAACATAGAAATAGGTGAAAACTAACCTGGATTTAACTTTTGTAACACCATAAATGACAAGAAAATGTCCAAAGGAGTTTCAAATCCATTTGAAGATATATTCATCCTAAAATTCAAGTGGAAGGCCCAGTAGATAGATCCAAACAAAGGTTTTTTAATTCAAATCTGCAACTGGGTTGAAACCTAGCTTCCATCGAAACAAAGATAAGCTATGTTTACCATTAAATCACGGTCCCTAGAAAAGTACCATAATGAGATCTTTAGTAGAGGTGAAATTAAGAAAATCATAGCATTTTTGGACACATACCACTTCACCTTCCAAGTAGAAAACATCCAACTGCAAACCATCTCTATGCTAGTTTGAAAGGGGAAAAAATTTCCAACCAAAGAGTTGTTCGGTGAGGAAAGGATTCGATGAAAAAATAAGTTAGGTAGTTTGAGAGAAGTTCCCTCATCCGAATTTACAAATTCAAGAACAACACTTGCATCACTAGCATCCAAAGACACTCCAAGTAGAGCATCTTTCCAACCATCAATTTTCAAGGTGGAAATGATCCCACCATCAAACTATTCTATAACGGGGACAAAATGGAAATAAATGTACTACAAGAAGAAGTAAAGGCACATAGTTCGAGGGGATAGGGTCCTCCCCACAAAAGTAGATGCCATGATTGATGGAAATTAAAACTTGCAAGAGTGGGAAGGTTACAGAGTGGGAAGGGTAGTCCATTAGGGAAGTTCACTATTAAGTCTGATTACAATCTTCTATTATATAATGGCCAGTACAGTAGATTCTTGAACTTCATATGGAGCTATCATCTCAACCCCAAGATTAATTTCTCCTAGTGGATTTTTACTCACAAAAAAATTATTACTTAGGACAATTTAAGGAGAAGAGGTTTTCAAAATACCTAATATGTTTATTTTATGGAAAAGGGAGGAGGAAATTGTGTCTCAAATTTTTCTTCACTATCATTTCTTAAAATAAATCTAGGCCCATGCCTTACATAAATTGGGGTTCAGCTAGACCATGAATAAAAACTTAATTTTTTTTTGGGTGTGTTAACACCAAGGTAAGAAATCTCCATTATTGACATGGTAGAGAGTGACCCCATGAGGTTTGAACCTTGGTTGTTGAAACTACAAGAAAGAATCCTCATCATTTCACCAAAGGGTCTCCCCTATAAATTTTTGGTGTGTTAACACCAAGGTAATCAATCTCCATTATTGACACGGTAGAGAGCGACCCTGTGAGGTTTGAACCTTGGTTGTATCTTTTATATAGATGTTAGGGAAAGTGTGTAACTTAATTTAGTTGGATATGGGTGATGAATATTAAATTTTTTCCCAACTATTAAATGATCATGTAAACTCATCCCTTACTGATGGATGGATCCCATCCATTCAAATTTTATTTTAGGTTTCCTTGTCTTTACTATAAAATACATTCATTTTTCCTTGTATAGTTTAGTAGATTTGGAATAGACTTAGTAGTTTTCAGTAGTAGTTAAAAGTTAGAATTTTAGAAGCTATTACAGATACTTGAGAGATCAAGAATTGTTGTACTCAAGATTATTTCAAAATTAATACAAGAATAAGCATTTATTTTGGTGTTTTGTGGATTATTTCAATAGTTCTTCATGATTCATTTTCAATGTTGGAAGCTTGAGTTGTTTGGGTGTTTTCCTTGATGTCAACTCCTTGTATGAAGAGAGTGTTGGAATGCTACTGGTGTTGATGATTTCAACCTTTAGTATTGGAATCGTCAGAAGCTTGGAGTTATTGGTATTGATTCAACACAATGTTGCTGGTGTTGTCATTGATGTCTTGCTTTGGTATAGTTGCAGAAGTTGTGTTTGGAGAGATAGTTGAATGTGAGAGGTGTTGTATAGATTTCATTAGTGTTTTTGATTAAGTTGGGTCACTTGGTTTCCAAGTGCTTTTGAGAAAATTTGAGTAAAAGTGAATTTAGTGTGACAAAATGGTGTTTAGTGTTCTACTCCACATTTCTTCATGGTTGAAGATATTCTTGTAGGGTTTGGATATGATGATTAGAGGTTTTTATATGTTTTATATCTAGAGTTTTAGGTATTGGATTATTTTATAGTGAAAGTTGGGTTTGACAGTACGTCTGTTTGGTGATACAGTGTGTTTGGGAGAAATGAGATTTCTCTAGATTTCTCCTTAGTGAAGGTTCTTATCCTACAAATCTAGGAACATTCTTATATTTTCTATATCTACCTTTCCTTGAAGTTTTAGGTGTTTTGGTATTCTGTAAAGTTGTTTGGTGTGTTGGATGTTTGTGCCAATGTGTTTGGTTGCACAAAATGATGGTGTTTTTTAGTTTTAGGGGTTGTGACAGAGTTTCATAATATTATGATGATGCTGAAATATTTTGATATTTTGTATGGATATTAAGGAGTATTTTTATGTGGTCCACAAAGCTATCTTTATACTTGGTTAAGAATGAACTTAATTGTTAAGGGTGTTAATACAGGTTTGGCCGACCTAGAATGTAGCGCTAATTGTAGAAGTGGTTTTTTGTTTGAGCAAGCTTTGCAAAGTGTGTTGGTATAGATTTGGGTCCTAGTTAACACATGGTGTGGTTTTCCTTCACTTCTTTGCATCATGGAGGTGTTTGGTACCGACCTATTTTGTAATTGCATGTTTGAGGTGCATAGTTGACCTTGGAGAATGTTTTCAAGGTTATGGATGGTATATCAAAAAGTTAAATCATTGAAGATGAATGAGGATCTATAGAAGGTGTGTGAAAGATGTGAGTTTGATTAAGTGTGGTGATTTAAGTGTGAGCTTAATTCCTATGAATCCGAAGTAGTGAGTAGAAGGGTTTACATTTCTATTGTACCTAAAGTTATGGAAGGTAGTGAGTTGGAGATTGCAGATGGTTCAAAGTTGTTGTAGTGGATCTCCCTATTGCTCTCAGATGGATTTCTCTTTATAACATATCCTTTATTTCTTATTTCTAATCTAAAAATTATCCCTTCTTTCTTTTGGGTAGTGAGCCCTCTGACAGTGAGCCTATTGTATTCAGAGTTTCTATTACTTTATATTGTAAGATAATCCTCACTATGGATTTCCCATTCTTAGGTTTTCTATGTAAATATGGTGTTCTCTTGTGTATGGTGTTTTGATGTGTTATTATTTTACCTTTTTAATTTCATGCTAAATCTAATTAAGGGTTTAAGGGCTAATAAAGATCTAAATGTTAATGAGGGTTTTGATGTTTTAATATACAACTAATTCACCCCCTCTTAGTTTCCTTGTGCATCTAATAATTGGTATTAGAGAAAGGTTCCTTAGACGAATCTTAAACACTTGAGGTAGATCCAAATGGTGCATAGGAAGGAGGCTCCCTTGTTTGATGGGATGAAATATGTATTTTGGAAAACCAAGATGGAAGGTTTCCTTATTTCCCTAAGGTTTGGAGTTTGAAAGTCAATTGAAGATGGATATATAATGCCTACTATTGGTTTGAAAAATAATGATGAGATCAAGGAATATGAAAACAATGGCAAAGCAAGGAAATCTCTTTTGAGTGGTCTTACTAATTCTGAACTTGTGAAGGTTATGGGCTACAAATATGGTAAAGAAGTCTGGAAGAAGTTGGAAAGTATTGATGAAGGAGATGATAAGGTCAAGCAAGCAAAGATAAAAAATTTGAAGACTAAGTTTGAAATCCTAAGGATGTCGAAAGATGAAGATATTTCAAGATACATGCATAGAGTGGATGAAGCTGTCAATTTTATCAATGGCCGGTGGAAAATTGAAAGAAGATGAGGTGGTAAAGAAGGTATTAAAAAATCTTCCTAAATATTATAGTTCTAAATTTTCTGCTATTGAGGAAGCTCAGGATTTAGATGATTATTCTAGAGATTAGTTGTTTGGTGCTTTAATTACTTTTGAATTGAGAGAGTGTGGTCAAAATGATTCAAGAAAATAGATTGATTTTAAATCTAGCAAAAAAAAGAAGGATAATGGATCAGATCCAAATGATCTTGATGAGATAGACATAAATTTTACTAGGAGATTGAAAAATACAGAGGTAAGTTACCTTTCAAATTTTTTAACTGTGGAAAGATAGGTCATTATGCTTCAAGATGTCCAAACAAAGTTTCAAATGAAAAATATAAGGATAATAAAGGTAAATCTATCAAGAGAATTTATTATGTTAAAGAAGATGGTAGCATATCTGATGATAAATCTAACTACACAGATGATGAAAATGATGAATACTTGTTCATGGATGTAAATGTTGGAGCTAATTCTATTGAATATAGGTCAAAACATCAAAGGGATATAGTGATCACCTTTCATGCCAGAGAGGAGAAGAATCACTGAATAATTGGCAGCAAATGCTTAAATCATATGACAAGTAATAAGAATAAGTTTGTTAAACTTGAGAAGGTTGAAGGTGGTCTTGTTAATTTTGGTGATGGTACATCTACTAATATATGTGGAAAAGCTTCAATTAGTTTGATGGAAAGCATAATATAAATGATGTTTTTTTATGTCAAGGGTCTCCAACATAATCTTTTGAGTGTTGGAAAAATGTGAAGCAAAGGATATAATCTTGTATTCTAGGATGGTGGTTGTGAAATTATAAAAGGAATATCCAAAACTCTGGTTGTTGTTGGAACAAGGATATATGGGAATGTTTATCAGCTTAAAGATTCTAATGGTAAGTGTTTTATGACTCAAATCAATGAAATTTGGCTATGGCATAGAAGAATGTGTCAAATAAATTGTGATAGCCTAGTGAGGATCAACTCTACTCAAGATATGAGAGATCTACCAAGAATTACAAAGCCTATTAATGTAGTTTGCAAGGAATGTGATGCTAGAAAGCAAACAACAAAGAGGTTCAATATCAAAGAATATTCTATCATAGGACCTTTTGAGTTAGTGCATATATACCTATGTGGGCCTACAAGAACAAGAAGCTTGCAAGGTGACAAGTATTTCATAACAAGGTTAATTGATGATTACTCTAGAATGACTTGGATAAGTTTTCTCCAAGAAAAATCAAAATCTCTAGAAAAGTTCAAAGCATTTAAGGCCATGGTTGAGAATGAAATGGACATGAAAATAAATTGCTTAAGGTCTGACAGAGGTAAAGAGTTCACCTCTAATGAGTTTAAATTTTTTTGTGAAGATCATGGAATAAAAAGGTATTTGTCAGCTCCTAAAACTCTTCAACATAATGGAGTGGTGGTGAGAAAGAATAAGAATATTCAAGAAGCAACAAGGACAATGATGAAAGAATAAAATCTACCAGATGTCTATTGGAGAGAGGCTATTCATACTATAGCACACATACTCAATAGAGTACAAGCAAGAGTAAACAGTTGAAAAACTCCCAATGAACTATGGTATGGAAGAGCTCCTATTGTCAAATATTTTAGAGTGTTTAGAAGCAAATGTTATATCAAAAGAGATGAAGAAATCTTGGTAAATTTTGATGCAAGGTCAGATGAAGGAATATTTCTTGGATATTATACAAGAAGCAAGGATTACTGGTGCTAAAATAAGAGGCTAAAGAAGATATTTGAAATTTATAGTGTCAAAGTAGATGAAGAACCACATAAAATATTAGTAATGATAAAAGGATATGAATTTGATGAGTCTTCTTACAGAGAAGAAGTAAAAGAAGAAGAGAAGGAAAAGGAGATGCAGGTTGAAGAGGAAGATGCTCTAGAAAGATTCCTAAGACTCCTAAGTATGTGCAAAATAATCATTCTAAATATCAAATCATTGGTGATAAGAGAAGAGGCACGTTGACAATAAGAAAATATAATATGATAAACAAATAGATAAATTTGCATCTACTTTCCAAAGTAGAACCTAAGGCATTGATTGAGGCATGTAAGGATGAGAATTGGACCAAATCTATGGGATAAAAATTGATGTAGATTGAGAAAAATTAGACTTGGAAATTAGTCCTAAGACCAACAAATAAGAATGTAATAGGAACTAAATGGGTATTCTAGAACAAATTGAATGAGAATGGAGAAGTTGCAAAAAAAAGGCTATACTTATGTGTAAGGGCTACTCACAAGTGGAAGGAAAATATTTTGAGGAGACATTTTCTCTGATGGAAATAATGGAGGCCATTAGGATCTTTTTGGACTTTGCAACACATAAAGACTTCAAGGTTTATCAGATGGATGTGAGGTCTGCATTCTTAAATGGTGAGTTGGAAGAAGAGTTATATATTGACTACTGGAAGGCTTTTAGTTATCAGATAATTCTAATATGGTTTGTAGATTAAAGAAGGTATTGTATGGAATCAAGCAATATCATAGAACTTGGTATGCAAGATTGGATAGGTACTTGTTACATTAGGGATTCAATAAAGGTACCAGAAATATAAATATTTACTTTAAAGTTGAGAAGGATCAAATCTTGATTGTGGTTGTGTATGTTGATGATATTATCTTTGGAGGAAATGAGGTAATTTACACAAAGTTTGTAAAAGAGATGCAAAATGAATTTGGGATGTCAATGTTTGCAGAGATGAATTTCTTCCTTGGGATAAAAGATAGTCAAATAAAAAAAGGAATATTCATTTCATAGTAAAAATATGTCAAGGAATTGCTAAATAATTTTGGAATGGAAGGCTCTAAACTAGTATGTATTCCTATGGTTAGTTACAAGTTGATCAAGAATGATGAATCACCTAAGACTGATCAGATCAAATATAGATCAATGATTGGTGGACTACTACATCTAACTACTACTAGATCGGATATCATGCATGCAATTTGTCTTGTGGAAAGAATTCAAGAAGATCCTAAAGAATCACATATGGTAGTAGTAAAGAGGATATTCAGATATTTATAGAGCACTCCAGACTATGATTTATGGTATCTAAAGGATACTAATTTCTCTTTAAGTGTCTATACAAATGTAGATTGGGTAGGTTGTGTGGATGACATAAGAAGTACAAGTTGAAGTGATTTATTTCTTTGAAGAAATTTAGTTTCTTGGCTAAGAAAAATTAGGATTCAATAGCTTTATCTACTTTAGAGGCAAACTATATTGTTGCAATATCTTGTTACACGTAGGTGTTGTGGATATTGAAGGATATCAAAATATTATATAATGAGCCCATTTCTACCTTGTGTGATAATACAAGTGCTATCAATATATCAAAGAATCTAGTAATGCATTCAAGGACAAAGCATATCTCAATCCGGTATCACTTTCTAATAGAGAATGTTGCAGAAAATGAAGTAAAGTTGGAGTATGTACCTACAAAGGATCAAGTTGCATATATTTTTACAAAGGCTCTTCCTAAAGATGCTTTTGAGTATCTCTGATAGAAGTAAGGGGTTATTTCCCCTTCTTTTAGCTAGATGCTAAGATGTTACAAGTATGAAGGTGTTGTCATTGATGACAATTATGTAGTGGTTGAGAGATATTGCTACTTTGATTAATATGTAATAACCCATCCTAAATTATTACTTAATTAAAATTATTGTATTTGACAGATTAATATATTCCAAATTAAAAAATACATAACTAGTGGCTAAAGTTAATCATAGCTACACATTTCTATTTAAAATGAGTCAATGATTCATATATTCACTTCAAAAGTCAAATTACAATATCAGGTTTGACTTGGCTCCTAAGGCCACAAAGTCATTACAATGTACACTTTACATCAAATACATGAATGCATTACATCAAGTTACATCTTAGACTAAAATAGTCTTGTGAACAACTAAGGTTCTTCTTAGATGCTCACCTCCACTGGTGGACGAGAACATGGTTGAAGCACTTGATCGCCCAACCACAAAGCTTACACTTCCCCAAAATTATTCTGACTTGAAGAATTCCTGACCCTACACAAAATTTTTAGCAAGAGAACAATCTGCAAGGTGGAATCTAGTGCGTTCCCATAGATCACCATGCAATTTCTATCTACAAGTTAGAAAATAAAATGCAAGATCTATGCTAGGAATGACAGAGAGTGAAATCAAAGAGTTCATACATGCAAATGAACTATATTGCTTGGCCAAGCATAATAAATGTGTTGCAACAACAAGTTCTAGTAAAGAAAACCTATACTCTCTAAACTCAATTTTGGCACCCATCTCAGAAGGTAACTTTCTACTATACAACATCTCATAATAGCTATCTACCCTCTAGCAACATCTACCTTGAGGTGCTCTAGTCAACTAAGGTATCACTGTTCCGTTCAAGTATTAGGATATTATTTCACATGTTTCTTCAAAAGAAGAATCAAATTACTAATTTACTCTCAAAATAGAAATCAATTTTATGATTCAATAGAGTAATTCATCAATTAGTCATATCAGTCTTATGACTATTATATACTTTTCATCATAAGCATTTTTCCACTTGAAAAATGAACTAAGAAATAAAAGAAGGTATGCAAAATGTATGTGTATGTACATAGATGAAGTCTATGTGCATATACATATATGTGCCTACTTAAGTTTTAGATTTATGCATACATTCTAAAATAATCATTAATTCATATTGCAATCATTATATAATAATATTCCATTTGACGTTTCTTTTGCCAAAATAAAGAATTAGAACAAGTCTATGTTAAGAGTTTTACACATACTGTTGTTCCTTTAGCATTCACACAAAATTGTGATACTCTAATATTGTTGTTTACATATGAACATTCATCATTTAAATAAAACTAGTACTGTTTCCTACTAAATAGTTATACGACAAACTGTTTCTTAAAGAACGTTCACTGTTTACAACTATTTAAATATGTTTCAATTAAACAGTTTAACGAGAAAGGCTATTTTCAGCTACAAGAATAACCTAACAACTAAACAATATCATTTCCAATAGATTATTCACTGTTTACGTCAATACAATACTGTTTCAGACTAACCAGTTACATTTAAAGATAAATAATATCGTTTTCCAATAAAACATACATTGTTTGTAGTTAATCAATGTTGATATCAAGTTGTTTACATTCCAAATGATCACTTTACAAATAAATGTTCATTGTTTTAAAACATAATGGATTTATTCACAATGAATTGAAAATAAAAATTTCCATTTTGCCAGTAACAATATTGTCTACAACTTCTCGTTTGTCAATCTCAAGCAAGCCAAAGATTTATCTAACAAATCAAATAGCCCAATTTATTACATGAAAACAAATTTCCTAATATTCAGAGCTTGAGCACTTTCATCACTAAAAATTCAATGAGAAACTTTAATATTATAATGAAAACTAAGTTTGACATGTCGATGAAAAACTTGAGCAAATATTTCGGTCAAGAGAAAGGCATAGAAGTTCAGGTTATAAAAAATACTCATGCCTATTGAGGCTACAAAAAAATAATCTAAGGTTGCTTTGGATTCAACCATTCTCACAAGTCGAGTGCTTTCTTTCTTAGCATCAAAAGTTATACTCAAAATTTTCCCATATGGGCTTACTGGTTTATACCATGCATGTAGTAATATTCAACATGCAGACTTATATCTATACCATTACACATTCAAGAATTAGTCCATTTATCTTTTAGATCAAACCAAGTAAGGCTTGGTGATTCTCAAGCTTGGAATCATTCCATCATTCCTATTGAACAAGGCCAGCTTCACACAAAACAACATTTCACATACATAGGAAAAGCTATAAAAGCATTTGTTAAAGCCCCTTATTGTTATTTATCCATTCGATAATGAGCATTAGAAATAATAGAAATAAAAATATTGGGAATCATATCGCTCCCACAAGATTGTAGTCGGTCCTTTTTAAAGATAATCTACACAAAATAACACCGTTAATCAAAATAAATTCTGATATCCTTCATAAGGCTAAGCATCATCGTGCAAAATAGAGATGATGACCGAGCCATTTAAGGCTCTCGAGCCTCAACCTAGCTCTGCATATAGCTGTGTAGGATCTAACCTTTATTGGTTTCCATACTAAGCAGGCTATAGGCCATGCGACCTCCACATGGTGGTCGAAAAAACTTCATGCATTCAACTCAAGAATGATTCAAAACATAGAACAATGACTCACATTTTATTAGGCTATGAAAAAACTTGATTAAAATGAAGAAATACTTCAAGCATGATTCAAAATTGGAAATAAGAACAAGTAGATTGCTAAAAGAAATCGATTTACCTCCAATTCAGGCTTTTCTGATGTTTCCCTCAGACTTTTCCTTATCTCGAGTTCTTCCTCTGCTTTTTCCTTTGAATTTCCCTCAGTTTTCTTCTCTTCCCTCTGCTTTTTCACCAGGGTATCAATGAAAATGGAAATAACAATGTTTTTCTTTGCATGCTATTGGTAGTGGCGTTATTGCCTTGCCACCAACCACTACTTGGTTTAAATATTTTCATTAAACTTGTGGCAAATCATGCCCTTCATGGGATGCCTTCACGATTTTCCATTGATTTTAAACAGTCCAATTTTGAAAATATCGGTTATCGAATTTGAATTCGATAAGAATATGATTATGAATTCATATATGTATATATATATATATATATACATATATCTATATGTATTTACAAGGCTTCTTTTATATTTATCATGTTTTTTCTTCATTTCAAATATATATATATATATATATATATATATTTATATATATATGTATGTATTCACATTTATTTACATACATGTATATATATACACATTCATGCATTTTTTTTTTTGAAGAGCTTATAAGTTTCATATGCTATCATTTAATTGAAGTATGGAACTTTAATTTCATCTTGAGAATCATATATATTATTAAAAATAATTTTCTTTTTACATAATGAAATCTCTTATCCTTTTTAATTATTCTTTATAATACTTACTTTTGTTTTCTTCAAAACATAGAGTTTGAGCAGACTATTTAATCTACAAGCTATTCATTTTCAATCATTGAAACAATTCAAGTTATGAAATTATGTTTTAATAAATATGCAAAAATAGTTCAAATGCAAGTCATCATGCCATTTGTGGTGTGTGCACCCAGATTCCAACTGGCTTACCATTCCATCTACCTAAACAATCCTACTTCAATTGTGTTCTCATCCTTCAATCTGTCACCCAACAACTACACACACTTGCACTTGAAAATTTATTAGTAACGTTTAATTCTTGATAACATACATGATAGTCTCAAAAGTTTGCAAAGTCAACATTGATCAACATCTTTCATTCTATTTTTTGAAAATTTTGAAAATTTTATTTAATATGTTTTAAATTTCTCCACTAATTCAGTTTACCATATTTAAATAAATATGCAATAAAATTGGGTCATGACAGATTAGTTGCATTATATTTTCACCAGTTAAGTTACTTTGATAAGCTTCTAGTTATGGTTGTGGTATTGATAAAGATGTCGAGGATATTGAGAAAATTGATAAAAAGAGGAAACATGGTGTTGTAGAGCTGTTCTGGTTTTTCTTCACATTTATTTTGGGTTGAAGATATTCTTGTGTGGTTTAGATATGTTGGTTAAAGGAATTTAGAGTTTCTATATACAAAATTTGGGTTTCTAGATTGATGTGCAAAAGAAGTTTTGTTCACCACTGTGTGAACTA
This sequence comes from Sequoiadendron giganteum, assembly GCA_007115665.2. Lineage (NCBI taxonomy): Eukaryota > Viridiplantae > Streptophyta > Pinopsida > Cupressales > Cupressaceae > Sequoiadendron > Sequoiadendron giganteum. Next base: position 179,964,023 of record CM021106.1, on the reverse strand, counting down.
GTTTTATAGTTTTGCTTACAAAGGTGTCTAGGAGAAATGTTTTTACTCCATGTTTCTTTGTAGTTGTTCTTCAGGCCTTGTGATTATGAAGGTATGTTTATGGTGTTGGTCTCTTGCCTATGTCAAGGGGATTTATGGTTTCGTGCTCTAGAAGATGGATTTTAGAGTTGCAATGTTTGACAATGTAGTTTGAGTGTAATAGGTGTGTACATTCTAAAAGTGAAAATCATTGCGAAGGAGTTTGATGGATCTCAGGATTTTAGAGGAATATTATAGATCATTATGAAGCATGGTGTGTGGTTTGTAAATCATCCTTGGATTTGAGGAAGTGTGCACTTCAAAGTTTAATGGTGTTTGCATAGGTAACGGTCAACCTGGTGTTTACACTACATTCAAATATGTTCAAGTATTAATTAAGGCATAGCATGGTGTGAAAGAGTTGATTTGGGTCCCAATTAATATTTATATTGGTCCACTTTCATTCTTATCCACCGCATGAATGCTTATTTTTAACCTATTTTTAATTTGTAAAGTGTAAGGTGAGTGTAGCCGACTTGAAGATGTTTTTCAAGTTGTAGATGGTATAAATGAAAGGTGAGTTGATGTGAGATGGAGTGAGGAATACAATTGAGTGTTGTAATGTGAAATTAAGTGCAAAAGTACAAAATGAAATGTGAGCTATGATGCAATATTGTTGAATGTAGTGAGTTGGAGGTATCTTGATCTCTTGAAGGTTGTGAGTGTTGTTGAAGATATTGTGGTGGATTCTATATTGCATTGAGATTGTGTTCTCTGTATGAAATTCTATCATCATTCTTCTTTATATTCTGATAGTGGCCTTGGGCTATGAGCCTTTCCGGATAGTGCATCCTATTTTGGTAGTGAGCCTTTTTGTACCAGTTTAACAATTAATTATATTGTGAGCTAATCCTCCCCATGGTTTTTCCCTTCATGTAAATCTGGTGTTCTCTTGTACATGGTGTTGGTTGTTTCAGTTTTTGTCATCTTCTTTTCATTTTTAAACATTATAATAGATTAAGGGTTTAATGAATTCATATGCATCTAATTACTATTGAGGGTTTTGATGTTTTAATTTGATATAATTGATTCACCCCCTTCTCAATTGTCTTATTTATTCAACAATTCTTATTAGAGCAAGGTTGCTTGGAGAAAATATTAATTGTTTGAGGTAGATCTGGGATGGTGAGCAAGAAGGAGATCCCTATGTTTGATGGCACAAACTATGCATTCTAAAAGGTTAAGATGGAAGGCTCTCTATTTTACCTTGGATTTGATGTTTCTAAGGCAATGAAGATCGTATATAACATACCTACAAATTGAATGAGCATAAGTGATGAGATCAAGGCCTGTGAAAAAAATGGTAAGGCAAAGTTTTTTCTTTTGAGTAGTCTTGCAAATTCTAAATTAGTGAGAGTTATGGATCTAAAAACTTCTAAAGAAGTTTGGGATAATCTAGAAAGTATTTATGAAGGAGATGATAAGGTTAAACAAGCTAAGATGTAGAATTTGAAGACACAATTTGAGACCTTGCGAATGGGTGAAGATGAAATAGTTACAAGCTACATGCAAAGGGTTGATGAACTTGTCAGTGCAATGAGAGGTCTTGGTGAAAAAGTTAAAGAATCTAAAGTGGTAAAGAAAATTCTCATAACTCTTCTTGATTCTTATGGTGAAAAGGTTTCTACTATTGAGGAAGTTGCAAATTTTAATACTTACACTAGAGATCAGTTGTATGGCACAATAATCACATTTTAAATAAAAATAATGGTTTGAAAAAAGGTGCAAAAGTGAAGACTGCTTTCAATATTGGAAAATAATTTTTTTTGAAGACTCAGATGGAGATGATCTTGACGATGTAGAAGCTAACTTTGTAAGAAGGATGAAAATGGCACTGGTAAGTAAAAAGGTAAATTACCTTTCAAATGTTTCAGTTGTGGAAATATAGTTCAATATGCTTCAAGATGTCCAAACAAAGCCGTGAATAATAAGAACAAGGAAAACAAAGGAAAAATGATCAAGAAAAGCTATTATGAACTAGAGAAGATGCTGAAATTTTTGATTATGAATATGACTATGGAGATTTTGATGATAATGAATGTTTGTTCTTGGATTTAAAAGATGAATTTGGTTTTGCTAACTCTGAAAGTTGTGTGAAGGAAAGTGTTTTAGAGAAAAAGGATAAAACTGAAGGTACTTTGGTATCTGCTTTTTATGTTAGATAGGATAAGAACTATTGGGTTATTGATAGTGGTTGCTTAAATCATCTGATTGGAGACACGAGTAATTTTGTTAGACTTGAAAAATATGATGGAGGACTTGTTAAATTTGGAGATGATTTAGGTGCTAAGATTTGTGGAATAGGTTCAATTAGTTTTGATGGCAAGCATAATACTAAAGATGTTTATTATGTTAAAGGTTTAAGGAATAAAATCTTGATTGTTGGAAAAATTTGTAGAAAAGGATACAATTTTATATTTTAGGATGATGGATGTGAGATTAGAAAAGGGTCCAAAACTATGATTGCTACTGGAAAGAGGACAAATGGAAATATCTATCAGCTCAAGGGTGTTGATGGTCACTATTTTATGACTTAGATTAATGATAGCTGGTTATGGTATAGGAGGATGTGTCACATAAATTTTGATAGCTTGGTTAGAATAATTTTAGTTCAAGAAGTGAGAGATCTTCCAAATATTAAAAATCCTATTAATGCTGTTTGCATAGATTGTCAATTTGGAAAATAAACAGGAAGTAGTTTTAAGGGAAAAGAACAATCTTTTATCAATTTTTTGGAATTGGAGCATATAGACCTTTGTGGTCCTACAAGAGTAAGAAGTATTCAAGGTGATAGGTATTTCATGCTTTTGATTGATGATTATTCTAGAATGAAATGGGTTACTTTTCTTAGAGAAAAATATGAAGCCCTAGATAGATTCAAAGCATTTAAAGTTATGGTTGAGAATGAAATGGATTTGAAGATCAAATGTTTGAGGTTTGATAGAAGTGGAGAGTTCACCTCCAATGAATTTAACATGTTTTGTGAGAATCATGGCATAAAAAGGAACTTGTCCACCCATAGGACTCCTCAACAAAATGGAGTGGTTGAAAGGAAAAAAAGGACTGTTCAAGAAGCTGCAAGGACTATGATGAAAGAAGCTAACCTACTAGAAGTCTACTGGAGAGAAGTAATTCATTCTTTTGTTTACATACTTAGCAGAGTTCAAGCAAGAGTTAACAACATAAAGACTCCCTATCAGTTTTGGTATGGAAGTATTCCTACTATCAAGTACTTTAGAGTGTTTGGAAGCAAATGGTATATCAGAAGAGATGATGAAAACTTAGGAAATTTTGATGCAAGGTCTGATGAAGGTATCTTCCTTGGATATTCTGCAAAGAGAAGAGCTTATATATGTTACAATAAAAGATTGAGAAAGATTATTGAGAGTGCAAGTGTCAAGGTTGATGAATATTTGAGGAATTCAGTGGTGATAAAGGGATATGAATCAAATGAACCTGCTTTTAGAGAAGAATAAAAAGATAAGGAAAAAGAAGTGAAAAATGAAGAGAAAGAAGCTCTGGAAAAGACCCCTAAGACCCCTAAGTATGTGTAGAGAAATCATTCCAAAGAAAATATTATTGGAGACAAAAGAAAAGGTGTGTTAACAAGAAGAATAGCTATTGAAGTAGAGATAAATCTATGTTTACTTTTTAAATTTGAACCTAAAATAGTGAGTGAGGCATGAAAAGATGAATATTGGATGAAAGCAATGGAAGAACTTATTGAGATTGAGAAGAATTAGATTTGGGAACTTGTTCTTAGACTTGAAAATAAGAAAATTATTGGTACTAAGTTTGTATTTAGAAAAAAGTTGAATGAGAATGGAGAAGTGGTAAGAAACAAGACAAGGCTTGTGTGTAAGGGCTATGCACAAGTTGAAGGAATAGACTTTGAGGAGACATTTTCTCTGGTGGCTAGAATGGAAGTGATCAAGATGATTTTGGATTTTGTAGTACATAAGGATTTTAAAGTTTATCAAATGGATGTGAAGTCTAATTTCTTGAATGGAGAGTTGGAAGAAGTCTACATGGAACAAACATAAGGATTTTAGTTGTAAGATAAACCTAATATGGCCAGTATATTGAAGAAGGCATTGTATGGATTGAAACAAGCTCGTAGAGCTTGGTATGCAAGGTTTGATAGATATTTGATAAATCAAGGATTTAATAAAGGTACCACATATAGTAATATTTACTTGAAGGTTGAGAACGATCAAATCTTGATAGTGGTTGTGTATGTCGATGACATAATTTTTGGAGGCAATGACGCTATGTGCAGGAATTTTGTAGAAGAGATGCAAAAAGAGTTAGAGATGTATATGTTTGGGGTGATGAATTTATTCCTTAGGCTACAAATCAATCAAACAGATAAAGGAAAATTCATTTCACAATCAAATTATATTAAATAAATGTTGAAGAAGTTTGGAATGGAAGACTCCAAACCAGTATGTACTCATATGGTTACTAGTTGCGAACTAAGTAAGGATGATGAATCTTATAAGGCTAATAAGAGCAAGTATAGATCTACAGTTCATGGACTACTATACCTAACTACTACTAGGTGGATATCATGCATGTAGATTGTCTTGTGGCTAGATTTCAAGAAGATCATAAAGAGAAAAATGTTGCAGTAGTGAAGAGGATATTCAGATATTTGAAGGCCATTCCAGATTATGGATTGTGGTATCCTAAGGATACTGATTTCACATTGAGTGCTTACATAGATGTAGATTAGGCTGGTTGTATGGATAACAGGAAAATTACAAGTGGTGGTACATTATTTTTTGGATGTAGATTGGTATCATGGCTAATTAAGAAACAATATTTTGTTTCTTTATCTACTGTAGAGGCTACGTACATTGCAACAACATCTTGCTGCACATAAGTGTTGTGGATGAGGAAAATATTGAAGGATATTAGAGTGGTGTACGATGATCCTATTTCTATCTTTTGTGATAATACAATTGGAATCAATATTTCAAAGAACCCTATGATGCATTCAAGGATAAGGCATATTTCAACTAGATATCAGTTTCTAAGAGATAAGGTTTTGGAGAATGAAGTGAAGCTTGAATATGTACCTACAAAGGATCAAATTGCTGACATATTCACTAAGGCTCTTCCTAAAGATAATTTTGAGTACCTTCGGGAGAAGTTGGGGATTATTACCCCTCGTTTGAACTAGACTCTTATGGATAAGCATCAGTTTAGTGGATCTATGGATTTATTCTTTGTTTGGACTAATGTTGGTGGCTACCTCTCAGGGGGAGTAGGTAGTGACATTGTTATGGAGCGAGTGTTGTCATTTTGCAGAGGTTGCTGATTTGGTTGGTGTATAATTCTAAGGGGGAGTATACAGAGTAGTAGCAAGTATCTTGGTTCTATGTCAAAGGGTGATAACAATACAAAAAAATTTATCCTTTTCCATTGATGACAAAGGGGGAGAGAGAGAAGTCATGTGAAAAATTATATTTATACAAAAGGAGAGAGAGAAGTCATGTGAAAAAGAAAAAGCTTGAAAGGGGGAGAGATAGTAGAGAGAGAATGATGTAAATTTTTTTTTGTATGTTGTCTTTGATGAGTTTTCACATCTTGTGTTGCCATCAATGATAAAGGGGGAGATTGTTGCAAGTATGAAGGTGTTTTCATTGATGTCAACAAGCTTGTGTTGTCATTGATGAAAATTGTGCAGTGGTTGAGAGAGATTTTTTTTTTGATTATTTGCATTATGTTGTCACCAGTTAAGCTACTTTGATAAGCTTCTGGTTATGGTTGTCGTATTGATAAAGATGTTGAGGATATTGAGAAAATTGATAAAAAGAGGAAATAGAGTGTTGTAGAGGTGTTCTAGTTTTGCGTCACATTTATTTTGGGTTGAAAATATTCTTGTGTAGATTGGATATGTTGGTTAGAGGTTTTTATAATTTCTATATCTAGAATTTGGGTTTTTGGATCGATGTACAAAAGAAGTTTTGTTCACCAGTGTGTGAGCTTGTTTTGCAGTGTTTCCTATAGAGGTGTTTGGGATAAATGTTTTTGCTCCATGTTTCTCTATAATTGTTCTTCAGGTCTTGCAATTCTAAAGGTATGTTGACGGTGTTGATCTCTTGCTTTCTTCAAGAGGATTTGTGGTTTGGTGCTCTAGAAGATGGATTTTAGAGTTGTAGTGTTTGATAGTGTAGTTTGAGTGTACTGGGTGTTTACATTTTGAAGGTGCAAATCATTGCAAAGGAGTTTGATGGATTTTAGGATGTTAGAGGAATATTATAGATTTTTATGAAGTGTGGTGTGTGGTTTTCAAGTCATCCTTGGATTTGAGGAAGTGTATACTTCATTTTTTAATGGTGTTTACATGGGTAACGGTCGACCTGGTGTTTACACTACATCCAAAGATGTTCGAGTATTAATAAAGGTATAGCATGGAATGTAAGAGTTGATTTGGGTCCCAATTAAGTTTTGTATTGGTCGAATTTCATTCCTATCCATTGCGGGAATTCTTAGTACCAACCTATTTTGAATTTGCAAAGTGTAAGGTGAGTGTAGCCGACTTGAAGATTTTCAAGTTGTGCATGGTATGAATACAAGGTGAGTTGATGTGAGATGGAGTGGAATAGAATTGAGTGTTGTAATGAAAAATTAAGTGCAAAAGTGTGAAATGAAGTGTGAGCTATAATGCAAGATTGTTGAATGTAGTGAGCTAGAGGTATCTTGATCTCTTGAAGGCTGTGAGTGTTGTTGAAGCTATTGTGGTAGATTCTCTGTTGCATTGAGATTGTGTTCTCTATGCAACATTCTATCTTCTATCTTCTTTCTATTCTAGCAGTGAGCCTAGGCTATGAGCCTTTTTGGATAGTGTATCCTATTTTGACAGTGCATTCTATGTTGTGAGCTAATCTCACCATGGTTTTTCCCTTGTAGGGTTTTCCACTTAAATTTGGTGTTCTCTTGTGTATGGTATTGGTTGTTTTAGTTTCTATTATCTTCTTTTCATGTTTAAACATTATAATAGATTAAGGGTTTAATGAATGCATGCAGATTTGATTACTGTAGATGGTTTTGATGTTTTAATTTGATACAACTGATTCACCCCCCTCTCAGTTGTCTTGTTCATTCAACATAAGAGTGTGAATTAGTTCGGTGGAGCAATTCGAGATTTTTTCTTTTATTCCAAACTGATGAAACCTACCTCTCAAGGGGATTAGGTAGTAGTATTATTGGTTGGTGAAGTTAGATGGATCATAATTTGTGCCCCTAAGAGGGAGAGTGCAAAACAATGAGTGTAGTGAAGAGAGAGTGTAGTTGCTTATTTGTGTTGCAAGTGGTGTCAAAGGGGTGTATGTAGATGTAAAAAGGGAAAATTGAAAAGAAAAATCATATGCAAATGATGTGTGAAAGGTGCAAGTGTTTCCATTTGAATGTTTCCAAAATAGGAGAGAAAAAGAGTTCAATACAGGAAGGAGAGTTGGATGAATCTATGGCCCTTTACCATTTATGCCAAAGGGGGAGAGAGTTGGTTGAAAGACCATAGTGCAGAAGAAAATATGGTCTAAAGACCACAAGGGAGAGAGTGTTGAGGATTAAAAGAATGATAATATGAAGAGTGAGAGATGCCCTAGTCAGGGGGAGTACTGCCTATTGCGGAGTTGTTTTTGGTTTCTTTTTCTATTGATGTTTTTTTAGAAAGATGGTGTTGCCATCAATGAAAAATGGGAAGATTGTTGGAAGATTAAGTTGTTTATGAGTTGTTTGGGTATTGTCATTGATGTCAACCCCTTGTATGAAGAGAGTGTTGGAACGCCGATAGTGTTGATGATGTCAACCCCTAGCATTGGAGTTGTTGGTATTGATGCCAACACAATGTTGTTGGTGTTGTTATTGATGTATTACTTCTCTATAGTTATAGAATTTTGGTGAATGTTGTTGGTTAACAAATTTTTTATTTTAATTAATTTACTCTGGCCCACACAAATGACAACTTGGCCAACAATTGAGTCACTTGCAATGATATTTACAAGTGCTCTCTACTTATTTTACAAGGTGCAACTACCTTTGAATAATATGCAATGAATGAAGACACTGGGTATGCTTTTAACTAGAAAGCAAGAAAGATAATTGAAATCTACTCATATCCACAAAAATCGATGCGATAATTTGGTGCTTAAGGTAAAGAAAGTGCGAATAAATGATGCAAAGTTCACTTATCCCATTTTCACAAATGTTATCAAAAGAGGATGAACAACAATTTCACTTTACGAGTGGATTAATATAAATTCAAAGCTTTAGAGATAACACAAACATAATCTCATAGAACAAGGCACACAAAGAAGATTAATTACAATGATTCAAAGCTTAGTTGTAATCAAAAGAAAATAGTGACAAATGCATAGATCAAAAACACTTTCTTTATTTCTTCAATGCCAGAATTGAGTTCAAAACCTCAAGTTCCCGTACTATAAGAATATGTCCCCTAAAGGCTAGCTGACCTTCCCTTTTACATTCGAAGAGCCCTATATATACACATCAAAAAAGTTACATTACAAAAATAACGGTCTTGAAAATGACCGGAATAAAAATAGATTTTGAAATGGAAATAGTTTCAGAACAAGCATTGTCATTACGTGCCACAAAAGACTGCATGCATGTGATCAAACCATTGGAAGTGTTGGGTCTCTATACAATTCTAGCTGCATCTCCATAACTAAAATTTTGAAGTTCAACATGTTCTTCTTCTTCATCTAAAACAAAAAATCATTCTATTGTACTCGACGTAGCTAGTTTTCTCCTTCCATGCTAGCGAACACAACTCTGAAATAATGTCGAGCTGCTCTTCCTTAGGCTAATTCAAATTTGGTTGCACGACAGGTACAAATTCATCTTCCCATTCCTTGATATTGCCAAGAAGTACCATTTCAAGAAAATTTTGAACTTAGAAATACTGCCACCTTTCCTTGTATGTAGGTTCACTTAACTTCGATAGTAAAGAGTGACCATTTATTCGTCCCAAAAAATGTGCCAATCTGTTACTAAATTTGTTCCACCACCTTCCTTATTTGTGAAATGTCCTTTCAGAGGATTTTAAAGATTATGTTTTAAATTGGAGTTGGTATTTTAAAACATATGAAAAGACATCCCCTTAAAGGCACTGTACAACTCATTAAATGGGCCAAAATTTTGAAATTTGAGCATCATGCTGAGGTCGCTTCATCACTGAGGGATGGAACTTTACAAACATCTATCAAAGGTTCTATATTTTTAAGAACCTCCGATACACCGAATGCATGGGACATCATGGGATAAGGCTTCAAGCTTTGAGACATTGGAGTAAGTCGAGTGATTGGGTGGTTTTGAAACTTCAAAACTTGATGACTTGGTTAGGAAATTTGGCAGGGCCATGATAGGTAACATTGGTTCTGATTGGGGACTAATTTTTTGAAGAAAATGTAGTGAAATCCAGTACTCTGGTACAAACCATTTCAAGTCCATTGGGAAATTAAGTCAAAAGAAAGGTAGGAGAACCAGGTGCTGCTTCATAGATGGGGTGGAGGGGAATGAGGTACAAACCAAAAATTGGACCAAACCAAAAGACTCAAAGTAAAGTGACCTAAGAAACCTATGCACTTAGACAAAGTGCAACACTTGAATCCTCAAGGACTATGTAAAACCATTGATTGGAAGGGAGAAATAAATGCCATTGTGAAATAGGGACATCCATGCATGAAGCAATCGTAAAATAATTAATAGATTAAAAATATTGAATGTAAAGATAAAGCTTTTGAAATGAAGTGATTCATAAAGATGCCTACTAAACAACCATTTTTCATCAAAAATTTCTGAATCTACTTGATATTTCAGATGCTTGCTCTATATATTGTTGGTAGTGCTTTCATGGCTGAATAATAAATTATAGAATAGCATCTTACTTTCTAATTGCCTATGAAAATAACCAAGGTTTTCAAAAATAACAGCTACATCACTTCCATTATTAGAATCATCATGCATATAACCACTTTTGATATATTGATTCTCTCCCAGTTTGAAAGGAATATGGGCCTCATAAAGCATGGGGTCTATTTTGGTTATAGAGACTTTATCATCCTTTATTGCAACCACATCAAAGAATTCTTTTAGAGTCGGGCCACTCTATGGTTTTTTAGGAATTTATTTCTTTTATGATCTCAGATCTCAGAGGGTCATTAATTAGACAATTATTCACTTCATTTTTGATATAGAGCTTGTTCCTCAAAGCTATAAAAGCTAAATTTCATTCATCTTCAAAATGAAATGACTGAAAGGTGTATTCATTAAATTCCTTTTTATCATCTTGATCATGAAATTCAAAAAATAATACTCTAACAATGAGTGAATTTGAAGACTATTATCTTTCTCAACAGTCTCAAAATTAAAGATCTCTAACTTCGGAGTAGAAAGAAATCTCAACAATTCATTGTCAATTTCATTTTTTCTAGTGATGTCAAATTCTCATGAGATTTGGTAAAACCCATTTCTTGAGCATCAAAATTTGAAAAGCAAAGAGGACTAGAGAGACCTAGAGAGTCATCATTATTAACTCAAAGTTCCTCTTGGAGTTTCCTTATTTTGTTCTCCTGGGCTTGCAGAGAACACTTTCTTTCTTCAAGCTCCTTTAGTTTGAAAAACCTAACATGGAGACTTCTCAACAAAAGTGCAGATTTGTGATCCTCTTCAATAATCAAACCAACTTTCGTAGCTTCGACAATGCTCTCTTTATAGTGTTCCCAAAAGTCATGGAGAACTTTATCATCCATAGAAAGAACGTATGGGATAGTAGGCCTAGGTCTTTCCTCATTTCTTTGATGTTTTTGATTTTGTATCATGATCTTTCAAAATTTTAGATGGAGTCACCAATCTCCATGCACATAGAGATATTTTCAAAAATCTGAGAATAAAACACTAATCTTTCAAATCAAGATCCCCAGTGAAGTCACCAAAAATATGTTGGTTAATAGATTTGTCATTTTAATTAATTTACTCTGGCCCACACAAATGACAACCTGACCAACAGTTGAGTCATTTGCGGTGATAACTGCAAGTTGTCTCTGCTTATTTTACAAGGCGCAACTACCTTTGAATAATATTCAATGAATGAAGAAATTGGGTATGCTTTTAACTAGAAAGAAGGAAAGGTAACTGACATCTACTCATATCCACAAAAATAGATGCGATAATTTGGTGATTAAAGTAAAGAAAGTGGGAATAAATAATGCAAATTTCACTTATCCCATTTTCACTAATGTTATCAAAAGAGGATGAACAACAAATTCAATTTACAGGTGGATTAATATAAATTCAAATATTTAGAGATAACACAAACATAATATCATAGAACAAGACACACAAAGAAGGTTAATTACAATGATTCAAAGCTCATTTGTAATCAAAAGAAAATAGTGACAAATGCATAGATCAAAAACACTTTCTTTATTTCTTCAATGCAAAAGTTAAGTTCAAAACCTCAAGTTCTCGTACTATAAGACTATGTCCCATAAAGGCTAGCTAACCCCCTATTTTACATTTGAAGAGCCCTATATATACACACCAAAACTGTTACATTACAAAAAAATGGTCTTGAAAATGTTCGGAATAAAAAAGCATTTTGAAATGGAAATAGTTTCAGAAAAAAGCACTATTATTATATGCCATAAAAGATTGCATGCATGTGATCAAATCACCGACAGTGCCAGGTCTTTGTAGAGTTCTAGCTACATCTCCATAACTAAATTGTGAAGTCCAACATGTTCTTCTTCTTCATCTAACATGAAAATCACTCTGCTGTACTCAGCGTAGCTGGTTTTCTCCTTCCATGCTAGTGAACGTAATTTTGAAATGATGTTGAGCTACTCTTCCTTAGGCCAATTCAAATCTGGTTGCACAACGAGTACAAGTTCTCTTCCCATTCATCGATATCACTAGGAAGTACCATTTTAAGAAAATTATAAACTTAGAAATGTTGCCACCTTTCCTCATATTGCAGGTTCACTTAACTTCGGCGGTGAAGAGTGACCATTTATTCATCCTGAAAAACATGCCAATCTGTTACTAAATTCATTCCATCACCTTCCTTATTTAAGAGCTATCCTTTTAGAGGATTTTAAAGATTACATTTTAAACTAGAGTTGGAATATTAAAATGTATGAAAACACATCCCTTTAAAGGCGCCGTACAACTCATTAAATGGGCTGACACTTTGAAAGTTGAGCATCTTGCTGAGGTCGCTTCATCACCGAAGGATAGAAATTTATAACCATCTGTCAGAGGTTCTATAGTTTTAAGAACTTTTGATACACCGACTGCATGGGATATCATGGGATACGGCTTCAAACTTTGAGAGATACAAGTAAGTCGGGCGATCAGGTGGTTTTGAAACTTTAGAACCTAATGACTTGGTTAGGAAATTTGGCAGGGCCGCGACCAGGTTATAAAGCATCATAACACTCATTTATTAAATTTTGAAGTGAAAAATTTGACAGGTAACAAATGCATAAGATAACTAAGAGGGGGGTTGAATCAGTTGTACATTAAAACATCAAAACCCTCATTAAAATTTAGATCTTCATTAGTCCTTAAACCCTTAACAACCATTACACCCTTATCATGCATTAGCATAATGTGAACATGAGAAAGAATAATGCAAACACATCCAAACACATGAGAAAACTAGATTTACATGGAAAACCCAATAAGCAAAAAACCATGGTGAGGACTAGATCACAATATGAAGTAATTGCAACATCGTATATAATAGGCTCACTGCCAGAGGGATCACTACCCAAAAGAAAAGAAGGGCTCACTGCCATATTAGAAAGAAGAAGAAAAAAGATTGTTACAATGAGAAATCCATCAAAGATCAATAGAAAAGTTCTACCATAGCTTCACCAGAACATTCATACTCTCTCTATAGAATGTAGACACCTTCTACTCATTGCTTCCAGTAGTCGTAAGCATTAAAGATCACACTACATTTCACACTTTCACATGTCTCAATCATTTTTTTAGGTTAAACTTTGGAAAGTCAACATAAGTTTACTTGTTCTTCTATCATAGAAACCTTTCTTCATGTCAACACACCTCTACTCTTGTCACCAATGATCTGATCTTCTGAATGATTCTTTTGCACATAATTATGAGTCTTAGGGAGCTTTTCTAGAGCTTATTCCTCTTCAACCTACATTTCTTTTTCCTTACCTTAATCTTTCTCTTCTTATCTTCAAGAGGACTGATTTGATTCATATCCATCTATCATCACTGAAATTTTATGTCAGTCTTCATCCACTTTGACATTTTCACTTTCAATAATCTATTTTAGCCTCTTGTTGTAGTATTGGTAAGCCTTGTTTCTTGTAGAATATCCAAGGAAAATTCCTTCATCAAATTTTGCATAAAAATTTCCTAAGTTCTCTTAATCTCTTCTGATATAGCATCTCCTTCTAAACACTCTAAAATATTTCATAGTATGGTTTCTTCAATACCATAACTCATAGGGAGTCTTTGAACTATTTTTCCTTGCTTGTGCTCTGTTAAGTATATACACTACAATATGGATTTCTTTTCTCTAGTAGACATCCAATAGATTTACTTCCTTCATCATTGTCCTTGCCATTTTTGAACAGTCCTATTCTTCCTTTCCACAACTCCATTCTGCTTAGGGGTCCTAAGAGTTGAAAAATGCCTCTTTATTCCATGATCTTCACAAAAAGTGTCAAACTCATTGGAGGTGAACTCTCCACCTCTATCAAATCTCAAACATTTTATATTTATATCCATTTCATTCTCTACCATAGATTTGAATGCCTTAAACTTATCTAAAGATTATAAGTTTTCTTTGAGAAAATTAGCCCAAGTCATTCTAGAATAATCATCAATTAATAGCATGAAGTACTTGTCACCTTGAAAAATTATGATTTTGGTACGTCCACAAGGATTTGTATGACTTTGAAACTCTTTCTAGCTTGCTTCCCAATCTGACATTCCTTACATACAACATTGATAGGATTTTTAATCTTCGACAGATCTCTCACAACTTGATTTGAACTGATCCTCAATAGGCTACCAAAATTGATGTAACACATTCTCCTATTCTATAACCAAATTTCATTAATCTGAGTCATAAAGCATAAAAAATTTGCACCCTTAAGTTGATAAACATTTCCATATGTCCTTGCTGCAACCACAGTTTCAAAGCCTTTTATGATATCACAACCATTTTCTTGAAACACAAGTTTATATCCTTTGATACACATTTTTCCTACACTCAAAAGGTTATGGCGCATACCCTTAACTTAAAGTACATCATCTGCATTATTCTTTCCATAAAAACTGATTGAACCTTTTCCACATATCTTAGTTGATGTATCATCACCAAACTTAACTAAGCCATCTTCATACTTCTCAAGCTTAAAAAACTTACTCTTATCAACTGTCATGTGATTTGAGCATCCACTATCAATGATCCAATTGTTATTCTCTTCTCTAGCATGAAAATCTATCACCATTGCTCCAACTTTATGACTTGCTTTTGGAGCACTTTCCTTCATACATCTCTCAGAGTTAGCAAAATTAGTTCAAACATTTAGTACCACGAACAAGCATTCATCATCTTCATCATCCGGTTAATCAGATTCATCATCAAATATAGTGGCATCTTCCCTAACATAATATCTCATCCTAATTGAAAAAACTTTATTCTCCTCAGGTCTATCTCTTGAAGCTTTGAAATGACATCTTGAAGCATAATGACCAATCTTTCCATAATTAAAGAATTTGAAACGTAACTTACCTTTGTATTTTCCAATGCCCTTTTTCAATTTCTTCACAAAGTTTGCTTCTAGCTCATCAAATTCATTAGGGTCAGATTCCTCATTCTTCTATGCTTTGCCAACTTTAAAATTAGTCTCCTTTTCTATATTACTTGAACCAAACTCTCTCAATTCAAAAAGTAGTTAATGCACCAAAAAACTAATCTCTAGAATAATTATTAAAAATTTGGATTTCCTCAATAGTATAAACTTTATGACTAATATTTAGTAAGATTTATTAGTACCTTCTTTACCACCTCATCTTCATCTAGATTTCCACCAAGACCTTTGATGGAATTGACAAATTCATCCATTCTATGCATGTAGCTTGTAATATATTCATCTTCTATCATCCTTAGGTTTTCAAACTTGATCTTCAGATTGTTTTATCTTTTCTTGCTTGACCTTATCATCTCCTTCATAGATACTTTCCAGCTTTTTCTAGATTTCACTAACAGTTTTAAGACTCATAACTTTTACAAGTTTTGAATTAGAAAGACCACTCAAAAGAGCATACTTTGATTTTCAATTTTTCTCAGATGAATTGATTTCATCATCAATACTCAGACCATTTGTACACTTGTATATCTAGTTTCAATAGACTTCCAAAATCCAAACACTAGAGAAATACAAAAACCTTCCATCCTGGTCTTCCAAAATGCATAATTAGATCCATCAAACAAAGGATCCTCCTTCTTGCGCACCATCCCAGATCTACCTTAAGAATTTAAGCTTTCTTATAAGGAACCTTACTCTCATACCAATTGGTGGATGCATAAGACAACAAAGAGGGGGGTGAATTAGTTGTATATTAAAAGATCAAAACCCTCATTAAGATTCATATTTGCATTAGTCCTAAAAGCCTTAACAACCATTAAACCCTTATCATGCATTAGTAGAATGTAAACATGATGAAAATTAATGAAAACACATCCAAACACATGAGAACACTAGATTTACATGGAAATCCCAAAAAAGTAAAAACCACAGTGAGGATTAGCTCACAATATAAATAATTGCAACACCGAATACAATAGGCTTTTAGGAGTTAATGGTGACTCCTCAACACCCCTAGAAATAGTTGCTAGACCAAAATATCTTCCATAAAAGAGAAAATGAAAAAAATACTTGCTTCAACAATGAAAGTTGAATACGAATGAATAATGGTTGAATATACAAATGTACATGATATGCCTTACTTATAAAGACAAGGTGATAGATAGGATTAGAAAAGATCATGGAAAGTGTCTTAATCCTATAACATGAGACAACTAAAAAACTAACTACCTATGTGTGAATGGTGTTTCTATACTTGCACAAAAACAAAGAAAAAACACAATATTAGATTCAAATGCAAGATAGAAGCAACATTCTCCATGAAATTAGATTGCAACATCAAAATAAGAAAGAAATGAAGAACAACACAGTAAAATCAATGGAATCCTATTCTAATGAGAAAGCCTTCAATACCATGGGGGAATTGGTGCAATTTGTGTGTAGGAAATGGTCCTTTCCCAACTCCTTTGTGTGATTTTATGAAGATCCTTGATTCCTTATACAATTTTGACAAAAGCTTGATAAGATTGCTAAAACTATGAAACTATGATAAAAATGGTTGAAATTGCAAGTGAAATTGAGTAGAGTAAGCTTGAATGGATTGTGGATGATCAATTCAATAGGAGAAGCCCTATATTTATAGATTTGAAGAATGGAAGAAAAAGAAAAATGGATGAATGTGGCATAAAAGACCAACCAATGAGAGGATGCCACTTTTCCACATGTGATTGGAGGAGGAATTAACACATTTGGATGAATGTGCACATAAATATGGTTAGGTGGATTTGAATTTGTTGAGTTGACAAGTTTAGAGGGAATAAGAAATGGAGTAAATTCTACTTGGATTAAGGCAAAGTAGATGTAAGAGGAATTTAATTCCTTGTTGGATGTACTCATCCCTTTTGGAGGGATTTTCAAATTTGAAGATTCCCTTTTGATGCCAAGTTGAGGGAAAACAGATGAATTAATAAATCAATTAAATTGATTTATTGGTGGAAGTTGCAAAAGATAGAGGATTGAAGTGACTAGGATTAGATTTAATCATGATTTGATCAATTTAAGTAGAAATTAGGTGATTTGACAATTTTGACTTAGATTTTAGGATTTATTTAAATCAAAGTTGAGAGGAATAAGGGATTTAGATTTATTTAAATAAAGATTGATTTATTTATTTAAAGGGGATGCTGTTAGATTAAATCAAATAAAGATTAATTTATTTAATTTAAGGAGATGACTCTAGAGATTTAATTAAATAAAGTGAATTATTCAATTAAAAGAGAGACTATAAGATTAATTAAATAAAATGATTTATTTAATTAATAGAAGATGATGAATTAATCAGATAAATTTGATTTATTTAATTAAGAGATGGAATGTGATGATTAGAAAGAGATGATTTAGGAAGAAATGATGTTAGTAAGCTCAAGATCCGATGTGTAGGATCAAAAATGTATTTTTTCAGTGTTTACATTTTGCCCCTCTTTGAAGCAATGTACCTGTTGCATTGATTCAAAGAATAACTATTGTGATCAAAATTCATTTTTTTTTTTTAGATGCCCCACTACTGGCCCAATGATAAGGATTACACTGGTATACTGCCCCCTCGAGAGATCAGATGAAAATTTGGATTTTTGGGTGAACTCGCAAAAAAAAATGACAAGCTGCCCAACAGGTCTAGAAAAGGTCTAGGATGCTATAAAACTCGCCAAAATACCAAAAACAATGCAAAACGACCCTCGATCGGGAAAAAACGGGATCAAGAATCCAAAACCCTAGCTAAATGACTAAATTAGGTCAAAAAACCCTAATTTTTAAGCTTAATTAGATCCCAAGGGGTCACTTTCAAATCATTTTCACACTTAGCCTTTAGAGAATTTTGCATTTTCAGCTCTGAGCTTTGATCAAGATGACCCAAAGATTGCTTCCATGACACGTGTTAGAGCGGGTACGAGTGCACCAGCGACCAGTTGGTGTAGGACCAGTGGTATGTACCCCTTCCTTGAATTTTCATTTCAATTTTTTTCATGCAATAAATAGGGTCAAAGTCAAAATTGAGTCAAGCAATGCTATATAGCACTGCTGAAAATGAAAAATTGGTACCGCACAGCCTCAAAGTGCGTCGTATATGCATAGGGCACTGTTGTGAGCCAGTTTAGAAATTAGTGTTTAGGGCTAAAGCTGACCACATGTGAGAAGCGTGCCACAACGAGCCTTTTTGGAGTTTAGGACTTAGGGGCATGGTTAAACTGTGCCACCGCGACATAGTTTGGAGTTTGCAAACTACACCATAATTGCAAACAATACATTTTTTGTTTAAATTCCGAGAAATTAGGATGAGAGCCCGATTTTTTTGAAACTTGACGTTGTGGCTTTTCCTATGTAGGAGGACCTCAGGATATTACATTCTCGAGAGCATAGATGCTTAGTGCTTAGTAGATTAGATGGGCTACACAAGCTGCTCCAAGAGCACCTTAGGGCCATAGGAATTTGGTATGTCACCTATGCCCATCCCGTTCAGACACACTTAGGGATGATGACAACCCTAGAAGAGAGGTGGCACAGTGAGACATCTTTGTTTCACTTGACCACTGCTGAGGCCATTATCACTCTGGAGGATGTTTGGCGCATCCTACAGTTACCCATCCATAAAGAGAGGTTATCTATGATATGGATGCTGGGAGGGATGCATGTTATGAGATCATGGAGCTTGAGGTGATCGTCTTCTCTGAGGGCTAGATTGATTTAGAGAGATAGCAAGGCACAATGCCCACATTCAGACTTATTGTTGTAGCTATCATATAAGGGCTTTTGGCTCCAGATCGAAGGGGGCGATACTTCAGTCTAGGATGGGGGCTAGCATGGGAGTGGATGCTCTTCCATAGGGAGTGCCTTGCATGGGGTCCAGTGATGCTGGCCTTGCTCTATAGAGATTTGCATGAGTTCGCGTATTTAGACAACAGGGCCATTGGGGCCGGTGTCACTTTGTTGCATGTCTGGGCATGGGAACATATTTCAGTGCTTTTCCTATAGGTCACAGTGGTTGCCTTGAAGTTTAATGACCCCACTGTCTAGAGATATGGTAGAGATCAGATTACATTCACTCACACAGGGGCAGGTGGCATCACCCATTGGCGGAGGGTCAACAATGAGAAGACAATTTTTACCTGGAGGCCCTGGCTTGGCATGGGTCCTTGGTTTGATGATTCACAACAACTCTTTTTTTCTCGGCAAGATAGATTGATGCAGGATTGAGAGCATACCATGATTGAGAGATACCTGCTGAACCGAGTGGCAAGGCAGTTTGGAGATATATAGGACAAACCCGATGACCAGTACATGGCCATCTTTTCCTGTACTATGAGGGAGACTACATGGGGTAGATCCATCCTAGCAGATGAGGAAGTCACATCATTCAGGATGTTGGTGGCCTGGCCATGGCTAGGCTATGGCCATATAATTAGGGTCAAGGGGATGCAAAGGTCACATAGGCCTACAAATATTGGTTCAAACCACTCCCCAGACTTATAGTTCTAGGTGAGGCACTCCCATGATGGAGGTTGAGAGTCAAGTCAGTCGGTCAAGGGTGAGGACAAGGAGGTAGAGGGGATGGGGATGGAGATGGGGATAGGGGAGGAGGTGGTCCTCCTCCACACCAGCCACACCAGACACCACCTTGGGTGCAACCACAACAAAAACCTCCACGAGATCAGACACAATAGACGCCTCCCTAGGATCGACCTAGAGATGGGGGGAGAGAGGTTCCACATCAGCAACCCCCATCACCACCACTAGCATAACTAGATCATCATGACACCATGATTCAACAGTTATAGGAACAGGTGCAGGTGATCACGACAGAGAGGGACCAGGTGAGACAACATGTCCAAATATTAACTATAGAGAGGGATTAGGCGAGGTATGAGAGAGACCAGGAGATAGGTCAGAGGCAGAAACTTTAGAGCACAAACTTTGCATCCCAGGGCCAGACAATATCTATACGAGCATATCAAAAGGCTATGAGAGAGGAAAAGTATTACAAGATCCATTATAAGCAGGCAGTGCCAACATCAGGTCGGGTGTCAGAGTATTCCTAGCAGACAAGGATGAGGCCACCCGAGGACCATGTCGAGAGACAGGTTGGAGAGGGCAACAACCAATAGGGCTAGTTCCTCATTTTGATCAGAGCAATTATTTGTTTTTGATTCACGGGCTCCAATTTTTATTGCCTTGATTGTATCATACACACTTGATTTATACACACTTGATCGCGATCTTGTACCATGACAATTACTTATTTATATATATATGAAATGGTTCGATTTATGAGATTTCCTACCTTACTTATGTATGATGGATGGATGCATTTAAATTCCTATGTGTTATGATATGATGCAGTGATTATGGATGTATTTCTTTTTGCATTTTTTATGCATTTTATGGTGACGATGTATGTATGCAATCATGATATGAAAATGATTTTCTACATTTGTCCTAAATGGATTATATGATTTACCATGATTATGAAATATGCAGTGATATACAGGTGTATTTATTTTTTGTTTCTTTTTTTTCTCATGCATTTATGGATGAAATATGCAAATGTGATGCTTGTATATATGGGATATGAATGTAATAGTGTGATATGTTACATGGTATTTATAATATATTATATGTAATAGTAAACTATATAAATTTAATGATGTAATGCAATGATCGCTAAAATGAATGCAATGTCACATTATGAAATAATGTTGTATGACGAGTAATGATTTCTAATGATATGATAATATAGTGACTTATGATATGTGATTTATGTAATGGATGATTTGCTAATGTCTATATGATAATGAATGTGGTGTGTTGCTAGGAAATGATTATGTTGATGCGAGATGACCTATGAGATGTCAATGTTAATATGCAATAATTGTATAAATGTAATGTCATAAATGATGTAATACACATGATCATGAGATGATGTAAGATGATGTTTTATGATCGTATTTCATAATTATTTGTGAATGCATATAAAATGCAAGTAATGTGAAGTGTTATGATAATGTGAAATGATTATTATATAAAATGAAAATGATGAAGTTATTATGATATGATGTGAATATGGATATATAATGAAATGATATGATATGTGATTATATAATGAAATGTAGATAATAGTAACAAACCTATATTAATGATAAAATTTAATGCACCTATATTTCTTATATGATATGCATTATGGTGATGATTGGTGGATGTAGGGTGGATATATTTTCGTGATGTTTTTGAGTAACTATCATGGTACCATGTTAGTATGGAAAGAAGACAGACGAAAGAAGATCCAACAAGCTTACTTTATTAATGATGATGATAATCAGGAGTTGGGATTTTAAAAGGGCCATTTACTTTATATTTTGATAATACACATAGGTATGATGCATCAAGGTATTAAGAACTAGGATGGCGTGGTACCTAGTGTGATGGACTTTGAATTGAAAAACAAATAGGAGTACCCCCATTCACACTTGACATACATAACCTTATTCAGAATGCAGTTAAGATATTCTAAACATCACAGACCAAAAAATAGAAAAACAAGTCTTCCTATGTGGTCAACAAGATACCTAAAAAATCTAACCTACAATCCAAACAAAGCATGCATGACGAAGTTATTTTACAAGAATATCAAACAAGAACAACAGATAAAAAAGATAATGATCGTTGCCCCTTTCTTTTCTCTCTAAATATTTCTATTTAGATATCATTGAGAGGTCATTGGAAAGAACAAAAAATAAGATAAGTCAAAAAGAGCCAAAATGTGAATGGTGTTTCTATACCTGCACAAACACAAAGGACAAACACAATATTAGATTCAAATTCAAGATAGAAGCAACATTCCCCATGAAATTAGATTACAACATCAAAATAGGAAATAAATGAAGAACAATATAATAAAAGAAATTAAATCCTATTCTAATGAGCAAGCCTTCAATCCCATGGGGGAATTGGTGCCATTTGTGTGTAGGAAATGGTCCTTTCCCAAATCCTTTGTGTGATTTGATGAAGATCCTTGATTCCTTGATACAATTTTGACAAAACCTTGATAAGATTGCTAAAACTATGAAACTATGATAAAAATGGATGAAATTACAAGTGAAATTGAGTAGAGTAAGTTTGCATGGATTGTGGATAATCAATTCAATAGGAGAAGCCCTATATTTATAAATTTGAAGAATGGAAGAATAAGAAAAATGGATGAATGTGGGATAAAAGACCAACCAATGAGATGAGGCCACTTATCCACATGTGATTGGAAGAGGAATGAACACATTTGGATGAATGTGCACATAAATATGGTTAGGTGGATTTGAATTTGTTGAGTTGACAAGTTTAGAGGGGATAATAAATGGAGTAAATTACACTTGGCTCAAGGAAAAGGACATGTAAGAGGCCTTTAATACCTTGTTGGATGTACTCATCCCTTTTGGAGGGATTTTAATATTTGAAGAATATTCCCTTTTGATGCCAAGTTGAAGGAAAATAGATGAATTAATAAATCAATTAAATTTATTTATTGGTGCAAGTTGCAAAATCTAGAGGATTGAAGTGATTAGGATTAGATTTAATCATGATTTGACAATTTTGACTTAGATTTTAGGATTTATTTAAATCAAAGTTGGGAGGAATAAGGGATTTAAATTTAAATAAATAAAGATTGATTTATTTAATTAAAGGGGATGTTGTTAGATTAAATCAAATAAAGATTAATTTATTTAATTTAAGGAGATAGATCTAGAGATTTAATTAAATAAAGTTAATTATTCAATTAAAAGAGAGAATATATGATTAATTAAATAAAATGATTTATTTAATTAATAGAAGATGATGACTTAATTAGATAAATTTGATTTATTTAATTAAGAGATGAAATTTGATGATTAGAAAGAGATGAGTTAGGAAGAAACGATGTTAGTAAGCTCAAGATAAGATGTGTAGGATCGTAAATGTATTTTTTCCATGTCTACAGTATGAATCAAGCATTACAAGATAGATAAGATAAGTTCTAGAAAAGCCAACTAATACTTCTAGAAAGAATCTTATATCCTAAGTAAAATTAGCATGTGAATATGTCCCCTAATTACCCAGTGAGTGAATTAGCTAGGTACAAGACATTTATTCACACCAATACCCCCTTAAGTGCAATTCAGGGAGAAGATTATTATACTTGAACTATGCAAAGATGACTATGAATATGGGTCCAATAATGAGGCCATGTTAGGTACCCATTTACAAAGCAAATGCAATCTCTCACAAAAAAGGAAATGAAGAAAACCTAGTGGGACAAAAATCCTCTCTAAAAGAGAGAAAAGAAACAAAACAAGATGATGTATGGAGGACTCAATAATACCCCCCTAAGGACTACATCCATCATGTAATTAATGTGTTGGTATGTGGCGACTGATCATGAAAATACTAAAAACTTGTAACATATCTTTGTCAGGGTTCAAGGCTGGGTTAGGCCCTGAGCGGGGGTACAAGGGCGGTAGCCCTTGATAGTGGGGGTTTGGGGGTGATAGCTCCTAATAGCAGAGGTTCGGGGGTGCAGCCCCCAATTTTTTTTTCATTAACATGTCAAGGTTTTCTTGCTAACACATAAAATGAAAAAAATGATTGTAAAACCCTAATTCTAGAAGCTTCCAAAAAACTTATTATAAACAGTTGGGATGTATATTGCGGTGTGTGTGTTTCACAAGATTGTAATCTATTTTGCATTGGATAATAAAATCATTGGGTGACTGAGTTTTTGTGGATGTAGCCCATATTAGGTGAACAACATTAAAATTATCTGTTGATCTCTTTTGTTTTATTTTGCATTTTTATTTCTGGGTTATTTAATCTGCATATAATTGTTAGTATTTATTGCTCCAATTTTTCTAAATCCTAACAATTGGTATCCGAGCCCTGTGTATTTCGATTGACTGGTAGGAAACCTATAGATTTGAGTGGGAGCAATGGAAGAAGGAAAATTCAAGGTTGAGAAGTTCAACGACCAAAATTATCAATTATAGAAGATGCAGATGGAAGATTGTTTGTATCAAAAGCATCTATGGCAGCCATTACAAGGAAAAATAAAGAAAGAGGCTACGATGTCTGATGAAGAATGGGAGATTCTAGATAGAAAGGCACTGGGAACCATTTGGCTGTGCCTGGCACCATATGTGGTGTTCAATATAAAAAATCAAAGACAACAAAGTATCTGATGGAAGCTTTGGCTAAATTATATGAAAAACCCTCAACCTCAAATAAAGTATTTCTCATGAAGCGTTTGTTTAACTTGAAAATGATTGAAGGTGGATCTATGAGATTATTTAAATGAGTTTAATACCATTTCTAATCAGTTAACTTCTATAAAATTGTATTTTGATGAAGAGGTGAGGGATCTCTTGGTTTTATGTTATTTTGTAGAAAGCCGAAATAGCTTGGTAATTGCTGTAACTCTATCTTTGGTTCAAATAGATTGAAATTTGATGATGTTGTTGGTGTTATCATTAGTGAAGAAATGCAAAAAAAAAGCATAGGTGAGACTTCAACATCGAGTAATGCTTTGACTATAGAGAATTGTGGAAGAAAAAGGGAGAGAGGAAAAAGCCCAAAAAATCATGGGAAGTCAAAGAAAGGAAGATCTAAATCCAGAGGAAGAATGGATTGTTGGCATTGTGGAAAGTCAGGATGCTTGAAGAAGGATTGATGGTCTCAAAAGGGAAAACAAGGAGACAAAAAAAATGATTTTAGTAAGGAAGCTAATGTTGCAAGTAATAAATTATAGGATTCTTTAGTTTTGTGTTTAGATAATGCCAATGATTCTCGGGTAATAGATTCAGGGGCTTCATTTCATGCCACATCCCATAGGAAATATTTTGTAGATTATGTTTAAGGTGATTTTGGATAGGTATATTTGGGTGATGATGAACCCTTTCAGATTGTTGGAAAAGGAAAGATAAAAATCAAGTTGCAGAATGGAAATGTATGGTTGCTACAAGAGGTAAGGCATGTTCAAAATTTGAGAGGAATTTAATTTTTGTAGGACAATTGGATAGTGAATGCTGCATTGTTACCTTTATAGACAAAGTATGGAAGGTCACTAAAGGTAAATTAGTAGTAGATAAAGGTAAAAAGGTAGGCACATTGTATTTGTGTATTGGTAATACTTATTCTACCTTAGCTGCTACATAATAGTTTCTACTGAGATAGTTATAGAACTTTCTATAGGGACAAAAACAGAATTGTGGCACCATAGAATTGGGCACATGAGTGAGAAAGGGATGGAGATCCTTCACTCGAGAAAGTTTCTACTAGGTTTGAAGTAGATTGACTTGAAGTTCTGCAATTTTTTTTATGGAAAACAAAAAAAAGTTTGATTTCTCGAAGTTGGGAAAGAGAAGAAGAGCGAGAAATTAGAGCTTGTGCATTTAGATGAATGGGGAACAACTCAAGTATCTTCTCTTGGTGGTTCTTGTTATTATGTTACTTTTATTGATGATGAAAATAGGAAAACATGGGTGTATTTTCTAAAAAACTAATCAAAAGTATTTAAAACTTTCAAAAAGTGAAAAGCTTCAGTTGAGAATGAGCCAAAAAAAAGTTGAAGTGTCTCAAATCTGATAATGGAGGTGAGTATTGCAACAAAGAATTTGAAAATTATTGTTCATACATTGGAATCCATAGGTAAAAAATGGTTCCTAGAACCCCACAATATAATGGTGTATTTGAGAGGATGAATAGGACCATTATGGAGCATGCAAGGAGCATGAGATTGCATTCTGCACTATTGTTATAGTTTTGGGTAGATGTTGTACATATTTTTGTTTATTTATTAAACAAGAGAGCTCAAAATCCTTTGGATGGTGGAATTATAGAGGAGGCATGGATGGGTAAAAAGGTAGACTATTCCTTTCTAAAAACCTTTGGTTGTGAAGCTTTTTTCCATGTTGATATTGAAAATAAAACCAAGCTTGAGACTAAGTCTAAAAAATGTACCTTTATTGGATATGGAGTAGATGAATTTGGTTATCAGTTATGGGATTATAAAAATCATAAAATCATTAGAACCAAAGATGTTATATTCAATGAAAAGGTCATGTATAAGGATCAGTTGCAGAAAAATAAGCATGAACATGCCAACAAGGAATATGTGCTACTGGATGATATTCCAAAAAATAAAATGTTAGTGGTACCTGTAGACACCTAAATTCGACCCTTTACACAAGGTCAAATTTGTCCCTTTTATTCATCCACTTCATCCCCTTCATCAAACTTTAATTAAATTATTTGTCTAATTAATGTTCTCCATTTCCCTAATGTCCCTAAGGTATTTAATTTAATCAATTAAATACTTTATACATAAGCCCACTTCATCTCTAAATTAAATAAATGCAATCAATTTATTTAATTTAGTCAATTATCCTTTTCTATTCAACAACCTCCATAACCTTTTCACTAATCTGGGTTAATTTAATTAATCCTTCATTAAGATGTGCATATCCTTAATTTGGATTAATTTCACATCCTCCATATCTTGCCACTTGCCTTTAATCATCATTAATTAATCTAATTACATGTTTGCACAATCCTAATCCTAATCACTTACCCCTTTTAACATGTCTTTAAGTCAACCTTCTTGGTACTTACCTTTTTCGGGTTGACCTCTTCCCCATGTGAATTAAAAATTCACAGTTATTCCCCCCATGCATTTGTCTTCCCCAAGATACCTCATATGTCACATTGTACCGAAAGGAAAAAAACCTATTTTAGAGGAATCTTATTTTACCCTTTGGTCTCTTCTAAAAAGTGAATTAAAAATTCACTTTTATTCCTCCAAGGGCATCTCCAATCCCCATGTTGACAAGGGTGGACTTTCTAAATGTCCTCACTTGTCACTTTCAACCCCACTTGGGGACAATGGATTAATTTTTTTTGGAGATCCTCTCTTATCCCAAGGTACTTGCAAGTACCTTGGGACCATATGGCCTTTTCCACCTCACTTGTACCCTTTTCCATCTTATCATCCCTTTTGGCACCTCACCCTCCACATATCAAGATGTGAGGGCTTGTGAGTCCCCAACTCACCATAGGTCTCTATCTTGGCCATGGTGGCTCAATCTAGACCATCGAATTCTCTAGAGAATTCAACTTTCTCTATAAATAGTCCCCTCTTCTCATTAATTAAGAGAGTTATTGCATGCATACCAAACTTATGCTCTTAGATTGTCAAGCCATTTTAGAACTTGCATTTTGCATTTTTGCATCCTAGCCATTATTGCATCCATCCACCCTCATTTATCACCCAACTACCATTGCAATCACAAGAATATCATCTAAGGAGCACACATCATAAACCATCAAAGGGCCAACCAAGGATCAACACGAAGAAAGGTATAATCATTTTGTTGAGTATTTATCTTCCTTTCATTTGTGTTTAACATAGCCTAATCTTTGAGGTGGTTTAGTGTTATTTTTACCTTGAATTTTTTAGTTAGTTTTGCACATTACAAGATAACAAACTCCACTACACACATTTCTAGCATGCCTGGTGGGAATCACGGGTCCTTTTGTACTAGCATTTGCTATTTTTAAGGTTTTGCATATTCTGACACAGAGGGGTGACCTTGCCCACTGTTTGGGTAGCCTTGACCTAAAGGGGTGGACCTGACCTAAGCTTGGGCAACCTTAACCTAAAGGGGCGACCCTGTCCTATCAACAAACTGTTTTGCTGCTATTTTTATCAGTTTTTGACCTCTGTTTTTTGTAGGTTCATTGTTTGGATGACCTTGACCTAAAGGGGTGGCCCTGTCCTAACAATAGACTATTCTGTTGCTGTTTTTATCAGTTTATGACCTCTGTTTTCTGTAGGTTCACTGTTTGGGTGGCCCTGATCTAAAGGGGCGACCCTGTCCTAATAACAAACTATTATCTGCTATTTTTATCAATTTCTGACCTCAATTTTTTGGAGGTTCACTGTTTGGGCGACCCTGACCTAAAGGGGTGGCCGTGTCCTAATAGCGGACTATTCTACTGCTATTTTTTTTAGTTTTTGACCTCTGTTTTCTACAGGTTCATAGTTTGGGCGGCCTTGTTCTAGTAGCTGATTGTTTATGTTGATTTTTCCACTGTTTCTGACCTCTATTTTTTGAAGGTTCACTATTTGGGTGGCCCTGACCTAAAGGGGCGCCTTGTCCTAACAAAAAACTGTTCCGTTGCTATTTTTATCAGTTTCTGACCTCTATTTTTTGTAGGTTCATAGTTTGGGTGGCTCTGACCTAAAGGGGTGGCCCTGTCCTAGCAACAAATTGTTTCTGCTGATTTTTCCATTATTTTTGACCTCTATTTTCTGAAGGTTCATAAAGGGGAGACCATGTCCAAAACACAGAGGTAACCAAATCTAGAAGATAGAACTCACTTGTCAAAGACAAAAAACAATACTACTGACAAGTGTGTTGCAAGTGAAGAAATCGTGTTCAATTATTCTTGTGTTTTTGTTTTCTTAAAATAGGAACATAAGACTAATTAAAGGGTCAAAGAATTTGCATGCCATGTCTGAAAGTGGGCTATTGACATATCCAATCCCCTTGCACCATTTGGCGATCCTGGGAGAAGAGAAATCATAGCTCACTTAGTCCTTTTTACCCCTTTTTCATTTTGTTAGCGAGACTTGCCCGAGATTTCATCACTCGAGGGATGATTCCAACCACGTGTTACCGACAGGGTATATAAAGGGGGGAGAGAAAAAGCTGTACCTCAATCTAGTCATGTCATGTCTGGTGGAGCGTTGAAGCTAGGGTCATACTTAGATAGATGTGAAGGGTTGGTCTGAGCTCCTAGTCTCTTGCTGGCTGCTCCTGACTCACGCTTGTAGATAGGCTAGTGTTCACGATTGTGCCCCACGTACTATGCATATATTGGGGACGTCACTAGAAAACTTGTTAAGCCTAGATAGAGGATTGTGTTAGCCATACCTTAACACTAAAATTAGGCTTGTGCTACTTGAAGTGATTTCTTGTGAAAAAATAGTACTTGTCAGTTAGTTTTGGCCTTTTACTTGTTGTTTTCCATCCTTTGTCATCACTATTTTGACTAAGTTAGGTTCAAACCAATACAGAGGGGTGACCTTTCCCTCAAGGGGTGGCCCTACCCCCTTGTTTCAACTACTGTTTAGCTTGTTTAAGTCAAAATTTTTCCAAGTCTTTCCTGTTTGGGTGGCCTTGACCTAAAGGGGTGGCCCTGACCTAAGTTTGGGTGGCCTTGACCTCCAAAACAACCTTTTTCAGCCTTTGTTCATTAGTTGTTACCCTATTTCCCCATTCTGAGTGTTGTTCCCTTGTTTCGGGTACCCAACTATCAATCTCGACCATCCATCTATCCATTTTGAGTATCCATTTGCCCATTTTGAGCATTTTTTCTCTACTATTTAGCCTATTTGAGTCAAAATTTGGCCAAGTCTTTCCTGTTTGGGTGACCTTGACCACTGTTTGGGAAACCTTGACCTTAGTTTGGGTGGGATTGATCTAAAGGGGTGGCCCTAACCCAAGTTTGGGTGGTCATGACCTAAAAGAGTAGCCCTGACCTAAAAAATAACCCTTTTCAACCTCCGTTCATTAGCCATTACCCTATCTCAGGAACCTGTTTCCCATTCCAAGTGTTGTTCCCTTGTCTAGGGTACCTATTTACCCAAGCTAAGCATCCGTCCATCCATTCTGATTATCTATTTACTCATTCCATCCATCATTCCTCCTTTCCGACAAATTGTTCACCTATTCTGAGGGGTTATTTACCCATTCTGGGAACTCATTTTCCTATTTCGAGTACTATTCCACAACCTCCTACCTCCGCTCACCTATTTTGAGTGGTATTTTTCCCATTTTGTAAATCCAATTACCCATTCTGGAAGTCCATTTATCGATATCGTTCAACTATTTTTTGCTCTAAGTTGAAACCAAAACCTGTTTAGGCAGCCTTGCCCAAGAGGGGTGGCCTTGACCAGAAGTTTGGGTGGCCCTGACCTAAAACTACACCCATTTCCAAGTTTGACTTAAAAAACCAACCTCCCGCACCGTCTGAAAGGCCCATTGATTGTCCCACTGTTTGCGTGTCACGTTGACCTGCATCACAACCTTTTACATCCACATCATCCTCCAAATTGTATAGGTTTCATTCTTAATCATACTTAGGTTATACATCACACATTATCACTTTATCAATCTGAATCCTCTGAACTTCATTTGAAGTCATTATCCGAATTGACCTAGGTGTTTGAACCTGATTGTCATCTTTGAACATCCGCTTAGGATTGCTATCCATCCTAAGTTGATCATCATCCTTAGACCTATCAATCCCCTTCCATCTCAAGGCGAATTCAGCACCGTGATCATCAATTCATCCCTTAATTCGATCAATCAGCATCTTACGTCACCAAGGGTGATCTCTAAACCTAGTTTAGAAACCCTTTCAACAATCCAATCAATTGATCTCCAATTTGGTTTCATCCAATCCTATCAATCATTTTCTTGATCAACTCCAATCAAATCCAATCCTTATCGAATCATCAGATTAATTGATACATCATCAATTTATCCATCATCCTATCAATCAATCCAACAATCTTAATCCAATCCAAATAAATCAATCCAAATCATCATCTAAATCATCATTCAAAAGCTTAGTTGCATCTCAAATCACTTAGTTGTTTTGCATGTTCATGCACGTTCATGCCCGTTGAAACCCATTCACAAACCAAAAAGAAAATGGTAGATCAACAGACTCAAGGTTCCCAACCAAATATGCCTGAAGATCCCGATAATGTTCCGAGCAATCCACAAGATCCCCATAATGAGGCCTCATCCCAATCGAACACTGACATCCAGAATACCACACCACCCAGTGACGAAAACATGGTTAATGAACCAGAAGTCACCATTGATGAATACCTCAATAATCTTGCCAATGCCCAAATGATGGATCATCTCCTCAATGAACGTGGGGATAAGATCCTTGCCACCCTACTCATGAAGGGAGTCAAACCACCATATGACTTTGATGCCTCACCATATGCCCTTCCAACATCTATCGATCTATAAACCTTGCAAAAAACTCCAAGAAATTCCTATGTCCTCGATAGTGCACCCATGGACAAATGGTACCACCCCGAGTTTGAAAATTCCATCATCCATCAAATACAAGATTATCCTTGTCTTCCAACCACAAAATATACTATCTAGCCACCGAATCCTAATGACCCCTATGACTATGGCATGCCATCATACATTCCATCTTTTCCACCGCTTCCTCCCCCGTATCCTAACACTTGGGGCACACCTATACTTACCAATTTGTTGCCTCCTATGTTTCAATAGCCTCAAGTTAATCCACACCAATTCACCACACTGTAAGCACCGCCACAACATACTGCTACCACTGTTGCCTCATCCCAACACTCACATCAAAAACATCCGCAACACACCATCACTATCCTACACCAAAACATTCTGATCCCTCAGCAACACACTACCATCCCTACACAACCATCACATCAAGTAGTGCAAACTACCTCGCAACCACAACAACAACCACATGGACCTTTCATGGCTATCCCCCAACAACAACACATCTCATCTCACCCACCTCACCAACAATAGCCACATCAACAACCCCCACAATAGCAGGTACATATCCCTACACAAACACACAACAACCCACTTACAAAATACCTCTATCATCCCTCAACTAGATACATTGTTCCATCCCACCTCAATCCGAACCCTCATCAAAATTCTCAAAACCAACTACGGCCCCAACCGCCACCTTACACCAATCCTCTGCAATCGCATAATCATTCCCACTAGCATCCATCAAATCCACCCCCATATGTCACATAACAACCCACCATTGCACAACAATTCCAACCTTATCTGTCCTACCTTCAACAACAACAAACATACCAGCAGGTTGCATTTTTAATCCCCTATTACCAACAACCATCATCACATCAACAGAGTGGTCCTACCTCCTTGTATTATCAAATTTCTACACAATAGAAAGGCCCATCCCCCACTTGTTACTATGAACAACAACCACCTTACCAACAAGTGGCTCCCACTCATCATAATCTGCCATCATCCACTTATAATCAGAAAAAAAAATTTATGCATCTCAACTCGCCTATGATCCAATCACAGTAGAGCCATCCTCTTCATATCCACAATACTATCCATACAATCAACCCATTCTAACTCCCACAGCACCCGTCAATAAGGACTTGGAAGAGGTTAAAGCTACATTAAAGGATTTACAGGTTGGAAAGGGCAAGTAGTCCTTCAAGTTTGAGGAAATTTGTCCTTATCCTTCTGATCCCTCCATCTCCTTGGCTCCTTTTCCCAAGAATTTTGAGATACCAAAATTCGATAAATATAAGGGAATCAAGGACCCCAAAGCCCATTTGTAATAATTTTAGGCCCATTGCTAAGAAGTCATGCATGACAACAATTATCTTATCCAACTATTCCCTACGAGTCTACAAGGAGTTTCCCTTGACTGGTTTATGGGCCTTGAAAAGGGATCTATCAAAACCTTTGCACAACTATCTGAGCAATTTGTCTCTCACTTCTCTTTCAGTCTGGAGAAGGACATTGACATGCTTGATCTCTTAAAGGAAAAACAATGTGACGGGGAGACCTTCACTAGCTATCTACAAAGATGGCATGCCTTAGCCAATCGGATGAAGTCCCCACTGTCAAAAAAGGATATGGTCACATTTTTCATCAAAAGTTCTCATCCGAATATGGCTCACAACTTCCATCTCCATTGCATCACCACTTTTGTAGCACTTGTGGAGAAGGGTTCAATCCTAGAACGAGCCCTTGTTGCTAAAGGGAAAGTAAAGATTTTCAATTCTAATAAAGAGAAATACTTTGGGGATAAGCCTCGATATTAGAATAAAAATAAAAATGTTGTTAATTATGGTGTCATTAACACCAAACATGTTCAGGTGGTCTCCACCTCACAAAAATATCCTCCTCCATAACAGTAGCAATCAATACCAAATGCCATATCTGTTCCCCAAGGAGCACCTTGGCAATAGTCAAACCAAAAAAGCCAAGGGGGGAATAAATGACAATTTACTCAGTTGGGAGAACCCCTTAGTGTCGTGTTCAACAAAATTCTGCAAGCCAACTACCCTATTACTTATCCTATAACCAAACCCCTCGATGAGTCCAAGCCCAAGCTGACTTGGTTCAAAGAGAATGAGTACTGTGACTTCCACAAGATCAAAGGGCACACATTGGATATGTGTCAAGGACTAAAAACCTACATTCAAGGTCTAATAGATCGAGGTGAAATTCATGTGGATGATAACACAATATCTTCAACCAATGATCAACTCCAAATATACCAAAATGATTTTCCCAAGCATAATCAGGGTCCCAGTACTTCCAATTCTAATCCTGGCCCCAATAGCAACAACAACAATAATTAAAGTAACAACACAAATAATATCAACTATAAAAATATTCCATACAATTATCGAGGTGTGGTCACATATGTCTAACAAGTGGAGCCACATGTATCCATGATACACATGAAATGAAAAGATCCACAATGTGGTATTGCCACTCGTTGAACCCGCATCACATTCCCAACTGCTCCCTCATCCACTCAACTGCCATTCGTTGGTTCATAATACAACATCCTTGACCACTTGGGCAAGACTTCAACTCAAATCTCCATCCTAGATATTTTTAGATCTTCCCCCGTGCATCAAGATATCTTGAACAAAGCTTTACAAAACACCCAAGTCCCTAATGAGATTGATCCCACACAGCTCCAAGCATTGGTAGAAAATCTGTCCACAACCTACTAATTCAGCTTCAGCCAAAAGGACATGCCATGCCTTGACTCAAGCCACAATCATCCCCTTCACATTGAGGTCAGGGTGAATTGTCAAAAAGTGAAAAGGGTATTGTTAGATAATGGTTCAGCCCTAAATTTTTTTATGTTAAAGTTTATTCAATAGGTAGGATGCACCCAAGATGACCTAAATAGTCAGGTGATCACCATTAAGCAATACAACAATGCAAAAAGAGATTATGAGGGCACGATCTATCATCCTATTCAGGTGGGTCCCATTGTACAATATACTATGTGTCATGTTCTGGACTTGGAACTTCCATACAACATCCTCCTTGGCTGCCCATGGATTCATTCTATGCAAGCCATCCCATCCACCTACCATCAATGTTTGAAGTTCCCATTTCAAGGAATGGAAGTCACCATACAAGATGATCCTCAGCCTTTTGAATATTGTCGTGCCTTAGAAGCTTCCTTTCCACATTCACATTACTAACCTAGAGTTAAAATGGGGGCATCTCAAACACCTGATTCTCATCTGTCCACCAATACACTAAACACCACATCATCCACTCCTTCATCCATGTCATCATCTGTGCCTAGTTCCACCATTACCAAGGTCCAGATCATCGACAAGGGATGTGGCGAGTAAAAAATGTGTACCAAACTAAACATGGAAACCATTCCACCCTTGCCATGAACATATAGGAAACCATCTCCATCAGTTCCAAAAGAAGGAAAGACACTCACACTCACTTCCAAGAACATGGGTTCGACAAACATTCAACAATCTGGGTTCCCTTAAGGATTAAATGGAAGTTGATATCAACCAATGGATTTATAGAGAAGAACCTAATCCACCACCTCCCCTCATAGAATAATTCTAGGAATTTTATCCACATGCCTCCAAGTTCATTAAAAAGTGCAATTACCAAGGTAGAGGTCTTGGTGTGGAAGAACAAGGAAAACACCAGCCCATTGAAGCAACTACCATTCAGCCAAGAAATTTGGGCTTAGGTTATGATACTAAACAAAAATTTCCTGCCACATCCTCTATCATTTCTAACAATGTTAGTGTCAATGACGATTCCCTTGAAGACATACCATAGGAAGAATCCATCATACACGTGTATGATGATTTTGATCACATTGACCTCCCTTCCATGTTTGAATGCCTATCCATTTGTACCATAACCTTATCCCTCAAACATCCCAAAATCATAGATTATGACCTACAAGGTACCACACCTCCCAACACATTTCCCCTAGTGGATCAATATGTGAATCTCATGGGATTGGGGGAAGATGAACGTCCTAGTCGCAAAAACAAAAAGAAACAAAATAAAAAAGGGTCACCTAGTGAAAACCTCCCTAAGGCACTTTGTGACTTAGAAATAGTAAAAATAAAGGGCGTATCTGATAGTGAAAACCTCAAAGAGGCACTAGAAGATGGGGAAATTCATCTTTCCATTGTTGGAACTCACTTATTTGGTCGATCACCTATCTTGATTGAAGAGACACAAGTCATAAAGTTGGGAACATAAGAGAACCCCAAAATCACTTATGTGGCTAAGGCACTATCAAAAGGAGAAAGTTATACCATCATCAATCTCTTGAAGGAAGGAATCATTAACTTTTCCTAGACATATTCTGATATGCCCGACCTTGATCCAGCTTTGGTGGTACATCATCTAGATGTCCGTCTGGACGCAAAGCCTATTAAACAAAAGCTCAGAAAAATCCACCCACAAGTAGCCCTCCTGGTGAAGAGAGAATTGGAAAATTTTTTAGACACAGAGTTCATCCGACTGATTGAATACTCCAACTGGATATCTAATATAATCCCAGTTGCTAAGCCTAGTAGAGACATCAAGATTTGTACATACTTCTGAGATCTCAACAAAGCATATCCAAAAGATGACTTCCCCCTACTGAACATTGATATGTTGGTCGAATTCACTACAGGACATGAGATGTTGTCCCTCATGGATGGTTTCTCTGGCTATAACCAAATTAAGATTTCCCTCGAGGACCAACACAAGACTGCCTTCACAACACCTTGGGGAACATTCTGCTATAATGTCATTACTTTTGGCCTTAAAAATGTGGGGGCAACATACCAGCAGGATATGACCATTATCTTCCATGAAATTATCCATATAATCATGGAAGACCATGTTGATGACCTCTTAGGAAAATCTAGAATAGGAGAAGAGCACCCAACCATCCTGAAAAAGATATTCGATCACCTAGAATAGTATAAATTATGCCTCAATCCAAAGAAATGTGTGTTTGGTGTCACAACCGGAAAACTCCTGGGGTTTATCATCTCCCAAAAAGGAATTGAAGTTGATCCCTCTAAGGTTAAATCCATCATGGAAATGCCTCCACCCCATAATCTATAAAAAAAAATCCTACAAGGTAAGCTCTAGTCCATCCGTAGATTCATTGCTCAACTCACCGATAAATGTTAGTCATTCACACACCTCCTCAAGAAAGACATTGCATTCAAATGGAGCCCACAATGTTAGCCTGGTTTTGATCAGATTAAGGAATACTTGGCTCATCCCCTATCCTCATGCCACCTATCCCAAGAAATCCCCTCCTCCTTCAAATTTCAGCTTATTTCGTGGCTTTGGGGGCATTATTGGCACAACATGATGAATCCTCCAAAGAACGAGTAGTTTACTATATCAGCAAGACTTTGGTTGGTTATGAGATCAATTATTGTCCAATGGAAAAGGCCTACCTTGCCATTGTCTTTAGCTCCCACAAACTTAGAAACTACATGCTTAGCCATCTGGTTAAGCTAATCTCCAAAATTGATCCCCTCAAATATCTGTTATCAAGAACAACAATTGATAGGTCACATGGCTAAATGGGTCATGCTACTCAGTGAATTTGACATAGAGTACATAGATTGTAAAGCAATCAAAGGGAAAGTTATTGCAAAAAAATTAACGGATGCTCCATTGGTTGATGCCTATCCTTTAGAGACAGTTTCTAGATGAAGGGGTCTTTTCAGTTTCGAAAGCCACTACATGGATATTGTATTTTGATGGATCCCACACTAACAATGGATCTGGAGTAGGAGTATTGCTCATCACCCCCCAAGGTGACTACATACCCAAATCATTCAGACTAGCTTTTCCCTGCACTAGCAATATTGCTGAGTATGAGGCTCTCCTCACAGGCCTTAGGATTTCCATTCAATAGCGTATCTCACACTTGCACATCTTTGGTGACTCTCAACTAGTGATCAAGCAAGTTAATGATGAATTCCTCACAAAATATTACAAACGCATGGTGGACGACTTCAAGAAATACTTAATCTCCATCCAGTTCGACCAAATCCCCTGGATACAAAATAAAAAAGCTAATGCCATGGCCACTATTGGTTCCCTTTTGGATATGCCGAAAGATCATATTGAATGCAAGTTCCTGGTAGAACAATTGTTAATCCCCACATACAAAATCCCTGAGAGTGAAATGGTCTGTGATGTTGTAGGCATTGAATCCCCTTGGTACCAAGATATTTACACTTATCTTCGTGACACTACCCTACCATCTGACCTCACAAGGAACCAATGTAAATCATTTATCCTTTGCACTGCCTGCTACATGATCATTGATGATACACTTTATCGATGTGGGTATGATAGAACTCTCCTTTGGTGTTTAGACAAAACCAAAGCCCGCATTGCATTAGCAGAAGTGCATAGTGGTATTTGTGGGGCCCATTCTAATGGTATGAACTTAGCCAAAAGGATTCTAAGAGAAGGGTATTACTAGCCTACGATGGAACATGATGCTTTTGAATTTGTCAAAAGGTGTCTTCCTTTTTAGCAACATGCAAATTTGATTCATGCCCTGACACAAGAATTACAACCTATCATGACACCTTGGTCATTTTCACAATAGGGTTTTGATTTGGTTGGCAAGATCTACCCTCCATCCTCCGATGGTCACACCTTCATTATCACAACCACTGAATACTTCACCAAGTGCATGGAAGCCATACCACTCACTCAAATCACTAGTGTTTAGATCTCTAAATTCACCGTCTACCATATCCTCTATAGGTATAGAATCCCCTTCACCATCATCATTGATAATGGAAATCCATTCAAGAATAAGTGCATGAAATTCCTCTGTGAAAGGTATCATATCCAAAATCACTTGTCTACCCCCTATTACCCCTAGGGTAATGGAAAAGTAGAGGCAACCAATACAAAATTGATTAAAATCATTAAGAAGATGGTCAATAGGACTGGTCAAGATTGGCACCTCCATCTCCATACTGCCCTTTTGGCCTACCACACATCCATCCGCACCCCCACTAATACTACTCCATACTCCCTTGTCTATGGTGCTGAGGCCATCTTTCCAATCAAAGTCAAAATCCCTTCACTTTGAATATAACTAAAGAATCTGATCATTGATGAAGACACTCGAGTGGGATGACTGGCACAATTGAAATTGCTGAATGAAAATGGGTCAAGGCTTATAACCATCTACAAGCCTATCAACATCGGCTCGATTTAAGATACAATAAGGAAATTTTCCCTCGTCAATTCAATGTTGGCAACTTAGTTCTCAAAGAAAATCAGTGGAATCAACAAGCTTGAGATAAGAAGGGTAAGTTTGTA
The DNA here is from genome assembly GCA_007115665.2 of Sequoiadendron giganteum. Taxonomy (NCBI): domain Eukaryota; kingdom Viridiplantae; phylum Streptophyta; class Pinopsida; order Cupressales; family Cupressaceae; genus Sequoiadendron; species Sequoiadendron giganteum. Next base: position 179,925,517 of record CM021106.1, on the reverse strand, counting down.
GCTAATTGGTTAGGCCCTTATGTCATCACCACCAATTATGGTTCTGGGGCATATAGACTATCTACCCCTGAAGGAGAGCCCTAGGAAGAACCTATCAACATCATGAATTTGAAGAAATTATATAGTTAGGTCAGCTGGGGTATCCTTCCTGGTAAAATCTCAAAAATACAAAAAAAGTAAAAAAATTATCAAAATACAAAAAAATCAAAAAATAAAAAAAATAGTAAAGAGAAATAATTCATCCTATGGTGAAAAACCACCCATGCGTGGAACCTTGGATACGTATGATTGGTGAAAACCTGGAAACAAACACATTTCTTATAGGGCTTAATCATTAGCTACCTCGCGTCCTAATCACTTTATGATTTATCCATCTAGATCTCAGTAACTCTATCATCCTATCATATCCTCTCATCCGCTTGCATCCCTTGGCTGATTGGTATATTTCTGGTTGAGTATTGGATGAACATCATCTGCTATCTAACACCCTAAGCTTTTCTCCTAATCCAAGCTTTTGTCACCTCATCATTTTTTTCATCTCCATTTAGGATCCTCCATCGAATCGGTCTCCATCTAGGTCTCATCCTATCTCTCTTGAACTAAGTCACCCTTGTGATTTCACATAGGCAAGGCCGATCATTTGATCCACCCTTGGGGCTTTGTTTCATGTCGTCTCTTATTATTTATCCTTGTCTTTGTTGAACTATGATGCCTCTACGCTTTCATGTAGGCAAGGCTAATCCTTTGATTAGCCCCCGAGGCATTTTGTTCTCCATCATCCGTCATCATGGTCCACTTTTTGATCTTATCCATTGTTGGTATTTCATCTTTTCTAAACTACATTGCCCCTGCACTTGCATGTAGGCAAGGCTAATCATTTGATCCACCCCTAGGGCTTTTCTATGTATTTCATTTATGGTCAGTCCATTTGATCATTGTCCTCCATCATCTGTCTTCATCATCCTCTTTTCTCTTTTCTCATGGTATTTTCCTGAACTATGAGGGCTCTGCGCTTTCTGGTAGACAAGGTTGATCTTTGATCAACCCCTAAGCCCCTAGGTCTTTAGGTTGTGTTAGTCTCATGTCTTGTTTCTTGTCATCAAGGTATGTCCTTATCTCACTGGTACATCACAAATGGAATCCATTTATGTCAGGAGATTTAATCGGTTTTCAAATATCCTACGTCATTAATCGATCTTCTAGTTTAGCATCTATCTTTGGTCTCAACATGATGTATCCTTCCTAATGGACCACATCAACCCCACCCATCATCTTGATCCTATGGCAAAGGATGTTTTTAAATTGATTGCAATCTTTTGATGCTTTTGGTCTTTTGTTTATTATTTGAGCTCCCTATAATCACCTGTCAAGGCTGCCATGATCCATCATATTATGGTGCGTTTTGTTGGGTTAACATAGGGACATATCTTGATCTATTATATATTGCTTCTTTCCTAGTTGTCCCACGTGGTACCCACCGAGACCCCTAGGGTCTTGTGTTATGCTGGGACATCCTTCTGTGCTTGTGGTTATCCTTATACCTTGCTCAACCAAAGTCATCACAACTTTGGGGTATTGGGATAGCCTTCTTGTTTGTTGTGTTTGTTTATGCATTAGACACTAATTTGACTTGGTCCATATACCAAGGTACCTAGTGTCTTGTGCTATAGCAAGAATCAGTTCTCTAAGGATGGTACCTTGCATTCACATTGTTTTTCATTTTCTTCTCCGTTGCATTCATGTATCCTTCATCCCTTATTTTCCATTGACTTAGGATTATTGGATTGTGCAAATGACGATTCCCTCCATATTCCCCCTTTCTTCTTAGGGGTCATATATTTATTGACAGGTGCAATCACCCACCCATCACATCATTTATGTAGGCCCTTATTTGTATTTAGGTTAGTTAAATTGCATACTGATGAGAGCCAATCATGTCTCATTTTATGCCACAATTTAGTCTATTTCATATACTTTCATATCCACTTTCACATTCCAATTTCATTCCATATCATACTATTTCATTATTTTACGTTGCATATGATTAAATATATATAAGTGGTATTTAATATAGTTTTTGGATAAAATATAGAAATTAATTATTGATTATCTTTATTAATGAGCATTGTTATTTCATGCCTTGAAATATATATCTGCATCATGCATCCTCTCACCTACTATAAATGAACCTTATTGGCATTCATTATTGCCACTAAGACTCTTGTCACATCAATTCAGAGCATTATTCATTCCAACAATATTGATCAAGGAGTATGTTGAGAAAAAACTATAGCAGGAATATGTTTGTTAATTCAAACATTTCTTATTTCTTACATCATGTAACAAATTCATTCCTAGCCAAAAATAAGAACAGTCAATTTTGCATTGTAATTTGCGGGCAAATGAGGATGCATTTGAAAAATCCAAGACATGGGTTTTGTCCAAAACGGGCCCAATTAAGTTTTCACATGGTAAAATCCTCAGGAAATGAAGGTTTTGAAAGATACACATGGTTTTCTAAAGGTAGTATTTCCTGATTTACTGTTGCAGCTGATTTCTAGGTGGTTGGCATTGGAGAGATCCTTGACATGTGATCTTGTTTGCATTAAAAACCATTTTGTAATCTTCTCATAGATTAGGAAGTCCAATTTGGGGGAGAATAGTTTGTGGTAAAGAATATAATTGCCAACCATGTGGGGAATCAAAACTCTTCTCATAGCTAGTTGTTGTTATGACAATTTTATTTTTAATCCATGGATAGTTGTAAAGGTCTTACGTAGACCATTGTATTAGTTAGTATTTTGGATGTAGGAAAACCAAATAGATTGTTCTTGTATGCAGCCATTACATGATGAAGTTATAAATACTATGTAATATTAGCTCAGGGAGATAATTATTGCAGGCAGATTTTTTTGTACACAGATTACTGCATGTAGATTATTGTATATAGACTTTAAATTATTTTGATAAATAAAATAGTGTTCTTTTTGATAAAACCAATGTAAGAAGGCTTCCATTTTGCTCACCTGTAAATCATGGAGCAAGGGCCCACTCCCTGGTGAATCACGGTGACATTTATTTATTTTTATTGTTAATATTTTTGTGTATTATTTATGTTTTGTTTGATTTAATTTCAATAGCTTTCAAACTCTAATAGTTACATGATATAATTCCAACACATTTATTATAGTTTGGTTTGATACAAGTCCTTATGATTTAAGTTCGATTTGTAATATTTATTGAAATTTAATTTTAGCAAGTGTGTTTCTCTTTTTATTAATAAACTGTTATTGTCATAGCTCATGTTGTAGGAAGTGACAGTTCCTGGCACAATTCTGATAGAAGATAGAATAGGAAGGTTGAACCAGATTTTCATTTAAGGAATTTACATGTGTGTTATAGCTGCATTTCATCCCCACTTGATTCATTGATTTCCTCCCTTAGGTATACTGCCACAACACTTCTCGCAAGCTATGATCCCTGGGTTGACACTCTTAGACCAAGCTGAAATCTTTCTTATTCTTTACCCCAGTTATGGCCTATCACATACTCATTTTAAGTTGTGTAGGCTAATTTTCATTAATTATTATATGCATCTTAACATTCATTTATTAGCATAATCACTTTAGTTCATGTTATACAGATTAATCATCCACATAGAAATCAACACAAAACATCCATCACATCCTGCATCATAGGTGTTAGACATCATGCATATCATAATAAATAAATAATCATACTTCATCCAACACATCCTGCATCACCAATGTTAGGCATGGACATAATCATCATAATCATACATCCATATAAGCATAAACATAAATAATTATAGGCATATCCATTATTACATCATAATAATCAAACCATCAAACATGTACATGCATAAATAGGACCATCCATCATGTAAGCATCATATAACGTCAATAAGGGCTCTCGTATATCCTATCCAAAATCCCAAAAATACAATATCCATCATGACATCCATAATAAAGTCCATCATAATCACAATAGATATATATCATCTGTCACCAAAAATAAAGTATGAGTACAAGACTATGAATCTAATTTGATCTCTGCTACTCTATACTATATCCACCCTGTACCTATCAAACATCAGGATCCTATCCCTCCAGTGCTCTGAACCCTATGCTCACTCCATTAGATCTCTGAGGTGAGTCTGGCACTAAACCCCTGTGTGGGAGAATCTCTCTATAGCTGCTATAGCCCCATGTGTATGTCCCTGCTGTCCATGATGGTGCGGGCATCTAGGGTGCTACTTGGATGAAGGGCGATACATGGTGTGCTGGATCGAGAATTGCCATATAATACACCCCCATGTAATAGCTTGACTCTCATATGAGCTCCTCCCTCTTTGTTGCCTGCAATCTCATGGTATCCCACTTTGATCTATACCTATCTTGATGACCACAAATTACTCTCCTCTCTTGATCCCATAGATCCTATGGCATCCATAGCTGATCTATCTGTCCCTGTATCCATGAAATCTCATCTGCTAACCTATCTCTCTCACCTCGTAATAAATATATCTTCTCCTGCATCTATCTCCTCTCCTCCCCTGGCATGTCTATCCCACATTGTGACTGCCCTATCTGATCCTGCATCAATTTCATCCCCTCCATTGCTATGTCCCTCTCTCGCTACAGCTAATCTAATTGCTGCTATAGCTATGATACTCTCATTGTGGTTGTGTCCCTCTCCTCCTGCAACACCTACATGTGTGTCTGAAAAGTCTCCCTCTCTATCTCCATCACCTGTACATGAGACCTCATACTCTCCTCTCTCTCCTGCATCAATCCCATATCCCCCACTATCCCCTTTGCCACCTCAAATTGACCCCGAAGCTCATCTCGATCCTATCTCAACTCCCTCTGCTCTCTCAACAATCCCTCTACTTGTCTCCTCAGGTCCTCCATATCTCTCACTGTCTCTGCCGATATTTGACCTGTCGCTCTTCCAAACTCGCACTGACCCCCTACCTACAATACCATCACTATCACCTCCAGTCTGTCCCTCTCCCATCTCGTTGACTCTCTGGCCTCATGCTCTCTAGCTATCTCTCCCTCCAACTGAGTCACCTCAGCTTGTAGCCTGCCTGCCTCTGCTCGTGACTCATCCCTGTCCCTCTTTGCATCCTATACCTGTGAGGTCAGATAATCCATAATAAAGCCATACTCCCTCTATCCTGAGGTATCTAATCTAACTACCTCTGCCTGAAGCCTCCGCCTCTCAACCTTGATTTTGATAACCTCTGGCTCCAGTCTCCTCCTCGCTGCCTCTGACTCTCTCAATCTTTGCTTGATGATATGAAATCTTGCCTCCACTCCTCTTGCTCATGTGCCTAAATCCTCTACTATCGGTGGCATCATTTCCAAGGGAGGAATATCATGTACCTTTGTATCCATCACCTCTACTCCCTCCCCATCCCCTATGTCCATCACCTCGACCTCATCCCTCTCCATCGTATCTACATCCTGTCTCTCCTCCTCAGGCTAGACTCGGGCCCTCCATCTCCTCCTCCTCCTACCTGATCTCTGCTGGCCTCTTGCTTGATCCTCCCCCTATCCTCCTACCACTAGTACCTCCTTCTACTTTCCTGCTCCAACCACCTCTAGTACCCCCTGCTACCTAGATGCTCCAACCACCTCCAACACCTACTACCTACCCACTCTTCCCACTCTTGGTACTCTCCTTCGACGCCCTCTCTTCTCATCTCCTCCTCTGGCTACCCTCGTCTCTCCTCCTCGAGCTACCTCTACCCCTCTCCTCTGCTACCCCCCAACCCTGTCATCCCACCATATCATCCTCCCTCCTGTCGGGATAGCCTCCTCCTCCAATCCAAACCCTACTACCTCTGCAATCGACACCTCTAATGTGATCCGTCTAGGATGGTGTCACACAAACCACACAACATATCATATAGTGATCCTTGCATCTATTGGTTCCTCAACCCTCTATAGGTACTCTACTAGCTCTCGCACCAGTGTCACCCAGTGCTCCCATTCAAGCTCTGCTACAATCATATTTCCCCAAGGTCGCTCCCATGTAAGTCATCTGAACATATTTGAGGCACATTGAATATCCTGTTCCAGCCCATACTGTCTCGTCACCCGATCCGACCTATGTGACTCTACTGTCCATGGATCTCTCCCAACTATATAATAGTGTGTCATGAAATAATCCCTGTGTCTCACCTCCTCCTTCCTCCATCCCCTAAAGAGTCATCCAATATATGGCCTCCAAACTATATCCTCCTCCTCCAGCTCATCAAACACTCTCCTCCACCTATCTAAGTCTCCTAACCCCCGATACCGCAACCCCCACCCATCCTCTACATCATACCACCAAGCTACAGGCACGACCTCATCCACCTAAACCTCTCTCATGAAAAATAGCTTGGCCACATTGATATGCTCCCAAGACCATACTTGCAACAACGTCACATGACACACGCTGACCCCTCGATGGAAAACAACTTGCATATCTCTATATAACTGTGCTAGGATGCATAGACCCCATGTGAACTGTCCATCCCTTCCCTCGACAATATGCTGGATAACCTCCATATAGCCAAGGCTACAACATCTCCCACTCCTATCTGGTATGAGTATGCCATTGATCAACCAACATAGGTACAACAACAATGGTGGTACTCTAAGCCCCAAGCATCTATCCACGTCCAAGCCATTCTTCTCTATCAGCAGGTCCTCTCGCCCAAACAAGACCCATATGGTATGGTCCAACTCCTCTCCCTCTGATCTAAGGCCACTCACTAGTCACCCTACTATCGACAATCTCAAAATCTGCTAGACATCCTCCATCGTCACTGTCATCTCTCCTGTCGGGAGATGAAATGTCACTATCGCTGAATCTCAACGCTTGATCAAGGTTGTTAGCATCGATCGATGCACTTGAATAAATGGATATCCTAAGAAATACAATAGCCTTGTCTCCACCAAATGATGATGGTCCGCTCTGGTCATCGATCACTGTGTATCTGAGAGAACCTCTGATCTCCTCTCCTATGTCCGCAATGTCTCGAACCTCCGCAACCAAGCCACACAATCTGTCAGTTACCACATCATTCCCTTTCTTTATCTCTATCCCGGCCTCAGGTACCTTTTCACACTATCTAACTCTCTCCCCAAACAAATATCTTCCTTAGTTTTTCTCTCCATATTTTTCCTTGGCGACCATGCCCTTTTCGGATGAAAAGCACCCCTTGTCCCTATCTTCGCGGTCTTTTCCTCTAGGCGTGGCTACCCCTTTTCTAGGTTGCAGCTGTGCCCTTTTCAGGGCATGACTACCCCTTTAAATTAGGCATTGTCACCCTTTGTGCAAGGCCATTGTTGCCCATCGAGTGGGGCTGCCCCTTCGTGGGGTGCCGCCACCCATCAGGTAGTTCCGCCCCTTCATGGGGCACCGCCGCCCATTGGGCGGGGCTGCCCCTATTTGGGGTGTCGCCACTTGGTGGGTGAGGTCGCCCCTGTTTGGGGTGCCACTGCCCGATGGGCGAGGCCGCCCCTATTTGGGGCACCATCACTCGGTGTGCAAGGTTGCCCCTGTTCGAGGCGTCATCGCCCTCGGGGTGCGGCTCCCCTTGTCAGGGGTGGGGCTGCACCGGCCAGGGTGTGGCTGACCTTGTTGGGTGCGACTGCTCTTGTGCTGGGCAGGGCCACCCCTCTTGAGCTTGGCCGCCCTTGTGCGGGGTAGGGCTGCCCCTTTGTGGGGTGCAACCACCCCTCAAAGGGATGGCCGCCCCTCCATGGGGTGCAATCACCCCTTCTTGGATGGGGACGCCCATTTTTCGGACATGGACGCCCTTGTATGGGGCAACCTGGACATTTTTCCTCAACTAACATTTCTTTTCCCCCCCGTCCTTATTGGACGTTTCTCTCAACTTGCTCGACAAAATCAAATTTTGTCTTCTACCCATTTTCCTATTCTACCTCGAACCCAAAACCCATGTTTTCAAAAATGCATTAAACTTCAAAATACATCTAAAAATTCTCAAATCACAAAGGGGGTTTTGAGCCTAACCTGGCATGGGACAATGCGCTCGACATAGAAACTCTGCACCTCATCCGCGCCGTGGATGATCTCGTCATCGTAATCATCTGACATCGTCGCTCTCCTCTTCTTCCTCTCCTCTCCTCTCCTCTCCTCAACTAACAACTATCCAAATGAGGAATAGTAATTCTAAAATTACTATTTATAAATTTTCCCCCTCTTTTTTGTATTAGGGAATTTTTTCCCTTTCTTTAACTTTCTTTTCCTCCCATTAATCCTCTAACTTTCATGGGCCGCCATTTGTGTCTCGTATGTCGGATTGACTCTGTTCAAAAGGAAAATCTACCTGATTTTTTGTGCTCTATCTAATCACACCTTCTATTTTATTCATATCAAGAAGTCACTGTAAGCCCCTTTTTCTTCCCCTACCGCCCTCTCTAGGGGGCATACCCTAGCATAATCACCACACCACATTATTGACCATTTTCCCGCATGATTGGGGCATCTCCTATCACCCCCTTCCATTTGAGAAGCTCACAGAACCTCTCCCATGCTGAGACATCTTTTCCAGTCACTTCCTCTCTAGAGTCATCTGTATTTTATTTTTCTTCGAAACATTGTTATTCTAAAAATATTTTGAAGAGGGGAAAAATGTTGACACCAAAATTTGACCCTTTACACAAGGTCAAATTTATCCCTTTTATTCATCCACTTCACCCCCTTCATCAAACATTAAATAAATAAATTATCTAATTAATGTTGTCTGTTTCCCTAATGTCCCTAAGGTATTTAATTTAATCAACTAAATACTTTATACACAAGCCCACTTCATCTCTAAATTAAATAAATGCAATCAATTTATTTAATTTAGTCAATTATCCTTTTCTATTCAACAACCTCCATAAGCTTTTCACTAATCTGGGTTAATTTAATTAATCCTTCATTAAGATGTGCATATCCTTAATTTGGATTAATGTCACATCCTCCATATCTTTCCACTTGCCTCTAATCATCATTAATTAATCTAATTACCTGTTTACACAATCCTAATCCTAATCACTTACCCCTTTTAACATGTCTTTAAGTCAACCTTCTTGGTACTTACCTTTTTTGGGTTGACCTCTTCCCCATGTGAATTAAAAATTCACAGTTATTCGCCCCATGCATTTTTCTTCCCCATGATACCTCATATGTCACATCATACCCAAATGACAAACCTCTTTTAGAGGAATCTTAGTTTACCATTTGGTCTCTTGCAAAAAGTGAATTAAAAATTCACTTTTATTCCTTCAAGGCCATATCCAATCTCCATGTTGACAAGGGTGGACTTTTGAAAAGTCCTCACTTGTCACTTTCAACCCCACTTGGGGGCACAAGATTAATTTTTGTGGAGATACTCTCTCATCCCAAGGTACTTGCAAGTACCTTTGGACCACATGGCCTTTTCCACCTCACTTGTACCCTTTTCCATCTCATCATCCCCTTTGGCACGTCACCTTCCACATGTCAAGATGTGAGGGCTTGTGAGTCCCTAACTCACCATAGCCCTCTATCTTGGCCATGGTGGCTCAATCTGGACTGTCGAATTCTCTAGAGAATTCAACTTTCTCTATAAATCAGGACATAAAAATGATTCTACACTTGAATCACAATTAACATCAAATCAATCCTACAAATATAAGACAAGAGAATGAGAAGGAAAGCCTTGTTTTATTGAGATGAAGGAGTGTCAAGTTCAAAATGAGTACATAAAATGTTTACAATCACTCTAAATGGGTGAGAGCAAGAAACGATAATCTGAACTGAGAAAATTAAAATCTTCTCCAAAATTATATCTCCCAAGTGTCTCCAATAGCAAAAATAGGAAAAATCAGCCCAACTGCATCTTTGAATTTTTTTTTTTGATCCATTTTCGAGCTCCACAGAAAAGCCAGAAAAATAGTCCCTCAAACTACTCCAAACTCCATAAAAAAGATAGAAACTTTCTATCTCCAAAAGGTTGATCCAAAGCTCCACAAAATTAGGTTCGAACTGCCTCAGAACTAAAAATAGAAGGTTCAGTTTGTTCATCTTTTTCCAATTTCGCCCAAGAACTCAACTCAAAAATAGAAAGATTTATCAACACTACTTTTATCAAATCTGCATTTAGAAATAACATATATTAAGATAATTTATAAAAACATTATCTTAATATTGTTTTCCAATATCTTGTAGCTTTGATTTTTTACAAAAAACTCAATCTGATTCTGATTTGATTTTCACAAACACAATGAAAAATATTGATTTATTTTTTGATTTTTCCAAGTATAATATATATCAATCTAGGCATTTGATTTTCTCCAAAATGATATGGAAAATAAGGCCTGAAGTCTTCATGATTTTGTTTTGCAAAAATAAAATATTCCCCAAGGGCTTGATATTCAATTTTTCTAATGAAGATTAAAAGGCTCCTATTATATTTAATTTTTCTATAAAAAATCATAAAATCTTAGGGACTTATCATACCAAGCCTAACCAAAGGTTGAAAGGAAAGTTAGGGCATTAAGACTTAGGTAGAATTATGTATCACAAGGCATCGAATTGATTTATTGATAGGGGTATGAATTAAATCAAAGTCACAACTCCTAAGGTTGACATTAAATTCAAGGGCATGGTCGACATATTATTTAAAAGGCATTAGTGAAGGATTTTTTTTTCTTAAAAAAAAGTGATAAAAATGCCATTCGAATTAGGGCACAAGGTAAACCCTAACATAAAAATCAAAACCAATCCCTAATTCTTCACATAATTTTCACTTGGAATTTTGGAAGAAAAGAGCTCTACATTCGGCCGCCATGGGAACTAAGGTTTGAGCCTGGAAATTGAACATTTTATGCATTGCTATGTTGATTTGGTGTCAATTTACTTCAAGAAATTAATGGTAAGTTGTTTCTTCTTCATTATGGGACATTTCAGCTCCATTTTTGAAGGATTGAGGGCCTTTAGGTTGCAGCCTATGTAGCTTTCTAATTTATCTTTTTGTGCCTTTTTTTTCTATTGATGTCTTCTCCACTTCGAGCTGAGAATGAAGAGGTTTTTAAGCTTTCACTAAGGATTTTAAATGCATCATTCTACAACAAATGATAGGAAAGCTGTCATCAGTCAAATATCTTTTATTTTATATGAGAAAAAGCTCAATTCAAGTTCATTATGCTAATAGTATTTATCTTTTACATGCTCCATTTTGCTTGCAACCGTGGCCACATTCCTCCATATGGGTTTTGTTCTCCTCATGGACATGACCTCATTATTATTTACTCTTTCTTTTGGATGCTTCAAAGATCACATGAGCTTGAATCTCTTCTATTTTCATTTGTATTTTTATTTTCTAGAAAAACCCCAAGTGGGTTTGATGCTTGGTGAAGGAAAACATGTTCTCAGGCCGCAACCATAAGAACCCCAGTGTATTTAATTCATCTGTATTTGCCTCCTTGATTGTGTAAAAGGACCTCTACTCGAGCTTGATTCAACTTTCTTCAAAACAATAGTGAAATTCTTTGTTAAGAAAGAACTTTGTTTCACCATTTTCTGGGTTTCGAAACCCTTAATGGCCATGGCTATTCATACATTTCTGGGTTTCTAAAATGCAGTGTTAATGATGATGCCTTCATTTTTATGTTCATTTTTTATTTCAAAACCCTAGCTCCATCAAAGAAGTTGTTAATTTTCTTTCAAAAAATGTATTCTTAGCTTCTCAATATTGTTTATTATTTTGAAGAAAATAACATACTTTACTTCCTTTAATACATGCACCATAGCTTCATCTTGCTTGTTCTCAAAATGCAAACTTTTAATTCGTAACTTGTATGTTTTGACAACCCAGATCACTATTCTTCAAAACACTTTTCATGAGGAAAACTGATTCTTTACATCACTTGTTTTAAAAAAAAAATGCCACTCCATTATAGTATTAGTTCTCTATTTTGTCACCGATTTTGGATGCACACACTGGTTACCTATTTCTTGCTTCCATTATGATATTGAGCAAAGTTGGAATTTTCTCTCTTCATTTTCCTACACTTAGACATAATGTAGCATGATGCACTTGTAGCATGATAAAACCTTTCCCTTTCTTGCTTTAAGACAAAACAAATATAAACTCTCTTCCATGAATGACTTTTCCAAAGCATTTGAATATGTCATAATGCTGAAACAAATATTAGAATGCAGTGTTCTATTTTTTTCCATGTGTAAATTTTTTTATCCTTCATGATGCATTGCACCAACAGTCAATAATGACTTCTTTCATTTCATGCTATGACTTCAATAGTCCATTTTCAATTACTTTGTACTTTCATTGCTCGAAAAAACAAAATTCTCCTTACACTCTTCATACATTTTTATCTTCCCTTGGGTAGCTACAGTTGATTTAAATCTTAACCCACAAAAGATTTTGGAACATGTGAAACTTTCCATGATGTCTTGAGGTTTCTCAAACTATTTCAAGTGTAGTTTTTATTGTGTATGTTTGTTCACTATTGTACTTCATGATGATGCACTCCTTTGATTATTCATATGAGAAATTGATCATTTATGATTTTCAACTCATTGCATTCCTAGACTTGATTGTCCTAAATGATCAATTGCTTGAGATTTTAAAACACTTATGATGTACTCCTTCAAATGCATATTTCTTTTTGGGAAATTATGAAGTATTTCCTTTCTTAATCCCCCTCTTGAATGTTAGGGGGCAAAATGTTGAGCTCAACCCTTGTGGGAACCCATTTTGACACCACATGCTATTATGTCTTCAAAACTGAATCAGAAACATGATTTCTCCTATACCTGCACAGTGAACAAACATGTTAGATAAAAAACACAATAAAGCTCAATGTTTCTTGTGATATTTCATTTTCAGGCTTTCTTGCATACTTCTGATGTTTATTCAATTGATTTAATGCATTATGGGAAATTCACTATATTTATATTGATAGACCACATAGCGATCTTCATATTCAGAGCTCTATCAACTTTTCCTTAACATGATGCAGGCTCACTCAAGATTGAGAGCTAGTAGGAGCAAAACAATGAAGACCAACTGAAGACCACAAAACATGCAATGATGGATATATATTTTGTTATATGCTTCTTTCATTTTTCATCTTCAATTGTATAGTCCATTCCCCATGATATGTTGTTTCAGCTACTCCCATGGCTTATGTGGGACACTTGGTCTCTCTTTACTTTCCAATGAATACAAAAACAACACTTTTATAATATTTTTCAATTCTTATATCACTTTTGCAAAATGTATGCAATGTTGTAAAATGGATAAATCAATACATAATGAAATAAAAAAATGTTCTTTATATCTTATGCAATTCCTTAATGCTGCAATCATTGAATGGAAAACTGAATGCTCTTTACTAAAAGCACATTGCTTATTTTAACCGAATAATTCCTTTCAAACTTTAATACATGCAATGGTTTAAGAAAATGCATAAATGAATTGAAATATTTTCACCTTTAAAAATGAACTTAAATTAATCAGATTTGCCAATTTGAGTTGTGGTGAAAAATCGGTAATAGTACCTGATGCTTAGCAACAACAAGTTATCCCACAAACTCCTACAAGTGTTAGACATTATACAAGGATAACTAGACCCCCCAAAAGATTTTCTCCATAATTATATTCTATATTATTAATTGATTCTAGTGAACCTGAAGGTTATGAAGAAGCAATGTAGGTAGATACCAAAAAGCAGTGGGAGCTAGGTATGAAAGAGGAAATACATTCCTTTATGCAGAAATAGACTTGAGACTTAGTCTAATTTCTTGCAGGTAAAAGAGCATTTCCCAATAAATGGGTTTATAAGTTGAAGGAAAAATATGGAGGCACAAAACGATATAAGGCTAGACTCCTGGTAAAAGATTTTGCACATAAAAAAGGTATAGATTTTGATGAAATATTTTCTTTGATTATAAAGATGACTTCTAGTAGAACTATTGTAAGTCTTGTGGCTGTGAAAGACTTGCATCTTGAACAATTAGATGTGAAAAAAAAATTTCTCCATGGGGATTTGGAAGAGGAAATATACATGCAACAACCATAGGGATATGAGGTAAAGGGTAAGGAGTAATTTGTGTGCAGGTTAAAGAAGAGTTTGTATGGACTGAATCAAGCACCTCGATAAATGGTATTTGAAATTTGATAGTTTTATGGTTGAACAAGGTTACAAAAGATTCCATTTTGATTGTTGTGTTCATTTTAAGAAATTGGGTAATGACAACTATATTATCCTATTGATTTATGTTGGTGACATGCTTATTGCCAGGTCTAACATGCAAAATATTAATGAACTTAAGTGGAAATTAGAAAATTCATTTGTTATGAAGGATTTGGGTGCAACAAAAAAAATCCTTGGCATGAGGATCACATGGGGATAGGAAAAATAGAAAATTATTTTTGGCTCAAAGTGAGTATGTAGAGAAGGTTTTGAAAAGGTTTAACATGCAAAATGAAAAAAGTGATTAATACACCTTTGCCTAGAAATTTTAAGTTGACTAAGGAGATGTGTCCAAAGAAACAAGAGGAGGAAGATAAAATATATAAGATACCATATGCATCAGTAGTTGGTAGCTTGATGTATGCAATGGTATGCACAAGGCTAGATATTGCACATGCAATGGGAGTTGTGAGCAGGTATATGAGCAATTCGGAAATGGAACATTGGAATGCGGTAAAATAGATTCTTTGATATTTAAGAGGTACTAATTAAAATAAACTATGTTTTGGAGGAACAAATTTTGCTCTAAAAGGATATGTTGAATCTGATTTGGCGGGTAATATTGATAGAATGTGGAGTACTACATGGTATGTTTTTACTATAGGAGGTACTACAGTTAGTTAAATTTCAAGGATACAAAAGTTTGTTGTGATTTCAACCACTGAAGCTGAGTATGTTGCTGCTACAAAAGCTAGAAAGGAGATGATTTGGTTACAATGTTTTATGGAGGAATCGGGACATTGAAAAGAAGATAGCCCTTTGTACACTGATAGACAAAGTACCATTCATCTTGCTGAGAATTCAGCTCTGCATTCAAAAAATAAGAACATACAACTCAGATACAACTTCATCCAGTCAGTTTTGGAGGATGGAAAATTGAAGCTAGAGAAAATTTACATAGGCGAGAATCCTATAGATATTTTCATAAAGAAAGTTACATGGGAGAAATTAATTTCCTCAACAGTTTTGTTGGCCTTCACAACTCATAATGGTGGATATAAGAAACCAACTAGACTTGTAATCTAGTGGGAGCTGCAAGTGCAATGGTGTCATCCATGATTAGTCTCCAAGTGGGAGATTGTTTGTTGTGGAGCCTGATCAGTCTCCAAGTGGGAGATTTTTGGTATGTGGTGATTGATCATGCAAATAATGTACACTCGTAATGTATCCTCGCTAGGGTTAGGGGCTGGGTCGAGCCCCAAGCGGGGATTCAAGGGAAAAAACCCTCAATAGCGGGGGTTTCGAGGCAGAAGCCCTTGATAGCAGGGGTTCAGGGGCACAACCCCCAATTTTTTTTCCCATTAACATATCAAGGTTTTCCCGCTAACACGTCAAATGAAAAAATGACTTTATAAAATCCTAATTCTAGAAGCTTCCAAAAATCTTGTTATAAGTGACAGATGTATGTTGTGGTGTGTGTGATTCACGAGATTGCAATCTATTTTGCACTAGATAATAAAATAATTGGGTGGTTGAGTTTCTGTGGATGTATCCCATATGAGGTGAACCACATTAAAATTCTATGTTGATCTCTTTTGTGTTATTCTTCATTGTTATTTTTGGGTTATTCAATCTACATATAATTGTTAATATTTATTGCTTCGATCTACCTAAATCCTAACACAATGACCCCCCATAAGAGGGGAATATAAAGACAAAATATCCCCTACAATGTATGATCACTTGTAAATATGGTTAATGTTTGAAGACAAAACATAATGCAATGCCTACAAACAATGTTTCTCCCCTTAGGAAGAAGATACACCAAATACAAATGAAAGAATGCTTCCCATTCTAGATAGGAATTGATAGGAAGATGAATCCATATGTATGAATATTGTGTCTCTAAAATCTGCTCACGTGTTTCCAAGTTCCTGGATGATGAAGCCATAATCCAATCAAATAAATTCCCAATCACAACAAACTATGAAAAACCAAGAACAAGTGGAAATTGATCTTGGACTAGCTCCAAAGATAAACATGAAGTGATAATAGGTGATCCATGAATATAATCAAATAAGAGATATAAACCCTCAAATTGGTCTTCCAAATATGAAATATGAGACTCCACAAACAAAGAAGCAATGCTTGCCAAATAGGAATCCCAATCAGGAAGAAAAACACATAACTATTGTAATGAATCACTAGAAGTACTCAATGAATCATTAACAAAAGATGAATGTGTGATATCAATTGGAGAAGTAGGATCTACATGAGAAGTCTTTGGATCATCAAGATGCTCAAGTTCTGCATCATATTCAAACTCCTCTAAGGCACCATTATCAAAGGGTATGTTTTCAACATCATCAAGTGGAATGAGGTGATCTAAAGTAGGATATGCTAGGAATTTAGGCTTGTGTAGATCTCCAAATATCTCCCAAATCTTGGTTCAAATTATGTGTAGGCATGAGATGCCTAAGAATATCTTATGATAGCTTTCTCTGAGAATGCTTGCACTAAAAGTAGAACCAATGAATCCTATGATATGATCATTCTTATTACCCCAAACATGTTTTTTATATGTTGTTTCTGGTTTAGGAATGAGTCCATAAAGATGTGGAAAAAGTTTTAGCCACTTATGATGTGTTATTATTCCTTTTTTCCATGACTCATAATTATCCCTTGTCAGAACTATTATAGAAGGATGATTTGCATAACCCATGATTACAATGACAATACACTTCTCAAATGAAAAAATCTAAGATCAATACATGCAGTACAAATGAAATGAGTACAATGATCAAAACAACACCTTCCTAACTACCAAAATACCCAAGTATCCTCAAGTACACTCACTAGGAAAAAACTAAAATCATAATGTACTTGGGAAAAAATCTAGAAAAAGTGGATGTATGGCTGGATAGAGCTCCTCAATACCTTTCTAACGCTGCAAGAATCGTGAAAATAGAGATTGTGGGAAAATTTTATGAGCTCGGGAGCCAAAATAGAAGACTTGATTTCAATAAACAATAAATGCCACCAAACAACAAAATTTCTAAAAAATAATTGCACCACTAGAAAAGTGGGATCACTAGCTTTTTGACATTATTTTTTTTGAAATATTTCACCACTTGCGGTAAAAGTTATGAAAATTTAAAAAAATCCCTATTTAGGGCACTTGAAAAAATTAGAAGGCTAAATAGGCGCAATAGTTAAGCACTTGGGGGCCAACCATATGACCACGAATTTAGTAGTTTGAAAAAATTCGACACCACCTTGGGTGGCGGGTTGGTAGCATGGGGGTGGCAACCTCCTACATACCACCAATGGGTCTAAACAAATGCTAAGCCTTTAAAAAACCATTAGCCAATGCAAAGGTTTTAATACAATTTCAATAAATTAAAACTTTAAAGAATGCAAAAGATAGGTCATCGCACTAAATGTATGGTCGACCTTTTTAATTTTATAAAACAAAACTTTAAAGAATGCTGAAGAAAATGTAAGGGCGACAATGTATTACAACCAAGGGGCCCGCCAAATAAGCCTATCGACGTTTTTTAAAAGATTTTTTAATATATATAAAAAAACTTTAAAAATAGATATTTAAATAAACCAGCCAACCCAAACCGTTGACCAAAAAAATTTAGATCACAATTTTTAAATAAAAGAATTTATTAAATATAAACCTTGATAAATGACATGTACTGAAAAAACCTACGAAAGAGACTGCATACGAAGTACGATGACACAAACTAATACCTTGAAGATTATCTTGCTGATTTGACTGATGTCGACAGACCTGCAATGGTACTTTGATGATGCAGGAAAATGGAATATTTTGCTGACCAAAAACATGTCCTCTAATTTTTTTATAAAATCCCAACAATATATTTCTTTAGCCTGATATTATTAATTTTTTTTCTTGATAGATTATATAAAAGCCATAGAAATATTAAAATTATTTTTTTCTGCAAAAATAAAATTCGTATCGACTGCACTTGGGGGGCTATACGACCTACCTAGGTAAATTTTTTTCCCCCCCAAATAGACGAGTTTACAATCAAAATTTGTCTCTCAAGCCTCCTAATCACAATGGTGATGCTGATCTGGGCCCAAAGTGCTCCAAGAAATTAGTGATCTCTTGGATCAATTACTCTTCACACTTTTTTCAAACCCTCATAGATCTAGAAAAACATAACCAAATTTGATGAAGCAAAAGGAAAACCTAAATTTCTTTGATGCCATGGATTTAACCGTGAGGTCCTTGAAACCCAAAAATACACCCAACAAAATCTTCAATCCAACATGAAATCCTCAGATATGGGAAGGAATTTGCAACACCGGAGCTCTGATACCATGTGGGAGTTAATGGTGACTCCTCAACACCCCCAAAAATAATTGCTAGACCAAAATATCTTCCATAAGAAAGAAAATGGCAAGAATAATTGCTTCAACAATGCAAGCTAAACATGATTGAATAATGGTTGAATATACAAATGTACATGATATTCCTTACTTATAAAGGAAAGGTGATAGTAGGATTAAACAAGATCATGATAAGTGTCTTAATCCTATAACATGAGACAACTAACATTTAGGAATCAAACATTAAAATATAGATAAAATAAGTTCTAAAAAAACCAACTAAGACTTCTAGAAAGAATCTTATATCCTAAGTAAACTTAACATGTGAATATGTTCCCTAATTACCTAGTGAGTGAATTAGTTGGATACAATAAATTTATTCACATCAACAAGGATCACTACTCAAAAGAAAAGAAGGTCTCACTGCTAGATTAGAAAGAAGAAAAAAGAATATTGCTACAATGAGTCAATCCATCTCAGAGCAACAAAAAAGTTCCACCAGAGCTTCACAAAACATTCACACTTTCTCTATAGAATGTAGACACCTTCTGATCATGACTTATAGTAGTCTTAGGCATTAAATCTCACATTGCATTTCAAAATTTCACACATCACATCTCAAAACTTTTCATTACACACATAAATCATCAACTCAACACTCATATATACCATCTTCGACCTTGAAAAAAATTCACGAAGTCAGCTATGCACCTCAAATGTGAAAATTCAATTTAGGTCAACACTAAAACATTCCCACGATGGAAAGGAATGAAGGTGGACCACATCAAGCCTTAAATCAGATCTAAATACACATATACATGCCATGCCATGCATTCAAAAACATCGAAGCACATATGCAATTAGTGCAAACATCCAAGGTCGGCCAAACCTATATTAACACCATTAAACAATTAAGTACACACTTCCTTTAATCCAAAGAAAACTTGTAGAACACACACATTACTTTAACACAATCTAGAATATTTCGTCAACATCTTGAAATCCAAAAAATCCTTCACAACATCATACACTAGAAGAACATATTCATTCTGCATAACCAACTAACCTTCCACATAGTGCAACACTTCAATCCAACCTTGTGGAGCACAAAAATTTGAACAAATAAGACTGGAGATAGATACTAACAATATAAGTAAAATTATTGAGCCAAAAGGCCAAAAAAAAGAACTTCAGATAAATGTAGAGAAAAACCATTTCTCCTAGAGAACATTGCTTACACAGTTCACACACTAGTGAACACATTTTTTTCTGCACAACGATCCATAAGACAAAAATTTGGATAAAACACCTGTGAACACCTCTGATCAACATATCCAAATTGCACATAGATCTTCAACCATGAATAAATTTAGGGCAAAAAACTAAACACCACTTTGTCATAGTGAACACTCTTCACCACACTATTTTCTCTTTTATTCAACTTTTCTCAAAAGCACTTGGAAACCAAGCACCAAAAGCACAAAATAAATATTTGGAACACCTTCTTATTATCTCAACCATACAAGAGGTTGAACATCACCAAAAAATGCTCATCATAGAAACACTAGAGGTTGATACCAATGATACTACTAATGACAACATAATGCAACCGATCAAATCATCTCCATTGACTTCCAACAATCTCCCCATAGACCCGTTGACATCAATGCAACAAAAAAGATCTATTGACATCAATGACAACACAAAATTCAAAAAAAAAAAATGTTTGGAGAGATAGTTGGATGTGAGAGGTATTGCAGATGTGTTGCAAATATTTTAGAGTGTTTCTAATGCAATTGGTTCACTTGGTTTCCAAGTGTTTTTGAGAAAATTTAAATAAAAGTGAGTTCAGTGTGACATAATGGTGTTCAATGTTCTAGTCCATATTTCTTCATGGTTGAAGATATGCCTGCATTGTTTGGTATAATGATTAGAGGTGTGTAGAGGTTCTATATCCAAATTTTCAGGTTCTTGATCATTCTACAGTGAAAGTTGTGTTTGATAGTATGTCTGTTTGGTGAAACAAGGTGTTTGGGAGAAATGAGATTGCTCCTCATTTCTTTGTAGTGAAGGTTCTTGTCTTGTGGATATGCGAACATGCTTATATTTTATGTATCTAACTTTCTTTGAAGTTTCAGGTGATGTGGTGTTTTGCAAGGTTGTTTGGTGTGTTGGATGTTTGTGCCAATGTGTCTGGTTGCACACAATGATGGTGTTCTTAGTTTCAAGGGGTTGTGGTAGATTTACAAAATATTCTAATCATGCTAGATTATTCTAAGATGTTGTATGAATATTGAGGAGTACTTTTATATGGTTCACAAAGCTGCATTTAGACCTAGTTACACATGAACTTAATTGATAAGGGTGTTAATATAGGTTTGGCCAACCTGGTGTGTTAGTGCTAGTTGTCAAAGTGGTGTGTTGTTTGTGGAAGCTTTGCAAAGCACGTCGATATAGATTTGGGTCCTAGTTAACCTACGGTGTGTTCTTCCTTCACTTATTTCCATTGTGAAGGTGTTTGGTGTCGACCTATTTTGTAATTACATATTTGAGGTGCATAGCCAACCTTTGAGAATATTTTCAAGTTTGTGGATGGTATATAAGAAAGGTAAATCATTGAAGATGAGTGAATATCTATAGAAGATGCAAAAAAGATGTGAATTTGATTAAGTGTGGTGATTTGAGTGCAAGCTTAATACCTATGACTCCAAAGCAGTGAGAAAAAGGGTATACATTTGTATTGTACCTAAAGCTACTAAAGGTAGTAAGCTGGAGGTTCAAGATGGTTCAAAGTTGTTGTGGTGGATCTCCCTATTGCTCAAAGATGGATTTCTCTTTGTAACAGTTCCTTTCTTTCTTCTTTCTAATCTAGTAATGAGCTATTGGAAATGAGCCCTTCTTTCTTTTGGGCAATGACCCCTCTAATAGTGAGCCTATTGTATTTGGTGTTGCTATTACTTTATATTGTGAGCTAATCCTCATTGTTGTTTTTTCCTTCTTGGGTTTTCCATCTAAATATGGTGTTCTATTATGTATGGTGTTTGATGTGTTGTTGTTTCACTTGTTTACTTTCATGCTAAATTTGATTAAGGGTTTAAGGGCTAATGAAGATATGAATCTTAATGTACAACTGATTCATCCCCCCTCTCAGTTGTCCTATGCATCTAACATTCAAATGTTAGATAAAGTTCAATTGTAGTGATGATAATGTGTTTAGATATTTGATGGATCTTTGGTTCACACTGTGGACATCCAAATTTGATCACTTCCATATGATCAAAATCATCTATTATATTCATCCGTTTCATTAATAATGATTAAATAATTTATTTAATCATTATTTTATTTTCTGCCTAAGGTTCCTAAAGTATCTAATTAAATAAATTAAATATTTTACCTTACCCCCTTTCCTTCTCTAAATTAAATAAACATGAAAAATTATTTAATTTGGTGATTTAACCTATTTGGATTAAAAACCAAATTTTAATTCTTCTTTTTGCTCTCTCCTTGTCACATTCTCCATAACCCTCTTCTAATCCGGATTAAATTAATTAATATGTGATTAGGATGTGCACCACTTAATCTTGATTAAGTGTCACATCCTCCAGAATATCCCACTTGCCTCTAATCTCTCATTAATTACCTTAATCCTATGTTTGCACAACCTTAATCAGAATCATTAACTATATTTGGCTTACCTTTTCTGGTCAACCTTCCCACTTACCATTTTTAACCTAGATTCCCTTCCCCATGTGAATTTTTAATTCACATTTATTTAACCAAGGTTCCTCTCTTCCCCATGTGAATTTTTAATTCACTTTGGTCTTCCCAAGGTCTTCCTCATCCCCCATGCAAACATGACATGTCATTTTACATGTGTCCAAGGCTTCTAGAACCTTGGACTTGTCACATCACCCACATGTGACAAATCTCCAGCTTTTTGGAGACCTCCTTCTATCCAATAAACTCTCCATTGAATGTAAATTTTTAATTTACATTTATTTCTCCCACACACTTTCCCTTTTCCCATGGAGATTTTTGAGGAATTCTAAAATTCCTCAAAAGTCTCTTTCATCCTCATTTGGGGACAAGAAGTTCATTTTTGAGAAAATCTTCCCATCCCCCAAGGTACCTCAAAGGTACTTGTCCTTCATCCACCTCATGTACTTCCCTTCCACCTCATTTCCACATCACTCCACCCTAAGACATATAACCTTCCACATGTCAAGATGTGAGGGCTTGTGAGTCCTCAACTCACCATAGCCCTTCATCTTGATCTTTGTTGGATCAATCCCAACCGTTGAATTCTCTAGAGAATTCCAATTAGCCTATAAATATCCCCTCAATTCCATTATTTTGAGGAATCAAGTCTTTTGCAAATAAACTCTTGCAAAATTGCCATTCAAGCTCTCATCCATTTTAACACTTATATCATCAATCCATGTTGCATCAATTCATCTTGCATCCATTCAACTTCATTGCCATTCAAGGAGCACACAAGACTTCAAAATCAAAGGCCAACCAAGGAAGCAACAACATGAAGGTATAATAGTAATCAATTTGTTTGTCTTACTTCTATGTTGTCCACTTTCTTAGGCTAATCTTATTGAGGTGCCCTTTTATCTTGCTACTTCTCTTCACATTGCACTATTAGTTTTATCTAACATCTCACATTTGGAAGTAGCATTTTATTAGGATCACATTTTTGGCATGCCCAGTGGGACCCACAAAGGGGTCTCTTTCTTTCACGTTTTCTGTTGTTAGCTTGTTTGTAGATTCAGGTTGCAGAGGGGTGAACTTACCCTCTATTTCAGCCATTTTCTGTAGAGGGGCGAACCTGCCCTTTTGCTATTTCTGATTATTTTCTACAGAGGGGCGAACCTGCCCTTTATTGTTTCTGACGGTTTTCTGTAGAGGGGCGAACCTGCCCTTTGCTATTTCTGACTGTTTTCTGCAGAGAGGCGAATTTTGCCTTTGCTGTTTCTGACTATTTTCTGTAGAGGGGCGAATCTGCCCTTTGCTATTTTTGATTGTTTTCTGCAAAGAGGCGAATCTGCCCTTTGCTATTTCTGACTGTTTTTTGCAGAGGGGCGAATCTGCCCTTTGCTATTTCTGACTATTTTCTACAAAGGGGTGAACCTGCCCTTTGCTGTTTCTGATTGTTTTCTGCAAAGGGGCGAACTTGCCCTTGCTGGTCCTTTTTTTTACTATTTTCTACAGAAGGGCGAACTTGCCCTTGCTATTTCTGACTATTTTCTATAGAGGGGCGAACTTGCCCTTGCTATTTTTGACTATTTTCTGTAGAAGGGCGAACTTGCTCTCCTAGTTCAACATTTTTCACTGCAGAGGGGCGAATTTTCCCTTAACAACACATTCGAGAAGGTAAAAAAGGGACATTTTAGCTTTGTTTTTGTCTTTTTCTTTTGCTATTTTGTGCTCTAACCCTCTAATCTTGTTTGTTGATGAGTGAAGTCAGATTTCTTGCTAGGTATCTTGTGTATTTTTGCTGCAAAATCACAAAAAGGGAAAAGATAAACAACTAACATTTGCTTGCAGGGCCTTCCTTTTATTCTGATTTTTAAAAGTCTTTCCTTATTGATTTATCTATTTACTTAGTATAAGTAGGGGAAAGTAATATTTGCTGCTTGTTGTGTCTATTTTACTTGTTTTACCCTAAGGGGGCATTAGTTTGTTTTCACCTTCCTCCTTCGCACTTTGTGCGGATCCGAAGGGGGTAGTTGGAAACGATTAGTGTCTTCTTCTTAGCAGGACCTGCTTGGGGATTTCATCACCCCAAGGGATGATTCCAACCACACGTACCAACAGGGTATATAAAGGGGGGAGAGCCAAAGCTGTACCCCAATCCAGTTGCATCGTAATTAGCGGAACGTCAAAGCTAGGGTGATACCTAGATAGACGTGAAGAGTTGGTCTGAGCCTTTCAGTATGTCGCTGGGGCTCCAGACTCATGCTTGTGACGGACTAGTGTTCACGGTTGTGCCTCACGTACCAAGCGTATATCGAGGACTCCCTAAAAACCTTATTCATCCTAGAATAAGACCTTTGCTGACCATACCCGTTAAACACTAATCATAAGATTGTGCTTGTTCAAAGTGTCTTTCTGTGAAGAACCAATAAATTTTGATAAGTCAAACTGTCATTAAATCATTTTAAGTCCTTGCCAAAATCCCTTATCCAAACCAAGTTACATTTTCCACTACAGAGGGGTGAACTTGCCCTACTATTTCAGACTTTTTACTGCAGAGGGGCAAACTTGCCCCACTGTTTCAGCCTTTTTTACTGCAGAGGGGCGAACTTGCCCCACTGTTTTAGCCTTTTATGTAGAAGTGTGAATATGCCCCCTGAATAGATAGTTTCATCCATTTGACCCTTTTAAACCTTCGTTCGAATCCCCGAAACCTTCATTTGACCATTTGATCATCCTAAACACTCATTTGACCAATCCAAACATACATTTGACCATTCTAAACCTCCATTTAACCTCTCCAAAAATGTCCATTTACCACATTCGCATTGATCATTCCACCATTTGGGATACCCATCTTATCGTAAGACCTAAACATCTTCAACAACACATCTTCCCTTTGCATCCATCATTATTCCTCAACACAAAATCCCTTAAAACCTTATGTTAGGAGTTGTCTCCCGAATTGACCAAGGAATTAAATTGATCGTTATCCTACATAATCAATCCTTGTCTTCAACCTAATCAATCCGCTTCTATCTTGAGGTGGATTTGTGTTTTAAGTCAACATCATTGGCCCAAATCAATCCCCTTCCATCTGAAGGTGGATTAGGCATCATAATAATTGATTTAATCTGATCAACCAATGTTACAAGTCACCTAGGGTGGTTTCCAAATCAGGTTTTAGGATCCCCTCCATCAAACCAATCCTTATCCAAATCATCAAATTCATACATCATTAATTGATCCTTCATCCCATCCAATCCAAATCCCATCATTCTAATCTGAGCCTTTATTCAATCCTAATTTGAGCTTCCATCTAATCCCGATCTGAGCTTTCATCTAATCCCCATATGAGCTTTCGATCCATCCTAGTTCTCTATCCATCATCTATTCTTTCCTTCTAATCTTTATCCCCCTCTCACATGACCAATAATAGTAGTCAAGGGGAATCCTAACTCCGTTGATGACGATAACAAAAATCTTGTTGATCATGAAGATTGTTATATAGATCCACTTGACGCTATCATTGCTAGCAAGCTCTCTCCAATCACCTCCCAAAATCCCACTACTTCTTCAAACTATCCCACCATGCCTTCATCCCCATATAATAATGGTCCTTATTCTACCCTTGACAAGGGATATCCAACATCCTCACCATCGACATACTCATTATGTCCTCCCTTTCAACCCCTATCCTATCCAACATCCATATCCTCCTCTCCTTATCATCATCAACAATCCCAATACCTCTACCTTAATCCCACATTCCAATCTTCTCATCCTAATCCAACACTCACACATTCCTATCACAATCCCCCATCCCAATATTCCTCCTATCCTAATCCACCATCTCAATCCCCTCATCCTTATCTACCATCCATATCCTCCTACACCAACCCACCATACATGTCCTCCTGCGATGGTTCACCACCTCAATCTTCCTATTCTAATCCAACATCCACATCTTTCTATCACAATCCCCCATCCCAATACCCTTACATTAATTCTACATCCCCCCATTCTAATCCTTCATCCACATCTTCCTACTATCACTCCCCATCCCAATCTAACCCAACATCTACATCCTCCTACATCACTCCCCCTTTTCCTGCATTATATCTTAATCCTCCATCTCCTCCAATTCTTAATCCTAATCCTCCTTCCAATCCCATCCCTTCATTTAATCCAAATCCTCCATCTCCTCCTAGTACTCCACCCAATCCCATCCCTTCATCCAATCCCAATCCTCCATCTCCTCCTAGTACTCCATCCAATCCCATCCCCATGTCTAATCCTAACCCACCAATTCCTAATCGTAATCCTCCATCCATCCCTGATCCTCCATCCATTCCCATCACTCTACCTAATCCTACATCTCTTCCAAATGTCGCCCAAGGACTCATGACAGAAAAGACACCATGCCCTAAAACTCTATCATGTACCGTCACTAATGATGAGGCCCTCCTCCATCCTACACCATGCCCTCCCACTCTATCATGTACTATCACTAGTGATGAGGCCCTCCTCCATCCTAGACCTATCCCTCCCATCACCATTCCTAACATTATCCAAATGGTTGAGCCAGTCAAACCCATCGAATCCATTACATCCCCATCTTCTACTCCTAGATCCACCCAATCCATTGAAGACATCCTATCCCCTCCTCCTAGTCCTAATATTCACAAAGTCCAATCCCATGAACTTCATGAATCCTCCATCCTCCTATCTCTCCCAATTGAGGAGTCCCTCCAACACTCTTCCATCATCATACATCCCACACAAGATGAGTCATGCCAAGAGCTGGATCCAAAGCATACAAGCATATCCCCTCCAAATCAAGATCACTCCATCCCATCTACTCCATCTCAAGAACATAGTCTTCCATCCATTTCATCTCATGATCCATATCCTCAACCAAGTCATGATCCTATCCTCCCATCCACCCCATCTCAAGATCCAATCACTCCATCTCATGAGCCCTTATCATCCACTACCATAAAACTAGATCCCATTGTACTCCCCAATTCCTCTCATGATCCCTTATCACTCATTCCTCTTGATGTTGCTATCCCCTCATCTCCATTGCATGATCCTTCATTGCCATCTAGTCTTACCATCCCAATGCCACTTTTGTATCACCTTGGTAACATTACATGCGTCCATGGTGGTCTTCTTGCAGAAGAAAAACAACGTCTATGCACCACCTTTCCTCCTCCACCTGCTAACACTCACATCATGTTTCCAAAAGAATAAGCATCCTACCATAGATCATATGCTTGAGAACATGAACTATCAAGGAAAAGGCTTAGGCCTTCATGAGCAAGGTATTTTAGAACCCATTCAAGTCAAAGAACATCCTGGCACACATGGTCTTGGATATATCTGCCCAAACCCGCACTCTAAAGATGTTGGTACAACCTCCGTACATCCTAAACGATCCTCTTCTAAAGGCACAAGAGGTACTTTCCATCGTTCTACCAAGTCATTTGCCGCCATCCCCCCTCCTCCATCATATCACCTCAAAACAACCATCCATCTTCCTCCCTCATATTCTAAATCCATTTTGGGTCCTTATGTCCCTCTATCCATCATTTCTCATCCTCCATCTACTATGGGTTCTCATATCCCTCCATCAAACCCCACACATCCTCCATATACATAGTCTATTTTGGGTCCTTATATCCAAAAATCACCCCCTCCATCTTATCCTATTCATCCTTTCATTCATCCACCCCCTCTCCCTTGTACACAACATAAAAATTCTACCTTCATAACTCCTAATCAGGATCAACAAAGGCACATACCTACACATTATCCATCTACACATAATCCCTATCACCCTACCTCCATCGCTCCACATCATCTATCTCCTCACATCTATCCCCTTGCTACTAAATGCACTTTGGATGCTAAAGCACAAATATATAAATCCAAATGTCCACATGAATCTAAAGCTCCTCATGTCCCCTTCAAAATACATGTTGAAGAAAAGAAAAATCAAGTCCAAAATCCAAATCAATCCAAACGGCCACAAAGGCCTACCAAAGAAAAAATAAAAACCATATGGATCTTAGAGAAAAAAGGTGTGATACCTTGCATTGAAAATTCCATAACGACATCCAAAGTTGCTATTCCCCCACAAAATAATTCACCTCCTCCATCTCCTAAATCTATTTTGGGTCCCTACACCCCAAAAATCACTATCCCACCTCCTCCATTATCGCCACCCTCTCCATCCATTCCTCCACCTATATTTTCATGTTCACCACATGTGCCAATGTTGGTCCTGAACACCTTCCCCTATCACACATCCACTCCATCATTCCATCCATACACTTTTCAACCCCCCATCCAATCCCTTTAATCCATCCTCTTGCATAAACCATCCAGTCTAATAAGGTTGTACCAACATCCGTTGGTCACTTTACACATGGGCTCTTATTACCTCATATGGAATTGCTGCTTGATTCCTTCATCCATATCCTTATCAACTATCCTCTAAAATACGCATATCCATCTCCCTATCTTTATCCATCTTCGTCCACATCCTACTCCAAAAAAGAGCAAAAATCAGAAAAATACAAAAAACAAAAAAAAAAATAGTAAAGAGAAAATCATTCTTCCAATGGTGAAAACTTGGCAAACAAGCACCTTGGATAAGTACCATGATGAAAACCTAGAAAATAGGCATCATGCATAAATTCCCCATCTAGTCTCCTTCCACGATTGGGGGCAACATCCACTTACGCATTCCTTTCCTCCATCTCCTACATCTCCTTATATTCTGCATCCTATCCATCTTATCCCATTTATCCCACTCCCTCCATCTTCCATGTGATCTTGATAAATTTGGGGGAAAATCTATATACATGCTTTGGACACCTCTTGGCATATATTCCCATCCATACACTATCATATTCCTTATCCACCTCTCTCTATCTTCCATTGCCCATCTCACTCCCTTATCCACCCATCTTGCTATCCCTCTTGCCTCGTCATGCATGACACATATAGAGTGGGGGCATCTCCTTATTTTCAATTGGGTCCTTGGAGACATCGTCCATCCATTCCGCCAGGTAATCCTCTCCATCTCCCCATCCTCTCATCCCCTAGTCCTTTTCATCCTTTCATCCTCATCTCCCCATTCATCTATCTAAACATCCAATCCATCTCCCTATCCTTATCTTCCTATCTACCCATCCACTAGTCCTTTTCCATCTTTTCATCCTTATCTCCTCATCCATTTATCTACCCAGTAATCCATGTTATCTTTTTTAATCCTTATCCTTCTGTCCATATATCCTAGCATCTTTCTATCTCCCCATCTTTATCCATCCATCCATTTCCGTCCATTATCCCTTGTCATTGGTATCTAACTATAGGTTACCCCCATGCAATCCAATGCCTTGCTATCTCACTATCATCATTCCTATCTATTTCTCACATATTTACAATATCCTCTCAATCTTCATCTCAACTATCCACCTATCCTAGCATCTTCTTATCCATCCATCCATTTCCCTCTATTATCCCTTGTCATTGGTATCTAGCTCTAGGCTACCCACATGCAACCCAATGCCATTCACATCATAATTCATCACTCCTATCTATTTCCTACATCTTTCTGATATATTATCACTCTTCATCATTCATCTATACATCCTCTCATCCTCCCAATTCATCTTCTAATAATATAGATCGCTATCCCATCCCTGAGCTTCGCATAACCCACATCCCACATATCGACCATCCCATCTGCATGGCCTATCCTAGCTCATCATATCCACTCCATCATTTTATCCATTTATCTTGGTCATCTCATGATCCCTTATCCGTTGTCTGTCGTCGGTCTCTTGTCGAACTACGTTTCCCCTGCACTTTCATGTAGGCAAGGTCGGTCATTTGATCCACCCCTGGGGTTTTATGTTTTGTCTATCTTGTCTCTTCCATCGTCTATCTTTGGCCTTGTGTTGAGCTACGTGGCCCCTACACTTTCATGTAGACAAGGTCAATCATTTGGTCCACCCCTTGGGCATTTTTTCCATCTGGTCTTTGTCATCCATCGAGGTCTTCATTTTCCTCTCTCCTCTTTTATCATGGTCTTTTCTTGAACTATGAGGGCTCTGCGCTTTCACGTAGGCAAGGTTAATCTTTGATCAACCCTCGAGCCCCTAGGTCTTTAGGGTGTGTCTATTTTTTTGTCTCGCCATTTTATCATCTTGTTACCTTATGTCTCATCGTCTTGTCGTGTCATCAAGAATGTCCCTATCCTAGCCGGTGCTTACAAACAACGATCATCTGTATCACAAGATCCAATTAGTTTCTTGTATCCTACATCATATTGATCTTTTAGTTCTATCCATCATCGGTCTCAATAGGATGTATCCTTCCTAACATACCTCATCAACCCCATCCATCATCTTGATCCTATGGCAAAGGACATTTGAAATTGATTGTGATCTTTTGATGCTTTTGGCTTTTGTTTATCATTTGAGCTCCCTATCATCACTTGTCATGGTTGCCTTGATCCATCATATCATGGTGTGCTTTGACTCGTAAACATAGGGGCATATTTTGATCTCCTTTTTATGTTTCTATCTTCTTGATTGTCCCACATAGTACCCACCAAGACCCCTATGGTCTTGTGTTATGCTGGGGCATCCTTTTGTGCTTGTGGTTATTCCAATGCCTGGCCCGACCAAAGTCATCACGATTTTGGGGTGTTGGAATAGCCTTCTTTTCTATTGTGTTTGTTTTATGCATTAGACACTAATCCATCTTGGTTTACATACCTTGATGCCCAGTGCCTTATGCTATAGCAAAAATCAGTGCTCTACGAATGGAAAATTGCATTCATGTCACATTTCATCTCATTGCATATTCCCCATTCGTCCAATTCTTCTTCCTCCTCCCCCCACTTTCTTTTTTCCTTCTTCTCTTTCTTTCTTTCCTCTTCCCCCTCCCTCTTTCCTCTTGCCTGTGGGGCGAACACGCCCTCAGACTGCCAGGGCGAACCCACCCTCGGCCTGCAGTGGGGCGGCTTTGCCCCCTGCAGTGGGGCGGACATGCCCTCAGATTGTCAGGGCGAACCCGCCCTCGGCTTGTAGAGGGGCGGATCTGCCCCCTACAGTGGGGTAGAACTGCCCTCGGCCGGCCGGGGTGGATTCGCCCATGACTTGCAGTGGGGCAGACCCGCCCAGCTAGGTTGGGCAGCGTCGCCGTCGGGGCCACGCCACCGCTGGTCATGGGTGGCGCCGCCCGCAGTTGTTGGCGCCTAGCTACCCTGTAGCGGGGCGGACCCGCCCCCGCCTGGGGCAGACTTGCCCCACCGCGGGGTGGATATGCCCCCGCCTGGGGTGGATCTGCCCAGCGAGGGGCGTATACGCCCCCCGATGGCTGGATTTCCTCTCCCCCCAAATTTCAAATTTTTTTTCACATTTTCACATTTTCAATTCCTACCCATTTTCTAATTTTTTCCCGTCCACAAAACCAATGTTTTAGATTTTTGATAAAAAATTTAAAATGTGTTAAAATGCGTTAATAGGGGGTTTTTGTTGCCTTTCCTTCTATTTGAAAAGGTATTTTTACCATTTATTTACCATTTTATTCCTTTGACTAATCCCTTCCCTTCCCGGTGTCGCCATTTGCACCCCATTTGTCTGATTAACTTCGTTCAAAAGAAAACTTGCCTAATTTTTTGCCCTCTTTCTAACCATACCATCCATTTCTTCTTATCGAGATATTGCCCGGGACCCTTCTTTTTCCCTTGTCACCCTCTCGAGGGGGCATACCCTTCACATTTACCAATTTTCTCGGCCGCAATCACCAATTTCCTGGATTGGGGCATATCCATCTATTACTCCACTAATTTTGTCTCAGATCCTCTTCCCCACGTTGGGACATCATATTCTCGATTACTTCCTCTATAGAGTCATCTGCACTTTCTTTTTTTCGAAGCACGATTATTCTAACAGCACTTCGAAGAGGGGCAAAATGTAGACATCCAAATTTGATCACTTCCATATGATCAAAATCGTCTATTATATTCATCCGTTTCATTAATAATGATTAAATAATTTATTTAATCATTATTTCATTTTTTGCCTAAGGTTCCTAAAGTATCTAATTAAATAAATTAAATACTTTACCTTACCCCCTTTCCTTCTCTAAATTAAATAAACATGAAAAATTATTTAATTTGGTCATTTAACCTATTTGGATTAAAAACCAATTTTTAATTCTTCTTTTTTCTCTCTCCTTGTCACATTCTCCATAACCCTCTTCTAATCTGGATTAAATTAATTAATCTGTGATTAGGATGTGCACCACTTAATCTTGATTAAGTGTCACATCCTCCATAATATCCCACTTGCCTCTAATCTCCCATTAATTACCTTAATCCTATGTTTGCACAACCTTAATCAGAATCATTAACCATATTTGGCTTACCTTTTCTGGTCAACCTTCCCACTTACCATTTTTAGCCTGGACTCCCTTCCCCTTGTGAATTTTTAATTCACATTTATTTAACCAAGGTTCCTCTCTTCCCCATGTGAATTTTTAATTCACTTTGGTCTTCCCAAGGTCTTCCTTATCCCCCATGCAAACATGACATGTCATTTTACATGTGTCCAAGGCTTCTAGAACCTTGGACTTGTCACATCACCCACATGTGACAAATCTGTAGCTTTTTGGAGACCTCCTTTTATCCAATAAACTCTCCATTGAATGTAAATTTTTAATTTACATTTATTTCTCCCACACACTTTCCCTTTTCCCATGGAGATTTTTGAGGAATTCTAAAATTCTTCAAAAGTCTCTCTCATCCTCATTTGGGGACAAGAAGTTCCTTTTTGAGAAAATCTTCCCATCCCCCAAGGTACCTCAAAGGTACTTGTCCTTCATCCACCTCATGTACTTCCCTTCCACCTCTTGTCCTTCTCTTCCACCTCATTTCCACATCACTCCACCCTAAGACATATCACCTTCTACATGTCAAGATGTGAGTGCTTGTGAGTCCTCAACTCACCATAGCCCTTCATCTTGATCTTTGTTGGATCAATCCCAATCGTTGAATTCTCTAGAGAATTCCAATTAGCCTATAAATATCCCCTCAATTCCATCATTTTGAGGAATCAAGTCTTTTGCAAATAAACTCTTGCAAAATTGCCATTCAAGCTCTCATCCATTTTAGCACTTATATCATCAATCCATGTTGCATCAATTCATCTTGCATCCATTCAACTTCATTGCCATCCAAGGAGCACACAAGACTTCAAAATCAAGGGCCAAACAAGGAAGCAACAACATGAAGGTATAACAGTATTCAATTTGTTTATCTTACTTCTATGTTGTCCACTTTCTTAGGCTAATCTTATTGAGGTGCCCTTTTATCTTGCTACTTCTCTTCACATTGCACTATTAGTTTTATCTAACATCTCACATTTGGAAGTAACATTTTATTAGGATCACACATACCATTTGTGTCTTGCTGACTATAAGTTACTTTTTATGGTTAGTCTAAACCTCTTTTAAAATTTAGTTCAATTGTGAAGATTTTCTTGAGTTGCACTAGATTTGGGTACTTGAATGAATGTTTGCAGTTTGAAAGTATTTTATATCTATTGAATATTGAATTGTTACTGTATGTATATGAATTAAATTGATCAAATAAAATAAAATGAATTAATTAAAGTAAGAAAATGATCAAATAAAGGTAATACTCCAATGAAATTTGATTAACAACACTAAGAATATTTAATTAAAAAGAAGTAAACATAATTTAAAGAAATCGAATCTAACCTCATGTGTAAACCTCCCTATTCCATTGTGGATTTGAAGAAAATTGAGTGATATGGGATGTGGATTTCTTAAATTTTCCTAATCGATGTTGTTTGCAAAAGGTTGATGATGATTGATAAGGTTAATTCACGCAAAAGGTTCTCAAATTTCTCAAGGATAAGTGATCAATTTGAGAGAGTAACTTTGCATAAGAATGTGTGTTGAGTTGATACGAAATTGGCTTGGTATTTATAGATTCTTGAGATAATGATCAATGGCCATGATTCAAAATAGTAATCAATGGAATGACTTGAATTAAGGATGAAGACATGGATCAAGAATAGATCAAGTGGTTTATAATCCATGAGACATGGATCAAGGATTAGATCAAGGGTTCATAATCCATGAGAGACTCAACAATGTCCCTTAATTTTAGGAATCATGTTGGAGATATTTTTGAGTTGGAGGAAATAATTCAAATTTGAAAAGCGAATATTCCATGTAGAATATTCTTTATACAAGTTGGAGGATTGAATAAAAATTAACTAATTAAATAATTCATGAAAATCATTTAATTGTGCAAGTTGGAAGAATTAAGATATTTTATTAAACAATTGAGAATTATTTAATGAAAGAGGATTACTAGAATTTAATTAAATATATTGCATTAGTTAATAAAGAGAGGAGAAAATGATGAATTAATAGAATAACCAAGTAATTATTCTATTAGTAGGAGAATCAAATGAATTTAACCAAATAATTAGACATTATTTAATTAAATAGAGGAATTAGGTGAATTATGTTAGAAATGGTGTTAGTAACTGAAATTAGGTGTATGATATGCTTAGGAAATTTTCAGGTGTCTACATTTTCCCCTCTTTGAAGCGAGGTACTTGTTCCATTACTTCAAAGAACTGATACTACTCAAATCATTTTTTTTTAATTTTTCCTGATGCCCCACTATGCCTTAACAGATGAAGGACTGCTCAAATCAAAACTATTTTTTTTCCTAATGCCCTACTATGCCCCAACAAATGAAGGAATTCTGGTATGTTGCCCCCTTGAGAGATCGAGTGAAAAAAATTACTTTTGGGTTGATATCGTGACATAGCGATGGGAGTGGTATTGCTGCATAGAAGACAAAAAAAATCCTAGAAAGGCTCAAATACTAAACTAGGTGTATAAAAGGCTAGAAAAATGAGTTTTAGGGTCAAAACCCTAGGTTTAGTAGGGTACATATTCTTATTTGAAGAAATTCCCCTCATTTACACACATTGCTTTGAGAAAACTTGAGATTTGTGAATATTTATCCACACACCACTTTTTTCTTCGTGGTTTCTCTTTATTCCGCAGCTTCGCCTTTTTGTTTTGGTATCGCTCGTAGCTTCTCGGCGGTCACCACGTGGTGTCCTATCAAAG
Source organism: Sequoiadendron giganteum (assembly GCA_007115665.2). Taxonomy (NCBI): domain Eukaryota; kingdom Viridiplantae; phylum Streptophyta; class Pinopsida; order Cupressales; family Cupressaceae; genus Sequoiadendron; species Sequoiadendron giganteum. The sequence continues at coordinate 179,890,010 of CM021106.1, read as the reverse complement.
ATTTCTTTTGGGTCGTATTGCCTTCCTTTTTCTGGGCTCTATTTGTTTGACACATGGCCTCTGCTCGTTTCTTCCCGAGTTGGTCCCACACTACAATTTCCTTCGCTGGGAGGTTTTCCATGTGGCACTCGTTCATGCATCCATTATCTTGGGTTTGACGGTTGTGCATCGGTCTCTATTTTGATGCCGCATGTTCTCTTCTTCTGCTACTACGTGACACATGTATCTTTAGGATGTGCTTGCTGGTGTGCTACTGGATGATCTTTCTATTGGTGCTGGCTCAAGACAATCATGATCGTTGATGGCTTTGTGGAAGAATCTTTCTTGTTGGGGTCCTCGGGTGGTGGAATGGCTTATTGAAGTAGTCTTTTCTTAATTTTATGGGTTGTTGTTAGATGGATAAAATTATCCCGAGCACTGGAAATTAGCCTCTGTAGTGTTTGCTATTGAACTTGAACTCACAGACTGTGCCAATCAATTTGGCCTTTTTGTTTTCATGCATTTAATAAGACATTAAACTATGCTTGTATTTTTTGATATATATGAATGTCTATTTCAAGCTTTTGGAATCTTTATGCAGCTTAATATAATACAAATCATGTTGCTACTCTTTTGTGTTAGCTTATGCTATATGGGTTATATTATGGAAATGGTTTGATGTTCTTATGTTTGCAGTCTTGGGAATCATCTATTTGATAAACACTAGTTAATATTCGAGCCTTTGTCTTAGCATTGTGCTTAATTAATTCCTTTCCGATTTGGCACATCGCCTTAGCGTAGGTTTTTTTATTTTACATTTATCTTCTTACCGTTTTCCTCCCCCCATAAAAGAATGAAGAGATGGCTTTGATAAAACCCCAGAGGTCACTTAGCTATGCTCATAGGTCCCCCAATAGCTAAGTTTCCCATAAGGATGCTACCTGCAAAATTTTGCATCAACAAGCTCTAGAGAGATTCCCTTGGAGAGTTTCTGCAAAGACCCTATGAAGATGGAGTTCATTATCCATGCCTGACATCAAGCTGATCGAGTTTGTGAGTTTCGACACCCTCTTGGTTTAGGTGGCTAGGTACATACTTTGAAAACTGGACCCTTCCATGTACTTTCATATAGAAAAATGTAGCTTAGAACTTAGGTGAACAAAAGTGCTGAAGTTTATTTTGACGCACCTTTGTTACCGATGTCACACTTTTGTATGAAAGCGTGGATTCTCTACAAAGGTAAAAAAATTTAAAATGGAGGCTGCACTATTATAAAATCCCAACGCTATTGTTTTGCACTTTTTTTTATAACCCTACACTTTTTTGGTTTTTTCTAATAGCGTGTGATTTTGCAATAGAATTGTGCTTTTGTTTCTTGATAGTTGGGTGCTTTTGTATAAAGGTGCACTTTTATTCTTTTTGAATTTTGACTTAGGTTTTCTATTATATTTTGGAAACTTGATGTTGTGTGTGTAGGTTGAGCTAGATCCACTTACCACTTGAGAGTGTAAACCAGATATTCTTGGCTCCCGTGGCTATCTGAGTAAAATTCTATGCACTATGGGTGTAGATAGAGTAAGAACTAGACCTAGTTCCTATGAGGAGTTTAGGTGGAATACTTTAGTTTGACACATTTGTATTGAAGGGGGCCTAGCCTCATTAATGGAGAATCTCAAATGCCATGACAAAAGTCTCTCGGCCTAATTTTTAAATAGTTAGAATGACAGACAGGTTACTCTCAATGGAATTTATTTTGAAGTTAGCGTGAATGTCATTGCTAAAGCCATAGGGTTATCTTGCTCTAGGTAGAAGTTAGAAAAGCACACAAAAGCTCTTGATGTAGACAATATGCATAAGTTTTTTAAGGAGAATGAGTAGCTAGTCAAGCTCCATGTTGAATATGACAGGAGAAAACTCTCACCCCTTAGGATTAGGTGTGTCTTTTCCTTATGAAGTATGTTACCCTTGAAGGTTCTTTCAAATGCTATTATTATTATCATATGCCATTGCTTAACCATTTCAGGCATAACCTTCATATCAATTTACCTTTCTTCCTACTTTTCTCTTTAGAAAACTTTGTGAAGGAAACTGTGGAACTAGCTACTAAAAACCTTGATAAACCCCCCTCCCCTTGCATCAATGGGTTTATTTTTTATCTATATCATTTCCTCTTGGATTTATTCCCTCTTAAACTCATCAGTGCTACAAGGGTTATTGAAGAACTTGATTCCCTTGAAAATTCCCCCAACAAATCTTCCCTTGTTTCTACCCTTGGCTCCAAACAAAAATTTTCCTCGAGCGCCAAGAACCCACCCCTAAAAAAACCTAAACTGATTGGAAAAAATAAAAAATTCAACCCTATGCAATCCTAGAAGAATGTTGCAATTGATTTATGTGAGCTCAAAAATACGCCCGCTAAAAGAGTTAAACAAATGAGTAAGCCTAAATCAAGACCTAACAAGAAGAAATCAATTACCTTCTATGTCGAAGAACCTACCACTATCAATGAAGAGGGATAAGATGACTCTAAAGGTTTGGTGGAGGAGGACAATGCTATGGCTATAAAGGTGAAAGTGGGTGCAAAAAATGCTAGTGTCAAGAATTCTAACCATTTGGATAAATAGAAACTTGAAGTTCTCATTGAGTCTAAAAACTCTGAATAGAAGATCAAATAGGAGAACAACAAGGACAAGAAGGTGGAGGTGCTAGGTTTTCAAAGGCAGATATCTAAAAGCTAAATATAGATTTTATCAAATAAACCAGAAATAAAACACATAGAAAAATAACACAGAGAATTTAACGCGGTTCACCCAATGTGGGCTACATCCACCAAACCGTAGGCATCCAATGATTTCATTAACCAGTGTAAAACCCTATTACAATATCATGAATAATCACATTTTCTTATGCTATTGTAACTCTATTACAAACCCCTTATAACTAGCTTTTTAGAAGCTTCCGGATTAGGGTTATACAAAGTTGGAGATTTCCCCTTTTTGGCGGACCCTGACGAGGATACATGAAGAGTGTATAGTATACAATGATCAGTTTCCACATACCAACAATCTCCCACTTGGAGACTGATCAGGCTCCACACCAAAACAATCTCCCACTTGGAGAGTGAACCTGGATGACACCGTTGCACTTACAGCTCCTACTGGAAATAATCACCTTGGACCCTGCTACTTTGTTATACTTTAATTCAACCTTGAAGGCCAACCGAAGCTGAAGAGGAGCTCAACTTCTCCCTTATCACTGCCTTAGTAAACATATCCATTGGATTTACATCTGTATGTATCTTTTCTAGATTTACCTGTCCATCCTCCATCACTGACCGAATGAAATGATACCTCAACTGTATGTGTTTGGTTTTAGAGTGCAAGGAAAAATTCTTTGCAAGATGTATAGCACTTTGGCTGTTTGTGAACAAGTAATTTTCAGCCTATTGTTTTCCCAACTCTTCCATGAAAAGTTGCATCCATATCATCTCCTTTGCTGCCTCTGTGGCAGCCACATACTCTGCCTCTGTGGTGGATAAAGCAACCACCTTTTGCTACCGAGAAATCCAACTGACGGTTGTCCCACCAATGGTAAATACATAACCTGTGGTACTCCACCTGGTATCGATATCCCCTACCAAATCTGAGTCAACATAGCTTTTTAAATCTATATTAGATCCCTCAAAACATAAATATTTATCCGATGTACCTCTCAAATACCTGAGGATCCATTTCACGACATTCCAATGCTTAATTCCTGGATTAATCATATACCTGCTAACAACTCCTACAACATGTACAATATATGGTCTTGTGCATACCATGGCATACATTAAACTACCTACAGCTGAAGCATATGATACCTTGGACATTTTTTCTTCCTCCTATTGTGTCTTTGGACACATATCCTTAGTCAATTTTACATGACTGGGCAAAGGTGTGCTGATAGCTTTTGCATTCTCCATATGAAATCTCTGCAACACCTTTTTAACATAATCAGTGTGAGATAAAAACAATTTCCTTTTTTTCCTATCTCTTGTAATCTTCATACCAAGTATTTGTTTTGCTGCCCCCAAATCCTTCATAGAAAATGAATTTGCTAATTGTTGTTTTAACTCCTTTATGTGATCCATGTCAGACCCCGCTACAAGCATATCATCAACATATAAACATAAAATAATGTAGCTATCTTCACCTAGCATCTTAAAATAAACACAATGGTCTAAATTACACCTATTGTAACCTTGCTCAACCATAAAACTATCACATTTAAGATACCATTGTCTAGGTGCTTGCTTCAATCCATATAAGCTTTTCTTCAATCTGCACACTAGTTTCTCCTTACCTTTGACCTCAAATCCTTGTGGCTGTTCCATATAAATTTCCTCTTCCAAATCACCATGGAGAAAGATAGTTTTAACATCAAGTTGTTCTAAATGCAAATCTTCAACAACCACAATACTTAACACAATACGAATAGAGGTCATTTTAACAACTGGAGAAAATATTTCATCAAAATCAATACCCTGTTTTTGTGCAAATCCCTTTACAACTAATCTAGATTTAAATCTTTTCTTACCTCCATCCTCCTCTTTCATCCTATAAACCCATTTGTTTGCTAAAGCCTTTTTACCTACAGGCAACTTGCGTAATTCCCAAGTCTGATTTTTCAGCAAGGAGTCCATTTCTTCTTCCATTCCATGCTCCCACTGAACCTTGGTATCCACCTGCATAGCTTCATGATAACATTCTGGTTCACCAGCATCAGTTAATAAGATAGAGTACAAAGAGGGAGAAAATATATATGGAGGTCTACTTAACCTTGAAGATCGTCTAACATTCACTGGAGTTTGTGGTATTTCTTGTTGCTATTGTTGTGGAGCATGAGGATCCACTGAAACTTCATTGTTTGGAGTATCATCCAACACTGCATAATCATTTTCTTTCTTCTCATGCTGCTGCAACTGATCTTTGTACAACACTTTCTCTTTGAATATGACATCCCTACTTCTCGCAATTTTCTTATTTTCAAAATTCCAAAGCCTATAACCAAATTCATCAATGCCATATCCAACAAATATACATTTCCTTTATTTTGCATCAAGCTTGGTTCTATTTTCAAAATCTATATGTGCAAATGCTTCACAACCGAAGGTTTTCAGAAAAGAATAACTCACCTTCTTACCTATCCATGCTTCCTCTGGAATACCACAACCCAAAGGATTAGATGGACCTCTATTAATTAAATAAACATCAGTGTTTATAGCCTCTACCCACATGTTTAAAGGCAACCCAACATGCAATCTCATAGTTCGTGCACGCTCCATTATTGTTCTATTCATACGCTCAACCACTCCATTTTCTTGTGGAGTCCTTGGAACCATTTTCTGCCTACGAATACCATTAAAAGAACAATAATCTTCAAAATCTTTACTGCAATACTCACCACCATTATCAGATCTGAGACATTTCAACTTTTTACCTGTCTCATTCTCAACCAAGCTTCTCCATTTTTTAAAAGTTTCAAATAAATTAGATTTCTGCCTAATGAAATAAATCCACACCTTCCTAGTTGCATCATCAATGAATGTGACATAATAATGAGATCCACTGAGAGAAGATAACTAAGTTGGTCCCCATACATTCGTATGCACAAGCTCCAATTTCTCATCTTTCTTTTGTTTCCCATCCTTGAGAAAACTAACTCTCTTTTGTTTTCCATAAACACAACTTTCATAGAAATTCATATTAACACATTTTAGACCTGGTAAAACATTCTTTGAATGAAGTAATTTCATACCTTTTGCACTCATATGCCCAAGTCTGTTATGCCATAGTGCTGATTCAAAATTTGCATCAACTATCTAATTTTCTTCCTGCTATACTGTAGCAACTGTTCCTGAACATTGATTTTTATCTACAATAGCTAAAGTAGAAGGAACAGTATGACTTGTACAAAGATATAAGGTGCCTACTTTCACACCTTTTGCTACTACTAAGGCACCTTTTGTAACCTTCCAATTTTTATCACTAAATGTAACAACACAACCTTCATCATCTAGTTGCCCTGCTGAAATTAAATTTCTTTTTAGCTTTGGAACGTGCCTTACCTCATGTAGTAGCCAATGATTCCCATTCTGCAACTTAATCTTGATTCTTCCCTTTCCAACAATCTGATAGGGTTCATTATCTCCCAAATAAATCAGCCCAAAATCCCCTTGGACATAATCAAGAAAATAATTTCTATGGGGAGTAGCATGAAATGAATCCCCTGAATCTAACACCCAAGAATCATCAACATTGTCAAGAGAAAGAATCAAAGCATCCTCATCAGATTTATTACTTACCACATTTGCCTCTTTATTTCCTTCTTGTTTGTCTCCTTCTTTATTTTTCTGAGACCAACAATCTTTCTTTACATGACCTGGCTTACCATAGTACCAGCAATCCCTCTTGTCTCTAGATTGGGACCTTCTGTCCCTTGATTTTTCTCGTGACTTCCCATGACTCCCAAAATTGTTTCGTCTCTCATTTGTTCTGCCCCTAGTTTCTGCATTCAAAACACTACCTGTTGTGGATGTTCCACCTGAGCTTTTCCTATGAATTTCCTCGCTCAAAATAAAACCAACAACATCATCAAATTTCAATGTATTTGAACCAGAAACAGAATTGCTAACAGCCATTACCAAGCTATTCTAGCTTTCAGGCAAAGAACACAAAATCAAAAGAGCCCTAACTTATTCATCAAAGTTAACTTTTATAGAAGTTAATTGACTGGTAACCGTATTAAATTCATTCAAATGATCAGTAAATGATCCACCTTCTACCATTTTCATATTAAATAAATGCTTCATAAGAAATACCTTATTCGAAGCGGAAGGCTTTTCATATAACTTTGCGAGGGTTTCCATCAACTCTAGAGTTGTCTTTGCTGTTGTAATATTGAATGCCACCGATTGTGCCAGGCATAAGCGAATATTGCCAAGTGCCTTTCTGTCCAAAATATCCCAGTCCTCATCCAACATTGTTGTAGGTTTCTTTGTTTTCCCTTCCAATGGCCGCTAGAAATCCTTCTGATAGAGATAATACTCCATCTACATCTTCCATAACTGATAGTTCTGCCCATTGAACTTATCAACCTTCAACTTACCCTCGTTTGCCATTGCTCCCACTTAACCGTGAGACTCCCACTCAATCGTGAGACTTTCCTGCAGACGATAATTGAAAACAACTCACTTTGATACCACTTGTTAGATTTTCAAAGGCAGATATCTAAAAGCTAAATGTAATTTTATCAAATAAAACACATAGAAAAATAACACAGAGAATTTAACGTGGTTCACCCAATGTGGGATACATCCACCAAACTGCAACCATCCAATGATTTCATTAACCAGTGTAAAACGCTATAACAATATCGTGAATAATCACATTTTCTTATGCTACTGTAACTCTATTACAAACCCCTTATAACCAACTTTTTTAGAAGCTTCCAGATTAGGGTCATACAAAGTTGGGGTTTTCCCCTTTTTCTATGATTTTTCCCTTTTTCGGTAATTCCTTCCATGAGGATACATGAAGAGTGTATAGTATACAATGATTAGTCGCCACATACCAATAGGAGGAAGTTCATTTGTTGAGGGAACCATCCATTTCCCCAAACTCAAATGGATTCTAATGAAGGAGTCCACTCTAGACTCCTCCAATAATAATATGAGAAATGAAGTGGTTAGTAAGCCAAATTAGGGCTCTAATGAAGACTACAAGACCCTTTTGACCCATGTCAACACCCTTGAGAAGAAAATAAACAAGCTCACCTTCTTTACCATCAAAGTCATCCACCACTCTATGGTGAATCTTGCATCGGTGTTGAAGGATGAGGTCTAGAATAAGGTGCCTATGAGTGATCCTAGTTCCAACCAACTGAATGTGGATGTCTTTAAATTCGTCATGGAGGAATGAGAGCATATTGCAAAGTAGCGGCTTGAGTCTTATCTTCTCCCATTAGGGATATATGATATTTTCTATTTTTATGATGTTTCTACAAACTGTTAGTATGTTGTTCTTGATCGTATACTATTAATGTTGGTTCCTTTTACTCCTTAATCTGATCTATTAAAATCTAGTCATTGTTTGTTTTTTATGTTGTGGGTTCTGCACCCCATAAATGCAACTTATATTATAAAAAAACTATCAACTCAACCTAAAAATTAATGCAATATCAAGAGTAGAATACGAAAAATACTAGACATAATTATAGTCAATTACAATCTATAACACATTAACAAATTCATGTTAATTGATTGTAAGAAGTTTCATGTTTATTATTTTTACTATTTGTGAACTAACAGTTACAAGGTCTCCAAGCATCCTCCTATTTCTCCTTGTATGCGATGAGTAAAATGACTTCAATCCAACAAGGATTTTAGATATGAGTGATAAGTTCTATTTATGTTCATTTTCATTCATATTTATTGTTTATTCTCTACCCCCTCAAGAGCACAAAATCCTTACTCTTTATCATCATAACCATTATAGAGGTGGAAATCCCAAAATGGGTTTGACCAAGGTAAGCCCCTATACAACATAACCCTTCTCCCTCTATCCATGTTGCAAGTTACATGTCTAAACTTGATTGAGGAGGATTTTACATCTCAAGGATTTAAAACTCTAATTCATGCATTCATACACTAGTTATCAACAAACTAGGGTTTGTTGATTATTCACACAGTATCAGACTTTAGAACTTGATCTCGCTTGCTAGAGGCCTTCAGATTATGATGCTCCTATGTAGATTCTAAAACCCTAGATTATAACATCTCTAGACTAGGGTTCCCAATACCTCTATTCTACCAATTGAGCTCTAGATTTGAATGCCAGGTTACTCTCTATCTTCACTCTCTAGATGTGCTTTAGGTTTCAACCTTTTTGTTTTGAATTTTCTATATTTTGTTACAATTCATCACTTTGATCCTAATTCACCTTTTTTAATACACTTCTTCCAATCAATCATCACACAAAAATAAAAAGGGACCAAAAATTTGATAAACTTGTTTGTCTTTCCATTGAGGACAACATCCAAATAGTGTCTCTTGGTTGATTTTGTGTCCCTCAATGTTTATGGTGGAACAATTGATTTAGGTTAGAGTATTTAGCCTAGATCCCATTTCACCATATCACATTTTAGTGAACCCTTGACATATCTTACAATTGTAATTATTTTTATTTAAAAATTATATATTTTGTAATTTGATCAAGATATTAGGTTATTTGAATGCACATGTGTTACTTTATTAAATATCTAGATTCATTGAATATCTCATTTTTTATATGCAAATATTGTATGTTTACATTAGAAAGCAAAGAATTTAAATATTTGTTCTCTTTTCTTATTGTAAAACATAAACCAAAAACACTTCCTTCTAGCATATAGTCAGCATATCCATATTTTCATCACCTTTCTTCCACTTCTCTTGTCACTTTCTTCTATCTTCTTCTTCTTAGGAATATTTATGTGTCTTGAAACTCGTATGTGATTTATGAGTTTCATGACATGTTGTTCTATATCTAACACTCTTGTAAGACAAAGTCATCAACTTATGGCTTCCTATACTTTAACTAGCTCTTGTGTTGAGCCTAATTTTGTTAAATCTTTCAATCAAGGAACTATTTTAGTACAATCACCTTTGGATCCTACTCCCACTCTTAATTTACTAATGAATTCTGGCTCGTAATCCCTTCATGAGTATTTGGGGCTAGAAAACTCCATGGCTTATGTTCTTGAAGAAAAAATACAAAATATGGAACAAGACTTGGTTGGTCTCCAACTATACTCGAGTACCACACATTTAGCTAGAGAAGTTGTCCCTCTTATGCACAAACTTAGAAAATTGATTAATGATTCTCAAGGTGTGGAAGTTCTTCACAACCTAGCTCACATAGTGGATTCAAACATTATGCCAACAGCTAGTTGTGCATAAATTCTCAACAATGTAGCTTATCAAAATCAAATAGGAACACAAGTGTCAAATCCCATGATCACATCTTCTATTCCTAGTTTCACTTCTTCCTTCATTAACTTTGTCATGCAATTCGATAATAACATTAATAATAGTTTGGGGCTTTCATGTGGTAATTAATATAGATTTTTTCCACCTTCCTCAAGCCTCCAATTTACTTTACAAAACATCAATTTACCCATTTCTCAACATGTTACACAATTAACTTATCAAAATGCTAATCCACCTATTACTACTGCCAATCCTTTACACTCTACAAATTCTCAAACCCTCTCACCAACTGATCCTGTCATCAACAAAATTTTACAAAGTGTGACTTCTTCACGAAAAAAATATGCAATATGAATAAAAACCGATCCCACTCCAATCCTCTAACATACCTAATTCATAGCACATTATAATTCACAATTCTAAAAACTCCAATTCCACAAAATATTGGAACACCCTATTTTGAGAAGTATAATGGAAAGGGGGATCCTAATAATCATGTATCAACCTTTAATGCACTATGTAGTTATTTCCTCTTTGAGGATGCTCTCTTAGCCAAGCTCTTTCCTCGGTCATTGAAAGATATGGCCTTGGACTAGTTTTTTTCATTACCTAATATTTTAGTCCAGTCCTTTTCACAATTGGTTAGTCAATTTCTTCAACACTTCCAAGCTAACATTGGACCCCAAGTCACATTAACTAACTTGGTTGATTGTAAGCAAGGTGCCATAGAAAAAGTGACTTATTTTACCAGGTGATATGAATCCCTCTACTCTCAAATCTCACATTGTCTTTAAGATGATGATGTACAACAAGTTTTTATTGAAAACTTATAGCCATACATTTAGGATAAGATTCTATTAATATAATACCCTTCATTTATACATCTTTGAACAAATCTTTGTGATTACCAATTGTTAGTTAGACAATATGAGGGTTTGTCCTCATCAGATCTTGTTGGTCAATTTGAGGTTTCTCATACGTCTAATTATATCATTTAAGAAGCAAAATAAAAAATTTATCAAGATACATTATCCTTCTTCTAATAAAATCCAAGCATAGGTTGTGGCTACAACACCTTATGTTGTATCCCCCTATCAATTCAAGCCAAGGTATAAAAAATATGACAACTTTATGAATCCCTTCATTTTATTATGCTACAATCACTTAACAAGAATATCCTAAATAAAGTGGAAATTATCTACATTTTTTCTAAACCATATTGACCATGAATATCCTTTATAAAGGGAAAATTAAAATATTAATTTGATACATTCAGAGTTGAATGTTAGCTCAACTCAAATATATGGAATCACAACTTAAATAAACTCTCTCTATAATGCTAGGCTAAAAAACACACACTAAATAACACTTGTTGGAAAATAATAGAGGAACACTTATAACAAAATTTAGGCTTGACATGATGTAAAAATAGAACCAATTCCTCTACATATAGCATGGAGTCATGCAAGAGAAATAAGATAGCCTTCAATGTAGTATGAATGCTACACACAAGATATAATTAAAGGGCCAAAAAATATAATTACCTACACCAAGGTCAAATATCATTAGTTCATTACGAAGGAGAATGAAAATTAATAGTGAGGAAAAATATAATGTGAAGTCTTAGTAGTTAGAGTATCAACAATATCCAATTTTCCAAGATCAACACTTAACTTTTCTAAAAAGGGGTGTGGGTAAAATTAACTTTACATTATTTAAAATAATGATTAAACCTTAAGTAATCTAAGTTTCTCCCTATCAATTTCAACTCCTTTATGATTCTATAATTTCTACCCATTCAAACAATTATAGGGGTCCTAATATGATAAATTGGGAGTCACATTCCACCTATAAAATATTACAACCCAAAGAATTTTAAAATTTTAACCATTCAAGAATGAATAAGATTTATGTTCATTGTTCAACTAAGCCCTAAGATAAAAGGACCCAAATTTTACAAAAGCACCTAATTGAGATAAAATAATCACCCCAACACCAAATAAACCTATATTTTAGTCTTGATGTAATGTGATTCTATCTATATGGTTGTGAAATTTTCCTTTGCTAGAACATAATTCTAAGAAATGCACATTTTAAAGATATATTTTGGAACCAGTGTAGAGCTAATAAATGCCCTAAGAGGATTTTCTACAAGAGTTTTGAAGTATAAAACTTCTTTAACTTTGAGTCAAACTCTATATGCCAATTTTACAAGATTTAAAGGCACAAAATAAATGTGGTGCATAAGGTCTAGGTGTAGTCAATGTCTAGGAATGATATAATTCTTGAATCTTGCTACTTGATAATGATCACATGTGATTGATATGATTTTTTAATATTTTCAATAATCTTTCAATGTATAGATATTATCTTAGGGCTTGTCCTTAAATATGACATCTTAGACACTCAATTTGAATGTCTTAATGCACTTGAACAACAATTTAATGTATTTCTTTAATGTTGGAACTCTACTTTATGTAAGGGATTAGGCCCTTTCCTTGCTTAACTTGATAAAAATAACAATTTAATTTAGTAAAAGATTAACTCAAAATACATAAAAACACATTTAAAATTGAAAGATATGATTCCAAATGACATATTGTCCAAAAATTATAAACAAAATTTAATAAAAGATAAAATAATATATATAATTTTTAATGTAAATTTAATCAATTTATAAATTATATAAAAAATAATAATTAAATATCAATACTATATATATGAACGTTTTCTCCTCAAAGCTATATAATATATTATTCCATCAACATCATGTAAAAACCTAACCTTACCATACTTTCTAAATATAAATTAAAACATTAGTAGGTGGCCTAACACATCCAATGCCATGTGAATTTTACTAGCATATGTTTTCTTTAAGTTCTTCTTTAATACATATATAGTATGGTTCACATGTTAAGATTACATCATTACAATAGTTTGACTCATCCCTAAATTGTACCCAACTTTTAGCTAGTCAAACATGCTTTATAATCCCATAGTGATATTTAAAATATTATCTTCTCATTTTAATTTTAATTTATTATTTTAATATATAAACTAACCAAACAAATAGAAACCAATAACTTACAAGAATGCTTCATTAGATCACCTTATTCCTCATAAATTTTAAAAAATAAAAAAATTATAACACATAGTGTAGAAAGACATTTGAAGTGATTTTTTAAAGTCAAAACATTTTTATATGTAAGCTATCCTTTCACCTTATCCCTACATCATTGTGCTTTGGTTTATCTATGTAATAATTTGTTGAATATTATATTAAGTATTTAGTTTGTATGGTCTTATTGTTTGTTTTGAGATTTATTATATAAATGTGTGGGGTAATTTTATTATTTATTTATATTTTAATGTGTATGATTCAATTTAATAAATGTAGACTTTGTTTTCTCATATTTGTAATGAAAAATTTATATATTAACTTAAAGTATATAAGTAAAAAAAGATTAGTGATGGGAGGTTACATTTCAAAATTAAATTGATAAAATTGAGAATACAATTAAAATATATTTTAAAAAAATTATAATATAACAAAAAAATATAATCTCACAAAGAAAAACAATCATTAAATTATCAATTTAACAAAACAAAAAATATTTTTTAATATTTTAACATTAAAAAGATAATTTTTTTAATGTAGGTTTGACATCAATATCAATATATTTGTTTGTTATATTTGTTTCTATCATGATCAAAGGGTGTAACTTAATTTTATTTATTTTAAATATTTTTGTTTATAAATTATAATCTAGAGCATAATCAATATATGTCAAGATTGAAAAGGATAATGTAATATGACGATGACATATTTAGGAAGCATTTTGTAGAAAAAATAGTTATTTACTATTGTTGATAGAATATGACTATAATTTACTAGAAAATTATCTAATAATAAGAAGTTAACTAATTTTTAATTTATATTGAGTTATTTGAATTTTTATCTAAATGATAGTGAGTTTTATTTATTTATTTTCATAAAGTTAAGAGTATGTATATAAATTGGAAAGATAATAAAATTAAAAAATTATAGTGAGATCATTTTTATTTTGAATTTTTAAAAAAAGAAAAATTAATTGGAAGTTGTCATTTTACATCTTTCTAGTCATTTTGAAATGTAGAAACATTTAAAAGTGTGAGAGACTTGTTTCATGTGTTTCCTAACTTCTTAGTGTTCTTTAGCTTTGAATTCTTTATTTGTATATGTTATATAATCTATCTAGAACTCTTATAATGCACTCTCGTGCTCTTTATGTGTTTCATTTTGGATTTGGTCAATTATTATTTATAATTTTTTAATGAAAATATGTTTCCTATGCAATGCATCCTATGATCCAATCTAGCCTCTTCATATCCTTAAATATATATGTTGTAGGGATTTCGCCATGTATAGAAACACTCTAGATCTAAAATTCAAAGAGAAAACACAATTTTTGTTTCACATTCTTGTTTTGTTGTCATTATGTAATTTCTCCTTCCACTATAGAAATGGTTTCATAATAACCTCCTTTTGGGAGTTGTCGGTTTTTAAAACATACACCATGTTATCATGGAATCTAGCACCACTCGATCAATGAATAACCCCCATACAAAACTTGTCCATTTCATAGGTTCGTGATGTTCAAGCATGCAAAATAAGGAAATTTTCAATCCACCTTGAAGTGTGTTCCAAAATCACAAGCAATCTATTTGAGTGTCCTTCCCCGTCTATCTTTCAAAGAGCTTTGAAATGAGCATCTTCGTCAGCCTCCAACTTTTGAGATTTGTGAAAATTGGCAAAGGTGTAGGAGCGCTGATTTTCAACGCTCCTACATGTTGAGGTCTCAAAATTCTTCTAAGTCCTGAAGTGCACAAGCGCTAAAAATCAGCGCTTGTGCATTTTTTGTCAAATTCAGTTTTTGGTGCACAAGCGTTGAGTTTTAGTGCTTGTGCACTCTTTCTTTTTACTTAGTTTTCTCTAGACATGGGTGGTGATTTTGGTCTCTTGTGCACTTTTCCCAATTTTATGCCACTTAATGTGCAACTTGTGTTTCATATTTTTCGCTTTAAATCACTTTAAAGTGATTTAAGGTTATGTTTAGACATTCTATTCATTTTTCTTCCATTTCCTCTGCGCGTTGGTTTCTTCCTCAACCTATTTCAAGCTCGTTCTTTGGGATATCTTCACCATCATTCTAGGGTTTCGTGTTCTCTCAAGGTATGCCAGTTTCTATTCATGGCATTTCTTCTTTTCGTTTGTTTTCAAAATATTTGAAGGTTTTTGTTTCCATCTTGTACCAAACATTTTATGAGACTTAGATTTCAAATATTTTCTTCATTTTCTTCATTTTCGAGTTCATCATCTCCCTCGCCATGTCGAATATTTCTTTATTATTTTTCTTCACATTCTTGATGTCGTGCCCTATTCTCTATGCCTTTTTGTTAGGGTTTTTGTTTTTAATTGTTAAGACAATATGTTTTAGGTTGAATACACCTAGGCCTCTGTTTATCTTTGTAATCCTTTCAAATTTTCACGTGTACCATTCACAATGGTGAAGTTTTGAATCCATACATCTAGAGATGATATTGCTTCATCGTGTTTTAAAGGTTCATTATTTATGTTCGAGCGGTGTTTTTCACCGCTCGAACACAAAATCTTCACAGGCATTCAAATGTCATGGCGATGAAAAAACCCGCTCTCCCACTCAATTTTGTTTCACTAGACTCCCATGTAGGAGCGGTGAAAATCACCACTCCTACATGGAGTGGCTTCTCACCTTGATGACAAAGCGCTGAATAACCCTGCCCATGCACTTCTCCATTTCTCTAAGTCTGATAACATGTCAAGGCACTGATTTTCAATGCCTTGACACAATTAGAAATCTTACACAAATAACATGTAAGGGAACTGATTTTCAAGCGCTGATTTTCAATGCTCCTACACATTTGGCAGTTTTTTCCTTAAACATTTCCAAACTATTCCATTTTTGCTCCGGACCCCTTTTCTTCACTCCCACAATGTTTTCCATGCCTAGTTGCTCTTTTCATGCTTGCTCAACATCGTTTTATCACTTCACACTTCCCAATGATACTTTTTTTGCTAATGCTTGTTGATTCACCATCCTTGTAGTTTCTTTCTAGATATTGTCAAGTTATCCTCAAGGTGACATCTTTGATCTATTTTCTTCTAGATGATAGCCAAGAAGCCTCCATTGTCTTCTAAAAAAGAGCACAAGATGAAATATAAGCATCAAGGTGTTTTCCCACCTACAGTGGTGATCTCCAAGGTGGACAAAATAAAGGACACAGAGGTCAGTCATCAGGACCTTGAAGCCTTCATGAAAAGGACTGAGCAAAATCCTCTTGAAGACTCCTTGAGAGAAATTGTACACAACAATCTACATCTGGTGTCCATGTTCCTGAATTTTGCACACAATACAAAGTTCATCCTCCATGTTGCATCCCATTACATTAGGGAAAGAAGAAAAGCGGTACTCCTCTAGATAGGTGATAATGAGACTTGATCCTGAATTCTTTGAGATTATTTTCAAAGTTCCACACATGGAACAATACATAGAGATTTTTGTTCAACAAGCACAAGAAGTCTATGACTCAGATCCCAATAAGGCTAAGAACTTGATTAATAGTCAGTGTTTGAAAGAACCTAGGCATTCTATCTCAAGATGGCTGAAAGGGCTTCCACGAAGTGACTTCAAAGAGGATGTCAAGGACATGATCACTCTCTTGAGCAGGTCAAAGGCTTACCTAAATCATCTCATTTTCATGACTAGATGTATGAATACATTTAGATCATACAAAGAAAGAAGGCTCATATTGATTGGGGAACTCAAATTAGTGATGAGATCCATGAGCAGCTAATTAATGTGCCAACCAATTTGAAGTTCTATATGACTTCTTATTTGGTTTATGCCGCAACTGTGATGAGACCATTTCAGAAGGGTCACAGATTCCTTCTTCTCACCTCTGCTATACAATTTTGATCCAACTCTCAAAAAGAAGAGAGTGTCAGACAAGGACTATAAAGTGGTAAGCAAGGTTGGGTGCATATTATTACAAGTTCCAACTTTCACTTACATGAAGGTAGGATGATACACTGGGTGGCCTTACATTTTGCCCAGATATCCCTCAGACAAGTGGATACTCATGGATTTATGCATAAAACTAATTTTAGTTCAAAAATAATGATTGAGGATCCACAAACCAAGATTCAAGTTTCCACTGACGATTGGTAGATATACCATCAAGAGTATGTAAAAGGCCAAATCAGTCTATGCATAAATGTAGGTCATGACAATAAGAACCTATAGATATAGATTTGACTTTGATTTCCGTAATGTGAATATGAAGTTGAAAAAGGGTCACAACCACAAGTACCGATTTGAAGACTTCTAGGATGATTGCAGAGATGAAGAGGATATCCATAAAATGGATTATTGTAGGCTAACCATATAGAAGATCAGGGATCTTGGTGTTTCTGACCTACCAGAGGGTTTCATAGACCTTGGTGACATCATGAATGATGCCTTTGATGAAAATGAAATTTCTAGGAAACACTTTCCTATAGTATAGTGGTCTAAGAAGGAATGTGTCTCCATTAGGGAGAGGCTTGCTCCCATATTGGCTAACACTATAAAGTGGTTACACAAACATGGTTTCTAGATGAAATCCTTCAAGATAGAGTCAAAAGGAGAAATACCCGAAGTATAAGTCAACCAACAACAAGAACTCCACATGAAAGATAAGAAGTGACTAATCCCTCTTTTTCTTGAAGAGGCCCTATAATAAAGTTCACTATTGAAAAGAAGGATATGCAGGTAGATCAAGAAGAAGAAGCCACAAAATCTTAAACATCTCACTCAAAAGGAAAAGGGTCCATTTCTAAGAGATAGATTTTGAAGAAGAAGAAAATTCAAGCAAAGAATCTATTGAAGAAGAATATTCTCAAGAAGAAGAATTTGATGAGGAAGAAGATTCCCTAGGTGAAAAAGAGTCTAAAGATCAAGAAGGTGATCAAAAAGGTGAAAAAGCATCTGAAGAACAAGAAGGTGATAAACAGGCACTCGAGCATGACAAAAAACAAACTCTATCTCCACATGAGAATGTTGTTGAAGACTTTCCCCAAACGTCATCACCCATTACTCCAAATGTTCCTCACACACCTCCTAATACAAACACTCCTCCACCACCTTTTCCTACATCACCTCTTCCCACATCTACCATACATGCAGTGGAAATCTCCATTCCTCCTACAACATTAACCGTACTTGATACTCCTCCATCAATTTCAAATACACAAACAGTTGATATTTTGTCAATTCCTCCATCATCCATTCCCAGCTTGTCATCTCCCTCCTATGACATCACTTTCGAGGATGAATTCAATAGGTTCATGAATGAATCCTTGCATGGTCAACTTGGTGTATAATATATTAGTGTAGTCATGACAAAAACTACTCCAATTGTCACCATACCAGTAATTTCTATAGAAGTGACTGTGACAAAAGAGTTGTAGTCAACCAAGAAGCTCATACTTCCTCTCTTCCCCCTTGGTTGGTATCTCAAGTATCAAAGAGGAAAAATAAAATGATCTCTAGAGAGGAACTCGACCTTGAAGAGATAACCCCTCTAAAAGCCAAGGGGAAGGAAAAGGAAAAGGTACATTCTAAACTCCATGTTGATAAAACTATCCATATATTTGTGGAAATTGGTATACTACCTCAAGAGCAAGGAGATGTAAATATGGAGGATTACACTATAACAAGATTCTAGCTTGGCAAGGTCACAAATGAAAGTGCAAAGGCAGATGCACAAGTAACCTTGGATGTATTGGTAGGAAGGCTTGACAAAATGGAGCAAGCCCGAGACATGTACAAATAAAAGGTCAAACGATATGCAACTATTTTGAGGAGACTTGTAAACTCTTCAAGAAATATCCAACCCATGGATATTAAAAAACTTGAAAAACCAACAGTAAAAAAGGCATAAATTTTTTCCTCCAAAGGTAAAGCATTATATGATTTCATTTATGAATTAATACAAGACGGTTCATAGGTAATAGTTTTTGCAGATGAGAAGGCCACACAATTAACCAAGCTCAAATCAGAGATTGATAAGGAGGAAATTATTTTTACTCAAGAGAAAAAAGAGATTGAAAAGTTCCTATCATTTTGGTCACAAATGAAATAGGAAAAGATTAGTAAATTGGTGCAAGTTGGGGTAATTCTCGACAAGGAAAAATATGTAGAGGTAAGAGAATCACTCAAACACCGCATCAATGTGATCAAATATCTTATCAAAGATCTTTACCATGTTCAAGAAGATGTCTAAAGACATCGTGCTATCCTAGAGAAGGGAATCAAGGAGTTGTCAGGAAAGCTTCTTGAGGAAAACCAAATTTTCCTCCTAGCCAGTGAACTTTCCAAGGTCTACAAAGAGGCCCTCATGCAACAAGTTGAGGATGCCAGCTTTTCCAAAGCCTCAATGCATGTCATTTGTGATACATGGATGACCATTGATAATCTCAACATGCATCTTCACAGGAGCAAGAAAATCCATTCATCCACTAGAAGGTTGATCACAAGAGTTCACACCCTTGTAGATTACATAGTCAACCCAGATGATGCGTTCATACAAGAGACCAAGAAGAAGGATGAAGACTTCTGCACCCAAAGCAAGGAACCATGAAGACTCTTGATCTCCAGTGTTGAAATTTTTGATGCTTCACTTTATGCATCTTGTAAATAGTTTTTGACATCTTAAATGTCTTTTTAGCAAATGTAATTACACTAAAAATTTGAGATGTAGTTTCAAAAAGATAGATTAAATTTTTACTTAGTCAAAGTTAGGTGAGAGTTTCCTAAATTAGCTCACCTAACTTTCCTAATTTTACTCAACTGATTTCCTAGATTTTCTCTTCCCTCTCTTTTACAAATAAGAGGGATTTCTATTGTAATCTTTACCTTTAGTATTTTGCAATGAAGTGATGCCATTTTTGAAGCAGATTTATGAAACTTTGTATTCATATTTACGAATGAAAATATGATCAATAAAGAAGAGAATTGCATACAAGACTTTGTGTTGGAATTGATAATTTTGTGGATTGATTATATTGGTGGTGATCAGTAGATGAGATCTGAAGGGCTTCAAATAAATTTATGTAAACTTTGTGTTACATTCTTTATTTGAATTTATGTTTATGTTTGGTTAACTATTGTTGAATGATCTACAAGACTTTGTGCTTGTAATTGTTCATGATGTTTGTGGAATTGTTGTATCTAGAATACTTTGTGATTCTAATACGATAAATGGTACATCTCTCACAGATCCATTGGTGAAAAATCTACGAGATGAATTTGTGCCTTTGTGAGCTTTACTTTCCCATTTTATTGTTATTATTATCATACCTGGTATCTCTATGCTTTTATTTGACAAGATAGAGGTATTGGCATTATTGCATATTTTTAGTTTAAAGCTATTTTGAATCTAAACTACCGACTGTGAAGCATTGTAAAAAATCTTCTCTGAAAAAAGAGAGAAGCATGAATGTGAAACACCCCCCCATCTCGTAGTTATAGTGTACATTTTCTGAATATTTAGTTAGTTTTACTTAGGTTTTGTAAGCAGTAAGAAGAGTGCCTCCCCTTTCTGAGAGGAGATATTATATCTCACACAACTGTGGTTGATATCTAGGTTGTGTAATCTATTGAAAAGGTCATTACATAATTTTCACCCAATAGGTTTTTGGCGAATCCGTCTAGGAACAACACACGTAATTAAAGCCTCATGCTTTGATTGAAGTAAATAAGTTTTCCATTATCTTAATGTATTCTTGTATATTGTTACTTTTGATCTCTATCAAGATTTTTAGATCTACATTCTAGCGGCTAGAAGCTATACACGAAGTCAGAGGTCCTAAAGAGTACTAGATCCAATTTTTGAAAATTTGTTACAACACAACACTCCACCTACTCCTCCATGAGTAAGATCTCCGTTGCAGAAAACCACAAGCTACCCTCCATGAAGAATGAGATCTTGTGTTCCGAGTGAATATTTTGTCTTTCACAGAGTTCCAACACGGGTACACGTTGTTTAGCCTACCATGGCCGCACCACCTGTAGGACGATGAGGAAATGATTTTGGTCCCCTCCATTTGGATACACCTCTTCATGAACTTCCACTTGTTTCAAGACAACATCTTTTGAAGTTTCTAGGCGACAACAAACAACATCCCGATGAACATAGTTTTTCCTTTTACATCATTTGTGGTGTTCTCAACATCGAGAATGAAGACATTTTTGTAAGATTGTTCATTGAATCCCTCCAAGAGGTTGCTATTGAATGGTTCTATACTCTTCCAAATGTTTCAATCACCAATTGGGCCACTCTTCGCACAAATTTTGAAGAAATATTCAAACCTGTTGAAGATGCACATGCTTTGTTGGTGCAACTCACAACCATGCAAAAAGGGGCCCATGAACCCATGCACAAGTTCATGGATAAGTTCAACAATTTGGTGACGTAGATCCCACATGATGCAAAACAAACGAATCATAATCTGAATTGATTTTTCATCAACACACGATTTCCCAAAAGAATTTTCTTCTTACGCAGGGAAAATATTGCCAACGTTGAAGCACCACAACAACTGGCTACTAGTCTTGAAGACGATATGATCCTTGCTGGAGAAATAGGGCTAAACACCAACACCAACAAAAAAATGTAAGCATTGGGGTCTTCAACATCTAATGGCAATTCTCCTAACACAACTTCCAACTTTTCAGATCCCATGGTCCAAAGGCTGGCGAATGAAATCTTAGCTTTGAAAAAGAAAGTTTCAAACAACAAGAATACCTAAAAGGACATCCCAAGGAGGAATTTTCCTAACTATGTTGGAAAAATGAACCAAAATTTCCTTCTATCACCACAAGGAGAATTTCACTTGAAGCTCCACCTACCAATACTGTTGTAGGATACTATGAGGCTGAACAAGATGAACATACATAACTAGATTATCCTATAGAAGAAAGTGTTGATCTCTTTCAAGACGAATAAATGGAATCAGCTGGAGACTCCAACAATGGCTACTTACAAATGGCGAATGAAGCTGATGAGGAGGACCTAGTGAAAAACACATACACTGTTTTCATGTGACAACAATAAAATGAGATTGATCAAGCTCAAGCTACTGCTCTACCAACAAAGGAGAAGCCACCAGTTGCTATTTCCAAAAGAGGATCACCTCTCCCTTGGCAACCAAAGAAGGAAACAAACCCACAAGTAAGTGCTCCTTGTCCCCCTCCGTTAGCTCTCATCATTCCTAAAGCCAATCTCCCAGTTCCAAAGACTAGTGTGCCTTTCATTAGCCCAATCAGTGAAGTTACATCATATACTTTACAAAATTCTTTTCAGGCTTTCGACATTATTGACCATGCCAAGAAAACCAAGGTCCAAATGATTGAGGTTGAATACCTCAAAGCCAATCCCAACCAATTTGGTAGGATTTTCAAGTTCGTGAAGGATACAGGAATTACCCCAAATCAAGATTCATCTCCTAATATTCTCATTGCTTTAAAGCCACAAATGCCACAAAATAATCTTGTTTCTATACCTCCAGTTGCCTCAGGGTAGATTGATCCATTCTTCATTTCTTTGCTTGTTAATGACTTTAAATTAAGTAACTGTGTCATAGGTTTCGGTGCATAAGAGAATGTGATGCCAACCAAGGTAGCTACTGCATTAGGTTTGAATTTGACCAAAAAATTTAGCTGCTATTTCTCTATGGAGGAAAAAAAGTACCTTTGATCTACTAGATCAAGGATGCGCAGTATGCATTTTCTACTTACCCAGAAAAGAAAATCAAAATGATGGTTCTAGTAGCTAACATGCCAACATCTTACAAAATTATCCTTGGACGCAATTTATGTAAGGATGTTGGAGGTGAAATAAACATGGACATGTCCAAAGCTAGGATACTTGTGAAAGGCGTGATGCAGAAGTTGATTCCTAAAAGGGAATCAAAATTCTCGATAACACAATCTGATGACCCAAGAGCTCAAATTTTATTTGTCTTCAGGCGTTGGCACATATTATCTAAAAATAGAAGAGGTTGGTGAATCTTCAACAAGACATGAGTTGGAGAGTGTTGAATCTTTATCAGTAACAAATAAGTCATCACCAGATGATTCATCAACATAAAATCCTGAAGCTTGATTAGATGATGAGGCTGTAGATTTTGACACCATTAGCTTTGATGATCCAAATGGCTTTTGGTTACTAGAATTTGATGGCAGTTGTTCTTCCACTAGTTTTGGAGTGAGAATGGTTTTTATTTCCCCCAAAGGAAATTTCTTTCCTTTCTCTTTCAAATTACAGTTTGACAACACCAATAACACTGTTGAATAAGAAGCATTGTTGTTAGGGATGCAAGTTGCATGCAAGAAGGGTATTAAAAATATTCA
Source organism: Sequoiadendron giganteum (assembly GCA_007115665.2). NCBI lineage: Eukaryota > Viridiplantae > Streptophyta > Pinopsida > Cupressales > Cupressaceae > Sequoiadendron > Sequoiadendron giganteum. The sequence goes on along the minus strand of CM021106.1, from coordinate 179,866,550 downwards.
TGCACAAGGTGATGTTGAGCTAATAGTGTGTCAAGTAAGGAACTTGAATTAGAAAAATAATGATAGGCTTAGGCATTATCACAATCTCGTTTGGGATTGCATTGAAGAATTTAAGGCCTTTGATATATCTGTAGTTCCAAGGGAATATAATGATAGGGATGATTCCTTAGCAGTCTCGACCACACTCTTGATACCACATAAATAATTTCAAGGTTCCACATATAACATCGAGTTGGTTTCCCCTCGAGTGTTCTTGATAATTCAAAGAACTAGCATATTTTCAACAATGATCATCAAATTGTTGCCTTCTTAGAGAAGGAAGAAAACTTTGATGAATTGTAATTTGAAGGAAGTGATTCTCCACCTCGAGAATTTGTGTCTAATATGGATCTAGTTACAGGTGAAGAACTCTTGCAACTCAAAGGGAATACAATTCCCAAAGGGTTGGTATCTCGAGAGAATTTTTTTGATAAGCATGATCACTACACCAAGAAGCAACTCTCAAACTCTGATTCATCTAATGAGGTTGAACAAATCAACTTGGGAACTAAAGTAGATCCTAAGATGATAAACATTGGGAAATATTGCATGGTCGAAGAAAGGAAGCAGTTCACTAAGTTATTGCAAGAATATATGGATGTCTTAGCATATTCATATGAAGATCTAAAATCCTTTAGGCCCAAGGAGGTACAACATGACATTCCTGTTAAGGTTGGAGCATTGCTTTATAAATAAAAGAAAAGGTAGTACAACCCGAAAAAATTTCTGGAACAATCCTTGCGGAAGTTCAAAAAATGTTGAATGCCCAAATAATATTCCCTATCCATCACTCAACATGGATAGAAAACATTGTTCCTATTTGTAAGAAAAATGGTGAGATCCGTATTTGTGTGGATTTCAAAAATTTGAATCAACTATCACTTAAGGATAATTATCCTCTTCCAGTGATGGACCAAGTTCTAAAAAATGTAACCAGATCTGAAATTATCTCCATGTTGGATGTTTTCTCCGGTTACAACCATATTGAAGTAAATTCAAGTGATCAACACAAAATGGCTTTCACAATGCCATGGGTTACCTTTGCATATCACATAATGCCTTTTGGCCTGATAAATGTTGGTGCCACGTTCCAACAAGCTATAGACTTGTCTTTTCGTGATGTGATGGGTAAGTTTATTGTGGTGTATCTTGATGATCTCATGGTTTTCTCTAAAAAGCATCATGAACACTATTACCACCTAAGGAAAATCTTGGAGAGATGTCGACAACATGGTATTTCCCTAAATCCCAAAACATCAATTTTTGGAGTTACGGAAGGAAAACTTCTTGGTCATGTAGTGTCAAAAAAGAGAATCAAGATTGAATCATAAAGAGTCAACAATATCAAATCACTTACCTTTCTGTCAAGCAAGAAGGTTGTCCATTCCTTCTTTGGCAAGGTAAACTTTTTGCGAAGGTTCCTTCTAGACTTTACAAAAAAGACTCATTATATTGTAAATATGATGAAAGGTAATGCCAATTTTCATTGGATTGCAGAAGGGAAAGATGCATTTGATGAAATCAAGGAGTAAATTTCTCATGCGCTAGTGTTAGTCTACCCTAACTACACCAAGGAATTCATCATGTATAGTTATGCTTCCAAGCATACACTTTCGGCGATTTTGGTTCAAGAAAATACTGAGGGTTTTGAATCCCCAATTGAATTCATGAGCTACCCTCTAAAGAATTGTGAATTGAAATAATACCAAATGGAAAAACATGCTATCACTATTGTTAAAGATGTTAAACATTTTAGGTTCTACATTCTAAATAGCCATGTCAAAGTTCTAGTCCTAGATTCAATTGTTAAGTCCATCTTAACACAACAAGAATTCATAACAAGAAGAGGCAATTGGATTGCCAAGATTCAAGAATATGAAATGGAAATAAAACCTACCAATTTGATACGTGGGTGTGGACTATGTCAACTTATCACTGAAAATAATCCCGATGAAGAAATTTCAGAAAATGAAGAAGTTTCAAAAAATGAAGAAGTTTCAAAAAATGAAGAGGTAGATTCAAGTGAACTTCCAATGGTGTTTTTCGTTAGCACCATCGATGAATGGTATTAGAACATCACCCATTTAATCACACATGGGGAATTTCCTAATCATTTGAACTCAAAGGAAAAAAGAACCATCAAGCTAAAATCAACAAACTTCGTCTTATGGGACAACAATTTTTACAAGCGTGCCTTGGATGGAACCTTTTTGCGATGTGTCAATCGAGAACAAGAAATATTGCTAAATTAATATCATGAATTAGCATGTGGAGGAAATTTTTTAGTGCCAGTGACTTCTCAAGATTTCAAGAGCAAAGAACTACTGGCCCACACTCTTTCAAGATGTGTACTCTTGGGTGCGCAAGTGAGAGCTGTGTCAATAGTTCATTGGCAAGCCAAAGTTGGTGCCTTTACCCCTAAAACCAATTGTGATTGAAGAACCTTTCCAGGAGTGGGGAATTGAATTCATCAGTGCAGTTAATCCATCATCAAGTGTAGGACACACTTATGTCCTAACTATGACTGATTATTTCACCAAGTGAGTGGAAGCAATTCCCACTGAGCATGCTACTTCTGAAGTGGTGTGCAATTTCTTTAAAGAAAATATCATTTCTAGGTTTGGTGTGCCGAACAAAATTGTTCATGAAAAAAATTCTACCATCTCATCAAGAGAGACCACTGAGTTCTATTTTGAATATGGCATAACTTTGTCACACTCTTCTGACTATTACCCACAAGGTAATGGTTAGGCCGAATCAAGCAACAAGAATTTGGTAACTATCATCTGCAAGCTGGTGGACAAGAATCAACCTTTTTGGCACAAAGCTCTGTACGATGCTTTTTGGGGCAAACAAAATAACTCCAAAGTGGGTGATTGGTATATCTCCATTTCAGCTCTTCTATGGGTTGAATGTTGAGATTACCATAACCTTGGAGCTTCCAACCCTCAAATTGGCTAAGGCTATTGAGGAGGAGACTTTCAATAACTCTGTTGATAAGCACATTATGTATCTCTCTGAATTGGAAGAGAATTGAGTCCAGGTGGCTAATTGCATCTTGAAACATCAGGACTAGGTCAAGAAGCTTTTTCAACAAGAAGGCCAAGTCTCAAGATTTTAAACTTGGCGATCTTGTTCTCCTATGGGACAAGCGAAGAGAACCAAAAGGAATTCACAAAAAATTTGATTCATTGTGGACAAAACCTTTCAAGGTTCATCAGGTACATGCTGAAAATATTTTCCTATTATCAAACAAAGATGGAATGCCATTTTACCTTCCTCACAATGGGAAACATCTCAAGCACTTTACACAGTAAAGTGGCAGGTGTTCAAATGTAAATATTTTTACTTTTAGTCCTTGTGTATTTTTGTTTTAAGTCTTTTTGTCGTCATCTCCTGACTCCAAGCCCAATGGATGGATAAAGGCACTTGAATTTTGGATTTATTCTCCCTTCATTTGTTTCAAACAATGCTTGAAGGAAGATCCCCAACAAGAGCCAGCTGTTATCATGGAATCTAGTAGCGCTCGATCCACAAATAACCCCCCTACGAAACTTGTCCATTTCATAGGTTCGTGATGTTCAAGCACGCAAAATGAGGTGATTTTTAATCCACCTCAAAGTGTGTTCTAAAATTTCAAATAGTCCGTTTGAGTGTCCTTCCTTGTCTATCTTTTAAATAGCTTTGAAACAAGCATCTTTGTCAGTCTCCAGCTTTTGAGATTTGCAAAAATTGGCAAAGGTGTAGGAGTGCTGATTTTTAGCACTCCTACATGTTGAGGTTTCAAAATTATTCTAAGTCCTGAAGTGCACAAGCACTAAAAATCAATGCTTGTGCATTTTTTGTCAAAGTCAGGTTTTGGTGCACACGTGCTGATTTTTAGCGCGTGTGCACTTTTTATTTTTACTTAGTTTTCTCTAGAGATGGGCGGTGAATTTGGTCTCTTGTGCACTTTTCCCAGTTTTATGCCACTTAACGTGCCATAATTAATGCATGGCTTGTGTTTCATATTTTTCACTTTAAATCACTTTTAAGTGACTTTAGGTTATGTTTAGACTTATTCTATTTGTTTTTCTCCCATTTACTCTACGTGTTGGTTTCTTCATCAACCTCTTTCGAGCTCATGGTTTGGGATCTCTTCACCATCATTCTAGGGTTTCACATTTTCTCAAGGTATTTAATTTTCTATTCATGGCATATTTTCTTTTCGTTTGTTTTCAAAATCTCTAAAGGTTTTTATTTCCATCTTGTACCAGATATTTTATGAGACGTAGATTTCAAATATTTTCTTCATTTTCAAGCTCATCATCTCACTCGCTATGTCAAATCTTTCTTTATTCTTGTTCTTCACATTATTGATGTTGTGCCTTGTTATCTATGCCTTTTTGTTAGGGTTTTTGTTTTTAATTATTAAGACAATATGTTTTAGGTCGAATACACCCAAGCCTCTATTTCTCTTTGTAATCCTTTCAGTTTCTCATGCGTATCATTCACAGTGGTGAAGTTTCGAATCCATACATCTATAGATGATATTGCTTCATCGTGTTTGAAAGGTTCATTCTTTATGTTTGGGTGGTGTTTTTCACCGCTCAAACACAAAATCTTCATATCCGTTCAAATGGCATGGCGGTGAAAAAACCTGCTCTCCCACTCAAAATTTTTTCACTAGACTCCCATGTAGGAGCGGTGAAAATCACTACTCCTACATGGAGTTGCTTCTCACCTTGATGACAAAGTGAAAAATAACCATGCCCATGCACTTATCCATTTCTCTTAGTCTGAGAACATGCCAAGGTGTTGATTTTCAATGCCTTGACACAATTAGCAATCTTACACAAATAAAATTTAAGGGTGCTGATTTTCAGCACCCTTACACCTAAAAACATCTAAGTGTAGGAGTGCTAATTTTCAGCGCTCCTACACATTTGGAAGTTTTTCCCTTATATGTTTCCAAACCACTCCATTTTTGCTCTGGACCCTGTTTCTTTGCTCCTGCAGCATTTTCCATGCCTAATTTCTCTTTTCACGCTTACTCAACATTATTTTATTGCTTCATGCTTCCCAATGACACTTTTTTTGCTAACACTTGTTGATTCACCATCCTTGCAGTTTCTTTCTAGATATTGTGAAGTGTTCCTCAAGGTGAAATCTTTGATCTAGGTGCTTCTAGATGATAGCCAAGAAGCTTCCATCATCTTCTTAAAAATAGTGTAAGATGAAATATAAGTATCAAGGTGTTTTCCCACCTACAATGGTGATCTCCAAGGTGGATGAAATAAAGGACACCAAGGTTGGTCATTAGGACCTTGAAGCCTTCATGAAAAGGACTAAGGACAATCCTCTTAAAGAATTCCTGAGAGCCATTGTATACAACAATCTACATCTGGTGTCGATGTTCCCAACTTCTGCAAACAATACAGAGTTTTTCCTCCAAGTTGCATCCCATTACATTAGGGAAAGTAGAAGTGTGATAGACTCCTCTAGATAGGTGATAATGAGACTTGATCCTGAATTCTTTTATATTGTTTTCAGAGTTCCACACATGGAAAAATACATAGAGATTTTTGTTTAGTAGGCACATGAAGTCTATGAATCAGATCCCAATAAGGCTAAGAACTTGATTAATAGTCAGTGGTCGAAAGAACCTAGGAATTCTATCTCAAGATGGCTGAAAGGGCTTCCATGAAGTGAATTCAAAGAGGATGTCAGGGACATGATCACTCTCCTGAGTAGGGTCAAAGGCTTACCAAAATCATCTCATTTTCATGACTAGATGTATGAATACATTCAGATCATATGAAGAAAGATGGCTCATATTGACTGGGGAACTCAAATAAGTGATCAGATCCATGAACAGATGATTAATGTGCCAATCACTTTGAAGTTCTATATGAATTCTTATTCGGTTTATGCCATAGCCATGATGAGACAATTACTAGGGCTTTCTACAAAGGGGAACCGACACTCTATACCAATGTATAAGTATTTCTATCAATTAGAGTTGAAGGAGATTCTTCACCATTTCAGAAGGGTCATAGATTCCTTCTTTGCACCTTTTCTATACAGCTTTGATCCAACTCTCAAGAAGAAGAGAGTGTCAGATGAGGCCTATAAATTGGTAAGCAAGGTTGGGTGCATATTCTTACAATTTCCAATTTTCACTTACATGAGGGTAGGATGTTACACTGGGTGCCCTTACATGTTTCCCATATATCCCTCAAATAAGTGGATAGTCGTGGAGTTATTCAAACATCTAATTTTAATTCACAAAGAATGAATGAGGATTCAAAATCAAGATTCAATTTTCCACTAACGATTGGTAGATATACCATCAAGATTGTGCCAAAATCCAAATCAGTCTATGCAGAAATGAAGGTTATGACAATAAGAACCTATAGATACAAATTTGACTTTGATTTTTTGAATATGAATAAGAAGTTGAAAAAGAGCCACAACCATAAGTGTCACTTTGAAGACATCTAAGATAATTGCAGAGATGAAGAAGCTAGCTATAAAATTGATTATTGCAGGCTAACCATATAGTAGATTAGGGATCTTGGTTTTTCTAACCTACTAGGGGGTTTCACAGACCCTAGTGACATCATGAATGCTTCCTATGATGAAAATGAGATTTCTAGGAAACCCTTGCTTACAGTATAGTGGTCTAAGAAGGAATGTGTATCCATCAGGGAGAGGCTTGCTCCCAAATTGGCTAACACTATAGAGTGGTTACACAAACATGGTTTCCAGATGAAAGCCTTCAAGACATAGTCAAAAGGAGAAATACCTAGAGTAGAAGTTAACCAACAATAGGAACTCCGCATGAAAGATAAGCAAACAACTATTCCCTCTTCTTCCCGAAGAGGCCCTAGAATAAAGTTCACTATTAGAAAGAAGGATACATGGGTAGTTTAAGAAGAAGAAGCCACAAAATCTGAAACATCTCACTCAAAAGGAAAAGGGCCAGTTCATGAAGAGATAGATTCCAAAGAAGAAGAAAATTCAAGCGAAGAATCTGCTGAAGAAGAAGATTCTCAAGAAGAAGACTCTGATGAGGAAGAAGATTCCCTAGGTGAACAATGGTTTAAAGATCAAGAACGTGATCAATAAGGTGAACAAGAGTCTCCAGAACAAGAAGGTGATAAATAGGAACTGGGGCATGATGAAGAAAAAACTCTATCTCCACATGAGAATGTTCTTGAAAAATTTCCCCAAATGTTATCACCCGTAACTTCAAATGTTCCTCACACACCTCCTAATCCAAACAATCCACAACCTTTTCCTACATCACCTCTTACCACATCTACCATACATGCAGTGGACATCTTCATTCCTCCTTCAACATCAACTATATTGGATACTCCTCCTGCAGTTTCAAATACATAAATGGTTGATATTTTTTCAAGTCCTCCATCATCCATTCCTAGCTTGTCATCTCCCTCCTATGACATCACTTCTGAGGCTGAATTCAATAGGTTCATGAATGAATCCTTGCATTGTCAACTTGGTGTGCAAGTTATAAGTGTGAATAAGTAGAAAAGAATAAAACAATTCTTAATGAAACATTGTATCAAATATTAAGCAAATAATCTACTGAAAGTGTCTCATTGTGTCCTATCTTCAAAGATTTATTAAGCTATTGTTCTCTCAGATTTAAATAAAAATATAACTGTTAAAATGACAATCTAAAGAATGGAATGATACTGATGCAATGATGTGAAGCTAAATGATAAAAGAACTACTGTAACATGAATTGGCATAAAAACTGATGAAAGAAGCTATAGGAGGCAGCCATGATATGATTCTAAAATGTTGGATGCTTAAATTGCTTGATACTTGATTCTTGATGATTGAATTCCTGTAGAGTAAGATTGCATAAGCTTGATAATCTAGATCTTTTTCTTGGTTGAATGAAGCTTTATTTATAGATTTCTTGGCAGCTGAAATGCACAGGGATAGCAAAGAGAGGCTTGGATTCAATGTGGAGGATTGAATGGTGAGAGATGGAGGAGATTGAGAAGATTTTGGGGATTGTCTCTACCCATGAAAACACCAGGCAAGAGAAGAGGAAGGATTGATGGAAGAGGATTGAGAAATAAATTTGAAATTTGTCTCCAAAACTTTCCATGAATTTTGAAGGCATTAATTTTGACATATTTTGACATAAATTAGACATAGGATATCTAATTTGATTTTGAGGAAATATAGAGGTATATTCTTTATGCCTTTATTTAAATATTTTTATTATTTAGATTAGCCAAAGAGGGATAAGTAATTTAATAAAACAAACTATAGAAGTTGTTTATTACATTAAAATAGAAGAATATGGTAATTAATCAATAAAGTGTTTAATCTTTATTTAATTAATTTAAGATTTGATGTGATAGAATAAAATAGGGTAAAACGATAATTAAATCAAACAAAGTATTTAATTTTGTTTATTTAATTAGGATGAGATAATAGAAGAAATAAAAGAATTTAAATGTGAATGTGAACGTGAACTATATAAATAAATATTTCTATTTATTCAATAGTAGAGGAATTTAGGATAATTAATCAAATAATTTGTATTTAATTAATCAGATTCTTGAGACCAATTTTAGGTGTATACATAATCTACTAGTGTATTCATGATAAACACTACTCAAATTGTCACCATACTAGTCATTTCTATAGAAGCGGCTGTGACAAAAGAGTTGACAGTCAGCCAAGAAGCTCATACTTCCTCTTTTCCCTCTTGGTTGGTATCTCAAGTATTGAAGAGGAAAAAGAAAATGATATCTTGAGAGGAACTCGATCTTGAAGAGATAGCCCCTCCAAAAGCCAAGGAGAAGAAAAAGTCAAAGTTACATTCCAAACTCCATGTTGATAAAACTAGCCATAAGTTTGCAAAAATTTGTATACCACCTCAAGAGGAAGGAGATGTAAATATGAAGGATTACACTGTAACACAACTTGGCAAGGTTACAAATGAAAGTGAAAAGGTAGATGCACAAGTAACCTTAGATGTATTGGTAGGAAGGCTTGACAAAATGGAGCAAGCCTGAGACATGTACAAACAAAAGGCCAAATGATATGCAACTTTTTTGAGGAGACTTGCAAAATCTTTAAGAAATATCCAACCCATGGCTATTGAAAACCTTGAAGAACCAACAGTACGGAAGGAAATAAATTTTTCCTCCAAAGGTAAAGAATTGTATGATTTCATTGATGAATTAATACAAGATGGTTCATAAGTAATAGTTGTTGCAGATGAGAAGGCCACACATAAAGCCAAGCTCAAATAAGATCTTGATAAGGAGGAAAGTATTTACTCAAGAGAAAAAAGAGATGGAAAAGTGCCTATCATTTTGGTCACAAATGAAATAGGCAAAGCTCAGTAAATTGGTGCAAGTTGGGGTAGTTCCCAACAAGGAAAAATATGTAGAGGTAAGAGAATCACTCAAGCACCACATCAATGTGATCAAATATTTTATCGAAGATATTTATCATGTTCAAGAAGATGTCGAAGGACATTGTGCTATCTTGGAGAAGGGAATCAAGGATTTTCTAGGCAAGCTTCTTGAAGAAAACAAGATTTTCCTCCTGGCCAGTGAACTTTCCAAGATCTACAAAGAATTCGTCATGCAACAAGTTGAGGATGCCAACTTTTCCAAAGCCTCAATGCATGTCATTTGTGATACATGGATGACCATTGATAATCTCAACATGCATCTTCACAGGAGCAAGAAAATCCATTCATCCACCAGAAGGTCGATCACAAGAGTTCACACCCTTGTAGATTACATAGTCAACCCATATGATGCATTCATATAGGAGACCAAGAAGAAGGATGAAGACTTCCACACCCAAAGCAAGGAACCATGAAGACTCTTGATCTCCAGTGTTGAAATTTTTGATGCTTCACTTTATGCATCTTGTAAATAGTTTTTGACATCTTAAATGTCTTTTTAGCAAATGTAATTACACTAAAAATCTGATATGTAGTTTCAAAAAGATAGATTACATTTTTACTTAGTCAAAGTTAGGTGAGAATTTCCTAAATTAGCTCACCTATCTTTCTTATTTTACTCAACTAATTTCTTAGATTTTCTCTTCCCTCTCTTTTACAAATAAGAGGGATTTATATTGTAATCTTTACCTTTAGTATTTTGCAATGAAGTGCTGCCCTTTTTGAATTAGATTTATGAAACTTTGTATTCATATTTGTGAATGAAAATCTGATCAATAAAGAAGAGAATTGAATACTAGACTTTGTGTTGGAATTGATAATCTTGTGGATTGATTATATTGGAAGTGATTAGTAAATGAGATATGAAGGGCTTCAAATAAATTTATGTAAAATTTGTGTTGTATTATTTATTTGAATTTATGTTTATGTTTGGTTAACTATTGTTGAATGATCTACAAGACTTTGTTTTAGTAATTGTTCATGGAATTGTTGTAACTAGAAGACTTTGTGCTTCTAATACAACAAATGGTGCATCTCTCACAGATCCATTGGTGAAAAAGCTACAGGATGAATTTGTGCCTTCATGAGCTTTCATTGCCTATTTTATTGTTATTATTATCATACCTAGTATATTTACGCTTTTCTTTGAAAAGATAGAGGTATTGGAATTACTGCTTGTTTTTAGTTTAAAGTTATTTTGAATCAGAACTATCAACTATGAAGCATTGTAAAACATCTTCTCTGAAAAAAGAGATAAGCATGAATGTGGCACACACCCCCCATCTCATAGTTGTGGTGTACATTTTGTGAATATTTAGCTAGTTCTACTTAGCTTTTGTAAGCCATAAGAAGGGCACCTCCCCTTTCTGAGAGGAGAGATTATATCTCACATAGTTGTGGTTGAAATCTAGGTTGTGTAATCTATTGAAAATGTGATTACATAATTTTCACCCAACACTCTAAGATGGTAATTTCATAATGTTGGTTCTTCTAGGGTTATTTTGTGCCTACAACCTTGGAGTTTATTCCTTCTACTAGCGTTCCATATTTTCTCATATCTTTACAAATTTGATCTCTCTATAAAGAGTGGCTTTTGGTCTCACAAAACCTTACTTTGATAATTATAAAAAAAAATTCATCCATCTTAGAAACTCGTACATTCATGTGTCTAGAAAAAGAATCCCTCATATCAACTTATTTATTATCTAAGAAAATGCTAAATTCTAAAGTGTTTTAAGGTAGAAGGTAGGGTTTTACTATCAAAATTAAAATAATTGATGTTTATTTCAGGTTCTTCTCATGTCTTTTTTTATTTATTTTTATTACCTTATAAATCTATGTAGTTAGCCTAAATTTTTCATGCTAAATCCCCATGTTGCATAAAACATACTTCAATAGTTGACATAAAATAGAAACCTATCACAAAATTGTTATAATCTATTTATAACTTTTCAATTCATACAAATAGTTATCCTACATGATTTCCTCTACACTAAAATATATGTTATAATTAAGGTCTTACCTTATGTTAATATATAGGATCTATTTGAATTTATATATGACACACCACAACAACTAAAACTATGTGGATCCTCATATTAAGTTGTATACATGATCCAATTGTGATGAAGTTTTAAGTAAAGAACAATAATGATGGTCATATCACACACCATCATGAGGTTCTAGTTTCTTTGGTAGAAGTGAATTCCTAACTTTATATTATTTAAATATTCCTCTCTTAGACTTATCCATTTGTTTCACCTTACTTTCTACATACAAGAAGTGGTGAAAAAGTTACATATTAAAATAATAATATTGTCATGAAAATATACTCATACTTAAAACACTGAAAAATATCCATGATCCACAATTATTCTTGACTGATAGGTCTAGGAGATAGCAAGAGAGCGTTTTCAAATTTGGGAGGCACGTCTATGGATGAGGAAGATTCTAATAATGGTGAAAACATAGATGGATTTTATAGTCCGCATGAGTTTTTCCTTCCCTCTACGAACCTTAGTTTTTTGATCTGGTTGATGCCTATGAGGTGTGTATGCTGCATGAATTTTTTTCTTGAGGGTTTCTTTGTGGAGAATGGGGTGAGGTATGGTTTTCCTGAGGTGGGAGTATGTTTGGAGTTTTGGATGTCTCCTTTCCTTGTCTGTAATGTCGGGGAGGATGTTATGCTTAATGTTTTGGTTGGCTCCCTTCATTCTTCCTATGCAAGTTCTCCTTGTCTTCCTATTCTTTAGGTATGTGTTTTCTCGAGGATTTCTTTATAGCGAATGGTGTGTGGTTTGGTTTTTTTGTGGTGGGATTGTCTTTGGAGCTTTGGTTGTATCTTTTCCTTGAATTGCATGTTAGGGAGGATGTGGAGCTTAATAGTTTTGTTGGCTCCCTTCATTGTTTATACGTGGGATTTCTTTCCGTTCACATTATTTTTTTGTGTGTTGGCTCTCATGCTTGTATTTTAGGGCTCTCAGTTGTGCATGGCCCTTTTAGTGGGGCATGTTTTAATGTTGGGCTCCTTTGTGTTGTGAGAGTTGGCATGGTTGAGGTTTTTGGTGCTTCCATTGTTGTGGTTGAGGAGGCTGATTTGAGGTTGGGGTTTGTTAGCTTTAGTTTCTCTGTGAGTGTTGGAGCCATTATTTTGTTGGGCCAGTGTTGGCTGGTTGGGTTTTGGGAGTGTAATTTTTGGGCATTGGGTATGTTGGTACCTTCACTGTTTAGTGTCCCTAAGCAGAGCCCCTTCATGGGTTTTGTGGGCCTCAAGATGCTTTCCCTAGCTAGTAAAGGGGATCCCTTCAGAGATTTCATGGTTTTGTACCCCTTTTAGTCTGTAAATATTTTAATGTTGATGGGGTTTTATTTTGGCTGGGAGGTTTCTTGTTTACTGATTTCCTCTTTGATGGTGCTCAAGGGAGTTGCTTCTTCCCTTGTTTCTAAGTTCCTTCTTTGGACTGGGCTGTACCTAGAGTTTGTTCTTTTGGCTGGTCTATGTTTATTGTTGTTGGTTGAGTTGTTCAAAGCGTCTATCCTGAATGCTCGGGTGTGTGTTTTTATTGTTGATGGCTAGGGGACTTTCTAAGTCTTTCTTCAAGTACCAGAATCTCATGATACTAAAGGATTTTGTGACTTCCCTTTCTTTTGGAGTTTTTTCTTTTTGTTGGGTTCTACAATTGGTGTCTTCTATTGAGGTGGAGATTTATCCTATTAAGGAGGAACCATCTCTTATTGAGGTGGATTTGGTTACTGTAGATGTGTGGTAGGATATCTTCTCTTTTGTTGGCTCCTATTGAGATGGATTTGGTGTATGTAGGAGAGTGGTGGCTTTGGAGGTAAGGGCTATCAATTAATCCTCTCCTGTAGGGGGGAGCTCTCTCCTATTGAGGTGTATTTTAGGTTGGTGAATCGAGTGGGATGGTGTTGTAAGAAGGCTAATGCTTCTCAGTGTTTTGTGGTTCTCTCTAACTCCCTTATTGAGGAGGGGAGTTTGGATGTGTTGGGTGTGTTGAGAAACAAGGGTATGTGGATTTTCTTCACCATTAAGTTGGTTATTTTTCCTTGGATTAGCTTTGGTTGTTCCAAGTGGTTGGTTAGCTATGGAATGGCTAATTTAGGCCGTGTTTATAGTTAGTTATGGTTCAAGGTCCCCATAAAAACCTAGTTGTAAAAGGGTTTAAGATCCCTTCAAAAATATCCTCTATCCATACTATTGATTTTATTTATTAAGGTGTAAACCTTATAACCTCACACCCAATTAATCCTAATTATCATTCCTTGTTAAATTGTTTGGAGTTTATGGTGAGCCCCATAGTTTCCAAAAATCACCTGCAACCAAAACAACTTACATATATAGAGAGAAAAAATTATTATACCATGCAACCTTGATAAAATGATTGATCCAAATGGGCTCCATGATTGAGATTCTAAACTAATGATTTTGAATGAATACAACTGGATGAATGATTAAAATGAAATAATTCTTATTAAATATAAAATAAAATCCTAGATGAAACCCTAGGTGAGGAATAAATTAGATCTATCCAAGTCTCATCCTATTCTACGAGACACCATGCACTAAAAATATTTTAATCTAATAATATAAATAAAACTCCTAAGTCTAGTTTAATTGAATAAAGTAAAAGGGGCCTAATAATTAATTAATTATTGGGTAATTGTCCTATTTACTCCAGCATCTCCCCTTAAGATCAACTTAGGAAGAAGATAACAATTTAATGATGAATGTAAGGATGGATGAATGGATGGTTCTTAGCTACAAGTCCTAATGAGCTAGAGGTATCCATGTACAAACTATAGCATTGTATATTCTCACCCTTAACAATATCACACTATATTTTTATCCCTCTTATGTCCTTGGACATAATAATGCTCCTAATTTCCTAAATTATGCATTCAATGACCCATTTTAGCATTTATCAAGAAATAAAATATACAAAACCCATGTAGGCATTTTATATTTTGTCCTCGATACTTTAGAGCCCCAAAAAGTGGGTTTGGACAAGGGTGCCCTTGGTATCCTTGTCCCCTTAAAATGGCCCCAAATTTAAATATGTTGGGGTTGGAAATTTATTATTTGAATTTCAAATCCTAAATGTTGGCTATTAGGATTTAATTTGCAATAAATTATATTAATTGCATATAAATACCTAGTCATTTCATCATCTGAAAGGTAACTAGAAAGAAGAAAAAATCATTGAGAAAATTAATATTCCTAAGAGCATTCAAGAGTGGTCAAGAGCAGGATTATCAATATTATTGCAAGATTTCAACATCAAAGCATCATGTAAATTTTTATGTGAGTTTATTCATGTTTATGCATGCATTTTGTTTGTGAGTCTAATGCTCGTATGTCTTCAAATAAAGTCAAGCTAAATTTCAACCAAGAATTGAAGGCGATGTGCATGAATTTAGTCCCAATAAAACAATCCACTAAGTAAAATTAACACAATAATTTTCACAAAACTATATTTAACAAGAAATTCCTACACAAATAAAAATAAAGTTCTTAATACTCTTATACAAATAATAAAATAAAATGATGAGGACTTATCTGTCTATATGATCTTATAGGGATGAATATCCTCCTTTATTCTCCATCCAAAATAAACTTGATCTCCACCTACATTGCAAGATATCATCTCCTTCTCTTCTCATCCTCAAGTCACTCTCCAAAAAAAAAAAAAAAACAAAATAAAATAAGCCAAAAATCCTTTCTCAATATTTAGAAGAGGTATAAGGAGTATCATGTCACCCATGCTCACCAAATGAGAGGGTGACACATGGCCTCCAACTCACTCCCTTAGCCTCACTCCCAAACCCTAAACAATTTTTCATTATTTCCTTGTCTCATACATGTGCGAGATATAGCAAAGAGAGATGTACTTGACACGACCCCTAATTTAAAACTTTATAAGGAAGTTTGGATGGTGACAAGCCCTCACTAAATATATCCATATTTTAAATCTCATAATATCTTTCAAGGGGCCTTTTTAAGGGTCAAATCATGAAAAATGACAATATTACTTGTCAAATAATCCCCCAACCCATAGGTACTTACAATATGGATCTATTTTTACTCTCAAATCAAGAAAATGAACTTTTTATCCCTTTCAACATCCCTCTTAAAATAAAATATAAAATTTAAATATAATAACTTACCATATCTATTCACCTAAGGTTCACTTTTAATATGGTTAGAATTACCTTCATTCACACTTGCACATAAATATCCATCACTCCTCTTTAGCCACTTTGAAAATTTTGAAGATTTTAGTCCCACTCATGGCTAGCAACCTCTTCAAGAGACATAAAAAATATTAGTAACTTGTTGGACTAAAGCTATATATGACTTTATATACTATCTCTTTCAATTATTTCAACCTCATAAGACAACATCTAACCTTAACTAGGTTATATAATTACCATTGTATATTTGATAATGTAAAGTAAATTGCATTATATTTATAATCTATATTTAAAGAGATATAAGTTATAAGATATAATCATTTGAATTTGGAAACATTATTAAACTGCAAAATATGTAGTAAGATACAAGATTTAGTGGTCTCCCAATATAAAAAATTATAATACAATCTTCAATTCCTTGAAAATAGAAAACACATTGACAACATGGTTTTTAGAGAGAGAGTGAGATAGAGTTACCCACAGGGTTCACCAACATGATCGATGATATTCACAACACACTTAAATAAGGTTGCACAATTAATGAATTTTATTTGGATAGTTAGAAATCATGAAACCCACCAAAGGAAAAAGGAGTAGTAATAGTCACATAAAATATTAGGCCTCACAAGTTCTCAAAATACAACTATGACATAATATTTGATATGCGCATTTGGGTATTCATCTTCCTTGTATTAGGGAAGATATAAAAGTCACATGGGAATGGCCATATAACTATTTATATGATATACATGTTCTTTCAGATATTCTAAGTTATGTACTTGATATGGTATCATGGACAAAAATGAAAGGAGAAATATTGTATCTATGTAAAATATAAGGTACTAAGGCATGGAGAATCCCTTCAGTGATGTGTGGAGGTGATGTAGGAGCATCTGAGTACATGAGAAATCTTGCACACCAAAAATATTTTTTTTGTCTTTTGATTTTTGTTTTGGTTTGATTGGTGGTGTCTTGCATGAAAGAACTCATCTATTTTAATATGCCTCAAATTTAAAAACTCTCAAGTGAACTTGAATTTTGATTCCAAATTCAAATTGGAGTGGTTGGAGGTGGAAATTAATAACAACTTGGGAGTTACAAAATCCCACACCTAGGCATGAGGGAGCTATTCCTGGGATGTGTAACTCCATTTTAAATTTTGAAAAAATGCATTGAATGGTTGGTGTGGGTGGCAGGTTCCTGGGAGAAGGAGTGGTGGAGTTGGATTGTGTGGGGTTGATTTTTAGCAAAAAGAATTAATTTTACCAAGAGAACTTTCATGGGAGTTTTTACCAACACCCAAGAAGGTGAAGTGATTTGGAAAAATGCAGCCTGGTGGTGAAAAAAACCAATGCATAGTCTGGAGGAGAAGGATAGAAGGTGAAAAATCAGAAAAATCAAAGAAAATTTTAAGGAAAGATTTCCTGGAAATCAAGGGGAACACCCAAGTGTGGAATTGGAGAAGATGGAGTTGATTTTTTCTATTGTAGTAATGTTTTAGAGTGGTCTTGTTGCTGAAATTTTGTTTTTGAAGGAAATCAACTTACCTATAGGTGATTTCCTGTGTTTTTCTTATCTCAAAAATATTCTATTTCAATTCTTGGGGAATGTAATTAATGTAATCAATAAATTATTGTGAAATTCATAACATTATCAGTGCTAGATAATTAGTCTTGAGTTTTCCATCAATTATTTTTTCTCATTATTTTTAAGTTTATTTCTTGTGTGAGTGAAGGAGCTACAATAATCAACAATCCCATAGGATTCTTGATTTTTTTTCTACATCAATTGGTATCAAAGTAGGCAGTGTGGAGAGGATATGGCACATAGAGGACGAGGTCGAGTAAGATCCCCATGAGAAGAATAAAATCCATCAATGATGAAGATGCTAATGAGAATCACTGCAAGGCTGTAAGCCATAGAAATATCCCAATGAAGAGGGATCCCTATTGAAGATGTCTCTAAAGAGGAAGAGGAATCACCAAAATTTGCAGAGTTAGGAGGAGAAGATGCACAAGAGGATAGATTCCTGCAAGTGTTATCAAAGCTTGGAAGTAGGCCAAGGATGGATACAACAAGCTACAATGGGAGTTTGAATCCAGAAGAGCTCATTGAATAGATTATAGAAATGGATAAGTATTTTGATGTAGAATCCATTGAGGAAAACAATAAGGTGAATTATTCTTGTACGAGGTTGAAAGGGCATGCACACCTATGGTGGGATTTGTTGATGATTTTTAAGAACCAATAAGATCTCACCAAATACCCAT
The DNA here is from genome assembly GCA_007115665.2 of Sequoiadendron giganteum. NCBI lineage: Eukaryota > Viridiplantae > Streptophyta > Pinopsida > Cupressales > Cupressaceae > Sequoiadendron > Sequoiadendron giganteum. The sequence continues at coordinate 179,848,580 of CM021106.1, read as the reverse complement.
GATTTTTCCATACTCAATTCTCGAATACTTGTGAGACAGTTGGCCAACAAATGAGATGAAGCATTAACGCATCCTCTCCTACACTTTGGGCTTTGCAAAACTCAGGAGGGTGATCCCACAACGTATTACTTAAAACTTATCTATCAAAATTTATCACATGTTGCATCTTGAAGTAGATGTATTCTCATCAAATGCTCAAGGATGAAATCCTTCAGGAAGTGGGAAATTATTCAGAAGAACCAAATACTAGAAGCTAAGAATACAATAAAACAAAATATAGGTAAACCAATTAGAACATATTTATAAAGATTATTCTCAAATAAAAAACCAGACCTACAAGAAATGCGCTCAACACATTAAGATTAGTGTCTTATCTCAGGGTACAGAGTCATCATAAAGTAAACTGAACTGTAAGGTGAATTTAATCTTAGACATACATGATCTTAGTGAAAAGCATTACAATTCAATCAAAACCAATGACTACTTGTATAATCCATTTAACACTCACGAAAACCCATGTTTTAATTAAAGCATTCTAATTGGTTCATTAAACCAAAACCATACTCAAAACACAATTCATTGCAAAAAACAATGAAAATCAACAAAGTGATTCTTAATCATATTTTCATTGATTATCCACGTAAAATGAAATAATGGAGAGACAAAGGAATAAAAAGACTAGCGTATTTTCTTCTAACATGCCTGAGAATCATATAATTGACAAATTTAACTTTCTTATCTCAAATCCTAAGATATTGACTCAAAACATGATATTTCTATGCTTATTCACTTCCATCACTTTGATCTAGAATTCAACAAAAGACCCCTACATATGGCCATGAATTCCCTTTTATAAGAACAAGGGAGAAAAAAAAGCTTTGGGCCAATATGTACAGATGCCCCATTTCTATTGGACCACTAAAACATATTCCCTTTTGTAGTTACATTTACAAATGGAGGGAAACATGTGAGACAAAACTCATTCACAACAACAAATATAACTACCTTCCAAAAGGCATCCTGAAGTACGATGATAATCTATGTTAGCACCAGTCAACATTAGTTCATTACACCCTAATCCGAGGAGAAAAAATATCTTTATACAATGTAACTTATGAGGCCAGACTTGTACTATACTTGACCAAGTACATGCATTCTCCTACCTTATTCCCATCTCTAAATCATTGATGAAAATCCTCCTCCATGATTCATACTCTGTGTCTGAAGGCCAATCAAACCCTATAATTTGATCCATCTTCTTTTTGTATGGGGCATACTTTATCATTATAGAAGTAGCCTCTTTGTCAAAATCCTGGGAGAAACCAATGATGAAAGACAACTTCTCAAGAGTATTCTTCAACATGTCAATATCAATTATTTTACAAATGTATGATGCTTGAGAAGCAATAGTTGCCTTGATTTGATCTATCCATGCCTACAAAGGTTTAATCCAATCATTTGTATCTTGAATGTTAGGCAGTAATGAAGTATCTTCCTCATCGAACTTGGCCTTCAACTCTTTTATTCTGGCATCCATAAGAGCAGCATAACCTTGAAAACTCTGCTCCCTAATCTCACCAATAAATCTATAAGTTGGGATAACATTTGGTTACATGTATTCCTTTTTCCTTTCCCCAATTTCCATAAGCTTCATATTTCCAACCCTTGGAATCCATTTATCCAATAATGGAGTAGCCAATTCCCTATCTCTTTCAGATAATCTTACTGCCTTAATCATTGAAGCATAACTTGAATGAATTATATTCAATGTACCTTGGATTTTCTTATTTATATGCTTCAAAACTGTGTGAACAATTTTAGAGTTAGTTTCATACACAACATTCTGAGCCTATTGAAGCAATTCCTTATATTCATTTATCTGGATCATTAATTCCTCCCTGGTAGGTTTAGCTGATGGGCCCACTCTTGATACACCTGGTTGTTCAACTGCTAAAGGTTCTTGGTGCATATCGTAAGGCATAATTGACAAGGAAACCTCAGGATGGGGAGGAGAAGAATGGGTCATGGGTGATGTGGGAGTTTCCTGACTTGGATTAGCAAGCCCCTAAGACTCAAGAGTCTCCACTTGTTGTCTTAATAATGTCACTTTTGTTTCAAGCTAAACAACCCTTTGCTGACTCAGGTTTGTTGGAAACACAAGGGCAAAGAATTGAGAGGGGGGTGAATCAGTTGTCCCAAACTTTCAAACTTATTAATATTATTAACCTTAATTCTCAGATCTGATTATTAACAATGAAAACATGAATCAACAAAGCATCAGAAACACACATAACACCAATATTTTATGCGGGGAAACCCTATTAGGGGAAAAAACATGGTGGAGGTTAATCCACAAGTTATACCTTATTAAAAGTATACAAAGAATATAAGAGGAATGCACATGCATTCAGGCGCACTGCCTAGAGCTCATTGCTCAAAGGAAGAATCACTATCTTACAAAAAATATTCAGATTAAAACCATCTGAAGAAATTGAAATGAGAGAGTAGCATCTGAAAATTCCTGAGTATAGCTATGGTTAAGCACATGAACACTTATTCACTATCTTTCACTCTTCTTCACACTCTGCTCTACCTTCGAATGATCTGAACCTTATTCACACATGTCTCAAATGAGATAAGCAATCGCTTATATTTATCTACAACAAGAAATTACATTGCTTTATGTCGGCTTCAACAAAATAATAGAATGAATGCAAACTGTCAGCCCAAAACAATAAATATTATCAATGCACATCAACCAAATTCGGCCACAACATAGTAGGGACTTAAAACAATATCCTCGAACACAAAACACCTTCAAAAATTCTTCCTCAAAGATCCACAACACGCTTCAACCACCTTGTTGGCCATGAACATGAAAAACATGAACACGCAAGAGAGAATCTCAGATCACGAGCGCAATGATCAATGCAGACATGCAACATAGATAGAAAATTATCTAGAAACATCCATGAACATCATAGGAACATACACAACAACTCAGATTACCAGAATCACATTGTCTTCTTCAATGAACACCATTTGCAGTAACAAAATAGCTATAAGAACACAAAAACTTATAACTTCCTCAGATCTTCATACACACCTTTGAAACTTATAAAGTAGAAACTAGATAGGTTTGAAAAAAAACCCTTTAATACGCAACATCTAATTTACAACATATTGAATTTTCCTACATATTGATCTTCACTGATTCACAGACAACTTGCAACATATTTATTTCAATTTTCTCAATAGCCTCAATATATACAGCCTTAAATATATTTATGGTAATAGTGTTGACATCAATGACAAACACAACATCCAACAAGGTTATACTCACTGATCAATTCATTATACTTACTCGAATATGTATCTCTTTCTTTGGTGAGGCTTTTCACTGTCGCCTTTGTGAACCTAGCCATATTGACGGTCATATCAACTACTTCTAATGTAGGGGTATCAAAAAATCTCTTTATAATAAGTTTTCCTTTGAAATTATCCTTTTTTGCTACTAATGGCTTATTAGAACCAAGGGATAATGAACATATAGCTAGAGCATCCCATTCTTCACTAAAATCAGAACCTTGAAGTGCCAATCTAGCCTCCTTAGTTTGGAATAAAGGTATCTCAACCCTCCTTATTGTGTATATAAAAATAGCATCAATTGTGTCCCACTCAGGCATAAACAAAACACCACTCCTTTGCACTAGTACTTGGGCTTCATCCGGTTTAATATCCTGAAACTTATTTTTCATTTCACTTCTTACATTGGCTTGTATAGCCTCCTTTGGGAGATCAGGGTGCAAAATTATTTCTTTAGCTACCCTCTTAGTATAATCTTGAACACTTTCTCTCCACAAAAAAATTTTAAATGCCTTAGTCTCGATGAATGAATCATCTTCCATGAATTCCTTGCAGACATCTTGTCTTAAATCATCATCATTATTTAGGCTACTCAAATCCATTTTTCTCAACCTAAGGTCACCCATTCCAGAGCTTGATGCCACTTGTCTTGGGGGAGAGGGCATACCTTGTTGCATATCTTTAGGGGTCATCAAAATATCATCCTCATCTGAGTCAGAATAATCAACAACCTTATACACCTCAACCTTTTGCTTCTTGTTCGGGGGTTTCTCTGATGGAAGGGGTTCCCTAGGAGGTGAATCAATATCAACAATAATTGGAGAAGACCACCTAGGAGGAAATGGCACTGAGTTGTGAGGGTAAAAACCTTCTAATACAATATGGGTTGGCTTGTTTTCTGCTTCCTTACCTTCTCCCTCCTAGAATAGATCCTTAATTTTGGTTCAGGCTGATAAGAAGGTCTCTCCTCAAGCACCACTATGGGGTCCTATTCCACTGCCACTGATTTTCCTTTATCTGTCACTGTATGCTCGACCCTCAAAACACCTACTATGTCTTCAAAATCCTAGATGGCATACATAACCCTATTGAGTTCACCTATAATATTTGGCATGGGATTATAATTAGGATCTCTCTTTGTAGCTTGCTCCATCATCTTTTGGAAAGGCAAATATTTTTCTTTTCTCTCATCCTATTCAGAAAAATCCATGATGTTTTGAGGATAACATCCTCAAGATAATACAAATTAAGTTTGAACTAACCACCCCTATGCATTGCCTTCAAACCAACAATAAATCCCTCTGGATCATGATTTCTTGGGCATACTATTTTCAACTGATAAGGTGCCAAAAACTTACAAAAATCCTTCCAAGCACCCTTGACCATCACAAAGTCAGAAAATATTGTCCATTCAAGGAAGAATGACCCTTTCTTTTGAGAGTCTGGCAGATGTGATGTCTGTGAGGCCTCCAACTATCTCATAATTTCAATAAATCCTAATCTTAAAGGCACATCCCTTGGGAAAACATAAGGATTCACAAGAGTTCCATATACTCTAAAAATAGTAGTATGAGGGTAGGCAATTATATCACCCCGGTTATGACTCAAATTTCGATTAGGCCTCCTCTCTATAGGCCTTAAAAAATCATGGATTTCCTTTGGAATCTGAGGAGGTTTAAAAGCCAAAAATCCTCTTAGCTTCGATGCAAAGACATTGTTGAACACCACATAGTCAAAATTTGAATCATATTTATCCAGAATCTGTGTCCAACATTGGATGGCAAAATCAATGGCATCCTCCCTTTTCTTCAATTTCATATATGTGCCAAAAAATTTCTACCCCCTAAAAAGGAACATATGTATCAAAAAGGAGTACCACCAAAATCTCACTGGTTCTTTGCCCTCCTTAAGTGTACTTAGACCTTGGTGCATTCTTTTTGACAAGTATGTGGTGTAGTCATAAACCACATTATAAGCTGAATGTTGGAGGTGTCTAGCCATATACATGAGGTATTTAGGCATGTTGGATCATTCATCCATGCTGAGGATCTGGTAGAGGGAACAAACCGTGTTCTTGAAATAATTAACAAAATACCTCATGGGAAAAGGCTCCTTTTCATCTTCACCAATCTTGATTTGCCTTCTATTCTTTCCTTTCCCAGTGGAAGCAGTATGAATAGGTAGCATTTTTGTTCTGAAAAGAACCTTTGTGTTCTTATACTCCTCACTAAAATTTTTGAGGTCAATTGGGATCATGCTCACATCCCACTCATGTAGATTAAAAAAATTTGCAATCTCCTCTCTGGTTATTTTGACTAGTTCTTTTCCTACAAACGACCTAACAATCCTTTAGACAGGTCGTACCTTGAGGCAATATCCTTTAATAGATCAATATCCATGTATACATTTGGTACCACCAACTTTCCCAAGTCTAACCTCTAAGGGTTGCAAATAGGGACACCCAAATTCCTCTTTCCAAACCAATTATGAAATAACCGCCACCTAGGGATCGGTAATTTAGCATCCCTGATACCACAATTTTTATCCTTCAACCCTTCTTGAACATGATAACCATAAAAAAATGGCTCCCTCGACCTTTTTGCTTGTGGAGGGTTTTAATTGGTCCACTATATCCTGGGAAAGTCATACTTTGGGTTCCTGAACCTGAAGCTTGAGCTTTGGGTATCATAGGTAGAAACAAATACTAACATAACCCAAGGTTCTACCAGAAGGATGTAAAAGACCTAGCACCTCAGAACCAATACTAGGATACCAATTATGGGATGCAAACTTATAGAATTCAATGATTCCTACCACCTTTTAATGCACACCCCAACCCTAATAAAACAATTTAAAGAAAGTAGACAAAATAAAACAATAGATATCTGCCCTAACTCAAGCTTTCTCCTTTTTAAGAAAATGATACATGGATAGTGTTTGCTCTACTTACATTTTTCTATTGGTATGAAGCGCCAATTCTAAATGCAGTAAATTTTGGAATATATTTTCTTGACCTCCAAGGTACCTATGAATCGCCGACAATCTTTAGGTGCGTGGAAGAAACCAACCTTAAATTTACTTGTGTTGATGCTAGATGGCTCTGAGCATATTTACTACAATTACTATTTGCTCACGTGAAAGGAAAAACCTCCTACATTTATAATTTTGATTTTAAATCAGATCCATAGATCTGATTTCGATGTGGCATATCCAACGACCCCTTTTGAGCCAAACACATGTCACCATCACTCACCACATGATTGAACGATGCAAAGTTCACCAATAGGACACCAAGTCATTTTTCAGAGGGCCCCACATCCCTTTCCCTATTAGTAGGATGATATACGCATCACAATCATGCACACCACACAAAAAACTTTAAAATATGATTTTAAGGCTTGCACGTTGTGCACTCAATGACTCAAATTTGATCATATTGTTATATCCCTGTTATTGATTCTTCAACTTAGGTACATCGGGTGTTTTAGTGGGAACCGGGCACCACATTGTACAAAGGGACACATTTCACAAGCGTACAAGCCGCACAACTTTTCAAAGATGAGTTATTTCAATCTTGCATGGTGTGCACTCATGGCCAAGATTCAATCTTAGAAATCGATGTACCCCTTTTCTGCACATGCAACTAGAGTTAGTCATTAAAAGGGGGCCCTAACTAGGTTGATGAACAACGTCCCTTTATTCAACAATCAAGACTTAAGTCAAAAATACTAGGCCTGGACATAGGAAAGATACAACGATAATGAATAAAGGTAACCTATAAGCCTAAGCAAAGGGGCTAGTAACAACAACGAATGTGATGAATTAAGTGATAACTAAATCAACTGGAAACCTAGTAGAACAAGTCAACATACAAATATAAAGCAAGGGTTTAAGGCTTGAAACAAATTTAAATGAAGGTATTAGTCCCAAAACCCTAATTCAACAAACTATTAGACATAGAAGTAAAGGACCACTCTAAGCATCGAGATTGGATCAAAATTTATTTAGATTTAAAAAGCTCCATTAAGATCAAGTTTAAATTGAAAGAAAAAGGAAAGATTAAATCATGGGAGACTATGGTTATAAAGTTGAAGGCTAAATTATTTCCTGTAGAATATCACATTAGTTTGTTTAAGGAACTTCAAAATCTTAAACAAAGAGATTTGAATGTCATGGAGTACACAAGAATTCTACAAATTGGGAATTTTTCTTAGACATGTTGAAGATGGTGAAGAATTGGTTGCAAGGCATCTGAATGGGTTGCATATTGTTATCCAAGATGAACTTAGTATGGTGATGATAAGAAGGGAGGAAGCTTACCAATATGGTCTCAAGACAAAGGAAAATTTGGCAAGAAGGAAAAAAATTAGTTTCAGAGATAGAGGAGAAACTTTAAGAGGTAGAGAACAAAAAAATAGTGGAAGAGGATAACCAATAAAGGAAGGAGAGGCAAGATGGTCTCAAAAAAATTATGGCTAAAATATGAGGGTAAGATGAGATTCCTCCAGAGGAAGAGGAGAAACTTCAAGATGAAGGGGAGATTATGGAAGAGGAAGAGGATTTTTAAGAATTTGTTTCAATTGTGGAGAGGCTGGTCATAGGGCATTTGAATGCCTCAAGTGCAACAAGAGGATGGGAAAAGTAAGACTAGGAGAAAATTTACCATAGAGGTTAAAGAAGAAAATAAATTAGTAGACCTAGAGGATGGAGAATCTCTTATGCTGAAGAGAGTGCTCTTAAAGCTAGAAAAGGAGTAGCAAGAACCCATACAAAGAATTTTTTTTGAAACCATTTACAAATCAAGGGGAAGTGTTGCACCTTGATTATGGATAGTGGTAACACAAATAATTTAGTATCTCAAGAAATGGTGGAAAAAATAAGTTTGGAGAAAAAAAACATACAAATCCCTACAAAGTCATGTGTTTGCAAAAGGGACATCAAATTTTGGTGAATGAACAATATTTGGTAAGTTTTCAAGTTGACAATTATAGAGATGAGATTATGTATGATGTAATGCCTATGAATTATTTTCATTTTCTTTTGGGTAGACCATGGAAGTATGACTAGAAGGCCATATATGATGGTGAAGCAAACACTCACACAATAACCAAAGATGCGAAAAAATATGTTATGACACTAGTGAAAGAAAAACATAAGGAAGTGGGAAGTGATACTAGAGTATGTGTAATTCCAAGAAAACAATTTTTGAAAGAGATACAAATTGAAGATATGTGTTATTCCTTTGTTTCTCATCCAAAATAAGTTGGGGCGTTGGAAGAAGAGCAAGAAATACCCATGGAGATCAAAGGTATGGTGAAGGATGAAGCACATAAACCACTCCTTGGTAATTTTGCAATTGTTTTAAATGGAATTTTGGATCATTTGAAACATGTTAAAGATATTTTACAAAGGTTAGAGGAATAGAAGTTGTTGGATAATCTTAGGAAATTTAGTTTTATGAAAAACACCAAGAGGCATAAAGAGCATGCTGATTTAAGAAGAAGACAAAAATTTAAGGAGGCAGACCTCATTTTAGCTCATCAATGAAAGGACAAGTTTACAAAAAGGAAAAAGTGGGAAAAATGGGAGTGTTTCATATTTCCATGACACAACACGAAGGGTGCAGCAACTACGAGAAAAGAAGAATGAAGAAATTGGTAAAGTGATGAATTCAAGAACAAATAGGAAGACACCGAGCAAAGAAAACAAGGAGTATTTGATCAGAGGGAAAGGAAGGAAGATGGAAGGGACAAAATGGGTTTGGAAATCTAAATTGAGATGAATTTTTATGAGCCTTCACTCATGAAACATTCTTTCTTACCTAGGTTGTTTGACGCAAGAGCATCCAAGTGCACGAGAAATCCTGAACACCAAAAATATTTTAATTTTTATCTTTTGATTTTTTTTTGGTTTGATTGGTGGTGTTTTGCAAACAAGAATTCATCTATTTTAAAACTCAAATTTAAAAAATCTTAGGTGAATTTAAATTTGATTCCAAATTCAAATTGGAGTGTCTAGAGGTGGAAATTAATAATAACTTGGGAGTTACAAAATACCATGCCCAAGCATGAGGGAGCTATTCTTGGGATGTGTAAATCCATTTTAAATTTTGAAAAAATGCATTGAATGGTTGGTGTGGGTAGCATACACCTAGGAGAAGAAGTAGTGGAGTTGGATCGTGTGGGGTTGATTTTTAGCAAAAATAATTAATTTTACTAGAAGAATTTGTAGGGGAGTTTTTTCCAATGCCTAGGAAGGTGAAGTGATTAAAAATATGCATCCTGGTGGTGAAAAAAACTAACGTCCAATTTGGAGGAGAAGGATAAAAGGTGAAAAAATAGAAAAATCAAAGAAATTTTGAAGGAAAGCTTGTCTGGAAATCAAGGGGAATGCCTAGGTGTGGAATTGGAGAAGCTGGATTTGATTTTTGTTGTTGTAGTAATGTTTTAGAGTGGTCTTGTTGCTGCAATTTTGTTTTTGAAGGCAATCAACTTTCTTGTAGGTGATTTCATGTGTTTTGCTTATCTCAAAAATATTCTATTTCAATTATTGGGGAATGTAATGAATGCAATAATAAAATTATTGTGAAATTCATAACATTATCAATGTTGGAGAATTGGTCTTGAGTTTTGCATTAATTTATTTTTCTCATTATTTTCAAGTTTATTGCTTTTGTGAGTGAAGGAGCTGCAATAATCAACAATCCCATAGGATTCTTGATTATTGTTTTGCATAAGGAGGTAAGATAAAATAGTATGGATAGTAACCATCAAGCTAATTTACTTTGAGTGAAATTATAGTAAGGTTAATATGATTAGTCTTGTGGCTAATGGTGCTTCATAGAAACTTAAGGGAATGGGGAGCTATGATAGCTAGTCACTTAAAAAACTTATAGCCATGGGAAGTATATTATATATCAAGATAAGATGAGGGTCATTCCATCTTCAAATAGCAAATTCAATCCATCAATGTGGGGGTAAAAGTACAAACATGTGTCACACTTTCAACCAACTAAATAGTTATGAGAAAAATAGTTTCAACCTAAACAATTTTGATCGAAAGAATTTTGCCTAAAACTACATGGCCTATAAGTTTTGGGTGAAACCCTTTCGCCTAAAACTATAAAATTTGAAATTTTCCTTGTCGCTTTGAAATGCGACTCAATTTATACGTAATTTTTTGATTGAAAGGGTTTCAGGCGAAAGGATTTCAATCAAAACCCTTTCACCTGAAACTGTCTATGTGGCATCCTTGTTGGCAGCCACTTTCATTTTTTTTTAGAAATTTTTGAATTTTTTTTCACTTGAACATGATATTTCTTTAGTCAAAATGATTTTTTCAAAAAACTAAAAACACCCTTTTGTAGATCTTGGAGTCAAGAATCCAAATAAATATATATTTTTTATATTTTTATTAGTTTCAATATATTTTTTATTTTAAATAATGCAAGTATGTTGTTAAAATAAAAATTGAGGCTAATTAGAAATTAAAAATACATACTAAAACATATTAAATTTTTTTAAAATGTATGGTGCACTAGAGGAGAGAATCATCTTCAAAAGGGTTATTTTTTAAAAAAATGATAAAAACAATTAGACAATAGTTGACGTCAAATGAAAACTATCGAATTTTGGTATGTTTGAATTTAAAACATTATTATGAGGAAAACATACATCAAATTTTTTAATTCTTTTCCATGCTCTAGATATTGAAGTTATCTATTTGGAAAAAAAATTAAGGGGGAAATTAATTAATTTTTTTTTTCTTTTTCTTGATGTCAACTCAACGTCACTTTTTCTTGAAATTTTCAACAATTCAAAATCCACTCTTAAATTTATAATATATATATATATATATTTAAATTTTGAAAAATTACAGCAATAAAATTCATCAAGAGTTCTACATTTCATTAGTTTACATCATTTTGAAATTCAAAACATAAAGACTACTTTTATATGGTTGAAGTTGAGAATTTTTATTTGTGTTGATTGATTCCTTTATTAAGTGTGACACAGGTTTGTAATTTTACCCATGGATAAAGTCATCAATGGTGGAAATGGACTATCTAGAACTATGGTTTTTAGGGTACTATTGAGTATATGATTCACATCGATAGAAATCAAAACACTATAGGATATGAGGATATTATCCTCAATGTGTCAAATCTCAACTTTAATCTCCATCATTTTATAAAAGGGAGGGGATATAGCTTGTATCACAACCTATTAGGGAGTTCATCTAACATCCAGTATGTCCCATGAGGGCCACTAGAACAAGAGGGTCCATCCTATGAATACGTGAGTTTCTTAATTATATGAGAGGTAATCCTATAAGAAAGTATACAACTAGTCTAGACAACATCATGGAGGATTTAATATAATTTATATTTTAGGTAATGGATTTGGATTTGTAGGATAGTAAGTCTATTTTTATATTTTCTTATGGCTCCAATTCTTTATTCTATTTGTTTAGTATTTTTGGTGAAGATTTTATGATGCAGATGAGATTGGGGGGTCTTATCAAACTACCCAATCTTGCAGCCTTAACATGCCATCTAATCCACATTAACATATAAATGGAAAATGAATCTTAAACATATCTTCATAGAAATTCAGACATGAAAATTCCTCAAGATTAATTACATATATGGAGGATTCAAAATTGAATAAAATTAAAAAAAAATTACAAGCTTTTCTAGATACGTATTGTCTACGAGTCTTCAAATTCTCATGTCTTCAAACCTTCTTGGCTTCACTTATCTTCTGAAACCCAATTTTTATCTTTATTATATAGCCATCATGGTTTCCTTGAACACCTACAACACACCTACAAAATAATTTTTCTCTTTTTATATTCCTCTTCTCTTCACAAGTTGATTTCTTGCACTCTTTCTTATGCAACTCTCAAGAGAAACTTGCAAGTTATTTACCCAACCTTTCAATTGTTGATTGTTTCTTTTTTACACCATTAAAAGCAGTATTTTATATATTCTTACACCCTTGCAAGCATCAAAAAGTGGCACCCAAATTTCCCTTTCATTTCACTCAATTTGACCTCTGAAATTCCTTCACAAAGAATGAAATAAAGACATAGTTTTGCTTCCCAAATGTGTTGTTAATGTTGATTCACCATATCAAATGCCTTGCTAATATAGATTCCTTTGTAAAATGAAGAAAATACAAAACCATTTCGTTCTCCTTTGGTAATTGAAGTGTCATTTATTATTTTTCAAAAATTATTGTCTTTTCCCTCCATTTTAAGCACCCGATAAGACAAGAAAGGAATGTCAAAGGCCACTTGCCTTATGAAAAATTCTACAAGCATCAAAATTGATAAAATAAATATTAATTCTTATTTTATAGTTTCCTCTAACATTCTAATGGACCCCTTAAACCCTTTGATCCTTGAAATTATCCAATAATTTTAGAATCACATTAAACACACTGTTTGCCTCTGATTTTCGAAATAAAAATACAAGTATTGGTAAATGAAGATTTTATCATTCAAACACTCCACAAGATGGTCTTGAAGGTCAAAACCACACCAAAATTCAAAAATTAAACATAAATTTTTTTATTTTTGGTTGATGTTTATTTTTAGTCCACCTGGATGCTCCTACATCAGACACGTTGAGTAAGAAGTTTGTGAGCATGGGCTCACAAAATGGAGCTGAGTAGTAGAACTACCATTTTAAGTTGTGAAAAAATTGTAAAATAATCCAATGTTGAGACATGTACCTTGCTGATTTTTTGTTCCTTCTTATTTTCCAACACCTTGTTAGAATATTCGTCATTCTCTTCCAACAAATTTGCATCCTCTTCTTTCTTCCTCTTGTGGAATCATGTCCAACATGAACCATCATCCTCTATCAAATTCTTTATTCAATTTTCTCCTCCTTCATGGTCCATCCAACCCACAATTATCTAGCCTCCTCCACTAAACAATCCCTCTACTCTTCTCCTCTTTCATGGGTTTTGACCCACCACAAACCAACCACCTCTACCAGGTTTCAGCTGCAACATTTTCTACAACTTATACATGAAAATATGTACTATCCATGAATCAATTTGCAACTACATCCTCTACTTTCATCTTTTTAAATAAATGAAAATCTAAATTTACCTCATTCTCTTTCACTATCCCAACATTCTTTTATTCATCCTTCGCTGCAACATCCTCACACTCCATTGTTGCAACTTCAATTTCCACAACTACATATTCATTATTTTCATTTTTGGAAACCTCTTCTACATTATTCTCTTTGATTCTCACATATTTTACTTCCTCAATCACTACTGCACACAATTATTCATCTTCCTCATCCTTTTCTTTCATGCCTTCCTCATAGCATGCCTTCGTTGCAAAATCATCCCTCACAAACTCTCCACACTGCATAGCTTCCAACTTGTCCAATATCATATTTATATCCATCACCATCTTCAAAAAATTTCTCTCTTGATATTGTCTCTAGCCCTCCCATATCATGGGCTTCCACACATGTATCTTCATCTTTCTCGCTACAATATTTCACAACTTGCATCACCTCTTTGTAATATGTAATTTTACTTTTCTTTACAACTTCAAATCTCATTGCTCAGGAATTCTCTCTCACACTTGCAAAAATCCAAATGAGCTCTTCACAACTGTGCTTCCTCTAACCATAGGTCCTATTGCATACCCTGCACACTCAGGGTTTTCTAAGTTTGATACCAATTGATGCGAACAAGATTGGGGGGTCTTATCAAACTACCTAATCTTGTAGCCTTAACATGTCATCCAATCCACATTAACATATAAATGGAAAAGGAATCTAAAACATATCTTCATTTCAATGTTCATACACATTCATACATGAAAATTCCTCAAGATGAATTACATATATGGAGGATTCAACATTGAATAAAATTCAAAAAAGTTTACAAGCTTTTCTAGACACATCTTGTCTACAAGTCTTCAAATTATCATATGTTCAAAACTTCTTGGCTTCACTCATATAATAAAACCTAAATTATTTCTTTATTATGCAACTCTCATGTCTGCCTTGAGCACCTACAACACACCTGTAAAATCATTTTTCTATTCTTCTATTCCTCTTTTCACAAGTTGATTTCCTGCACTCTTTCTTATGCAACTCTCAAGAGCAACCTACAAGTTATTTCTCCAACCTTACTGTTGTTTATTGCTGATTTTTTACACTATTAAATTCTATATTTTATATACTCTTACACCCTTGTAAGCATAAAAAGTGGCACCCAAAATTTCCCTTTCATTTCCCTCAACTTGACCTTTGAAATTCCTTCACAAAGAATGAAATAAAGACATAGTTTTGCTTCCAAAATGTGTTGTTAGTGTTTCTTCACCATGCCAAATTCCTTGCTGCAATAGATTCCTTTGTAAAATAAAGAAAATAAAAAACCATTTCGTGCTCCTTTGGTAGTTGAAGAGTCATTTATTATTTTTTCAAAAATCAATATCGTTTCCTTCCATTTTAAGCTCTCGATTAAATAAGAATGGAATGTCAAAGGGAATTTTCCTTATGAAAACTTTTATATACATCCCAATTGAAAAAATTAATATTAATTCTTATTTTCAAGTTTCTTCTAACATGCCAATGGACCCCTTAAACTCTTCAATCCTTGAAATTATACAATAATTTTAAAATCACATTAAACACATTGTTTTCTTTTGATTTTTGAAATGAAAATCCGAATATTATTAAATGAATATTTTATTCTTTAAACACTCCAAAAGATGTTCTTGAAGCTCCAACCCACACCAATATGAAAAAAATAAAATATATATTTTTTGGCTGATGTTGATTTACAATCAGCCTGGATGCTCCTACATCATTTTATTAGAGTGTTAAAAGTGTTTAGGAACTTGAACCTATAAATAAGAATGAACAATATTAGTAAAACACTCACTATGTTCCCCTTTTATTTGAAAAGGGGAATCATAGAAAATTTATCTATGGATTATGAAAGATAACAAAAAGGTTGTCAAATCCTAAGTATTGGTCATTTAAGAGATGTAAAGAAGCATATAAATTATGGACGAGGTAAATGTTAGAATTAAATAAAGTTACGAAAAAAAAAGGTGAAAAAAGAATAAATGTTTTTATGTTAGGTTCACTAGATATATGTATGTTAGGTCGTTTTAGAGTAAAAAACAAGGCATAATAGAGATGCACTAAAGGACCCATATATAGGGCTCTAGCATCCCTCTAAGAGACTTCAAGAAATATATTAGTTTTTAAAAAATAGGAAAGAATTCATAACTAGGTTTTTGGAATAAGGTTAAGGTTCTCCAAACATCTTTAATGGATAAATTATATTGTATCATAAAAAAATTAAAATATGGAGGTAAGAGACCTATAAATAGATCAATAACATTTTGTATCTTTAGGAGGCAATGAAAAAATTAATTTGGTAAATTCTTCTAGAAATAATTCATCTCTAGGATCTCAAGGGAGAAAGAAAATGGTGATAGGAGGTGCTAATGGGAAGATTTCATAATGAGGATGAGGTAGAGGACCATGATTCAATACTATTAGAATGAAAGTCTCAATAGTAAATCCAAGTTTAATAAATAATGAGAGAAGGAGGTAAATCGTGCAATGGATCAAAGGCACATGGGTATGCAGTTTTATTTTTCCATTGTTGGTTTTAGGTTTTATAATTTGATAATGTCTACTAATTATTGTGTACAAAAATAAAGTTTTCTTAAATGGAATGCATCTATGAGAATGTAATTTATAGGAGCAAATTTCTTGTATGATTTTTTCATAAATGATTTCCATTAATGTATTTATTTACATTATCAAGGAAATATATAAAATAGTGTTATGATTATTTAGATACTATGATAAATAAGACAACTTATATTTAGAATGAAAGCTATATTTCTAGTATACAAATGTAGATGTTATGTTCATATGCAATAAGAAATGAAATATTATTGAACAATGAATATTTTTTAATGTTCAAATATTTCAAAGGAAATTAGTTATAATATTACTATATATTTTTCCAAATTAACCAATACAATGACTAGTAAGAAACATACTATTTTTATGCCCAAAATGAAGTGTGATGTTTTATTGTTCAATGTTTAGTAATAAATGGACAAGATTTCAATGATTTAGTGTGGCTGTCCTAAAAATAAATAAGGGAAAATATAAAATAAAATGAGGACAATGAATAATCTAGCCTTGAAGGTTATAATACTAATGTGTAGATCAATATTAAACATATTTAAATTTGTATAATTCTTCAATAATAAAATGAGTACGTATTAATTGTTGCATGTATAGATAGTGAACAAAAAGCCTTAGAAGGCTATAGACTAGTTTATTTAACAATACTCAACACTTAGTAAATAATTTTAAAATTTTAACATAAAAAGTAAACCTTAAAATAGGATAGTATAGGTGTAGGAAAACACACAAGAATAGCTTAAAATGATGAAATAAATTATTCAATATCTAAAAAATTATCAATGTAACATTGTATACTAACAAATCCACAATGATGTTTATGATCTATCTTAGGGATAATGTTGCGAGATATTTGAAAGCCCCAAAAAATATGATTTTTCTAATTTTTAATGAGTCTTATGATTATCTAGAACAAGCTAAAATAAGATGTAGGAGTTAAGAGACCTTAGGAGGTTTGATCTTGGTAAAAATTAATTTGGAATATGAAGTCCCAACTAAAAAGGATGAATTGATACTTTTAGATAAAAATGAAAGATTTAGAATATGAATTTTAGTTGAAATTGGAAGATAAGAGTCCTTTATTTGCAATATGAACCCTTAGATAGGTTTGCCTATAAAAAAAGGGAAGCTTAAAATCTCTCAAAAATATAGATTAAAAATAAAACACACACAATATACTAAAAATAATATTGACCTTAGATAATTTAATCACATAAAATAGTAATCTAAACAATTCAAAATTCTAATAGTCTAATTAAGAAACTAAAGAAAACAAATGCATGAACATACATATCTAATCTAATCATAAACTATGTATTGATGGATTGATTAAAAAAGAAGAAAGCAATGTTGAATTTATGCTTAAAATCATTTCCAAAATATCATGATTCTCAATATTTTGTTACTTATCTAGGCTATGGAAAATAGCTAAAGAGAATGAAATTATAGGTAGAATAGGCATCGATGCATAGCAATGAGGAAAAGGAGAAAGCAGGAAAATGCTTTCATGGTGAAATAGTTGTAGATCTATAGTTTGTATGCAAATTTAGTTTTATTTTAATGAGAGGACTTTCAAAATGAGGGACAAAATAATATTTTATGTTATTGGGAATTGGTAAAGGAGAAGTTACAAGATTGACTAGGTAGGCAAGATGTTACAAATCGTATGGGTTTTTTTTTGCCAAATCATGCAAAATTGTCGTTTTAGTAGATAGAAAGTTTTTAAACTATTATAATGGTCACAAGATTGGCATATCAATAAGGAAACTATTGGGATAGTTATGAATTTATCATTAAAATTTTAAAATTATTATGAAAACTTCATAAGTGTTGCTTGATGGAAGTTGTGATTTTACCACAAATAGTAGAACAAATAAAAGTTGGGTCCAAAAAGCAGACAAATAAGTAAGACAAGGTTTGAGGGCTTTGGAGGGATACCAAGGATAAATAGAGGAATAACCTAAAGCCATGAAAAACTACAAGAGTTATAAGTAACTAATATAACCCTAATGCACTATAAATATATTTTTGTAAAATAATGCAACACCATCAAGCAAATATGTTGACCCAATAAAATATGGTGTAAAAATAGGTAGAGTTCCATAACTTACAATTCAAATATAGATATTAGATTCAAATCTACAATCATGAAAATTATGCTCACACTTACATAAATAAATTAGAATAAAGTTTGACTAATCTACAAATTCTAAGACATTCATCTAAATAAACCTTAAAAATTAACTAATATGACAAATCAACTAATTCTTAGATATCACCTTTTCCATCTTCAAATTTTAAAATTTAAATTTTATTTATCTAAATTTTATATTCATTACAAAATAAATTTTAATTATTCATCAATTATATTTATTTAAATTATTTAATTACATTAAATAATATATATTTTTCCCTCAATAAATTGATACAACTTTATAATATGATAAAAAAAAATCAATACAAATTTATCTAAAATTATATTAGATCAAAATATACTCTCTTAATTAGGCTTCGCAATTTAAAAAGGGTAAGATAGTTATACATCAACTTCATAAACCATTATAAAAATTAATAAAGTTATACGTCAACTTCATAAACCATTATAATTTTTTTATTAAAATGCCATTTTATAAGATTAAGTCATACGGTTACTATCATGAACAAATATGATGAACAGAAGAGTCGATTCCTTCTAGACTCTTTACTATCATTCATAATATAATACATATTATGTGATTGAAGGTTTTCTTTGTAAATTATTGAAAATGGAAGTCAAAATGTCAAATTCAAATTAGATAATAATGATATATATTGTATTAGGTGATTTTGGATAGAGTTGGAAACATTAGAATATAATTTGGATAGAATTGGAAACATTAGAATATAATTTGTAAGAGAAAATAAATAACTTTTTTTAAAATTATTTTAAATATATTTAATTTTTTTTAAATAATATTTTTATATTATAATAATAATATAAAAATATTAATTTGTTTTATAGAATTTAATGAATTGCTAATTCTATATATGTAAGTTTAAATGTTAATAATAATACTTGTAAATGATTAAAATAGATGAATCAATATAAGAATATATTTTTATATTGATTCATTTATTTTAATCATTTACAAGTATTAATATTAACATTTAAAATTATATATATATAATTAGCAATTCATTAAATTCTATTAAAAAAATAATATTCTAATATTTTTATATATAAATTATATTATAGTAATTAATAATTTTTTATTTTTTTTTGGCTTGAAGGACTGAGGATAACTTTAAGCTATATCACATAAGTTCTTTCCGAAGAGGGTCTGGTTTCTCCTCGGCACCCGCTTTCATCTAGGGTTTGGGTCTTTGAATTTTTTAAGATAGGTTAGCCCTAAGGTTTTTGGCCCTTCCCATTTTTCTTTTAGGGCTTGACCGATGGTGTATATCATAACAAGAATGCCGAAGAGATAGAGTTAAGATAATTACATATTACAAGTGATAGATGATAGTAAGCAATTAAGATGGTGACAATATTAGACAAATGACGATTGGAATCAATCCAATTTGTATGATAGACAAATGTAAACAAGACAAAGGGATCTACCCCCTCTTTTGGTAGAACTTACCCAATAATTTTTTTATTTTTAAGAAATTAAATAAATGTTAAATATATATTTTTTAAATATTATAAAAATAATTAAATAATATTTTCATACAAATTGTATACTAATGTTTCCAACTCTATCCAAATCACCTAATACAAGATATGTCATTTTTATATAATTTATTTGAATTTGACATATATATACATATATATGATGTGTATACACTATATATATATCCAATTCAAATAAATTAGATGACAAAACATTTTTTCATAAAAAATGTATACTAATATTCCCAACTATATCCAAATCACCTAATACAAGATATGTCATTTTAATCTAATCTATTTTAATTTGACATATATATACATATATGGGGTATATATACACTATATATATATATGTGTGTGTGTCCAATTCAAATAAATTAGATAACAAATCATTTTTTCATACAAATTGTATACTAATATTTCCAACTCTATCCAAGTTACCTAATACAAGATATGCCATTAAAATACGTCATTGTTATCTAATTTATTTGAATTTGACACACACACACACACACACACACACACACACACACACACACACACACACACACACACACACACACACACACACACACACACACACACACACACACACACACACACACACACACACACACACACATATAACAAGAATATTTTAATTTAACTTTAATATTATAATTAAATATAGAAGAGATAATTCGCAATCAATATGTTAAACTTCAATTAATATAATTATATAGAAATAAAATAAACCTAATAAAAAAATGTCATGTCCACTTTCAAAATAATTTAATTCAAGTGATTAAATAATTTATTTTAATATTTCCTAGGTTAAGGTAAATTAAAGGGGAAATAATAATCTTAATATGTATTTTGTCCTCGATGGAATTTTATTATTTTAAAGTATTATTGTGACATTTAAATATTTAAATTAAATTAAATTGGTTCCAAATAAGGTATTGGAATTCAATAGTGGAGTTTTTCGTTATTTTTGGCTAACAATTATGGAAGTGGGAGAGGCAACATTTAATATTATTTTAAATTTCCTTCCAAGGGGCATTAGGAATTTAGACACCAAAATTTGGAAAGAAATAATATAAATATGCAGTTTGTAAACATTTTGAATTTTATCTCATAATTTATGCATCATTAGTTTTGAATGAGCTTTATGTTTTACATTTCCTTCTTAGACGAAAACCCATTAAAGGTAGTATTCAATGGATAAAAAAAACATCGGTTTCAAGAGACAATCTTACTCAGATATTGCATATGAGCTTCAAGTCTTTGTAGTATTTTACATGTTCCAATTGTGCGGTTTGGTATGTTTGTTGTAGGATTTCAAGAGACTTTGTGTTCGAGCAATTATAGTTTTGTTTGGATTTAAGAGTGATTATTTCGAGTATTTTTAGCTATTGCTTCTTTTTTTTTATTGTATTAATATATTTTGTACATGAAAATTATTTTTTCACTAAAAAAAAGATTCTAGGTGTTTACTACAAAAATTATCAAATGTTGGTGCACAGTTTGTGGAGAAATCTGAGTCTTTATGGGTATTTCATGATACTTTCAAAATGAATTTGAATAGGGTTTGAATAGTGTTATTTATCTTTGGAATTTTTGTGTTATTTTATATTTTAAAGGAAATTTATAGAATAATTCATTTGGGATACTATATTGGTATCAAAGTTGTGATCTTGCTAGCCTATAAGGTAAATTTACTTGTTGATTCTTTATAGTGAAAGAGAACTTAAGAATCAGAAAAAAGAGAAATTTTTCAACATAATTTCTCAATGCCATAGAATAAATGATAGAGGGGAAATAAGGTTGGTTGATGAATAAATAGAAACATTTCTCTAAAAAAATACTATTAAGATGAATCAAAGGCAAAATAAATTGATTGAGCTAATAATAAAAATGACCAACACCCTAAATAAATTGAAGAATCTACATGTGAATAAATAATATTAGGGTGAAGGAAGTACATCTAAAAATAATAAATCCAGAGGGGATTCCATTTTAAACCATACAATCCTATTTTTTAAGAAAATAAGATGATAAAAAGAAAGCCTTAGAATAGCCTACATGAGAGGGACTTGAGAATATTGTTGAACAATACAATAGAAAATATGAAAATTTCAAGGGAATAGTATAATTCACTAATTTATTAGACATACAAGAAAGGAGGGATTTAAAAATAAGTTAAAATGGTCATCAAAATGATGAGAAGGGATTATTACAACAAAAAATTGTAAATTTGAGTACTCCTAAATTCGATGGAACTTATAAGATTTCAATAGAAGCATGGATGTAGAAGTTTCAAATATTGTTTACACTTATTCCTATGGTAGAAGAAGATGTCATCCAGTTTTCCACTTTAGATTGGGAAGGAACTGCTAATGTTATGTGGCACTGTGGTTTGATTACATAAGGCCATAACATTGTCCAAACATTTGATGGACTTAGCCAAAGAATTTTGGATCATTTTGAAAGAAAAGATAAATATGAATATGTTAGAGAGCTTACAAGGATTAAAAAACATAATAATATGGAATCATTTGTAGCTAAAGTTTTGTATGTTGTGATTATGGTTCCCGATGTTTCAAAAAAGAGAATCACATTCATCCTTTTGGAGGGTTTTGTAGAACTTGTCAAGTGTATTGTGAAGGATTTTTCACCTACAACATTGCAAGAAGATACAAAGAGGGACCTAACCTTGGAGCATATATATAGAAAAATACCTTCTCTCATCAATCCAAAGAATCCACCTCATGTCATCAAAATAAAAATGAAGGAATTTCATGCAACAATTTAGAAGAAGATCAAAGCTTGAGTTACAATGAGGGGGTAGATTAAGAGATACAAAATTAATTCAAGAGAAAGAAGATATTTTTTCCATGCAAAGAGCCATATTATTATGGACATAGATTCCTCAATAAGGGACAAGTACACTACATTATGTGATAAGCATAGTGTGGTAGGATTACAACCAAATTAGGGTTTTTAACACATTATAGAATTGGAAAATGATGTAAAAATTCTTATAAATTATCCATAACATCACCCAAGAGGATATAAAGAAGAGATTTAAAATGGTATAAAATAACTCCTAGAGGTTAATTACATAAGGCCTTGTTCTAGTCCATTTGCATCTTTAGTGGTTCTTGTAAAAAATAAGGATGGTACTGTGTGGATGTGTATTGATTATGGGACATCAAATAAGAGGACCATGAAAAATAGATAACCCATTCCTAGGATAGATGAGCTGATTGTTGAGCTACATGGAACTGTATACTATTCTATAATTAATTTGAGATTAGGATATTATCATATCCACATGTGAGAAGAAGTGTGTAGAAGATAGATTACAAGTGTCATTATGGAAATTTTTAGTTTTTGGCTATTCCTTTTGGAATTACTAATGCTCTATCCACCTTTTGTTCATGCATGAACTAGGTATTTTCTAAGAATTTGAGAAAAAATGTACTAGTTTTCTTTGATGATATTTTGATTAATAGTAAAACACAGGAAGAGAATTTGAAGTACCTAGATATAATTTTGGGAATTTTTGAGTGATATATTTATTTTCTAATTTATCCAAATGTGTGTTTTATTTAACATATTTTTTTGTATTTGGGTCATATCACAAGAGTTAAGGGTGTACAAGTCAACCAAAAAATATCTACGCTATTCTAGATTGGCAACCTCCTACCACATTAATATACTTAGAGGCTTATGTGGATTATATAGTTATTATCATAGGTTTGTAAAAAGATTCTAAAAATTGATTTACCCTCTAATATATTTGACAAATAAAATATATTTTCAATGGTTTGAATTAGCCCAAAATAATTTTGAGAAGCTTAACGAGGTAATGAGTTCATGTCTTGTAATTTCCAATTTTTTATTACCTCTTGTAGTATAATGTGAGGTATATAGGGAAGGTATTGAATTTTTTATATCACAAATGAGACATCCCATATTATTTGAAACTTTAAAAATTAAATAATCTAGAAAGAGGCTAATTCTATTTCCGACAAGGAAATTTTGGCTATCATGCATGAATTGAAGAAACTTAGAGAGTATTTGGTTTGTGGTAGTTTTTATTTTTATCAAAGGTAAAATAGGTCTTGAAGGGACCCAAAAGACCTTTACACTACATAAAATATTGAAATCGTGCAAAAATTATAAAAAAAAAATTCACCCAATCAAACCCCAAAAAACTATAGAAAAAAGAAAAGAAAAAATAGACTTAAATAGAGAAGACCATACTACAAATGCTTCAAGGTTCTCACATACTCTATTTCCTATTGGTAGAATTTTTCCTATAGTTTTTCAAAACCCATAAGATCTTTCTTTTTTCTTTCAAATTATTTCTTCTTACTTGCACGATCCCTTGTACTTGGCCCAAATTGATCTTTTTAATCCTTTTTTTATGTTCCTTGTATTAGCTTCCCTTCATGGATATCTTTAATTTTTTCTATCAAGATTTTAACTCTAGCATCACTATTTTGAATAGTGAATTTTCTTAGACACTTTATCCAAATTTTAATTGTTAGATTTCATCTCTTTTTTCAAGACCATAACCCTTTTGTTGACCTCATTTTTCTAGTTATCCATGGTCATCATCAACACCTTAAGCTCATTATTTAGGTTTTATAAATCCTTCTCAATTTTCTCAATTGTTTTGATAGCTACTCATCCTTAAATAATGATTACATAATTTTCATTTATTAACTGGTATTTGCCACCAAATTATTTGTATAAATTATATAATTTGATATTAAGATTTATTTCAACATAGAACGTCCTTCTCCATGCCCAATACATCTAATAATTGTTCATGATTTGAGGCCTTAGACACTATCTTAATGAAATCCAAAGTGATCAAGGATAGGTTTCAAAATAAATAGGAAAGGGATCCATATCTCTAGTACCACAAGCTGGTTTTCCCCTCTCTTATATCCTTCAAAACAATATCTTTCTCATTTTTACCTTTCATCCCAAAATCTTCACCACTCCCCATTTCATTTTCATTGTCAATTTTTGAACCCTCCAACCTAGATATTTTTCCCTTTCCCTTACCCCTTTTTATTAAATTTGTTTGGGGAGTGTCAATAGTCTTCCTTTTAGTTTTGGACTTCAAATTCTCTTCCAATTAATTATACTTCACTTCTAATGATGGTTATAACACCTCCTAGAACAAGTCCCTAAATTATATACCACCCTCCCAGTCAACAGGGATATCTTCCTTCAACAACATCAATGAAGAATTCTTAGTGTGATTCTCAACTAAAAGAGGTTTTTTCTTCTTATATTTAGCATGGATACCAATGGAATATTATTTAGGAGTATGGTATTTCATATGGTTAATGAGAAATAGCATGAGGTCCTAATGGATAAGAACCATATTAGGTGTCTTTTTTCTCATATTAATAAAATTTTCCATAGAATCCAATATTTTTTTTGAAAGGAAGCGCAAATTTATGCCATAAATATTTAAGTAAAATAAAATTGTACACATATATTGATGTGTAGCTCCCTTCTAGGAAAATATACCTCATCACCATATTTTCCACCATAGACCACACTAATTTCAAGGAGGTGTATTCTTATATGGATTACAACTTAACCCAACCTATCCCTATCATCACCCTTAAAGAAGACTTGTAGTGATTCATATCCGACCTTCCTATCCTTGAAAACCTTTCTACCCTATATATATAGACTAGTTACTTGAGCTATGATTTCATCATTTATCATTCACTCCCAACCAAACATCATCACCTTCCTATTTCTACACCTACTTAAAACAACCTTTATAACAACAAGGTCATGGTCGTTAAGTCTCTGGAAGTACAAGGTAAGGCCCCCTTACTCCTATATCTTCCAAAATTGGGGCCTATTATGGACCCCTCAAAATTTTAGGGCCCCACACTATTCCTATCACCACTCATTATCTTATAAATTATGTCACCTCTTTTCATAGTCATCCAAAAAACCATCAAGTTTCCTTTCTAATTAATACTAGGTTTTGAGAAATGAATTTCCATAGAAAATTCAAGAGACCATCATATGAGCTAAAATTTCCCCTTTCTTAATCATGATTACTCCTTAGGTGCAAGACACCTCTTGTACTGTAATCATTAATCACATTAGACTTAACATGTATGGTGATATAGATTAGATCCTCTCAAATTGTTGAAAGTTTAAGGAGCTTGTCAGTGATATGCTTGTTGGAAACATGAGAATGAGATACATAGTATGAAAATATAGTGTTGTCGTTTATGTGAACATTGTGGCTTGGTATGTGTAACAAAGATTTTGGTACCTTAATGCTTTCTTACACTTCTAGGGTTTTTCACCTAAAAGGATAAAGAATTAGGCCAAAATGCATAATTTAAATTCAAAGGAGAGGGTTAGGGGCTTAAAGTGGTGCATGTGGGATGCCCTAAATGCTAGAAACTAATGAAATAAACTAACTAGTAATTTAAACTATTGGAATGTAAGAGATGTTGGAAAACACACTATGATATGCAAATGACCTAAGAAATGTAAACAAACTGTAATAGAAATGAAGAGAAAGGAATATGTGCACCTAGAGGCTAAAAGAGGATGGCATGAAGATCTAGAATCTTGGAAAAATTGATGCAGAAGTCAAGGACACTTATGCCATTCTGGGCGACCTAGTCCTTCCTCTGTAAAAATGTGTCATAATCCATTTCTGCCAAAAGTGTACTCAGATCCATAAAAAACCAAAAAATGAATGTATGGTAGGAATAGGTCACCACTAATGGTTACCTAGTCCCTTTCAACCTTTTGGGAAGTCTGAAAGTGGAATCTGGAGGTCTCGGTCTACACTTTCTGCTTCTCCAAGTGTCCAAATCTGAAACTTTGATTCTTGACCTGTAGTTGTCTTTTTGTGTAGATTCTTAACCTAACCAATAAGCAGATGTCTTCAACAAGTCTTCAATCCTCTCTTGAATTATCTCCAAGCTTCTGAGATACGTAAATCTGTAAACACGTAAAGAAGGAAGAATAAATGTTGATTGTTAGAGTATAGGGGTTTGCCTTGGTCAAACCCCTTTGTAGATAATTAAATCAAATGAAGAGACAAGATAATAAAGAATGGAATATGGAATGATAGATTCAATACCTTTCCATCATGAATGATCTTGTGTTGTATAAATGGAGGATTCAACCCTTGAATGCCTTCAAGAGATGTCTTGATGACTTAGTATGCTGAAACCCTAACTTGCTTGAGAAGAGTGGTGGATGAGAGTGCTTGAGAATATTGAGTGAGGAGAAAAATGAGACTTAGGAGATGCAAAATGAGGGAAAAAACCCTTATTTATAGAAGTTGTGCCCTAATTTTCCTGAAAATAACACCATATAGGCTGACCTTAGGGTTTTAGAGACAAAATCGTGAAAGAATTTTAAGTTTATTTAATTTTATGCCACATGGGACTAGGTCACCCAAGGTGGCGACCTGTCGACCTAGGCATTTTTCATTGATTATCGAGGGTTGAAGTGTGATTATTATTGTTTGTCAAGATTGTCCACAAAACACACTAAAGTAAGACATGTATACATGCATTAAGGGGTCAGTATAGCATAAGAAAGGGTTGAATTTGTGATGAAAATCCTAGGGAAGTGTGAAAATGTATTGCAACACCTTACAACACTTTGGCACAAGGCTTGGAAAGAGGTAAAAAGAGGTTGAAAAAGGTCCAAAATCCATAGGCAAGGGTCCAAATGAGTTAAAAGTGTCAAAGACTACTCTTTTTGGCAACACATTTAGACCCCACTTTAGTGAGAGGATTAAATTGCTTAAAACTCACACTAAAGTAGCCCAATGGAGATGGCGAAGAATGACAAAGAAAAAGGAGGTGGTGAAGCCCCCATGATTCAAGATTCTAAGTCAAAAAGACATCAATGCAAGAAGACACGTTCAAGGGTGAATGATTTGCAAAAAAATGAGATACAAGATCATGAAATTACAAGGATTGGAATGAAGAGAAGAGGGAAAGTAAAAAGGTTGGACCAAGATTCGACTATTTTTCTAGCTAGTTGTGGATCATATCTAGGTTGTTTGTCCAAAAAGATGATGTGCTCACTCTGGGCCACAAAAAAATAGGTCAGCCATGGGGTGAGTTGTACCAAAGAAAGTGAGAAACATACACACGATCAGTATGTACTCACAAAGGTGGCTATGGGGAAAGTCATGCCGCTAGTTGGGCTTCCTGCTCAAACCATGCAAAAGTTGTACCTCATGATAAATTTGATAAGGAGCCACAAAAGAAAATGATTTTTGAAATGATGGTGTAAGGAATTTTCAAAGGGATTTTGCTTTTGTTCATGCGAAGTCTCATCTTAAGGAACATCATGCGTAATGATTCCAAGAGAGGAAAAGTGAAAATGGACTCATCTTGTATGCAAGAGAGGAAGGAATCATCTTGTATGCAAAAGAGGAAAAATGAATATGTCTCATCCTGAGCAACATTGTACGTAATGTTTCTAAGAGAGGGAATCACAAGAAAAAGAAAATCGTACAATGAAATGTGAGTGTCGATGTATGCTTCCAATTTAAAGGAATTGATACACACCATTTTGTGAGAAATTTATTTAAATTAGAAGATGAAGAAGACATGAGATATTTCTTGGAAAGGCCTATGTTGAGTCATATGTTTCTGATAAGTTGCATCATGAGGAGGGGTGTATGTCACGTGCGAGTCAACTTAAGACATGTCGTCCACATCCCAAGCTTGCTCTTATATGTTCATGAAATGTTAATAACAAGTCAAAAGAGACAACGACAAGTGACATACGAGGGAAGAAGATAACTAACCCCTTTCCCCCACTTAGTGTAGGACAAAGGTGAGTTGAAAGGATTGATGAGATGCAAGGTAGAGTGAAAATCAGTATCAATTAGAGGAATGAGGTGCCCCAAAATAAGGAAGAGCACCAAAATCCTTAAGATATTGGATTCTATGACTCAACACCTTACACTTATTAGTGTAATGACCACGAACTCAGTGGTAGGAACAAAAGGAATGTTTGTGGTGAAATTTATTTTGAGTTCTGGGAGGAAGAGAGATCAAGTGATCTTGGAGGAGTCTCAACAAGACGCCCTCTTGATCAAGGGTAGAAGGTGTTCCTTTGGTTTGAAACAAAGAAATGTCTTTCTTAGTATAGGATGTCATACTTATACAAGGCACTATAGATTGTGAAATTTTGTATACTCCTTTGGAGGAGTGTGTAAAATCCAAATCAGTAGTGGGTTGCGAGATGAAATTTCCATTAAGAAAAGAGTCCTTTATTGGTTTCGATTTTTACAAAGGAGCACTTTTGGAAGGTGATTTAGAAGGGTGATTTGTGATAGTGTTGAGGGGAGGTCAAGGTTTGATGATTTTGATTAAAGGAAAATAACCAAGACCATGATTAGTTGTTTGTGTGTTAGGATCAATAGGGTTGTAGATACCTTATTCATTAGCACCACATCCTTTTCCACTATAACCAAGTTTTTTCATGAGCTCATAACCTTTTCCAAATAGATTTTTCAACACTTTTGGATCGGGTGAGGGTTCATTGTTGGCTTATTTATCTAAATTAGCCGAGGTGGATGATTGTGAAGGATCAGTCAAGTCTTGTGTTGACAAGACTATGTTTTCATCTTTAAAGCATTTTTTGGTGATCTTGGATTCTCCTACTAAAGGATAGGTTAAGTTTAAGGAACCCCAATCATCGTCTAAGGATGTTTGTTGGAAAGGTTCCACTTGTTTGGTGGGTGTTGAAGTGGTGAAGGGTTTGGATTTTTTTTTCTCAAGTTGTAAGACATTGAAAAGTTCAGGATCAGTGTCAAGTGTGTACACTTTTTTATTGTATATATACTTCATCTTATGATGAAGAGTGGAAGGAACACCATTCATTACATGAATCCATGGCCTTCCCAAAATGAGATTATATGAAATATAATTTGTGTTGGATATTGTGGTTGTGTTGCTGATATGTGGTTGTCATTGATGTCAACACTATTAGCATTAATTTCTTTAAGAATTTCTATGTTGAGGATATTGAGAAAATTGTAATAAATATGTTACAGGTTATCTGTGAAGCAATGAAGATCAATATGGAGGAAATTTCAATACGTTGTAAACTAGATGTTGTGGATTAAAGGGTTTTTTATTAAGCCTATGTAGTTTCCACTCCATAAGTTTCAAAGGTGCACATGAATATTTGAGGAAGTTATAAGTTTCTATTTTTTGACAGCTATTCTATTATTGCAAATGGTGTTCATGGAAGAAGATAATGTGATTCTGGTAATCTAATTTGTTGTGTATGTTCTTGTGGTGTTCATAGATGTTTCTAGATCATGTTCTATCTATGTTGCACATCCTCATTGATCATTGTGCTCACAATCCAAGATTTTCTCTTGTGTGTTCATGTTTTTCATGTTAATGGTCGACAAGGTGTTTGAAGCATGTTGTGGATCTTCGAGGAAGATTCTTTGAAGGTTTTTTTGTGTTTGAGGATATTTTTTTGGGTCTCTACTATGTTGTGGCTGACTTTGGTTGATGTACATTGATATTCTTTATTGTTTTGGGCCAAAAATTTGCATTCATTCTTTTATTTTGTTGAAGCCGACATAAAGAAATATAATTTCTTGTTGCGGATATATATAAGTGATTGTTTATCTCATTTGAGACATGTGGGAGTGTTATATGTAAATAAGGTTTAGATCATTCGAAGGCAGAGAAGAGTGTGATGAAGAGGGAAAGATAGTGAATAAGTGTTCATGTGCTTAACCAAAACTATACTTAGGCATTATCAGATGCTACTTTCTCAGTTCAAATTCTTCAGATGGTTTTAATTTGAATATTTTATGTAAGACAATGAGTCTTCCTTTGAGCAGTGAGCTCTAGGCAATGCACCTGAATGCATGTGCATTCCTCTTATATTATTTTTATACTTTTAATAGGGTATAACTTGCGGATTAACATCCACCATGGTTTTCCCCCTAACAGGGTTTCCACACAAAAAATCTTGGTGTTGTTTGTATCTCCGATGTGTTGTTGATTCATGCTTTCACTGTTATTAATCATATCTCAGATTAAAGGTTAACAAGCTTAATAAGTTTGAAATTTTGTGATAAATGACTCACTCCCCCGCCCTCTCAATTGTCTGCCCTTGTGTTTCCAACAATTAGTATCAAAGCAGGTTCCTTAGAAGAATTTTAACATCTTGAGGTGATCCAGTATGGAGACATACAAGAAGGATAGTCTGATATTTTATGGAATAAACTATTCTTTGTGGAACACTCAAATCAAGTGTCAGCTGAGATGCATTGGTGAATCCTACCGGCACATTGCATGCAATAGGTATGTTATCCCTCTGAATTGTCCCACTACTACTAATAAGATTAGGGATGTTGAATATACCATCAAGGCTAAGGAAGCATTGTTGAGTGCTTTGACTGATACTAAGATGACAAATTTTATCAATCTTAAAACTGCTTATGAGATCTGGAAAAAGTTGGAAAATTTATATGAAGGTGAAGCTAATGTGAAGATGGTCAAGCTATAGTGTCTGAAAGGAAAATATGAACTGTTGAAGATGGGAAATGATTAGAATATTGGTACTTACATGTAGAGAATAAATGAACTTGTGTGTGGTCTCAGATGTGCTGGTGGATAGGTAGATGAACAAGAGATTGCTGCTAAAGTGCTTAGATCTTTGTTTGATGCATACAAAATTAAAGTTGTAGCCATTGAAGAGATTTTAACTATGACAAATATAACTAGAGATATGTTGGTTGGTAAACTTGCTGCTTTTGAGTTGAGTGAATTTGGTGATGCCCTTCCTAAGACAAAATTTTCATTTAAAGCTAGTACTTTCAAGAGAGACAAGCAAAGATATGATCCAGGTGAAAGTTCTTCTAGAAAGGTATTCAAATATGAGGAAGAAATGAGATAGATTGAAGAAGAAGAAAGAGAATTGAATGAGCTTGAAGCACTTATTGTTAAAATGGAAGCTACAGGAGAAGGTAAGTATTAAGGAAATTTGCCTATTAAATGTTTTTCTTGCAACAAGATAGGTCATTTTGCATCAAGGTGTCTTGAAAGAGTTCCTAAGCCAATACCTT
Organism: Sequoiadendron giganteum; assembly: GCA_007115665.2. NCBI lineage: Eukaryota > Viridiplantae > Streptophyta > Pinopsida > Cupressales > Cupressaceae > Sequoiadendron > Sequoiadendron giganteum. The sequence goes on along the minus strand of CM021106.1, from coordinate 179,816,726 downwards.
ACAAGCCTAAATTTCAAAATAAGTGTTACTATGTTGCTAATGAAGGTGTGATAGATGATGAATCTGACAAAGGGAATGCAAGTGAAGATGATTTTGTGTTTATTGATATTAAAGAAAATAATTTTGTGTCTACTAAATTTGCTAGTTGTACAAATGTGGAGAAAGCTCTAGCTTCTCAAGTTGAGGAAAAATATGAATGGGTAATTGATAGTGGATGTTCACATCACATGACAGGTGATAAGAGTAAATTTATAAGCTTAGAGAAGTATGATGGTGGTGTTGTAATATTTGGTGATAACAATTATGGTATAATTCATGGTAGAGGATGCATTTACTTTGATGGTAAGCATAATACTGATGATGTTCTTTATGTTGAAGGTTTGAATCATAATCTTCTAAGTGTTGGATAGATGGTTGATAAGGGATACAATCTTCAATTCAAAGATGAAAAGTGTAGCATACTAGGAGGTTCTATAAATGTGATTGCTTCAAGTACTAAAACAAAAGGTAACATCTTTCATCTGAACGCTAGGAGTAAAAGTTGTTTGATTGCTCAAGTTGATGAAATTTGGTTATGGCATAGGAGAATGTGTCATGTAAAATTTGATAGTATTATCAAGATAAGTTCATCACATGTAGTGAGAGATCTTCCTAAATTGGTGAAGCCTACTAATACAATATGTAAGGAATACCAGCTGGGCAAATAAACTAGAATTTCATTTCACAACAAACAACATTGTTCAAATGAATTGTTGGAGCTTGTGCATATTGACTTGTGTGGTCTTGCTAGAATCAGAAGTCTACAAGGTTACAGGTATTTCATGTTGCTTATTGATGATTACTCTAGGATGATGTGGGTTAATTTCTTAAGGGAGAAATATGAAGCTCTAGAAAAGTTCAAGATCTTTAAGGCTATGGTTGAGACAAAGATAGGTCTGAAGATTAAGTGTTTGAGATTAGATAGAGGTGGTGAATTTACTTTTGGTGAGTTCAATTATTTTTTTGAAGAGCATGGGATAAAGAGACAATTATCTACACTGTGGAACCCTCAACAGAATGGATTTGTGGAAAGACTTGGAATAGGACAGTTCAAGATGTTGCTAGAACTATGATTTTGGAAGGAAATGTCGCTCATATTCATTGGAGAGAAGTTGTGAATACAAATCAAAGATAATACTGGTGAGAATCCTTAACAGGTTACAAATCAAAGGTAATACTGGTGAGACTCCTTTTGAGCTATGGTTTGGTCATAATCCTACTATTAGATATTTCAAAATCTTTTGGAGAAAATGCTATATTAGGAGAGATGAAGATCTAGGAAAGTTTGATACTAGAAGTGATGAAGGAATATTTCTTGGTTATTCTACTAAGAGCAACGCCTACTAGTGCTACAACAAGAGACTAAAGAAAATGGTTGAAAGTGAAAATGTTAAGGTTGATGAAGATATTGCTAGACCCTCCAAAACCTATGGATATGATTCTGATGATCAAAATGACAATACAAATATGAGTTAGACTTCAAATCAAGTTCAGATCATTTGAGTGAATCAAGAAGAAAAAGAAGAAGAAGAGACTAGTGAAATTACAGAAGAGATACCTCAAGAGCCTTAAATTCAAGAAAACTCTAAGAATCCAAGGTATTTGAGATTGAATCATTCAGAAAATCAGATTATAGGAGATAAGAACAAAGGTGTCTAGACTAGGAGAAGAATTGCAAAAGAATATTGTTTAATTTCAAAGGCTGAGCCAAGTAATGTCAATGAAGCATGAAAATATGAACATTGGATTGAAGCTATGAAAGAATAAATACAACAAATTGAGAAGAATAATACATGGATTCTTGTTCCTAGACCTAAAGAAAAAAATGTAATTGGAACTAAATGGGTCTTTAGAAACAATCTAAATGAACAAGGTGAATTTATCAGAAAAAAAGAAAGACTGGTATGTAAAGGATACTCTTAGATGGAAGGTACTGAATTTGAAGAAACTTTTTCTCCTATTGCTAGAATTGAAGCTGTGAAACTATTTCTTGCTTATGTTGCTTACAAAAACTACAAATTTTATTAGATGGATGTCAAGTCAACATTTCTAAATGGTGAATTAGAAGAAGAGGTGTATATTGAACAACCTAATGGATTTCAATTGACTGATCAAGGAGATATGGTTTGTTGGTTGAAGAAAGCATTATATGGACTCAAACAAGCCCCTAGAGCTTGGTATGCCAGATTGGATAAGTATTTGTTGAAGCTTGGATTTAATAAAAGGTATTGTTGATAGTAATATGTATTTCAATATTGATGAACATAATGAATTGTTTATGAAATTCTTTGTTGATGATATCATTTTTGGAGGAGATGATGGTTTGTGCATGAATTTTACTAATGAAATTTAGAATGAGTTTGAGATGTCAATGATTGGAGAGTTGAAATTATTTTTGGGATTGAAAATTACTTAGGTAGATAAAGGGATCTGTATATCTCAGTCTAATTATGTGAGAGAACTGATAAAAGAAGTTTGGTATGGAAGATTCAAAACTAGTCAGTATAGCCATGGTGACCGGATGTAAGTTGACACAAGATAATGATTCTTCAAAGGCAAATCAGACTAGATAAAGATCAATGATTGGTGGATTGTTCTATTTGACTCAAACTAGACTTGATATCATGAATGTTGTGTGCATTGTTGCTATATTTCAAGTCGATCCTAAGGAATCGCATGTGATTGCTGTGAAGAGACTTTTTAGATACTTGAAGGGAACAATTGATTTTGGCCTATGGTATCGTAAAGATGATGATATTACTTTAAGTGCCTTTACTAATGTTGATTGGGTAGGAGATGTGAATGATAGCAAAATTACTAGTGGTGGAACATTTTTCATGGGAAAGAAAGTGATTTCATGGTTAAGAAAAAAGTAGAATGTCGTTTCCTTGTCTACTACAGAGGCATAATATATTGCTACTACTAAAAATTGTACTCAAGTATTGTAGATGAAGTATATGTTGAAAGATATCAGAGTTGTGTATGATGAACCTACTACCATATTTTGTGATAACTGAAGTGCTCTAAACATTTCTAAGAATTTGGTGTTGCATTCAAAGACAAAGCATATGTCTATCAAGTGCCACTTTTTGAGAGACAAAGTGAGTGATAAGGAAGTCAGACTGGAGTATGTGCCTACTAAGGAATAGATTGCATACATCTTTACTAAGCCTTTGCCCAAAGATACTTTTGAGTATCTTAGAGGGAAGTTAGGGGTGATTAACCCTCCTAATCAGAACTAAGATGCGTAGTCTTTGCATCAATTTGTGTATTCATAGTCATATCTTGAACTGGATTGATGTTGTTGTGGCTGCTACTCAAGGGGAGTAGTCAAATGATTCAAATATGTGGTTCAGAGCTTATGTACCTTTTCCATTGATGTCAAAGGGGGAGAAGATTAATTTTAAAAACTATAGAAGATCTAAAAGTAAGGGGGAGAAGAACAGTATGAGAAGAGCAATGTGTAAAGGGGAGATTGTTTGAAGAAGAGTTAGCTATGTTGATGGTATGTTTTTCACATCATGTGTTGCCATCAGTGCCAAAGGGGGATATTTTTGGATGTTTTGGTTGTGTTTCTAATATGTGGTTGTCATTGATGTCAACACTATTAGAATTAATGTCTTTAAGACTGTATATGTTGAGGATATTGATAAAATTGTAATAAATATGTTACAGGTTGTATGTGAAGCAGTGAAGATCAGTATGGATGAAATTTTAGTATATTGTAAACTATATGTTGCGGACTAAAGGGTTTTTTCTCAAGCCTATCTAGTTTCTAATCCATAAGTTTTAGAGGTGTGCATGAAGATTTGAGGAATTTATAATTTTATGTGTTTTGACAGCTATTTTGTTATTGCAAATGGTGTTCATGGAAGAAGATAATGTGATTATAGTAATCTGAGTTGGTGTGTATGTTCCTATGGTGTTCATGGATGTTTCTAGATCATGTTCAATTTATGTTGCATGTCTGAATTGATCATTGTGCTCACGATCTGAGATTTTATCTTGCTTGTTCATGTTTTTCATGTTCATGGTCGACAAGATGTTTGAAGCATGTTGTGGATCTTCAAGGAAGATTCTTTGAAGTTATTTTATGTTTGAGGGCATTTTTTTGGGTCTCTACTATGTTGTGGCTGACGTTGGTTGATGTGCATTGATAATATTTATTGTTTTGGGCCGACAATTTGCATTCATTCTATTATTTTGTTGAAACTGACAAAATGCAATATAGTTTCTTGTTGCGGATATATATAAGTGATTGTTTATCTCATTTGAGACATGTGTGAATAAGGTTCAGATCATTCAAAGGCAGAGAAGAGTGTGATGAAGAGGGAAAGATAGTGAAGAAGTGTTCATGTGCTTAACTGAAATTGTACTCAGGAATTAGAAGATGCTACTTTCTCAGTTCAAATTATTTCGATGGTTTTAATCTAAATATTTTCTATAAGACAACGAGTCTTCCTTTGAGTAGTGAGATCTAGGTAGTGTACCTGAATTCATGTGCATTCCTCTTACATTATTCTTATACTTTTAATAGGGTATAACTTGTGGATTAACCTTAATTGTAGTTTTTCCCCTAATAGGGTTTCCACACAAAAAATCTTGGTGTTGTGTGTATCTCTGATGTGTTGTTGATTCATTCTTTCACTTTTATTAATCAGATCTCATATTAAAGGTTAAAAAGCTTAATAAGTTTGAAATTCTATGACAAATGATTCACCTCCCCTCTTTTTGTCTGCCCTTGTGTTGCCAACAATTTTTCATAACATGGATTAGTGTGTCTAATATGGCCATTCCAATGGTGAGAGGAAAAGTGATCACACCAAGTGTCTTTTGTCCTTTATTGTCAAATCCACTGAGAGATAAAGAGGTATGTTGAATGGTTGATTTATCAATATGGATCCTATCCAAGAGATTGACACTACACACATTGAAAACAAATCAATTGTCAAGCCTCATGCATTTGTATTTGAGATATGATCATGAAAGCTTCAGCTCAGTTTTGCACATCCAAAGGAGGGAGATCACTTTGGTGGAAAAAAATGTTAGCATTCAAGCCTTGAATCGTAGTTTTTATGTCATTTGTTTGTGCATTATAAGGGACAATAATTTGTTGTAAGGCCTCCTACATCATGTTTTGATAGTGAGGGGAGGCTTGAATAAGGTCCCATAAATATATTTTAGCGGGAGTATTCCTTAGTTGGTCAAAAAGTTCATACTCCCTAAGGAGGGAATTTAGGTGAGGGGCAACATGTAAGATGGGAGGAGATGAAGGTGAGGAAGTAGAGGTTGGTTGTTGGGATCATGGGTTGTTTCTTGTGTAATGCGTATGAGCAATAGTTCGATGACTCAGTTGTTGTGACACATTATTCTTAGGTGGGTAGAGGATAAGTTTGGGTTTAGGTTTGTTGGAAGCAAGATAGAGGATGAGTTGAGGTTGAATAATATTAACATATCCTTGAGAAGGAGAGTCAATTTTATCATTGGCTTGCATCATGATATCCTCCCTAGGAGATATTTTAGGAGAACTACAAGCCACATGTTCTTGACATGCTAGGATTGTGTCTTCTAAAATGACTTCGTCACAAGTAGGGGAATGATCAATGATGGGATTAAAAATGGCATGATAAGGAGGAGAGTGTTGTATTTGATTATCAAAGGTCTCATTCTCTTGTTCCACACTATCCACCCTAGTATGAGAGCTTGGAAGAGGTTCATCGCATGCTTTAGTATAAAGGGGGGAGGCATCAAGAGAATGAATACTATGGTTGTCAAATAGATTATCCAAAATGGTAGGAGAATTAGGAAAGGGAGGGTCAAAAGTCTCATGAATTATAATAGTTGTATTTTCTAACACCGACCTATCCTCATTGCATTAAGGAGGGATATGAGAAGAACAAGTTTGAGGGTCATGGGTATAGAGACTAGGTAAGGGGATGATGGTTTCATCTTCTTGTTGTTTAATGTTTTTCAAAGAGGAGGAGGATGAGGAAGACAAGAAATACCATCATGATATTCAATGGTTGTTTCTTCTTTCACTAAGATACCTTCGTCATCAATGGGAGAGATATCAGGAGAAGAACAATTATGATTATCATGATTATCATGATTATCAATGTGTGTATCCTCATGGGTCAAAGCTTTAGTGAATGAGCTAGAAGAGATGAATTCATAAAGGGCTTCGTATAACATGTCTAAGTCATCACTACTAAAGGTCTTGCTATCTCTAAGTTTGTGAGTGGGTGCATGCGATGTTGTTAATGTTGCGTTTTCTAAAGATTTTGATTTAAATGATCTAGGAACTAATGCAAAAAATGAAGATTGAAAGAGTCGAATGCTATCCACAAGTACCATGAATGATATTTAAAATGTAACAAAATCTATGTAAACTTAAAATGTAATTTTCAAATTATAAAGAAGGTAATTTAATAATTACACTATGCAATTATCTGAAAAATAAAATGTTGTAAATGCAAAATTAAAAATGTACAATACATGAAATGAGCTAATTTATGCTAGATTTAATGAAATGAATGCTAAAAAAACACAACCCAATGATACCGATAGGCAATGACACAAAACGTAAGCATAAAAATAGGATTTTCAATTCTGTAAATGACAGTTTCAGAAGCCTGAAGGGACTAGGTCGCCTAGAGTGGTGAATTAGTCCTCCTAGTGATTTTTTTGAGATTTTACAGAATATTTTGATGGATTGAAGTGGTTTTTGTATGGGGTGATGCATACCTAACATGAAAATGCAAAATTTTAGAGATGTGTAATGTTCTAAGATGCAAAAGATGAAACCTATATGCACTTTCACTAATGCAGAATTTAAACCCTAGAATGCAACTTAACTAATGCAAAATGCAATGAAAGCGAATTCTAGCACAATGAAGGACTCTAAAATAGAAAGGAAGGGTATTTGAAATTCAGTTTTGCCAAAATGTAACGAATATTTTAGCACCTTAATGCTTTCTTACACTTCTAAGGTTTTTCGCCTAAAAGGAGAAAGAAGTAGGCCAAAATGCATGATTTGCATTCAAAGGAGGGGGTTAGGGGCTTAAAGTGATGTGTGTGGGATGCCCTAAATGTTGGAAACTAATGAAATGAACTAACTAATAATGTAAACTATTGGAATGTAAGAGATGTTGGAAAACACACTATGATATGCAAATGACCTAAGAAATGTAAACAAATTGTAATAGAAATGAAGGGAAAGGAAGATGTGCACCTAGAGGCTGAAAGGGGATGGCATGAAGGTCTAGAATCCTAAAAAAACTGATGCAGAAGTTGAGGACACTTACACCATTCTAGGGTGACCTAGTCTTTTTGTGAAAATGTGTCAGAACTCATTTCTACCAAAAAGGTTCTCAGATCCATAGAAAACCAACAAATTCATGTATGGTGGGACTAGGTAACCACTAATGGTGACCTAGTTCCTTTCAGCCTTTCGAGAAGTTTGAAAGTGGAATCTAGAGGTCTCAGTCTACACTTTCTGCTTCTCCAAGTGCTTGGATCTGAAACTTTGATTCTCAGCCTATAGGTGTCTTTTTGTGTATATTCTTAACCTAACCAATAAGGAGATGTCTTCAAAAAGTCTTCAATCCTCTCTTGAATGATCTCCAAGCTTTTGAGATACCTAAATCAACAAACACACAAAGAACGAAGAAGAAATGTTGATTGTTAGAGTATAGGAGTTTGCCTTGGTCAAACCCCTTTTCAGATAATTAAATCAAATGAAGAGACAATATAATAGAGCATGAAATATGGAATTATAGATTCAATACCTTGCCATGATGAATGATCTTGTGTTGTAGCAATGGAGGATTCAACCCTTAAATTCCTTGGAGAGATGTCTTGATGGCTTAGTATGTTGAAAGCCTAACTTACTTGAGAAGAGTGGTGGATGAGTGCTTCTGAAGATTGAGTGAGGAGAAAAATGAAACTTAGGAGATGCAAAATGAGGGGAAAAACCCTTATTTATGGAAGTTGTTCCCTAATTTTCTTGAAAATAACACCATGCAGGCTGACCTTAGGGTTTTAGAGATAAAATCCTAAAATAATTTTAAGTTTATTTTAATTTTTATGCCACATGGGACTAGGTCACACAAGGTGGTTACCTAGTCCACCTGGGCATTTTTCATTGATTATCGAGGGTTAAATTGTGATTATTATTGTTTTTTAGGATTGTCTCACAAAACACACTGAAATAAGGCATGTATGTGCATTAAGGGGTCATTATAGCATAATAAAGGGTTAAATTTATGATGAAAAGCCTAGGAAAGTGTGAAAATGTATTGTAACACCTTACAACACTTTGGCACAAGGCTTGGAAAAGGGTAAAAAGAGGTTGAAAAAGGTCCAAAATTCATAGGAAAGGGTCCAAACGAGTGAAAAATGTCAAACACTACACTTTTTGGACACAGTATGAATATTGATGCCAGACTAATTGATGAAACATGAGTGTGCATGAAGATGATAATCCAGTTCATAGATGCAAGAAGTTTTGAATTGGTGCAAATAGTCGAGTTGTAAAATTGCCTATGTCCAAACATAGTTTTATGTGTACATTGCATTTGGTTTTTGTTCTGTGTTGGTCATTGGTACACATTGAATAATATTTCTCAGTGATTCAAAGGTAATTTTTAGGGAGGTCAGAGGAGTCTAAATCCAAACTTTCATATTTTTTTTCTATTTGGTGCAGAAATTATAAGTAACAGAGTATCGGGTCTATCAGTGACAATGTTTCCAATCAAGACTGTATGTTTTGATAAGTTTGCACTTCACCATAGAGTAATATTTGGTCTTATAGATTTTTGAAAGTGCTTAAAGGTGTTAGTTGCATCTAATTTCCAAGTCGCACAATGTTTGGAGGTCAATGTTGCATCTAAATTTGAGTTCTGCAGAGTTTAGATAAGTGTTGATCATTTATGTAGGATATATTATAGGTCAAACTTGACCTATTTTATGTGTTATATGTTTTGAGTTGTGGTGTGAAGAATGTTTTGGGCTGACAAGTCATTGTATGCACGATATATCTTATTAGGCTAACCTAATTGATGTTGTAGGTGATTGCGAATGTAATGGGTATAAATGCAAGATAATTTTGGTGTTGAAGAGTGATGATTAATTTATGTGTGAAAGTTCCTAAGTAGAGCATGCAAATTTGATGTGAATGAGGAGTAGAGCAGAGTGTTAGAGAAAAGTAATATGAAGTGTGTTGATTCAATGTTTTGAGATTTAGTGGAACTATATTTCCTACATATTGTAGATGCATTTGTAGCAGTTTAAATCTTGGAAATGAGCCACCCCTCTCTTCTATTTCTCTTATTCTTTGGACAGTTAGTCCACATGGTAATGATCCTTTCTATAATCTTATAATTGGATATATTATATTGTGAGCTAACCCTCGCTATGTTTTTTCCCTTTTTGGTTTATCACATGAAAATATGGTGTTCATGTGTTATATGCTTTGATGGTTTATTTCCTTGATACAAATTGAATGTGATATGTGGAATGAATGTTTAATTGGTTTTAAAGAATATTGATTCACCCACCCTCCCAGTATTTTAGGTGTTCAACAATTGGGATTAGATCTTGGTTCCTTCATTTGGCTTGATCACTAAGGTAGATCTTGGAATTGAACACATGGCTACAAGGAAGTATCCTACTCCTCCATAAGAAATTCCTATGGTAGAATTTACTGAAGAATATTGCATTGTTGATATGGAAGGAGAACTCAAATCTACCCTAGATGATTTGGATAAAGTAGAAACCAAGAACAAAGATCTGAAAAAGGATCTTACTGATGTAGATGAATGCACTAAGATATTGAGAGAGAAACTCAAGAAATCTATAGATACGATCAAAGATCTCAAAAAATCAAAGATATCAAACAATCAAATGAGATTATTCCTAGCCTAAAATTGTATATTGAAGAAAGTAAAAGAGTTGAAGACTGCCTGAATGATAAGTTGAAAGACAAATATGAAGAATGCTCAAAGCTTGAACAAGAAGTTGTAACCATAAGATTAGGTCCAGAGAAAACAAAGATTCAAGAAGAAAAAATCAAGATGAGCTCTACAATGCTTAATGAAATTATTACAAATCAAAATAATTCTAAAGAAAAAAGTGGATTAGGGTTTGAAAAAGGAGAAATCTCAAAGGCGGATCAATCACCAAGTGTTGAAAAGAAGAAAAATGCAAAAAAGAAGATTGACCTGACAATAAGAGAAATGGAAAGCATCTCTGGAATCAAAGGAAATGCTTCAAAAGACCACCTATCAGACAAAAAAATGCACAAAGGTACCTATATTTTAATTGTTTATGTTATTCCTACAACATTTTTTGGCATAAGGCTACAGAGTGTAGAAGTAGAATGAATCAAAATATTCAATAATTTTCTAGTCAGTTTTTGATATGCAAAAGATTTGGCCATAAGGCTAGTGAATGCAAAAATAAAATGATGAATGGCTACAATCAATGAAAATATAGAATGGGTGGAAGTAAGCTTGTTCAAAATGTTAAATTCAAGAAATACAATAAGTTAGGACACATTGCTAAGTTTTGTAAAAGCAAGAATGTGAAGGTTGGTCCAATAAAGAAGAATGATATAGTGAAAAAGGCTAATCCAACAGAGATAAGGAAATACATGGATAAGATTTAGAGAAATAAGGAAGAAATAAAAGTTAAGGATAAATCTATGTCAGCTTTAGTGCAAATGTTTCCTTTAGAAACTGAGTTAAGAGGTTTGGCTCAGGGGGAGTTTTAACAGACAATAATTAAGCCCCTGCCAAAGATATGGTGTTGATGCCATCAACACATTGATATGATACATGGTTCGATATGACTGACGTATTGGTGTAAACATCAATTGAAAATATCAAGATGTGAAAGTTTGAAAAGTAACCAAAGGTTACTATGCATTATAATTAGGGTTATCAACTTTTTTGTTCAACTTCAAAATAGTGTATTCAATGCGAATAAGCTTATTTTCAAAAATGTTTTATAAGCGATTTAACATATATGTCTAAGTCATTTGAAAATGATTATTTGAAGAGAGAAGAGTAGTGAAGGAGCAAAGAGAATAATTTCCTAATTCTTGCACATGAAACCCTAACTGACAACATTCAAAAGGTATTTTATAGTTTCCATTTTCCTTAAGTTTCGAAATCACTTTTAATTTGGTTCAAAAATCTATACCCAAGAGTTGTAGAGGTTATGAACCAACCCCATCCAAAATTCAAACAACACCCTAATAAGTCGTTGATGACTGATTCAAATGGTGCATTCTCAAGAATTTTGTATGGTGTGCTTCACACAGAAGATGTCAAGATACACATTCATGCTAAATTGGATGAGTATAATCACTCAAAGCTAGGAGATGTGTGGTTTAAAGAAATATCTAGAGATCAATTTGAATTAAAATCTGAGTTCAAGAGTTTGGAAGAGAAGAAGCTTGATGTGTGGAAAAATTTCCCTATCTTTTTCTATGTAGATGAATGGGTCAGATACACCCTGAGAATAATTCGTGTCAGGTTTTTATGATCGGATATTCCATATTTAATAAACAAAGAGACAATTAGGGTTGTTACAAGATTATGCTAAACTGGACCAGTTCTTGCACTCAAATCAGTAAAGAATGAAAATGGTGATGGAGTTGATAGGTGATAGGTATAACAAGAGAGACCTAACAATCAAAGGCAATAGACCCTACGGTGAAATATGCAACAATGGTAATAGGGTACAAGATAAATTTCACAAATAGAGAGAATTATGTTTTTGCAACCATCATTAACATTGCACCTGAGATGGTTAAGAAAGGTATAATCTATGATTTATGTGAGTTGTTGAGGGAAAAACTCCTAAAAAACCTTGTAGAAGACCAAAGACTCAAAATACCCCTTCAGGTTTGGTACCTTGATTATCTGTTTTCTTTTTTACTTCCTTAATGAGGTTCTTGAAACTAGAAACATAATATGGTTGAAGGAGAGACTAGTGGTACAACAAATTAGAGGCCACTTGTTGAGATTAGGAGATGAAGACACTCAAAAGAAGGCACTATGGTAACTATTTAATACTTTCTAATGAAATATGCAAGCTAGAGAAAGAATTCCAAAAAGTGTGGTGGAAAGGTACAAAAATGGCATCATTTTTTAGGGTGAGTAAGGATTTTTGTATAATGGAGGTTGTTGAGCCTAGGACTACATGGATCGCAGAAATGGGATATGAAGTTGCAGAGGATGTAATTTTTGGTCTAAGTGACCATATGTTGAGAAAACCCAAATACACCTCTAAGGAAAGATATGGCACATATGAAGAGAAGTATATGGAGGTGCACATACAACAAAGGAAGAAAAAAATAAAGAAATTTGTTGGGAAAATGATTGCACAAGTTGAAAAGAGGATGGGTGTTTCAAATGAACAATTGGGCAAAGCCAAAGTCATTTTGGCTCTTTGGGAGGTACATCTAGTACAAAAATATTTGGTAGAACATATACCCCTTCTCCCATTTCACCCATCCTCTGGGAATTTTCCCTCTGCTAGTGGAACTAAGACAAAGGAGCCAACCAATGCTTTGATAAAACACCAAAGTGCACTAGTGAAGTAAAAAGCTCCTCTGACAAAGTAGCAAGGTTCCACACAAAAAAGGAGAGTGAAGGCTAAGACCATAAGGTAAAATAATTGGAGTGTAGATGAAGAAGAGGAAGAGGTAGAAGAGAAAACTCTGATTAGAAAAAGAAAATATGGAGTCTCTCAAGTAGAGACAAGTACAAAGAAGGTCAAGATTGACATTGTTGACATGGATAGTGATGTTGAGATAGAGAAACAAAAGAAGGAATTTAAAATCTATGTAAGGGAGAAGAAAGATAAAGGATAAAAAGATCCTCTGAAGTAAAGAAGAAGAAGGATAATTCTACCCCTCCAATAAGAAATCATAGCCCTATTAAGTTGGATGCATTGTTTATTGGTATTGTAGAACATGGTATATTAGAACAAACTGCCACATTATACACCTCTACAGATGACATGGATAAATCCATAATAGAAGAGGTTATTGTTAAATATATTGTCACTTTTGATGTTGTAAGAGAGGGGGACGAACCACTGCAAGTCCCCAGGTCATGAAGGGCCAAGAGCAATGGCTACCCTAACTTACCTCATTTTAAGGGAATTTTTTGGATAGGCGGGATGAGAATGATGAGGACTATAAAGTCGTTCGATCACACTACAAAATCAAGAGTTGAAAGGAGACTAGGAAAGTTGGTTTGTTAGGGTCAACTCTGAGTCTCAAATAGCTTTCTATCAGAGGATAGAATTGCAGTTCTAGGATGAAAGTGCAATGCACTAGTGTCCATATTGTTGATGGTGAAAATGATACAAACAACTTTTAAAAAGAATATTTCTATTCTATTTCTCCTGAAAAAGAAAGACAACATATAGTAGCCTAACTCCCAAGGTCCTGGTATTTGGTTCTCAACTACCTGGTGTCACTCAATTGGTCCATGCAACTATAATATTCAAGGGGCCTGTGCTAGTAACAAGGAATACAAGCAATAACTTATTCATCGAGTTATTCTTAATAAAGAAAGGGGGTTTTAATTAAAAGAAAAAGATAGATCAGAGGGTAAATTAGTAAACATGCATCAAACTTATCTAGCATCCAGACATATATCTTCAACAATGAATGTTTTTCCAATAGATCAAGAAAACCATAACATGATACAATTTACAAAATGATCCATACTATTGCATACATCTCTGGTTCTTAATTTAACGTCACAGTCACACATCACAAATATTTCAAAGATTCCAAAAGAACACTTTCATTCATCACCAAGATCATAGATCAACAGACTTCAATAAATTCAATCCACCGATAATCTAATGAGATAATCCTTAAATATGGCTTCTTCTAATGACTTTCATCACATAAGAAACTCTCATGCTTCAGCAGTATCACTGTCATATAGATAGATTATAACTCATCAACCTTATCAAGTAAAACTTAATTTTAACACCATATTGCATAAAACCTATAATTATATTTAATTATAAAATGAAGTAAAAATGTATCTTTGTAACAACTATGAAAAATTCTATCTCCTACTATCAGGTGGCCAATTCTATTCTCTATTAGCCAACCCTTACAATATGATACCTCACAGGTATTTATAGATATACAAAATTTCGAAGTCCTCTTCTATTTTAGGTCGTTCCACCTTTTCAAGAATTAAGTCTTCTTGGAAAATCAGATCAATTTGATCTCTAGTTCCCTGATCTGTATATGGATCTAGACTAGATTGCAGAATTGAATGCTTAATTTTTACAATGATTATTCCAAGTTAATAATATCAAAATTAACTTATGGAAATAATTAAAATGACAAGGTGATAACAACAGAATGAGAGAAAAGAATGGAGAAAGAGATGCAAACATCGTTTGATTACGGAGTTCGCCACAAACGTGACTACGTCTCCGGGTCCACTCCAATAGAGAGACCGATCCGATTAACTCCAAAAATCAATTACAATGCACCAAGCCCATAAGCTTCAAGTATTTCGGTAGCATGACAAGACTCCGACGTACAACAAGGGCTTGAAAAATCTCCAGCACCTCTCTTCGTATCACCTGAAAAAAAAACTTCATCACCTGAAAAAAAACTTAATTCAACTCTCACCTCACACCCCCTTTTATACATAAAATTAGCCTAATTAGGCTTAACCATCAAAATTAATGCCTAACCCCCTCTAACAGCTCGTACAACTCCTCTGATATCTCCATTTAGCTTTTGGTTTAGATTGTTAGAGGTAGTTTAAAATGTTTATGGCTTAATAAGCCATTTGGTTAAGGTTCAGCCAACAAAACCTTAACAAAAAAAAACAAACTCCACAAAATATTAAACTCCTATCGGTGGTCGAACGGTGAGTATTGATTTTGATACCCGGCCGGTTCGGGGTTCCAAACCCGCCAGCTGGCTTTTAAATAGCAATATGCCAATTTTTCAAATAACAAAACAAATCGACGCACATGTATAGCAAAGCCCACTACGTTTGGTGCAACGGCTACGCGGGAGTTTCGGAAATGGGCGGTTGGGAGTTTGAATCCGTCCACACACATTTTTAAAACAAACTTATCAACTCAAACCGCTGGATGGAGGAGAGAAACTGTGAGGCCACGTGGCATGCCGAGGAGGTGCCACTTGGTGATGTTTGATTCGCTGACAGAGATGCCGATGTGTTTGCCATCTGGATGCTGATGTGGAAGCTGACGTGTCATGCTGACGTTGCCTGCTGACTAGACGATGACGTGGCCTGCTGATTGGGGTATGGACTGCTGACTGGACCGATGACTGTGCTGCCACGTGGATGCTAACATCATCATACGGATGACACATGTCAACCACGGATTGGTCCATTTTGATCTGCACATATGCTGACGTCATCATGTACGGATGTTGACGTAATCACTGTACCTTCAGTTCACCAAGTCAACCTGAAACTTTGACCAGCTGTATCTTGAGCCTCCGATGTCGGATTTCGATGAAATGAACACCGTTGGAAAGCTTGTGACGGGCTCTTCGCAATGATGCCAACTTCGACAACCTTTGATGACATCATTTTTTTCCGCTTCCTGGACGCCCTCTGATTCCAGTTTGACCCAAGGTTTGACTGGCCATAACTTGCGCAAACGGACTCCTTTTTGCTCCGTTCAAGTTGCGTTGGAATCAAGACGTCAAGCTCTTTCTGATGGTGCTGATTCTGGAGAGAAATGAGACACTTCAATTTTCACTAAAAATATCCACCGGATCATTCCCGCTTTTGATCACTCAGTTAAACTAGAAGAAAAAAATATAGGAGAGAAAACCATGCGCCTCAAAAATTGCCAGTCCTACATGCAAAGAAGAGAAGAAAGCCATGCATGCATGAGATTTATGAATGCAAAGTTTGTTCTACAATGTACTCGTCATAACTGGAGAAGACTTGTTGTGGTATATCCAATTATGGTCCATCAACCCAGCTATCTTCAAACTTAATCCTTTCCAATTATGGTCCATCAACCCACCTATCCAACATCTCCGCCTTGCCCCTTACTTGTACCAAATCATCTACTTATTTCTTACTCAACAAAATTGGGGTCTCAATAGTGGTAACTTGTTGTGACCTCAGAGCAGAAACACTTTTCAAGAAAACATGCAACTCATCTAACTGAGCCTTAAGCTCATCTTTCCTTTCTTTATCCTTCAACATTCTTGACTTGGTTGAAGATGCTATCACATCAATTAAATTCATTTGTTGATCTCTAGTAGGTCTCCCCAAATTAACAGTGCCCAACTGATAATCCGTTAATTACATGTTTCCTACATCCTTGTCTATCATTGGTATGGCACATTCAACAATAATTTCTCCTTTGTCGGTGAGTCTGGTGGAATGTAGGATCTTGGCCTTCTTCTTGGGCCTTTCTCTCTCAATTTCCTTCATCATGTCATCCCAATTGAGAGGCTGTGAAGGTGTCATTGATCTCTTTTGAAGATCCAATTTTGACCAAGTGGGAGTACCTGGAGTAGTGGTCATTATAGTAGAAGAAGAAGCAATAGTATTAGTAGGGGTGGTTGCACATTTTATTGAGGTTTAGAATCAACCCCTTGTTTCTCTTGCTACTCTTGCTCCACATTTGTCTTAGCAATATTTTTAGATTCCTCTCTATCCTTCTGTTCTTGTATCCTTTTCTGTTCTTCTTCCCTTTTCAAATTTTCGTCTTCTAATCTCTTCTTCTCCAGCTCCCGATTTCTTTCTTCCTCCAATGCCTTAAGCTTTTCCACATCTTCCTTTTCCTTTTTTTTGCTTCTTGATCAGTTCCTCGGCATCTTTCTCTTTTTGCACTCATTATGCTTCCTCTTTCTCTTTATGAGCCTCTTCAGCAAGATTCAACTTAGCCACAAGAACTTCTCTTTCTCTTCGATGCCTTGCCTTTTCTTCCTCCAAATCATGAATTTTTTGTATTAACTCTAGCTTATCATTTTCCTCTTTGATTCTGAGCTCCTGCTCCTTTTGTTCTTGCTATTTTTCCATCTCATCAGCTCTTCGTTTGACTTCTACCTATTGTTGTTGGAGTAAGGCATCAACTTGTGACTTGGAATTAATTACCTTTTGCTTCTCTATTGCTGCAGCGTGTGCTTGATCATCTGAGGCCTTCTTTTCCTCCTCAAATAGTGCCCATTGATCCTCCTCTGTCAACACCTATTCAGTATCCTCCTCTAGAGACATATTTTCTTGTGCATCCTTCTTTGACAAAGTCTCATCATAATCTATTCCAACATCATGGATCTCCACCTATACTCCTTTTCCCTTCATGGATTCAACAATATCATGAAGAGTCCCTTTTCACACTTCTTCACTTTGTTGCTTTGTAACTGGGACTTGAGTAGATGACTCACCTAATGCAGGTGTTAAAACCATAGGTCCTACTTGGGCATCTCCCTCTTGTGTCTCTGGTTCATCTTGAGCCATTGCTTCAAGCTCAATCTCTTCAGTGCCTGGAGGGAATATTTCCAAGGGCTCCTTGAAAGGAAATTTCGTTTTGATTCTTTTGTATCCCTTCCCCTTCTTAGGAGCTGGTTCTTGAGGTGTTTTGGTTCTTAGGACAACCCAATGAATACTTCTATCCAAAAATTTCCTCCCTATTTTCTTTATGTCAATGGTCCCCTCACCATCCCAGTCCACCGGATCCAAGCTCTTGGTACCAATATTTAATGCTTCATAAGATGGATCTAATACCACTCCATCATCTACTAATGCGTCAGGGATATCATCTTTGATCCCAAGTTCTACCATGAGTGAGACGGGTAACCTCTCATAATTCTTCTTCCTGAGGTCTTACTCATCTTGACGGTCACTCCAAAAATCTTCCAACAGATTGAAATGTTTATCAAAAATAGAAGGCAGCAAGGCATTGATTTTCTTCTTTGGGTCAAAGTACTTTTGAGTTGTATAAAAACCTAGTTTTAGATGTATCAACTCACTGCACACTACCTTAGCCCCCACAAGATGTTGATAGTTATATTCACCCAATTCATGGGGAACTTATGACATCTTGTTTTGTGCTTCAATCCAAACTAGGCATTAACCCCAAGAGCTTAATAAAAAAATTCCATCAACACTATCCTATTGCTACAACGTCTTGGGAGCAAGTCTGGATGACCTTCAAATCTAGCCAGCCTGAAGTATGTGAACTTGGGGTATTGAATGTACCAACATCCCCATTCCATGATAAATGCCATAACTTCTTGGCCTAGTCTATATCCTGCATCCCCATTAAGTTGGTTAATGATTACATATAGAAATGCATCATTAACCCTTCTAAGTTGTGTTTCATATACTTGTAAAGATAACTTATCATAATGGTCCCACACTTTCCTTTGTCCATATCTCTCTCCCAATATTCCCACTCTCTTTAAACCTGGAAATATACCTCCTCTAGCTGCTGTATAAACAACATAAGAAGTCATAAAGAAGAATTTGGTTTCCCTTATCCTTGTTAATTGGTCATGAATAACATCAAAGACAACCATTGGCCAATCAAACTATTTTTTTCCATTCAAGATGGTCTAAATGAAACGAAACATCCACTCCTTGAAGTGAAATTCATCCCTCTTCCCAAATACTCTAGACAACATCATGATCAAGTCTGATACTTATTTATAGAATTATGTCCTCTTTGGCTGATCATGAAGTTTGGTCAGAGACTTCTTTTCTGTTCTCAACCATTTCTTATTCAAGTGAGCTTTATTGGATGCCTTGTATTTACTATATTTCTCTAAAGCTTCAGCCTCCTTTAACTCTACTAGGTTCTTTGGATCTGGGACACTAAACATAGTTTGAAACATTTGAGGAGTTAAATCAATAATAAAATTATCTTGGGAATCCACACACTGCCTAGTGGTTGGATTGTAAGCCCCTGTTGCTATCATAATCAACTCTGGACACTTGATAGATAGAGGGAATAAGGTGCTATGATCCAAACTAGACTCAACTATTCTTTGAGTTCTCCCTGTTATATCCTCTACAAATGTTTCCGAATACAACTCCCCAAAATTGTATGAGCCCATATTGGTGTCAGTTATATCAGACCAATCTGATTCCACTTTGCTTGTTGTGACAACAAGGCCCCTATGATTATACCTTAAAGTATAAGGTAGATGCTCCAAATTTATCTTCTTGGGCTTAGTTGTTGCCTTTGATGTTTCTGTAGGCTGATTCCTTTGGGAGGCTTCTCCTGATACTCCTGACATCCTTTAGCTTTCTTACAACAAAAACCCCTAATTAGATCCTTGAATAAACATCATAAAATATGCTTTAAAACCTTACCCTTCATATATATATCGGAGGCAAGACCAAACATAAAACATTCTAAACAGTATTCTTTAAAACATTGTTGGGCTTGGAGCCAAAACTATTATCGATATTTCAATAATAACAAGCGGGATTAGAGTCGGAACTGTCACAGTGATAGGAACCGAGACCGAAATGGAAACGAATTTGGTTTCTTTCAAATTTTATATTTTCATATTCCATTTTGGTTCCGCTTCCACTTCCACCAAGGTCATTGTGGTTTTGAAAGAAGGCTTCTCGCTATCAATGGAGTCAGAGACAAGATGGAAATGGAATCGATACCTATTGGAAAAAACATGGTTCAAAGTCTAGATTGATTCTGATCCCACCTCCGCCTAAAACAACCATGAAATCATAAGTGTTTTTATCAGTTTAATGCATAACTTCATGATTTAAGGACTAGGTCATATCAAAATGAAAAAGGGGCTCTAAATGTAACCTAATAAGACCATCCCCATATGACTGAGAGGCGACCGTACTTTCTAGGGCATCATATTTAAATTAAAACACGAACACAGAAAGCATAAAACCTAATCTAAAAAACCTCGATATAAAAACTAGGGCACAAATTTAACCCTACTTATTTAAAATAATCAGACTGAATGTGCAATAGATTCCTAAGTAAAAACAAGATTTAACAAAACCCTACTCACTGTGGAACCCTAATTTAATCTACGTATTTAAAAACTAAAGCATAATTTGGTCACGACTAAAATGTGAAAATGACCACTCCCTAAAACAAAGAAACCAGATACAAAAGCAAAAAACGAGGACAAGAAATCCAAACAAACAAACAAAGAAAAAATAAACATGCAAACTTACTGAGAATCATGAACCTTCCCAAATAAAAACAATCTAACATGAACAAAAATGGAAAATGCAAAAGTAAAAAGAAGAACAAGAATAAAAAACCCCTTCCTCAGATGCAAATAAATAGGCTAACCTCTTGAAGGAATTTGCATGCAATAGTCTCTCTATCAATCGATTCACTCACACAAAAGCTTCACTGTAATGCTAGTTCACTCTCCAATCTCTTAACAATAGTGATAATAACTATACACTAATCCCTAATTAAGGTAAAACTCGAAGTTTCATGCATGCATAGTAGGTATCATTAATGAATTAAATGCAGTAGAGCGGAGTCAGAACTGCAGAAGAATTGGCCCATTACTATCGTGTGACTTCAGTATAAAGTCAACGACCAAGAAACGGCAGGAGCATAATCGGAATGAAAATTGATTTGGAAATTTTTTTAAATTTCCAACTTGGTTCTCGTTCTGAGTCTGGTTCCACCAACAAAGAGTAGAAACAAAACCAAACATAAAAATAAAACAAAAGAATGAAATAAGAAAACTTAACATACAAAACCTAGTCTAAAACGAAAGACTAAAAAGTGGAGGCGGAGGCGGAACGAGATTTGATTTTGAAATTTTGAATAAAAACAGACTTAAATTTCACCCTAGCCCTGGCTTTGACAAACACAAAAAAAAAAGGTCAAAAGAAAGATTGTAGGGATGGGGATTGAAATGCATTTTGAAAGAAGTTTCAAAACCCGATTCAGTTCCGGTTCCGGTTCCAATAGAATAAACCAAAGAAAAAAAAAGTATTGGAAAAGCAAGACTCCAAACTTTGTTTGAAAATCAACCAAGGATAAAAACATAAAGGGGGACCCATTTTGACCAATGAAAAATATGAGGTGGTTATGCAAGGCATAACACATATGACCAGAGAACCAAGGAGACAAGGTTTCACCACTAAAAAAAAACTGATAGCCTAGTTGCTAGTTTTTAAGGAAGCAAAATAACACTATGAAATACGAAACATATAAATGGATATGATAAAACAATTATATTACCTCAAGGTTGACAAAGACGATATCATAAAATAAATTTTTCACTAGCTCGCTCCAAAATATCTCCACCTACACACATAAAAGAGGGAAAATGTTGGGGGGTTGTTTAGGGGTCTGCCTCAATTAGACCCCTGTTTCAATTTTTTGACCTCCACGGACATCCAAGTTTACAATGATATAGAAATGATATGATAAAGAAGGAAATGAAAGCAATAGAACAATAAAACACTACAAAAAAAAATGTGCTGGCTCAACCAAATAATAGAGAAGATGAGTGAGGATCTTACCACCTCCACCCAAAGCACTCAAGGCTAGTGGGGGAGAATATGAGAGGAACTCAAGCCTCTATTGTAATGGTGTTTTCCTACGCTTGCTCTATTGAAGTGATGGAGTGATGAGATTTCTGCTATGGAGTGTCAAAATACTACTTGAATGCTTGAAAATGCTAAGAGCTTGTGGATGGAGTTGTCTCAAGATGGTCAAGAGATCTAGAGAATGAAAAATGGATGATGGAATAGTGAATATGAAGAAGAGAGATGAATAAATGACCATATTTGGGTTGGCCAGCCGAAGGGAGGCATTATAATTCAACTTCCAATAGGAAGTGTAATGCCTTTGCAGATTCCAGCCATAGGAATCTTCCAGGGATGTAAGCATGTCATGTAGATGTCTGCGCATCGTGCGAGAGTCCCCAATAGAAACGCCTCTATTGATGCTCAAAACAAGTGCCAAGTGGAATGAGAATAGTGAGCTTATGTGGAATTAAGCCTTTTCATTTGGTTTTCTAGAGTAGAGAAGGGAAAATGGTGATTTTGCGTAAGCGATGAAAATTTTCTCTTATACATTTTGCCCCCACTTTAGTGAGCATAAATACTGATGAGTTTTTTGATAAAGTAGATCAAAGAAGTGATAGGGTTAGAAAAGTATACTTGAACCATCGAGGAAGCAGATCACGGTCTGGCGAACCCGAGAGTGCAAGATAATAAAAGGACTTCGTAGCTCTGCAAAACTATGAAGCTTGAAGAAATAAAGTGCCTTACAGGCCTGCGAACCTACAAGGGAGGTATCATCCAAGAACTCTCACATGGAAGAAACCAAGGAAAGCACCTTACAAACCCATAGACCTACAAGGAAGGTATCCCCCAAGAACTCTCACATAAGGGAAACCAAGGAAAGGGGAATCCATAGAGTCAAAAAGTGGCGACATGTTTACCCACAGATAGAACATGTCAGAAAGAAGCCGCACAGGCCAGTAAGTAGACAGTCAATTTGGAATACTTTCAAAGGGGTCCCTCAGGAACCCTTGAAAAGGAAGAGGGGTCCACTCAAGGGACACACTGTTTGAAAGCGAGGTCTAGTCGTGCTTCCACCAAGCTAGATGCGAAGATGCACAATAGGTCTAGTCAAGCTACCCCCAACCTAGATGCAAAGGTAGGGAACAGGTCTAGTCGAGTTTCCCCCAGGATAGACGTCAAGATGTAAAGGCTTTTGAAGGGGTCCCTTGGGAACCCGATGTGAAAATAAAGGGTCCACTCAAGGGATGCATTGTTCAAAACCTAATGTGTTCTTTCTCCAATCGATTCATCATCAAGGAACTCTTTTGAAATATGTTCACTTCATCAAGGAATTCAAAAGGAGGGATATGTCCCCATGCGAGGGGAAGAACAAAGTTGTTCCTGCTCTAGAGGAAGCTTTCTAAGTAATTTCTTTATGAACCCATGATGAAGGAAACATGTTTCGTTAGGGTTTCAATTCAAGAATGTAATTATAGCAAAGAAGTGTGGAGGGTCTTGAGAAATGATTCGTTGGTAACAAATAATTTTTATAAAGATCCAAGTAGTCTAGAAGTGGAATTCTCACGTATGAGAGGGACAACTCAAGAAAAGAAGAGAGAAAGATAAAGAGAAAGTGAAAGGAAAGAGAACATGAACAAAGGGAACAAGGGGATCTGATTTCGTGGGGTCATATTTGTGCTGGCCTATTTAAATAGTAGGTAATCGTGATGCAAGGGTGAAATATTATCAATCCCCAACTAGATTAAGAAGAATGCATGAAAGACAAAGTAAAAATTAAAAATAATTGGGTCAACATCGAAGGAAGCGTAAATTCTCCCAATGCTTTGCATCATCACCAATTTTTTGAAATTCAATCACAAACATGGAAGAATGATGATACACATAGAGGAATATTACAACACAAAATCCACACCTATATACAAGAACCAACAGGGGTAATAAGGTTCATCCAGGAAAGTATAGCATGGTTATGGGGGAAATGCATCACAACACACATACATCTAATCTAAATATTAAGAAGGGGTCTCCCCCTAGCACTGATCAACCAAGAAATCATTAGCCTCCCACTCTAAATCATCGTAGGGGGAAGGAGGACCAGCCTACAGTGGAAAAATGTTAAGGGGAGGAGCTTCTGACCCTCCCACAACAAGGGCTAAGGAAGAAGGACTTGTGAGGTTTTCTTCACTCAACTCTTGTGGGTCTAAGGTCAACGACCTGGCGAAAAATTGTTGATAAGGTCAGAAATTCATTCACTGAGCTAAACATGCACTTAATGAGAGTGCCATGTTTCACCTCAATGGACAGGGGATTTTGTGCCTAAGGTTCATCACCAAGCTCACCGAGAGATTTCAGAGCGGTGGAAAATTCGGGGGAGTCTAGGACTGGTTCTATCACTAAGATAGAGCAAGTAAACATGGGACCACCTTTCAGGGAAGGTGGGCTCCTCTTGCTACCTCTGTTGCTAGAGGGACCACTCTCTACCTTCTTCTTTATTGGAGGAGGCAAACTCCCCACAGACAAAGCAAGAAGAGGAAAGGGAGAGGAGGAAATAACCATAGTAGATACAACCAAAGTATTAATCATATCTACAGGCTTCGAGAAAGGTGGGACATCTAGAGCGGATGTCAACAGGGGTGGATCCAGCAAAGGAGCAATGAACACCTACACCATTTTAGGCACATTTGTGTTTGCAATGGAAGCTGAAAGCAATATGGAGTAGGTTTGAATAGAAGGGAGAGAGGAGGACACTGCATGAGTTCTTGATATAGGAGCGGTCGTCTCCTCTTCCTTCTTTTGTGAGGCGGCTTGCTTAGCTAGGAGAGCCTTTTGTTGGTGCTTGCGCTATGCACAAGGCCATTTTTGTGATTCATTGAACTAGAGGCCAAAGGTTGCGAAGGAACTAAAGGTTTCACCTCAGCCATGGGATTTTCTCCCATAGTTTTTTCCAGTGAAGGGACAGACTTCTAGATGGAAGCGGGAGGGACATGTTCAGAAACAACAGGAGGAATCAACTTTAGTGCCTCGGCGGTGGCCCTCTTCCCATTCACTACTTTAGGAGCAGGAGTGGTAGGACATCATGGAGGTTGGGACATAGAGGAATCTCCATGGGGGGATTTCTATCTACCATAGTGAATGGGCCTAGGATTTGTGGGTAAAATAAGGAACTCAAACGTAGGACGCTTGGCCTTTTGCCAAACGAGCACCATGGTATTCTCTCACAAACATGACACACAAGAAGATAGTACTATAGTAGGGTGAGAGGAAGAATCAGGATAGAAAATGAAAGAGGAATAAGAAGGATCTCAAGATCGTTTCTCTTCTTCTCTTCTATGTGCCTTTGCAGAATCACTATTAGCTTTAAGGCAAGCCCTATGCGACATGACATAAGGTGAAGGAGGGTGTCTCACTTTCATCTTAGAACACCCTTTCCTATAATTATGATATTTGTGATATAGGAGGTCCTTCCTTGGTGGAAGAGGACCAATAGGTGCAGACCAAAATTAATCTAAGGTATAGCTACCACACGTAACCGACGACCTATATCAAGTGTCACGGACAACATGTACTGAATTCCCATGAACAAATTTCAGACACTTGTGCACACCTGAGGGAACTTCATTCATAGCAAGTAGCTAGGGGATACCTAGCTTCACTCTCAAGAGTTCAAACCTTGAGATTATGTCAAACATGAGGTTCTTAGACTTAGGTTCTATTTATGGTCAAAATAACAAAACAAAGTTAAACAAAATATTTCTACTCTATTTCTTGTGAAAAATATAACTAATCTAAAATCACATATCTTCCAAGCCCTCTATAGTTGGTTCTCAAATATGTTGTTTTTGTTCAGTAGTCCATGCAACTATAATGTTCAAGGGGCTTGCTACTAAAGGATACAAACTACATAATATAACTTATTCTAATGTTCTGGGGGGTGTAAATAAATAGAAAAATATAGAACAAGGCATAGAACAACAAGCCATAAATGTAAATTCCTTTAAATTCAGATATACAAATTTTGTTATGCGTATTCCTTTCAAACTTTAAAAACCACAAAATGATACAATCCATAGAATAATTAGTACCATTAAATGCTTCCATAGTTCTTATTCAGGATGTATAATCATTCATCATCATCAAATTTGAAACCAAACCAAAACATATTACCCACTCATTACCAAAACTCATAAATCAACAAACATAAAAAACTTGCATTCATAGATAACTCAATGAAATAGTCTCAAATTCAAAGTATTCTATTGATTTTCATCAAATAAGAAACACTTATGCACAACATTCACTGGCATACAAATAAATATGGTTCATTAGCATTACCATTAAAACTAATTCAAAAAATAACATAACTATATTGAAAATTTGTAAAAATGTGTCCAAGTATCTTTGCATAAACTGTAAAAAGCTTCTAAAAAAATTGTAAACTATCTTAGATCTCCTTTTAGGTGGCTAATCTTTCTTCAATGAGAAAACCCTTACAAAGTGGAGAGAAATTCTACATATAGATTTATTTAGCAATAATTCCTCTCATCAAAAATTCAGATCCATAAATCATGGGGTGACTGGGGAAATGTATGATGAGTTCCCATTTTGATCTTTAGTTGTTGATTGAGGACTCCTTGTAAAAACCTGCATTTAAAAGGAAGAAGGTGGAACTGCTAAGATTTTAGATTGAATTCATGTCACCTCCTTGCAAAATAGGAAAGAGATATGTCCAGCAAACTATGCCTTCTTGATGCTGATCTGGAAAAGGGACATGTGCATTACAATATTAATCTTGCATTTTCCCCTCCAACATGTACTTATCATAACTAGTGATCACTTGTTGAAGCACATTTGCATCTGACCCATCTATCCAGCTATCTTCAAACTTTATTCTCTTTAGTTCGGTAGAGGCAAACTCTTTCATATCTCCCAGTTTAATGAACTCCCTTCTAGCAGCCTTGATCTCTTCCTTAACATCCATAAGCCTATCAATCAAGAGTTCATCACCATCATCCCCTTTTATCATTATCTCTTCAAATATACCACTCCACTTTTCCTTGATTTTATCAAGGAGGAGGCCATCTTCCATAGGGATTTCTTCATTAACAAGTATGGCAATACTTTCTCCCAATTCCTCAACCTACTCATGCAGATCTTTTCCAGCCAATTGTACCTCATTCCTATGTTGGAAAATAAATGAAGACCGAAACCTAGAGATGTTAATGGTCTTTTCAACAAATTATACATTGTCCTCCTATAGGATGGATTGTTCCAATAAAGTTTTCTTGGGCAACTTATTGATGTCTTTCAACTTTCTTGCATTCTCTACATATCCTTCTTCTTATTTCCTAAGATTTTTAGCATGTGTGACCATGTCATTAATCAAATCTAATGCTCCTTCATGAGCTTTTCACATTTCTAGAAGAAAATCTTCTACTTCTTGGTTTAGCCTGGAAATCCATCTGTCCATCATTCCAACCTTATTCCTCATTTCAACTAGGTTATCTACATCTTTCTTGCTCAACAAAATTGGTTTCTCAAGAACATTAGACTCTGAAGAGATAGGAGAATACAAGTCTTTCAAAAACTTATGCAATTGATCCACCTATGATTTGAGCTCATCCTTCTTTTTCTTGTCTTTGACCATTCTTGTTTTGGTAGAGGAGGCTACAATATCAATTAAGTCCATTTGTTGGTTCCCTATAGGCCTTCCCAAATTCACTATACCTAGTTGATAATCATTGTAGACATGGAAAATATACATTTTCAGTTCGACACACTTGATCCTGATTACTAAGATCATTTCTTCCTGAATCATACTTTTAGCACTTCATCATATTTTGTCTCTTAATCTAATGAATCATTATTCATCTAATTAAGTCCTCTTCCTCCAGTGATTAAATTAATTAATTTAATTTAATTAACCTTACCTTTCTGTTTAATTAAATAAATCATTTTATTTGATTAAAATCCCTAAAGTCCTCTTATTAAATTAAATAAATTAAACCTTATTTGATTTAAGGTAACATATTCCTTCTTGGTTAAATAAATCAAATCATTTATTTAATAATGTTTTCCTCTCAATTCTTGACTTAAATCAATTCATAAATTTAAGTTTAAATTGTCACATCATCTAATTCTTCATTAAATTAATCAAAACCATGATTAAGTTAATCCCTCACATGAAAATCCTCTAGAGAATGCAAGTTGCACAATAAATCAATTACTTTGATTTATTTAATTCTCTATTTTCCCTCACATGGCATCAAAAGGGAATATTCCCTCATTTGAATTCAAAAAGGCCAAGTGGACTTGGTCCTTCCAACAAGGCATTTAAGGTTTCTTACATGTCCTTGGCCTTGAGCCAAGTGACATTAACTTCATTTCCCTTCCCTCTTCAACAAGTCATTTCACAAATTGAAATTCAAACTAAATCATTTATTGGAACTTTGGCCAAAATGTGCACAACCACTAACCATTCACATCATGACATGTGGCACTTAACCATTGGATTGAAAGTTAGTCCCACATTGCTCAAATCTCACTTTCTCTTCCAAATTGGAAGTTATAAATTGGAGGCTTCTCTCCTCATTTCTCATCCACAATCTTCATGCAAAGTTACTCTCTTCACATTGAGAGCTAATTTTTCCCATTTCCCTCAACTATTCATCATCTTCAAGACTTGCAACAAGGTTGTGCTCAAATCTCTTTGGGATATTTGACCATTGCTTAATCACTCAACATTGCAACTTAGGAATTGGGAAAGGGCCAATTGCAACATTCCATTGGCACCAATTCCCCCATGGGATCACTATTCTATTTACTTAATTAGGATTAGCACTCACTTATTTAATTTTTTGTTCTTCATCATTTCCTAGTCTAAGTTAAATAGATGGATTTTGTGGGGAATCTCTCATGCTTGTTTACATATTGAGCTAACAATTTAACATGTTTGTCTCTCTTGTACATTTGCAAGTTTAGGGGTTCACATTTTTGCGCTAGAAGGAGGGCTAACTCAAAGAATTAACCATGTTTTTCAAAATTTATGTGTTTCTTAACATTTTCTTGCAAGTTACAAGAAAACAGTCACGCGGTGTCATATTGTGCCGCTTTCATCACCGCGGCGCTATAATGCACCGCCTTCAGAGAAGCAGTGCCATACTGAACCATGCCTAATTTCCAAACCGCGCCGCTTTTTCATTTCCCGCTAGTCATTTTTAAAATTTCCTAACTCTATCACTTTCATCTCTATGGCACTATACCACACTGCCCTCAACACCATGGCGCCATATTGCACCGCATTTTTCAACATCGCGCCTCTCTTGCTTTTTCGCCTGAAAATTTTGAAATTTGAAATAGGGTCGCTTTGAAAACTATGTCGCTTACCCATATCGCACCACTTATTCACTCTTTGTTTCTGTAGAGTGCCACCCACAATCAACCGTGCGGCGCTATATAGTGTCGCCTTTACCCAAACTGTACCGCTTTTACAAACTACACCGCAGAAAAATAGTGAGGTCTAAAATTGACATGTTCTTTTTAAATTTTCGATTTTCTAATCCTTAACCTTGTTTGCTATCTTTTTTGTTCTCTGGTTTTCTGTCATTTTGTAGATTGGAGCAAAAAAAAAGAGGGCAAAAGGAGAAGTTCATCATGACCTCATACTCATCATACAAAAAAAAAAGTGTTTTTAAAACACTAAAGTGTTCTTCAACACTCTTCAAAGATTTTAGATTCTTGTTTAAAGGAAATTTGTTAATATCTTTTGCCTTAGAAATACTAAAATTCTTTTGAGTTCTAAAATAAACAATCAAATTTCTTTTCAAAAGTTTCCAAAGGGCTAAAAATAACCTTAGACAAATTTACTAGATTTTGTTTAAAGGTTAACAATTGAACAAGACAATCTCAGATTTCCTTTGGTGCTTAAAAATAACTCATTATTGCTTTGAGAGATTTAAAATGAACATGTGTTTTTTGTGATTTTTAATCTTTTTTGCAAAGTAGTGTCATTTAAAAAGGTGTATACACTTCTCTCGCACTTCACGGCGATCTTGAGAATCAAAAGTCTTTTGGTGACACTAAGTTGCATAAAATATTGCCTCCACATTTCAATTTGGGAACCTAATAATTGAACAAAATATACGAGTGTGAGTGAACTTGTTGCGAGTGTTCTCCCCTTGTTTCTAAATAATGTTTGATCAAACTACGGATAAATTTATTCACTTTTGTTTATGTTAGAGGGCCTACCTTGTGGGAAAAAGTAATAACCCAAGGGAACGACCCAACTAGGAACACGCTAAAGCCAAGCGACTTCCAACCAATATATAAGTGTGGATTCTTGAAGAAAGTTCAAGAATCACGAGGATTATTCTAATGAGATGGACAGAAATGAACTCTCACTGACGTTGCATAATCCCCCATGAATGGAATGCTCGAATTAAAACCCTTTGTTTAGAAAAAAAGCCAAAACCTTATGTATTTTTTTGGTGCAAAAGGTCATGTCCTTTGAAGCCACCCCATGTTATACATGTAGTTTTGTTGTAGAGATGGAAAGTATGCCATGGGAGATTCATGGGTACTAATACTTGGCTGACCTGAGAAGTGTGTGTCATGGAGGGAAGCCAGTGTGGTCAAGCATCTAGCCATCCACACAAAATATGTACAGCTGAATTCGTCCAAGTGGGAACCCAACAAAATATTGTCTCATCATCCTAGGGTTGTAAAAAGTGCTTGGAAGTAGAGAATACATTGCTTGGTCCTGGAAACATTTGCAAAATGAACATTCACAAGACCTCCAAATTTCAAACCCCTTTTAGGAAACAAATACCTTTGACGAATTTAAGCACTCTTGCTTTCCCTAGGGATTATATCCTTAGAGGTTTCTAAGTTCTTGGATGCTATCATCATTTGTTTTCAATAAGGTTAAACATAGGAAACTTCTGTCCTATTTTCCTTGATTTCCACACAATGGACCTTGTGGGATGGGAAAGAAAGTGGGACATTAGACATATAGTTTGAAACATAAGCAAGCAAGTGTCTTTGGTAAAAAGAATTCATTACGCCAAGATAAAAGGACAAATTGAATCTCATATGTGTTGTTCCAAATGATTTCCCGCAAGATCAAAATCCCAAAACCAAAGTTCAAGAAGCTTAGTCTAAAATCTCATGAGGAGTGTCTTCAGAGACTTTTCAAATTCAAAGAAAGAATAGTATACAACTTCTATAAGAAAGATTCAAGGAATAATCCCACTTCGTATGCATTCTACTATCAAAAAAATCCTAAATTTTTTGAAAGGTTTGCTTTCCTCCCATAGGAAGTCTAGCATGTTCTCCAACACCGAGGTTTTGTAAGAGGATTCATGTCTAGGTCAAGGTCCAAGATCAAATTTTTCATCCTTATCCATCTCTCCATCAAACCAAATCTCATTCCATCAACAATTTTTTTGAGAAATTTAGAAAAATCATGCATGCTAAGCTTAAGGACTAAACCAACATCACCCTATCTTGGCTTAACACACCTAGCCAAAATAGTTAAATCTCTTGAATGAATTCACCTCTAGGATATCACAACTTCCTAAAGGCCTATTAGTTCACAATCACATTGGCTTAACACACTTAGCCAATTCACCCGCTTGTGCAAGTTCCCCTAGGATAACACAACTTCCTAGGGACTACAACTTCACTACAATCTTGTTTGACTCAATACACATAGTCAAACCATCATGATCAATCTAAGTCCTAACAAGTTTAGCATAACCCTTCAAAATTTCTCCAAAAGGTTTCACTCACTTGCTTCAACCATTTATCCCATTATCATTACCACCCTCTTTGATCTTTGACTTCCCTAGTTCTTCTATTTTTTGGCCTAAAAGGTTAGGACCAAATGATCCCTATTTTTTATGGTTCAAACAAGATCACAATACAAGAAGAACATGGAAAATATCAACGAAATATCAACTTCCATTGACATGAGTCACGTAACCTCCGAAATAAACCTTGCGGGATCAAGCAATCCCTCAAGTAACTCTTCTTTGCCATCAAAAAATCCTCAAGAGGGGAGCTATGAAGAGGACATCACAAACGAAGACATGGGGATGACACAATCTGAAATGATGAAAATGGTTCAAAATCTAGAGAACCACAAAATTGCCAATGCCATGTTCAAATACTTAAGCACGCTAGAGGAAGGAGGAGTCTAGTTCCCTTCTGACCTGGATGCAAGCACTAGTACAAACATGTCTCTTACAAATGCATCCCCAATGTCAAATTTCAATCAAGAAATGCCTCACACCACCTTGGCCATCATCCCAACCTCGCCGAATGTAAACAAGGGGAGTGCCATGTTTTGAGAGTTACAAAAGCATCACCTTGTGACCAACAAAGAGGTGGCTATCAACACCACACTAGATAATTTTATCCTAGTAAATCCATCCCACCCATACGTCCTGCTCACCTTTCATAATCCCGTCGGTTCATCTTCATTCCATGCTACACCAACATGTCAATCAAACATACAAACTTCTCTACCACAAGGAGAAGTTGGTTTGTTTGGAACAACCGAAGTTGGTGATCCTTTTTCTTTCCAGGGTAGCATACCATCTCCTCCCCCATTTCCATTCACAACCACATCACCTCTCAAATTGGGTTTTCCTCCCCTAAACATCGATAGCTTCTCATAACTAGGCAATGTGAATATCACATCAAATTCCCTCTTTTTGCCCGTAACATCCCAATAGAAAATCATGACCATTCAAACCACCGCGACAAATACATCAATCGGTCCTCAAGTATCCCAAAACATACCCTCTCAAGGACCGAGAATTTTGACCACCCCTCCAACAACCCAAATCCCAATCACCACCATAATCCTTTCACCTATCACAATGGTTGGCGTCATTCCCATTCCACCACCAATCCCACCAAAAGCCAACATGGAAAATTCATTCATCACTCTAATCCAAACCATTCAAAAGGCCAACCAACAAAGGGTACTCAAACAAAAATAGCAAGCTCAAGCTCAAGCTCAAGCCCAAGCGCAAGCACAAGTGCAAGCTCAAGCTCAAGCCCAAGCGCAGGTGCAAGCACAATACCAAGGACAACTACAACCAATCCATTTGCAAGCATACCAACAAGCCCTGCAAGATTTTCAAGCACAACAACAAGCCAAACAAGAAGTTTTGTTGGCACAACAACAACTCAACCAAAAACAAGATTTTTTGGCACAACAATAGCTAGACCAACAACAAGCTTTGTTAGCGAAACAACAACTTGACCAACAACAAATGGACCAGCAACAAGCATTGTTGGAATAATAGCAACAGGATCAACGACAAGCGTTGTTGACGCAAATGCAAGCATACCAACAAGCCTTGAACACACAACAGAGCTTGCAGAAAATGCCCACCAGTACTCCTCCCACCCATCAAACACCTCAAACACCTCAAAAAATGTTCATTCCACCACCCGATCCAAACAAAGATGTTGCAACACAAATTAAATTGCTCTCGAGCAAGTGTTGGACTTACAAGCAGGAAAAATGACAAGAACACCGGGCAACTTGTGCCCTTATCCTTTCAAAAAAAGTCTCACCATGGTACCATTCCCAAAGGGGTTCAAGATCCCCAAATTTGACAAGTATAATGGAATGGGAAACCCTAAAACCATGTCAGAGAATTTTAGGTGCATTGCATGGAGGTTGCATATGATGACACATATCTAATGTGACTATTCCCCTGAAGTCTGACTGTTCCAACCATGGAATGGTTTTCTTGCCTACCCACGGGCATTAAAACATTCGAGGAAATCATGGAAGCTTTCCATAAGAATTATGCTTTCAACATGGGTGCGGATGTTAGTTTGGAAGAACTATCAACACTCAAACAAAGAAAAGGAGATTTGTTCACATCCTTCTTGCAAAGATGGTGATCCAAGGCCAATCAAAGCAAGTGGGCCATGCCAGAAGAACAAAATTTTGCACCATCATATCTAATCTAGATGAAAACTTGGCCTTCTACTTGAAAATGCAATGCATCACATCATATGATTAACTAATCCCAAAGGTGCTCAACATTGAAAGAGCCCTTACTGCGCGAGGAGGCGCATCAACATTCACTCCACCATAGGATAACCACCCATCTAACAATTATAATGATAAACCTCAAACGTGGTCGAGGAACAAAAATATCTCAAATGACGGTGTGGTCGACGCTAAAGTGGTCATTAGTGCCCCTAAGTAGAACATCCAGACCCATCATCAATCACAAAATCATAATCACAAAAATGTGCAGACTAATGCGGTGGTAGTGCATCAACAACCACTTCCCACCAATCAAATCAACAAATTGGGTAATCAAGGAGGACCACCTCCCCGAGGAAAATATCCCCGCAAGAGGAAGTTCATGGCCCTCGAGGAGTCTATCGAGTCTATAATGAAGAAGTTGGTCAAGGAAAACTTGATCAAAGTCTCTAACTCTAAGCAGTACGTGGAACCCATGACCAAACCACCATGGTATAATGAGAACCTCCTTTGTGACTTTCACAAGGTCAAAGGACATACCAATGCCAATTGCACGAGGCTAAAGAACATCATCCAAGACCTCATTGAGGATAAGATTATCAATATGGAGTAGCCAACCAGAAACCAAGACTTGAAAATATACACGAATCCGATGCCAAACCACAACCAAGGAAATAATCAGGGGAACAATAAGGGCAAAGAAAAAATATGCTAGTGCTAAACTAGTGTATGAGGAGATAGTTGGATGTTTCAATGAAATGGTCACACTCATAAATGTCAAAGGAGCCAACAATGACTGTGGAGTCACCATACATGGCAGAAAGGTTACCATTGCCAGGGCACCAGCTAAGACCCCCTTTTCTAATACAAAATCCATCCCCTATGACTACAATGTCATTGACCAGCTGAAGAGAACCCCCGCCCAAATTTCCATCATGGAACTATTGAAAATTTCCGCTGCCCATAGGAAGATCCTTGATGAAGCATTAGTTGCATCCACCATCTTCGCCACCCTTGACATAGAGCAGTTTAAGGCTATGGTGGGTAACATCATTACCCCAAACCTCCTTACATTCTTTGACCAATATTTCCCCCCACAGCCATCTCATAACTATGCACTCCACCTTCAAGTGCTAGTCCATAAAAAGAAAGTTAAAAGAGTCTTGGTAGATGGAGGTGCAGGCCTGAACATTTTCTCTCTTCAACTTATAAAGAAATTGGGATTCGTCAAGGATTACATGAACAAGAATAAGATCATCACAATAAGGGTGTATGATGATCAAGAAAGAGTGTCTCAAGGCACTATCAAAATCCCCATCCAAGTGGGACTGACAACTATGGAGACCACCTATCAGGTCCTCGACCTCGACCTACCATATAACATCCTCCTTGGACATTCGTGGATCCACGGAATGAAGACGGTGGCCTCAACATATCACCAATGTATCAAGTTCTCACACCAAAATAAGGAGGTCACTATATATGGGGATCCCGAACCTTTTACCTACTACAAAAAATTGGAAGCCAAGTTTTATAAAATCCCCCAAGTACCAAAAAATGATGAAGGCCTGTCCACTTCATACATCAACCCATCCAACCTCACTTCCACTTCTATGATAGAGACACCTGCCATCCCTAACATATCCGACATCAAGAACATGATCCAGGACAATGGATGTGGTGACTACAGAATTAAAATAAATGCATTTGTTGTAGGAGAGTTACCACAATCTCTTAGGTCGCATGGACAACCTTAGCCAGCTGAAACACCTGTCCACACTGTTAGGGCAGACCCTTCTAGATTTCGCCATTAGAGGGATCTCAATCGAGAAAATGTGGATGAGGGAGACATCTCAAACACATTATACCAAGATGAAAGGCCCACCCCCACCCTACCCATGGATGAAACTAACAGAGGGTTGCAAATGATGTTTGGTATGGGCTATAACAGGAACGAAAGCCTTGGAAGAAATAGTGATGGATGGCTAGAGCCCATCATTGTAGAAAGAAGGATGCGAAACCTTGGCCTTGGGTATACTCCTCTAATTATAACCATATGTGGCAGAGGTACTCCTAGTAGGGCAGTCAAGAACTCTCCTCAAGTGTCAATAACTACCCTTAGACCACCTGTTTGCCTAGGCATCCCACTGGACAATTTCACCTTTGACATCACTGATGTTTGTGCCAGTAGTGATGATGATGACACCATAGCTGACCTTCCTAGGCTCTTTGAGGATTACACCCTTCTAATGATTAGTGCCTCACCCACTAAGTCAAACCAACAAACCTACCAAATCACCTTAGTACACCTGCAACTCATCGATCACGACCAATGAGGACCACCAATTCTAGACTCATTTGAAAATGATGAGGTGCTCTCAGAATTCATGGGACTAAGGGATACGGTCCCATGTGGGGATCATAAACCAGGCTTCAACATCACATTGGACACCCAAGCATATTATGGGGAGACGATTGAATCCTTCAGTCGCAAAAGGAAAATATTGAGAATAAGCTCGGGGTTATTGAGCGAAAACCACATTGTGGCACTTTCTAATCACAAAATAGTAAAAATAAAGGATGCATCCAATGGTGAAAATATCTTTGAGGCACCGGAGGATGAAGGATTCAATCTCCCCCCTACTACTCTACATCAAGAAAAGTTAGCAGTCCCGGCAGAGCAGTGCAATCCTGTCAACCTAGGAATGGAAACAGAACCACAAATCACATTCTATGCTCAAACACTTCATAAAGAAGAACAAGAATTGTTGGCTACATTATTATGAAAAAGAAAGAAAAACTTTGCATGGACCTATGCTAACATGCCAGGTTTGGATCCTAAGGTGGTGGTTCATCATTTGACTATGTTGATGCCACCAATCGTAGGGAAACCATTGATTCTATACATCTCAGCAACGACAACTGCCCTTAGTGCCCTTTTAGCCCAACATGATGGAAAGGGAACCGAGCGGGCAATTTACTATATTAGTAGAACAATGGTGGGGCATGATCTCAACTACACATCGATAGAAAAATATTTCCTGGCAGTGGTGTTTGCAGCCCATAAATTTAGACACTACATGCTAGCTCATCAAATTAAGCTAATTGCCAATATAGACCTCCTCAAGTATCTATTGTCAAAAGAAATGCTTACAAGCAGAATGGATAAATGGGTTATGATACTATCTGAGGATGATATTAAGTATGTAGAGAAAAAAGTGATCAAAGGACAAGTAATTGCGGACCAGCTAGCAGAGGCTCCAATATATGCAAAAAACTCGCTCATATTAGAGTTTCCAGATGAGTCCCTTTTCAATCTCGATGCAGCTAACCATTGGAAACTATACTTTGATGGCTCCCACATGCAACATGGGTCAGGAGCTGATGTGTTCTTCATCACCCCACAAGGAGACTGTATACCAAGATCTTACAAGTTGGCATTCCCTTGTACAAACAACATTGCAGAGTATGAGGCTTTAACCATAGGTCTCAAGATTTTGGCACAGTGGCAAATCATGGCATTAAAGGTCTATGGAGATTCACAACTCATCATTAACCAAGTCAATGGTGAATACCAAACTAAAGATGATAAGCTTGCGCCATACAAAAAGGTGGTAGAGAGCCTCAAAGAATCATTTATCGATATCACCTTTGAGCAAATACCGAGGGAAAATAATAGAGTAGCTGATGCAATGGAAACAATCAGATCCTTGTTGGATATCCCTCGCAATGTCTCAAAACACGAATAGCTTATCATACCCATTTCAAGGTACCAAAGTTAGAATATGTGTGTGAACTCATTGGGCCCGATGATCTTTGGTACCATGAAATTTACACCTACCTAATATTAGGAATCATCCCAACTGGCATTACCCTGAACCTCAAGGGAACCTTTGTCAAAAGGTCCTTACAATTTGTTATCCTAGGAGAAACCCTTTTCCAAAGAAGCATAGATGGAACCTTGTTACATTGCTTAAAACTTGAGGAGGCCTTGACTTCTTTGACTGAGTGGTATGACCTTGGCCAAGAAGGTGTTGAGAACTGGATACTGCTAGCCGAAAATGGAGAGAGAGGCACATGACTTCGTCAAAAGGTGTCTACAGTGTCAGCAACATGGGGACCTTATTCATGCACCAGCTCAAGAGTTGCATCATATCCTAACACCATGCCTCTTTTCATAGTGGGGGTTCGATCTCATAGGTAGAATCTCACCCACCTCATCCAATGACCACAAGTTCATCATCACCACCATCGAATATTTCACAAAGTGGGTCGAAGCAATTCCCATGACCTACATCACTGGAAAGAAGATATCCAAGTTCATCCTGAACTACCTCATTTGTCGATACGGTTTTCCCCAGTCCATTATCTTTGATAACGAGACACCTTTCAAGAATCAGGATGTCTGTGACTTGTGTGAAAAATTCAAAATCCAACACCGCTTTTCCACACCATATTACCCACAAGGAAATGGCCAGGCAGAAGCTACCAATAAAACCATTCTGAAGATCCTTAAGAAAATAGTCAATGACTTTGGTCGTGACTGGCATCTGTAGTTAAATCCTGCCTTATGGGCCTACCACACCAGCATCTGCATGCCAACAGGCGCCACCCCATTCTCCCTGGTCTATGGATCAGAAGCCATCCTCCCTATTGAGATTGAGCTTCCATCACTAGGGATATCATTGGAAAACCTCATCACAGATGAGGAATACAGGGTCGCAAGACTAAATGAGCTGGAGTTACTAGATGAATGATGCATGGATGCCCTCAATCATCTACACGCCTACCAGAATCACCTGAAACGGAGCTACAATAAGAAGATCAGGCAACACACCTTCCAAGTCAGAGACCTTGTGCTAAAAGAGAACCAAAATAATGTACCAAACCTAGATAACAAAGGAAATTTTGAAACCAACTGGCTGGAACCTTTCATCATCACCGCAAGCTATAAATCAGGGGCATATTAGTTTTTGACACTGGAGGGCGAGCCTCTACAGGAACCCATGAATAGTTGTCATCTCAAAAAGTTTTATGCCTAAGAACTTGTTAGGTATAAAACCAAAAAATACAAAAACAATCAAAAAAATGACCTAAAAAAATGGTTACCTTGATGAAAACCTGGCGAATAGGCATCTTGGCGACAACAAAAAAATCAAAAAATACAAAGAAAAATAAAAAATCAGAAAAAGGATTGAAAATAGTAAAGAAAAAATCATCCTCTAGTGAAAACCACTTTGGTGGTGCTTTGGACAAGTACCTTGGTGAAAACCTAAAAAACAGACGTCAAGTGTAAATAAAACACTCTCTATCCACCAGGATCTGTATGAATCATTCATCCATTCCATCACATTTCATTAATCATCCATAGACCCATCCACTGGCATCCATATCGTAGCCTCAGTTGGTGTCCATATCATATTCCACCATAGTACTACTTGGAATATTCTTAAGGTCAGTTTTTCCTACCTTTATCAAAGTAGTCTATCGCACCACGTTGGGGGCATGTTCTTGTATCGGCATTGGATCAAATTCGTGTATATTCTTGAAATCTTCTCGAAACGTCAAAAATTCAAAAAAAAAAAATCATCAAAAAACTAAAAAACATCAAAAAAATCAAAAACCAAAAACATTCAGAAAGGTCATTAAAAATTCAAAAAAATCAGAAAATCAAAAATCCAAAACATCTCAAAAATCATTCAAAATAAAAAATAAAGTCACCTTGTCCGAACTACCTCATCTCTGAGCTTGAATGTAGGCAAGGTTGATCTTTGATCATCCCCCGAGACAGTTAGGGTCAGTCCTTAGGCGTTCGTCGCATTGGCAATCTATTTGCCTATCTATTTTATAGTTAAGGTCAGTCCTTAGGCATTCATCGCATTGGCAATCTATTTGCCCATCTATTTTACATTTAGGTCAGTCCTTAGGCATCTATCGCAATGGAAATTTATTTGCCAATCTATCTAATCATTGAGTCAAGTACATCATCAGTCAAACTACATGGTCTCTACGTGTATAATGTAAGCAAGGCTAATCTACGGATCAGTTCCCAAGACCCCTAGGATAGGTCATTAAGTTAGTCTCTTCGTCATAAACCTCGAAAATACCAAAAACAACCTCAAAATCCAAAATGGTGCACCCATTATCTCGCTTTAACCCATGATTTTTCATCACTCATAATAAATCAATTGTCGCTTTCACCCTTTGGTGAGTCAATCAGAAGCAAGTCTAGTAGGTTCCAAAGTGAACACTCTAATCGTCAGAGTCTTGAAAGTCTAGATCAGTGAGTCAAAAAGTTGGTCAACTCAGAATATCAATAGCTTATCACCCAAATCATTCCCATCAAAAACCCTGATCATGGCATGTCCTAGGATGAAGCTTTCCTACGATGGACATACACATCAGGTACCCTGTAATAGTGTAGTCTTGGCAAGCGGTATGAAGAACATCAGCTTGTTTGGTTTGCTTTAGTTGGTCTTTTTTTTGGACTTATCTTATTTTGTGCTCGTTCCAAGGACCTCTCGGTGATGCCTAAAAAAAATAGGTTTAGAGAGAAAGGGAATGAAACAGAGATCATTGTATCTTTTATTTACTATGCTTGCAGGATACACTTGTAAAATAGCTTAGTAGCATGCGCTTTGTTTAGTATGTGGGGACGATGTTTTCGATATCTTGTTGACCACATAGGAAGGCTTGCTTTCCTATTTTTTGGCTCGAGATGTTTAGAATGTTTGAAGTATATCCTGAAACAATTACATATGCTAAGTGTGAACAAGAATACCCCTATCTATTTGTCAAGTTAAATTCCATCACACTAGGTACCGCACCATCTTGGTCCTCTATACCTTGATGCATCATACATATGTGTGTTATCAAACATAATGTAATTGACCCTTTGAAAATATCAACTCCTAGCAATGCAAATCACCATCATTCGAACTAACTATTTGATTATAAAATTATTCTATCTTCCTTCCATACTAACATGGTATCATGATAGTAATCAAAACATCGCCAATGCATACACTCTACATCTACATAATCATTAGCATATTGCATCATATCATTATCTTAAGTTAGGAGGAATAATATAAATTTCTTATTTTAAGCATCTTAAGAAAGCATTACATCGTACATAATCATTTGCATCCATTACCATTTACATATCATTACACCATTATTAAAATACATTACATCATTAAAACATGAAAAATATACAAAAAGAAATGCATCCATACATCATAGGAACATCTCATAGCATGATAATAAAACTGCATATCGTACATTTGTACCATACATATCATAAAAAGGAAAACCATCTCATATATATCATCAAAAATACACTGTTATGATACAAATCGGATCAAGTGTACATCGAATACATGGTACAGTAAGGCCAAAATAGTGCAGCCTCTAAATCAAAAATGTAAAACTGTCTGTGATCAAAAGGGCTAGCCCTGCTGACTGTTGCCCTCCCCCACCTATCTAGCACTGTGATCCTCTATCAGCCGCTTCACTATCTGCAAGGAGAAATCTGGCACTCTACCTGTTGA
Source organism: Sequoiadendron giganteum (assembly GCA_007115665.2). NCBI lineage: Eukaryota > Viridiplantae > Streptophyta > Pinopsida > Cupressales > Cupressaceae > Sequoiadendron > Sequoiadendron giganteum. Next base: position 179,775,582 of record CM021106.1, on the reverse strand, counting down.
TGGCACTGCCTGTCGGTAGTGTTGCCGATAATACTCAACCTCTTTGATAGCCTCTCTGTATTCCCGAATGTCAACTGATCGGCCCCGGGATGTGGAAGCTTTGCTCTCTAGCTATCTTTGTCGACCAATCTCCTGATCCCTCTTGGATCATGCTTGATCTCTATCAGTTGTAATTATAATAACCTATTGCCAGGGCTTATCCCGCTCTGCTGTCAAAACCTATACCTGGCCCTGGAGCTGCTGAATCAGTGCATCTCGATGATCTAGCTATGCTACTGACTGATGTTGTGGTACCACCTGATTGCTGACTAATGTTGTGGTACCACCTGAGGCTTCCCATCAGGTCGTACTGGACCCTGTGCTTCGTGTGTCAGAGGTGACTGTTGAGGAGGTGGTACACCTCCCTGACCTCTGCCTATTTCCCTGCCTCTAGCCCTCTGACGTGGAAGCACTATCCTAGGAACTATCAATCTCAATGGAGGTCGAAACCATTTCCTATATGCTAGAGTCACCCCTATGTATGCTAGCCCCTGATCATATGGCCATGACCAGGCCACTAATAGTCTTAATGAGGACACTGCCTCCCCTACTAGAATCGACTGCCCCCATGTTGTCTCCTTTGCGGTACGAGCTAAGATGGCCATGTACTGATCATCGGGTATGTCCTGCACCTCACCAAACTATCTGGCTACCCTGTCAAGAAGGTACCTCTCTACCATGGAGTGCTCTCGGCCCTAAATAAATCTATCCTTATGAGCAAAGAAGAGTTGTTGTGCATCATCGTACCACAGACCTATACCCATCCATGGCCTCCATATGAACACTGTCATCTCATCCAAAATCTATCGCCAGTGGGCTATACCATCTGTAACCATGTGGGTAAAGTGAATCTCTCCCCTTCCATACTACCACACCACGGGATCATCAATATCTATAACAATCGGTGTCACAATTGGGTGAAGCATTGGGATCCGCTCCCATGCCCAAATATGTAGAAGAGTCAATCCGGTCCCAAGAGCCTAACCATCCAGGCAGAAAAACTCGTGCAGATCTCTGTACAAGGAGGCCAACAATATTGGTCCCCAGGAAAAGCACTCTCGATAAACACACATCCAATGCCATACCAATCCCCAACCTAGATTGAAATATCGACCACACCGATCAGGAGCTACAAGACTAGAAATAATAGAAGCCACAATCAACCTCTAGGTAGGAGCGATACCTTGGTATCGCTCCAAGTCTATCTGACCATCACAAAGGACAAGCTCAATAATGCCCATAACATCGAAGTAGGAATCCCTACCCTCCTCTAGATCGTAGATCACTCGAGCTCCATGAATGGGTAATCGAAGGATGCACCAGACATCCTCAAGGGTAATAATGGCCTCACCAGTAGGAAGATGAAAGGATGACATCTCGTTGTGCCACCGCTCGACCAAGGCATGCATCATACCCAGATGTGCCAAATAGCAGACATATGCAACATGCCATAGCCCAAGAATCCCAAGCTGCTCCTGGAGATATATGTGCATACCCTGTAATCTCTCGAGTACTGTCCACCAGTGCTCCCTCGAATGAATGACCTCATGACTCTTCTGCACAAGGAAAGAAGCCGCGTTCGTTTCCCTAAAGAAAATCTGCTACTCGTAACGCATTTCACCTTTGAAACAACAAAAGTGATGCAATTTGTAATGTTCCAAACTACGTCGCTTGGTAGAATTTGGCACCCCATTTTGACAAATTGCGTCGTGCAGTGCTATTTGTGCATGCGGCCGAGTTTGGTGACCGAAACCCTAAAATCCTAAACTACGTCACGCGACGCTCTTTGCATAAGCGGTTCTGTATAGGACCGCAGGCCTCGACTTTGTAGTTTCTGTGGTGCTATATCGCGCTGCACCACCTAGACCGAACCTAAACTTTTAATTAGTGCACGAATAACAAGAAATTCAAAAGTCAGATAGGGGTACATACCACGGGTCCTGCGCCAACTGGTCGTTGATGCACTCGTACCCGCTCTAACATGTGCAGAGGAAGTTGTCGTTGTGCCATCTTGACCAAGATTCAAAGCTCAAGGTGTCAAATGTTTAGAGGATTAAGATTGAAAATGCATTGAAAGTGACCCCTCAAGGTCTATTTAAGCCTGAAAATTAGGGTTTTCTTTTACCTAATTTGACCTTCCAACTAGGGTTTTGGTCTTTCGATCGCATTTTGATCCAACTGAAATCCATCCTACATCCTTTCTCGCATTTTAATGCATTTTTCGGCATTTTGGGGCATTTATGGCCTCTCAGGAACCTTATCAACTCTTATCATGAGATCATCCAAAAAATATCAAAAATTTTGTCCGATCTCTCGAAGGGGCAATATCCAGTAATATCCTTCTACTGAGGCAGCAGTGGGGCATCTGAAAATTCAAGAAAATCTTGAACTTTGATCACAACAATTTATTCTTTGAATCAATGCAACAAGTACATTGCTTCAAAGAGGGGCAAAATGTAGACATGGAAAATGTACATTTTCAGTTTGACACACTTGATCCTGATTACTAACATCATTTCTTCTTGAATCATACTTTCAGCACTTCATCATATTCTGTCTCTTAATCTAATGAATCATTATTCATCTAATTAAGTCCTCTTCCTCTAATGATTAAATTAATCAATTTAATTTAATTAACCTTACCTTTCTATTTAATTAAATAAATCATTTTATTTGATTAAAATCCCTAAATTCCTCTTATTAAATTAAATAAATTAAACCTTATTTGATTTAAGGTAACATATTCTTTTTTGGTTAAATAAATCAAATCATTTATTTTATAATCTTTTCCTCTCAATTCTTGACTTAAATCAATTCATAAATTTAATTCTAAATTGTCACATCATCTAATTCTTCATTAAATTAGTCAAAACCATGATTAAGTTAATCCCTCTCATTAAAATCCTCTAGAGAATGCAAGTTGCACAATAAATCAATTACTTTGATTTGTTTAATTCTCTATTTTCCCTCACATGGCATCAAAAGGGAATATTCCCTCATTTGAATTCAAAAAGGCCAAGTGGACTTGGTCCTTCCAACAAGGCATTTAAGGCCTCTTACATGCCCTTAGCCTTGAGCCAAGTGACATTAACTTCATTTCCCTTCCCTCTTCAAAAATTCATTTCACAAATTGAAATTCAAACTAAATGCATTATTGGCACTTTGGCCAAAATGTGCACAACCACTAACCATTCACATCATGACATGTGGCACTCAACCACTGGATTGAAAGTTAGTCCCACATTGCTCAAATCTCACTTTCTCTTCCAAATTGGAAGTTATAAATTGGAGGCTTCTCTCCTCATTTCTCATCCATAATATTTATGCAAAGTTACTCTCTTCACATTGAGAGCTAATTTTTCCCATTTCCCTCAACTATTCATCATCTTCAAGATTTGCAACAAGGTTATGCTCAAATCTCTTTGGGAGATTTGACCATTGCTCAATCACTCAATATTGCAGCTTAGGAATTGGGAAGGGGCCAATGGCAACATTCCATTGGCACCAATTCCCCCATGGGATCACTATTCTATTTACTTAATTAGGATTATCACTCGCTTATTTAAGTTTTTGTTCTTCATCATTTCCTAGTCTAAGTTAAATAGATGGATTTTGTGGGGAATATATCATGCTTGTTTTCATATTGAGCTAACAATTTAACATGTTTGTCTCTCTTGTGCATTTGTAGGTTTAGGGTTTCACAATCACTTAGTTGCATTTCTTGTTTATCCTTATCAACCATTGGAATGGCACTTTCAACAATAGTCTCCCAAGAATTTCTTAGTCTAGTGGAATGGAGAAATCTAGCCCTTTTCTTTGGCCTCTCCTTTTCAATTTGTTTTCTCACATCATCCCAATTGAGGGGTTGGGGTTGTACTATTTGTTTCCTCTCTAGATTAAGCTTTAACCATGTCAGGGCAGTAGGGGGAGTTACCACTTGAGTAGAAGAAGATGTCACGGGAGAGAGGGGTTGCCAAAGTGCTACCTTGGGTTGAGAGTCAACCTCTTGTTGTTTCTCCTTTTCTACCTTTTCCTTGACCAATTTTTCTGGTTCATAATCTGCTTCTCTTTCTTGTTCTATTTTCACCAATTTTTCTTCTTCCAATCTCTTCTCCTCCAACAGTTGATCTCTTTTTTTCCAACTCTTCCACCCTTGCACATGCCTTGGCTGTTTTTTTATCAATTTTATCTTGGTCCTCTTCTTCCATTATTTTCAACTCCAGCTCTTATTCTTTCTTCCTTCGAGCCTCCTCCATTTCTTTGAATTTGACTTCAAGGACTTCTTTCTCCCTCCTTTGTTGAGCCTTCTCTTCCTCTAGCTCATGGATTTTCTGCAACAATGCTAACTTATCTCTTTCTTCCTTGGCTTTTTGCTCTGTTTCTCTTTGCAACAGAAGATCCTCCTTTTCTTTTTGCTACCTTGCTAACTCTTCTGCCTTTGGAAAAGCTTCTAAATCTTGTTGTTTGGCAAGCATATCAGCTTTGGATTTGGCCTCTGCTTCTTGTTGTTTTTCTAGTTCCCCAACTTGTGCTTTAGCATCTGCTTCATTCTTTGCATCCTCGAACAACTTCCATTAGTATTTTGGAGTTAGGACATGTTCAGTCTCAACTTCTTTAGTGTCATTAGTAGATTTAGTTACAAGAGGCTCATTATCCGATTGAGTGGTCTCTAAATCACAATTGACATCATGAATTTCAACTTCTTTTTCTTTTCCCTTCAGAGTTTCTACTTGCTCATGAAGACTACTTGCAGGTATTTGCTTGACAGGTTCTTGAGTGAAAGAAGTTTGAGAAGAGGAGCCTTCTCCAACTGTCGTGGTCTCCATGCCTTGTGATTCATGGAATTCCTGAGCAAGTATTTATGGAACAACATCTCCTCCAGAGCTAGGAGGAAGATACTCTAATTTCTCCTTGGGATTTTTTCTCCTCTTGGTCCTATTGTATCCTTGTGTAGCTCTAACCTTTCTCTTCTTTGAAACTTGAGCTTGTGGCTCCTTTACTTTCATCACCACCCATTGGATACCTCTATCCATTACTGTTCTAGAAATTTGTTTTATGTCTATGAATTCCTCTTCATCCCAATTGATGGGGGCCAGGTCTTTAGTACCAATGTTTTCTCCTTCATTCCCGAGATCCAAATTTATACCATCATCTGATAATGCATAAGGAATATCTTCTTTTACCCCATACTCAATCATTTGTGGGATGGACAACCTTTCATAGCTCCTCTTTCTAACATCATAGTCATCTTGTAAGTCAATCCAAAAATCCTCCAACAAATTATAATGTTTGTCAAAAAAATGGAATCTAGAGCATTCATTTTGTGCTTTGGATAAAAATAGCTCAACTCTTCACATATTGCCTTGGCAGCCACATTGTGAATACAACAATATTCTCCCAACTTCATAGGGAAACTGTGGCATCCTAGCTTATGTTTGATGGCAAATCTAGCATTGACTCCTAAGGCCTAATATATGAATTCCATGAGGACAATCCTGCCATTGGAACACCTTGGGAGTAAGTGAGGATGGCCATCAAATAATTCCAACCTAAAGTATGAGAACCTGGGATATTGGATGTACCAATGTACCCATTGAGCAATAAAAGCCATAACATCTCTAATTAACTTGAATCCAGCATCCCCAGTCAATCAATTGATGATGACATAGAGGAATGCATCATTGACCCTTCTATGGTGTAGCTTTGATGTTTGTTGGGTCAATTGGTAATAATGGATCCACACCTTCTGTTGTCCAGGAGCTTCTCCCAATACCTCCACTGCATTCAACCCAAGAAAGATACCCATCCTTGTAGCAACATATATGACATAAGAAGTCACAAAGAAACTCTTTTTTTCCCTTACCCTTAACATCTGATTGTGAAAATTGTCAGATAAGATCATGCACCAATCAAATTGATGTCTACCATCAAAAATAGCTTGACTGAATGGGAACATCTATTCCTTGAAGCATTTAGAGTCCTTCTTTCCAAACACCCTTGAAAGCATCAAAATTAATTTATCCACTTCCTTCTTGAAGTCTCTTCTCTTAGGTTGTTCAGGCATCTTGGCTAAGGACTTCTTCTCGGTCCTCAACCACTTCTTGTTTACATGGGATCTATTGAATTTTTTATTCTTATTGAACATCTGTAATGCTGCTTCAGTCACCTGATTTGGGTTCCTTGGAGTAGGTGCATTAAATATGTACCTCATCATCTATGGGGATAGATCAATTATTACATTTCCCTGTTGATCCATGCATTGCCTTGATACATAATTGTAAGCTCCTACTACAGTCAAGATGAGCTTTGGGAATTGGACTAACAAATCGAAGAGTGTAACATGAGCTAGCCTAGATTGGACTATTCTTTATGTCCTTCCAGTCCCTTCTTCCGCAAAGGTCTCTAGAGTCAACTCCTCACAATTGAAGGATTCCAAGTTAGTAGTTGTAATATCTACCAATTCTAAATCTAGCTTACTAGTTGTGGGAGTGGAACTTTGATGTTTTTATCTCAAAGTATAAGGTAGTTTTTCCACCTTTATCTTCTTTGGCTTCACCTATCTTGAACTCTCTATAGCTTGGCCTTCCATTTGTGAATTTTTTTGTAGATGCACCTGACATTGTTTACTCCTGCAAGACAACCCTGGATTAGATCAATAGAAAGCATGAAAATCAATATTAGAAGACTTAACCTTCATTTTGTTTTGTCCTTCCCTAGGTATCCTTTTTCACTTAGTAAAATTTGAAGGTTTATCAAAGGCAGAACCACGAAAGGGGTCAATATTTGAAAGCTTCTAGTATTTGCGGGATCGGAGTTAGGATGAATGTCAAAACCGGGACAAGGATCATAATCAATATCGGAGCTGGGACTGAAGTCAAAACAAAAACCAAACCCAAAATATTAACAAGTTTCAAATCTTTCCTCCATTCTGGTTCCACTTTCGACAGTGTAAAGGATGTAAAAATCCCATTGGAGGTGGGTTTTAGAACCAAATATGAACTTTCAAATAGACATCAATAGGTCAAATGCATTCCTGGATCTGCTTCTGCCTGTTATCATTAAGAATGGCACAATATTAATCAAGCATCTAAAACAAGGTCATATGATGGGTTGATGAGGCTTAAAAAAAAGGCGTGAATCCATCATTAATATTACTATGGGAAGACCAAGCCAACCAAGGTAGAATATTGCAAAGACGGTGCACAAACCCTAGTTTGCACAACTCGTCGACTCAAGAATTTAGGGAATCAAAAACCTGACATGGAAATCATTGAGTCAACATACGAATAAGATGGGGAGGGCCTTTAAAAAAATTTTGAGACCTTTAAAATATTCAAAACCTACCAAAGATGAAACCCTAAACAAAACTAGGGCACGATAGTATGAAGACCACCAAAACAAGAAAACAACAGCAGTGACCAAAAAACAAACAAGAAAAGAGAAAGAAAAACCAAGAAATGAAAGGGAAAGACAAATGGAAAAGTAAAACACAAAAATGGGTGAAGATTCACGAGAAAGCTCTCATGAACACATGAAGAACACAACAAGGAACAAAACAAGAAACAAAATGCAAAACGAAGTGGGAGAAAAACTCCACCTACCTCAAATTCTACCAAACTAGATGAAAAATCAATCCAAATCCGCTTACAGATGCTTTCCCTTGACCAAATCATGCTCTAGTTTTTGAATTTCTGCTCTAGTTCACAAAAATAACTTAGGAAATAATAATAATGTGCCTCTTAACCTTAATTAAGGTTTTTAAATCAATTTCATACATGTGGAGGGCCTGTAATTAATGTCATTAATGCAGTTGATTGGTCACAGGATCAGAGCAAGAATGAGCACATAACAATTGTATAACAAAAGTAAAATGGAGAAGAAGAAAACAAGAAAGTGGAGGCAGGATCAGGATCATAATCAGTCAAGAAACTTTTGCAAACTTCTCGGTTTAGTTTTGGTTCCGGTTCTGATTTTAGTTTCGCCAAAGGACGAAGAAAATACAAAGAACGAAAGGGAACGAGAAAATACAACATGGCGGGATTGAGACCAAAGGAACCAAGCCTAAAACAAGACAAACGGAAAAAATACAAAGGTGGGGGCGGAGACAGAAGGAGAAGCGGACTTGGAAGTTTGCAAAATTATAAGTTCAAAATCTGATCTAGATCCGATCTTGTCAAAGCAAAACAACACCAACCAAAGACAAAACACAAAAAATTCAACGAGATCAGGACAAAGGCCAGGCTTGTCCCAAACGAAACAAAGAGAAATGACAAGAGAATAAGGAAACAAACGAGAGTGGGATCAGAATCAGATTAGGACATGGAACCTTCACAAGTTTTGAATTAAGGTTCAGTTCCACTTTCGCTTCCGCCAGAGCAAAAGAACAAGACAAAGATTTAGGAAAAAATAACAACTCCTAAGTCTCGAACAAAAACACCAAGGACAAGAAAATAAGGGGGACCCATTTTGACCAAAGATAAGATGGGGTGGTTATGCAAGGCATAAAAAATGGTGACTCAGTTGAGAAAAATGGTTTACCCATTTTCAAGACACTAAAGAATTCAGTCAATCAAAACCTCTCGTTCATGAATTTTTTACACTCAAGTGTGATCAGTCATAGCAAACAAGGTTGATTTGGAATCTCAAATGTAAATCAGCATTAACTAATTCGAATCTGAGTGTATGCATGTATGGTGCATCTTTCTTTTGGTAAAAACTTTCTCTATTCCTAGGCAATTGTATTCAAGATCCAAGCTATGTGAGTTGAACTCTTTTAATCTGTCATGCAATGATATCCTGGGCATTGCTTCGCTGCCAGTCAGACATCCATAGCCCCAACGAATATACCTCTAGTTATCTTAAAGCATTGCTCTACTGTCGGTTAGGCATCCATAGCCGCGATAGAGATACTTGAACCGCCCTTCTTATTTTGAGCTTGTCATTATTCAATAATTCTCTTTTCTTTCTCATTTCATAAGCTTTTCTTGAAGGAATTATTTTATTAGCTCTTCTCAATACTCAAATTCAACAACCTAAAATTTGGGGTTGAGAACTACAATGGACATCATGACAGTGTCAGTATTCAAAATTTGCACTCAAATCTAAAATATAGTCACCTAGAGACAAATGAGCTTCTATGTAGAACAAATGTTCTTATCTATTTTGTGACAGATTCAACTGTGGTTCATGAGATCTCTTACAATATACTTGTTTGTGTTTAACCTATCAGACCATTATACAAAAAGAACATGTCACATGTCATGAAATGAAAAAATTTCAACAAACATACTTGAAAACAACTCAACCAACTTCTCTACTAGTACCTTCAGTATGCTTCAAATAAATTCACCCATCACTTGAATTAGATAAAATGAAAACCCCATAAACAAAAAAAATGAAGAAAGAAAGAGAAGAAAACGAACACAACAGAAACAAAAACAACAAACAACAATCCAAAAGCGAAAATCAGCTAATTACATACAAAAAAACTAATCATCAGACCCCTTCATAGGTCAAAATAGTGTTTTAGAAATTTCCTGTTGATAGGAAAAGGAACAGGTTTTCTCGTTAAAGTATTTAAACAAAAATCATTCTCACAAAGGATCTCAACAATCTAATACAAACCTAACCAAAGTTGGTCAAATTTTTGGTGATCACCTTTTATTTCCTTGGCTTTATCCCATAACAGTACTAATTCTAATATTCTAAAGGCATTAATTTTTTCTCTCTTGTCAAACCAATGTTTGACAACAACTTGATGCTTAGAAAACTATTGTAAAGAAGCATCTCTTTGTTCCTCGAAATTCAGTAAGTTATTAAGCCTGGCCTCTATCCTATCATCATTTGAGTAAAAATCCTCCATGAACCTAAGGACAGGTATCTAAGTGCATAGGAAAGACTAGGTCTTGGCCATATACCAACTTAAATGGGGAGTTCTTAAGAGCGAATTTAATACGAGTTTTATCTTCCCATAGGGCATATTTTAGTTGTGTGTTCCAATCCTTAGGATTACTCTCTAATAACTTCTTAATCACTTCCAATAGATTTTTTTTAGTAGACTCTGCTACTCCATTCCCCTGTGGGTAATAATTAGAAGAATATTTCAACACTATCCTATGTTCATATTCCCATTGAATAAATTCTATAAAAGAAAAAGCGGGTCCATTGTCACATACCAGGGCAAATGGTACTCCAAACCTGGTAATAATTCATTCATTGAGAGATTTGATGACCACCTTAGTGGTGATGTTCTTACAAGGTTGGGCTTCATTCCAGTGCGTACAATAGTCAGTTGCTATCAAAATGAATTTGTGACTTGTAGATGAATTTTGGTTAATTACCCCTAGAAAATCTAATGCCCATTAGGAAAATGGTTTTACCTCATATACCGGTTGTAGGGGCATCATAGGATTGTGTTCCATGGATGCAGAAGTCTGACATGTATGACATGTCCTTACATGTTGGTGTGCATCTCGGAACACATGGGGCCAATAATAACCCGATCTTAGAATCCGACGTGCCATGGAATCAACAGATACATGTCTAGTACTGTGTCTACCATGAAATTTTGTAATGGAATGCATTTCTTTTTGTTGATCAAGGCAACATAGATAAACAAGTTCAAATATTCTCTTATACAAAGCTCCTCCTTTTAGCATGTAATGAGAACTCTTCAGCCTCAGCGCTCTCCTCTGAGTGGCATTCATCCCATCTGTACATTTTTTATTCAGAAATACCAATATCAAATCTGAATACCAAGGATCACCTATAAATGATTGTACCATGTATTGTTGACAAGTAATCTTAGTGTCCACATCTACCATTTCTTTACACAAGCCTTGTCCTCAGACTAGCTTCATTAGATGAATTTTGAGATCATATTCTTGTAGGATGGCCATCCATTTTCCTTGTCACTCCCCCAATTCACTTTGCATAAGAAGGGACTTTACAGTAAGGTCTAGAACTATTACAGTAATTTGGTTGTGGATAATATAGTGAAGAAATTTCTTGACTGCTCGTACCAGTGTGAAAGATTTATTTTCCAAAGGTAGATATCTAACTTCAAAATTCTTAAATGGAGAACTCATAAAGGCAATGGGCCTTTCATCCTCTTTTCCTTTTCTCTATGTCAGGACTACAACACAAGAGTGATCAGATGCGAAACAATAAATATAAAAAGGCTTTAAATAGTCAGGGCTAGTTAGGACCGGTGGCTTTGATATAGATTGTTTGATCTGTGAGAAGGCAGATTTAGCCTCATTTCTCCACTCAATCTTATCTTCTTTCTTCATCATTGCATTGAGAGGCTTAACAATCTCTAAAAATCTAGTTATGAGTTTCCGCACAAAATTTATCTTCCCAAAAAAGGACCTCATCTCCTTTTTAATTCCTGGCATAGTCAATTTTAGAATGGATTTGACTATGTTTGGATCAATTGAAATTCCCCTTTTTTATATTATGTGGCCTATAAATTTTCCTTTAGAAACCCCAAACACACACTTCTTTAGATTTAAAGATACAACATAACTTATGCACGTTTTAAGGACTTTTGATAAATCTGCAACATGGTTTTCCCTATCTTTAGGAAATGTAGTTAAATCATCCATATATATTATTATACACTTACAAACCAAGTATTTGAATGCCACATCCATTGCACGCTGAAAAGTAGCTCCAGCGTTGATGAGGCCAAATAACATCCTCTGTTAGGAAAATGTCCCCCACTTGGTAGTGAAAGAATTTTTCATCCTATCCTTGTAATTAACTGGGATTTGGTTATATCCTGAGTAACCATCAAGGAATGACATCATTTGAGAACCGTTGACAATCTGTAGTACCTTGTCAAGAGAAGGCAATGGGTAGTTATCCTTCTTCGATGCTTTGTTGAGGTTCCATAAGTCAACACATAACTTGATCTCCCCACTCTTCTTTTGTATAGGGACTAAATTGGTGACCCAAGTGGAATGCCTTACTGGAAATATTATTTTGGCTGACATAAGCTTGTGCACCTCTTTTTGAATTAATGTTTCAATCACGATGTTGAATGGATGTTGCTTTTGACAAAAATGCTTTGCATCAGGCTTCAAGGGAATAGTGTCAATTATTACTAAGGTGTCGAAGGTTTTAAATTCCTTGTAGCCCCAAGCATTCACTGTAATATTTTACTTTAGTGCTATTATGATTTTTTCATGGATATGTTTCCGGTAATTTTTGCCAATAAATACATTCTTTTTTTGGGCCTGAATCCGCCAAGTTAACTGATTCATATTTCCCCCCATCAGTGGTTATGGGAGATTTCTCACAAGCACAAGGATCTGAGTTAAATATCCTCTCTAATGCTACCATTCCCTTAGGAATTTTTTTTTTATTAAGTTTCATGATCCCTTCTGCATCACATATTTCTGGGTCCCAATCTCCTTGATCTTTATCTGATTCATCAATTATTTCTCCCTTAAAAACATTTGAGATTTCCAAAAAGGCAAGTATATGCTAGTCATCATCAAAGACCTAAAAATTTTGGACGTTATCTGGGATGGATGGAATCGACACTAACTCCATTGAGAATATCTTGAGCCTGGAATATTTCATAGGTTCCAAAGTGCTTGCAACAATAGAGAGAGCATCTTCAATCTAATTTCTCTATCTAGGGATCAACTTGATACCAAAAGCATCAAAGTCTTCTATTCAATTCCATATCCAATTTCGATACACAACCAGTCTCTTATTGTGATAGGTGTATTGACTATGAACCTACTTGACAATCATTTTTGAATCTCCCATAACCATTAGGGTTATCACCTTCTTCTGATGTGTAAAAATTAGACCCCTAGTGAGCGCTTCATACTCTACTACATTGTTTGTACAACCGAACTGTAGCCTGTAAGATATAAAGTATGTTTTCCCTTTCAGGTTGGTTAGTTCAATTCTTGCTCCAATCCCTATTTTGGACTTAGAATCGTAAAATTTAAGGATCCATAGCTTATCTGGAGCTAGGATTTCCTTCCTTTTGGATGCTACAGGTGGTTGTTTACAAGGAATGAGTGATGAATCAAACTGGTTCAGGCTATTTGGATTTGGAGATTGTTGTTCATGATGTTTATTAGCAAATTCATTCATATTTAAAATTGGTACAGAAATTAGTTTTTGCACCTCCTCTTGGACGGTTTTGGAACTGGGTATCTTTTCAAGCAGCCCCTTAGGAATCAGAAGATTATCAGGGGCAGGTGTGACATACAATATATGAGATTGCTTAGTTTAGTTCTGAAGATCAAAACATAGAACCTGAGCCTGTTCAACTTGCGAAGACTTTTCCTCTTGAATGGTATTAGTTCTTTTCAGGATAGTTGCATCTCTAACCTAGTATGAGAATTGATTTACAGGTTTTAATGGATAATGTTCACAAGTCTCTTTTGAATCATAAACATAGTTGAGAATATCCACAAAAGGATGGCATGCCAACTTAGAATGACCTTCATAGTGGACTCTGCACTAGTTTGGGAGTAACAAACTCCATAGATCAACCTCTTCTCACACAACCAGCCTATCATGTTGTAACCTTCTAATCAAAACCTATTGGTTAATAGTGTCCATTAGGTCCTTGTGTTCTAGAGGTTGTAGGGTATCAGGAATGAATATTGAAAATGTCATGATTTCCTCTTTCTTATATAATCCTATCTCTATTTCAAAATAGGCTACCTTGTTAGGAAAATCATACTCAATGATCATATGTTTGAGACGAGGCTCACTTTCAATCCTAATTTGTGTTCCTACTCCTTTCCATGGCAGCCACATATGTGAAAATTCTAAGGATAAGTAACCCCCAATAATTTTCATTAGATCTCAGCTTAGAAGCATATTGTATGTCTTAGGAATAACAACTACATTGATATCCATGTAAGTTTGGATCCGTGGGTTTGACCCAACCTATACATGAATATTTTTTAATTCCCCTACTAAATTAACCTTAGTTTTGTCTAGTTGTTTTACCTTCTTATGATTTTGAGTTGGAATTAACGCCAAATTTTTACAAATGGAAAAGGGCATGACGTTACCTGAGGCTCAAAAATCCAATAGGAAATTGTGTAGATTCTTCTCGAAGATCCGTAGGCTTAACAAGAATGGTGGGGTTCCTGCCTTTCCTTTGTACAAGGCCATGTTCATTTCATTGGTTGGAGTCGCCTTGCTTTTTCCTTTCGACCAATCTGCTTCTTCCAAAGCTCTCAACATGATGTTGTGTTGGGCAGGGCACCACTTCAAGATGTCAAATAATGACAATGAGGTCATTTGCTTTTGCATATATGAAATAAAATAAAATTCCATCTCATTTTTCATTTGATATTTAGGAATAAAAGATGAATTACCTTTATTTTGGAATTTAGGTGGTCCTTTAGGTGGAGGCGGGTTGTTATCCGCATTCCGGTTGGGTGGAACTATAGTATTTGGAGGGGAAGACGTGGTGAATGGTATTTTATTTTGATTCCTCACGAAATGGCCTCCCTTGGTTTGGAAGGCCTGAGCGTCGTAGGTATCCTCTTTTGGTTTGTTCTCCCCCTACATGGAGAACTAGTATTGTTTGTCAATGGTTTGAAAATTCATGGTTGTATCCATTGACCCGCCACTTTTGTTAGTATTTCCTTGTGGCGGGTGGGAATCATCTTGTGCTTTTTTATTTACCTTCTCCATTTCAGGTTAGTTGACTTTAGAATGTGAAGTAGTATCATGCAACCTACACCAATTTATCATTAGGTTTAAGTCTACAACATTTGCACTATGAGGCTTTTCCTCATTAGCTTGATAATTGTGGGATACCCCACCATTATTCAATCTAGTATTCCACTATCTATTGTTTTTCGACCTTTGATAGTATCCCCTATTGTGGTTTTGATAGTTCTAATTAGGGAATTTTTGGCCTTGGTAATTCCTCTAGTTCTGGTTGGAATTTTGATTTGAATAATTGATTTGATTTGAAAACCCTCCCTAGTTTTGGTAACCCTGATTTTGGTTTTGGTCTTGGGAGGGGTTTAGCTTAAGTTGGGCCATTTTGTTTGTCACCTGAGATAGGGTTTTCTTCAAATTCTCCACCTCAGAGGTCAACTGGGTGGTGTGTTCACTTTTTGCAGAATTCACAACAAGTTTGTGAGTTGGAGGATTGGATCCTTTAGTGAGATTATGAGAATTATGGGCCTGGTGGGATGGATCTATAATTCCCCCATTAATCCATGGTTGCGGGGAATTTTGTATTTCAGCAAAAGGTCCATAAGAAGAGTTAGACATACCTAGGACCGTATTAAACAATAGGGTTGGGTTATACATTGGAGGGTATCCCAAGGGTGGGAAAACTCCTTCAAGGCTGCTTGATTGTGAGCTTATATTTTGTTACAAATTAATAGCAAGTGGTACAACTTGTATAGGGAATCAATTTTTTCTACAACATAAGTTCTTTGGAGAAACAAACCAATGAGCGGGTCTATGGCTTTGAAGTAATATCTGATGGAAATTTTTTCAGCCACCAGATAAGGATCTTGTAACTGTTTGTACATTCTTTGAAAAAGATTGTTGAAGAGGGGTAGTGGCTCATGTGGTTCCTTCCTAATCATGGAAAATTGATGATACAAGATAGCTAGATCTACATAGACCCAGAATTGATTGATAAAGGCATCCTCTATTTTTTCCCAACTCAGGATAGATCAAGTGGGAAATTTTAGGTACCAATTGTAATCCATATCCCCTAAGGAATATGGGAACAATTTACGTGCAACATCATGATGGGCTATCTGATCCCATGTAAAAACATCTTTAAATGCCTGTATGTGCTCTTCAACAGTTCAACTCTCCATGAGAGTACCTAGGATATAATTTTTCAAGATTCTTAGGCATCTCATGAATACCACCGGGAATGATTCCCAATGGAGAAGGGTTGTTTTCAAAGAATGCCATGGTGACAGCGAAGGTGGTTGTTCCAATATAATATTGGTGGAAATTTAGGTGGATTGGGTGGTGGTGTCAAGGCCCTATGAGTTCTAGGCCTAGTGGGTGTTCGGAGTTTGATAAATGGGTCTAGATTTGCAGAGGATCTGAGAATTATTTCAAACCCTTCTGGTGAAAATAACCTAATTCACTCCAGTTTGTTCATTCATGCCCTCCTTCTAGTGCCAGTTCTCTTGATGGTCAAAATAATACAACACCATTGAATAGAATATTTCTACTCTATTTCTCCTTAAAAAGATAACTGATCTAGAATCACCTATCTTCCAAGGTCTTTGTAGTTGGTTTTCAACTATGTTGTTTTTGTTCAGTAGTCCATGCAATCGTAATATTTAAGTGGCCTGCTGGTAAAGGATAAAAATTGCATAATACAACTTATTCTAACATTTTGGGGGGGGTGTAAATAAATAGAAAAATATAGAACAGGGCGTAGAACAACAAGTCATAAATGTAAATTCCTTTCAATTTAGACATACAAATTTTGTAATGAGTATTCCTCTCAAATAACTAAAACTACAAAATGATATAATCCATAGAACACTCTATACCATTGCATGCATTCATAGTGCTAATTCAGGATGTATAATCATTCATAATCATCAAATTTGAAACCAAACCAAAACATATTCCCCACTCATTACCAAAACTCATAAATCAACAAACATAAATAACTTGCATTCATAGATAACTCAATGAAATAGTCTCAAATTCGGAGTCTTCTATTAATTTTCATCAAATAAGAAACACTTATGCACATCATTCACTGGCATACGAATGACTATGGCTCATCAACATTACCATTAAAACAAATTCAGAAAATAACATAATTATATTAAAAAATTGTAAATTTCCAAGTATCTTTGCATAAACTATAAAAAGATTCTAAAAATTCATAAACTATCCTAGATCTCCTTGTAGGTGGCTAATATTGCTTCAATGATCCGACCTTTACAAAGTAGAGAGAAATTCTACATATAGACTTATTTAGCAATAATTCCTCTCATCAAAAATCAAGATCCACAAATCATGGGGTAACTAGGGCAATGTAGGATGAGTGTCCATTTTTATCTTTAGTTGTTGATTGAGGACTCCTTGTCAAAACTTGCATTTAAAAGGAAGAAGGTGGAATTGCTAAGATTTCCAGTTGAATTCATGTCACCTCCCTAAAAAATAGGAAAGAGATGTCCAAAAAACTGTGCCTTCTTGATGTTGATCTGACAAAGGGACATGTGTATTACAACCTTAATCCTATTTTTTCTACTTTGGGATGTACTCATTATAACTTTTGATCACATGTTGAAGCACATCAGTATCCGGCCCATCTACCCAGTTTTCTTCAAACTTTATTCTCCTTAGTTCAGCAAAGACAAACTCTTTCATATCTCCTAGCTTAACGAGCTCCCTTCTGATGGCCTTTATCTCTTCCTTAACATCCATAAGCCTATCCATCAATAGGTCATCATCATCATCCCCTTTTTTCATTATCTCTTCAAATCTACCACTCCACTTTTCCTTGTCTTTATCAAGGAGGAGGCCATCTTCCATAAGGATGTCTTCATTAACAAGTATGGAAATACTTGCTCCTACTTCCTCAAACTGTTCATGCAAATATTTTCTAGCATATTGTACCTCATTTCCATGCCCAAAAATAAATGAAGACCGGAACCTGATGATGCTAATGGTATTTTCAACGAATTCTATATTGTCTTCCTCGAGGATGGACTATTCCAATAAATTTTTATTGGGCATCTTATTGATGTCTTTCAAATTTCTTGCATGCTCTATATATTCTTCTTCTTGTTTCCCAAGAGTTTTAGCATGTGTGACCATGTCATTAATCAACTCTAATGCTCCTTCATGAGCTTTGCAAATTTCCACAAGAAAATATTATACTTCTTGGTTTAGCTTGGAAATCCATTTGTCCATCATTCCCACCTTATTCCTCATTTCAACTAGGTTGTCTGCAACTTTTTGGCTCAACAAAATTGGTGTCTCAGGAACATCAGACTGTGAAGATATAGGATAAGACAACTCTTTCAAAAACTTATGTAATTGATCCACCTATGATTTGAGCTCATCTGTATTTTGCTTGTCTTTGACCATTCTTGTTTTGGTAGAAGAGGCTACAATATCAATTAAAACCATTTGTTGGTTCCTTGTAGGCCTTCCCAAATTCACTATACCTATTTGATAATCAATTAGCTACATTTATTTATTATACTTATCAACCATTTGAATGGCACATTCAACAAAAATCTCCCCAAAATTTTTTATTCTAGTGGAATGGAGAACTCTAGCCCTTTTCTTTGGCCTCTCCTTTTCAATTTCTCTTCTCACATCATCCCAATTAAGGGGTTGGGGTTGTACTATTTGTTTCTTATCTATATTAAGCTTTAACCATGTTAGGTTAGTAGGGGGAGTTACCACTTGAGTAGAAGAAGATGTGACAAGAGAGAGGGGTTGCCAAAGTGTTGCCTTGGGATGAGAGTCAACCTCTTGTTGTTTCTCCTTTTCTAACTTTTCCTTGGCCAATTTGTTAGCTTCAAATTTTTCTTCTCTTTCTTGTTCTATTTTGGCCAGTTGTTCTTCTTCCAATCTCTTCTCCTAAAATAGTTGATCTCTTTGTTTTTCCAACTCTTCCACCCTTGCCCATGCCTTGGCTACTTCTTGATCAATTTTAGCTTGCTCCTCTTCTTCCATTCCTTTCAACTCCAACTCTTCTTCTTCTTTCTTACTTTGAGCCTCCTCCATTGCTTTGAATTTGGCTTCAAGCACTTCTTTCTCCCTCCTTTTTTGAGCCTTTTCTTCTTCCAAATCATGGATTTTTGGCAACAAAGTTAACTTATCTCTTTCTTCCTTGGCTTTCCACTCTGTTTCTCTTTGCAACAAAGGATCTTCCTTTTATTTTTTCTACCTTGCTAACTCTTTTGCCTTTGCAATAACTTCTAACTCATGTTGTTTTGCAAGCATATCATCTTTGGCTTTGGCCTCTACTTTTTATTTTTTCCAGTGCCCCAGCTTATGCTTTAGCATCTGTTTCTTTCTTTGCATCCCCGAACAACTTCCATTGGTCTTTGGGAGTTAAGACATGTTCAGTCTCAAATTCTTCAATATCATCAGTAGATTTAGTTACAAGAGGCTCATTATTTGATTGAGTGGCTTCTGAATCAAAATATACATCATGACTTTCAACTTCTTTTTCTTTTCCCTTTAGACTTTATGCTTGCTCATGAAGACTACCTACAAGTATTTCCTTGATAGGTTCTTGAGTGAAAGATTGTTGAGAAGAGAATCCTTATCAAACTATTGTGGTCTACATGCCTTGTGATTCTTGGACCTCTTGAGCAAGTATTTCTGAAACATCTCCTCCATATCTAGGAGGAAGATACTCTAATTATTTCTTGAGATTTTTTCTCCTCTTGGTCCTCTTGTATCCCTGGGTAGCTCTGATCTTTCTCTTCTTTGAAACTTGAGCCTATGGCTCCTTTACTCTCATGACCATCCATTCGATACTTATATCCATCACTATTCTATAAATTTATTTTATGTCTATGAACTCCTCTTCATCCCAATTGATGGGGGCCAGGTCTTTAGTACCAATCTTTGCTATTTCATACCTAGGATCCAAAGTTATACCATCATGTGATAATGCATCATAAATATCTTCTTTTACCCCATGCTCAATATTTTTTTGGATGGGAAACCTTTCATAGCTCCTCTTTCTAACATCATAGTCATCATGTAAATCAATCCAAAAATCCTCCAACAAATTATAATGTTTGTCAAAAATAATGGAATTTAGTGCATTCATTTTGTGCTCCAGATCAAAATGCTTCCGGTATGTATAAAATATCAACTTCAAATATCTCAACTCTTCACATACTACCTTGGTAGCCACATTGTGAAGACAAAAATATTCTCCCAACTTCATAGGGAACTTGTCACATCCTGGCTTATGTTTGATGGAAAATCTCATATTGACTCCTAAAGCTTGATATATGAATTCAATGAGGGTAATCCTATCATTGCAACAACTTGGGAGTAAGTGAGGATGGACATCAAATCCTACCAATGTGAAGTATGAGAACCTGGGATATTGGATATACCAATGTCCCCATTAAGCAAAAAAATCCATAGCATCTCTACTCAACCTGAATCCAAAATGCCCAATCAATCAATTGATGATGACATAGAGGAACGCTTGATTGACCCTTTTGTGGTGTAGCTATGATGTTTGCAGGGTCAATTGGTCATAATGGTTCCACCCCTTCTGCCTTCCAAGATCTTCTCCCAATACCCCCACTACATTCAACCCAGGAAAGATACCCATCCTTGCAACAACATATATGGCATATGAAATCATAAAGAAACTCTTTGTTTCCCTTACCCTTAAGATATGATTGTACAAATTGTCAGATAAGATCATGCACCAATCAAATTGTTGTCTACCATCAAAAATAGCTTCAATGAATGGGAACATCCATTCCTTGAAGCATTCAGAGTCCTTCTTTCCAAACAACTTGGAAAGCATCAGAATTAAATAATCCACTTCCTTCTTAAAGTCTCATCTCTTAGGTTGTTCAGGCATCTTGGCTAAGGAATTATTCTAGATCCTTAACCACTTCTTGTTCATGTGGGATCTGTTGATTTCTTTATTCTTATTGAAAATTTGTAATGCATCTGATTCAGTCACCTTCCTAGGGTTCCTTCGAGTAGGTGCATTAATCATGTACCTCATCATCTATGGGGATAGATCAATTATTACATTTCCTTATTGATCCATGCATTGCCTTGATACAATATTGTAAGCTCTTATTGCAGTCAAGATGAGCTCCTGGCATTGGACTAACAAAGGGAAGAGTGTAACATGAGCTAGCCCAAATTGGACTATTCTTTGTGTCATTCTAGTCACTTTTGCCGCAAAGGTCTCTAGAGTCAACTCTTCACAATTGAAGGATCCCAAGTTAGTATATGTCATATCTGCCAATTCTAAATCTAGCTTGCTAGTTGTGGGAGTGGAATTTTGATGTTTGTATCTCAAAATATAAGGTAGTTTTTCCACCTTTATCTTATTTGGCTTCACCTGTCTTGAATTGTCTACAACTTGACCTTCCATTTGTGAAATTTCTATAGATGCTCCTGACATTATTTACTCCTACAAGACAAACCTAGATTAGATCAATAGAAATCATGAAAATCAATATTAGAAGACTTACCCTTCATGTTGCTTTGTACTTCCCTAAGTAGCCTTTTACACTTAGTAAAATTCGAAGGTTTATCGAAGTTGGAATCATGAAAGGGATCAATATTGGAAAGGTTCTAGTATTGGCGAGATCAGAGTCGAGATCAACGTTGGAACCCGAATCAGGATTGGAATCAATATCAAAGTCGAGACCGGAGTCAGAACAAAAACCGGACCCAAAACATTAAAAAGTTCCAAATCTTACCTCCATTCTGGTTCCACTTTCGACAATGTAAAGGATGTCGAAATCCCATCGAGGTGGGTTTGGAACTGGATCTGAACTTTCAAACAAACATCAATGGGTTGAATCCATTCGTAGATCTGTTTACGCCTGTTATCATTAAACGTGGCACAATCTTAATCAAATATCTAAAACGAGGTCATATGAGGGGTCAAGGAGGCTTAAAATAAATGCATGAATCCATCATTAATGTTACCATGGGAAGACCAAGATAACTAGGGTAGAATATTACAAAGACATTGCACAAACCCTAGTTTGCACAACTCATCGACTCAAGAATTTAGGGCATCAAAAACTCGACATGGAAATCATTGAGTCAAAATATGAAAAAGATGGGATGGGCCTTTAAACAAATTTTGATACCTTTAAAAGCTTTCAAAACCTACCAAAGATGAAACCCCAAGCAAAAATAGGGCACAACAATACAGAGACCACCAAAACAAGAAAACGATAGCGATGACCAAAAAAAAACAAGAAAAGACAAACAAAAAAAAAGAAATGAAAGGGAAAGACAAACCAAAAAGGGAAAATGAAAGTAAAACACAAAAACGGCTGAAGATTCATGAGAAAGCTCTCGTGAACACATGAAGAACACAACAAGGAACAAAATGAGAATCAAAACGTGAAATTAATTGAGAGAAAAAACCCACCTACCTCAAACGCTACCAAACAAGATGAAAACTTGATCCAAATCTACTTATAGATGCTTTCCCTTGACCAAATTGTGCTCCACTTTTCACTTTACTACTCGTTTTTGCAAAAATAACTTGGGAAATAAAAATAATGTGCCTCTTAACCTTGAATAAGGTTTTGAAATTGATTTTGCATGTGTGGAGGGCCTATAATTAATGTCATTAATACGGTGGGTTGGGCATGGGATCAAAGCAGGAATGATCACATAACAATCGCATAACAAAAGTAAAGTGGAGAAAAAGAAAACAAGAAAGTGGGGGTGGGATTGGGATCAGAATCAGTCAGTAAACTTTTGCAAATTTCTCGATTTAATTCTAGTTCTGCCAAAGGACGAAGAAAACACAAAGAACGAAAGGGAACAAGAAAAGACAATGAGGTGGGATCGAGACCAAAGGAACCAATCACAAAAAAATACAAATGAACAAAATTCAAAGGCGAGGGCGGAGACAGAATGGGAAATAAACTCAGAAGTTTGCAAAATTTTGAGTTCAAAATCCCATCCAGATTTGATCCCATCAAAGGAAAACAACAACAACCAAAGATAAAACAAAAAACAATGAACGAGAGCAGGACCAAGGCCAGGCTTATCGCAAATGAAACAAATAGAAACGACAAAATAAAAAGGAAACAAATGGGAGCAAGATCGAAATTGAATTAGGACATGGAACCTTTGCAAGTTATGAATCAAGGTTCGCTTCCGCTTCCGCCAGAGTAAAAGAACAAGACAAAGACTTAGGAGAAAATAGCAACTCCTAAGTCTTGAATGAAAACACCAAGGACGGGAAAACAAGGGGGACCCATTTTGAACAAAGTTAAGATGGGGTGTTTATGCAAGGCATAATAGGTCCTATGAGGACTGACAAGGAAATACTCCCTATAGGAGGTACAAAAGTTCTATCATGTGTGCAAATGATACTCTCAAGTGCATCATATCCATCCTTATGTAGGAACTTTATTAGCATAATCTCCTAAGTTATAACGGTTACTTGAGACGTCGGATCAACGATAACACCTGCTATGTTATTCCCATTTATCCTTGCAGGAATGTAGAGAGGAGATGGTTCCCTATTCAAGCCCATCGGCATTTGACAGGTCCACTGAAGTGAAATTTATACTGGTACCACTAATCATAGGCTACATAGAGGGAATAGGTTAATTTAAGAAAGAGGTCATCACACAAACTAAATAGTATTTCCACAAATCCTCCTAAAGGTTACAAAATAAGACAATGCCCCAATCTTGGTTTCATTATGCAACACCTTTTAAACCTTCCAACTATGCCTACTAGGATTCATAGGTTGGGTTGCAAGGTGAAAGCCTTACAATTCTCACACCTTCAATGCTCCTAGGATATGAGGAAAGGAACTTTCAGTATCGAAAAACGGAACCAAAATCGTTCACGTCATGTTCACCAAAAATGTAAGAGAGGGGGACCAACCACTACAAGGCCCCAAGTCACAAAGGGCCAAGAGCAATAGGCTATCCTAACTTACCTTAGTTTAAGGGAAATTTTTGGATAGGTAGGATGAGAATGATGACGACTATAATGTACTTCAATACCTCTGCAAACCCGAGAGTTGAAAGGAGACTAGGCGAGTCAGTTTGTTAGGGTCAACTCTGTGTCTTGGATAACTCTCTGTTAAAGGACAAAAGTGTGGTTATGGGATGATAACATGGTGCACTAGCATCTCTCAGGTGTGTTGACATCCATATGGCCAGAGAACCAAGGAGACAAGGTTTAACCACTAAAAAACAAACTGGCATCCTAGTTGCTAGTTTTTGAGGAAGCAGAATAACACTATAAAATATGAAACATATAAAGAGACATGGTAAAACAAGTATATTACTGCAAGGGTGATGAAGATGATCTCACAAAATAACTTGTTCGCCAACTCGCTCCAAGATATCTCCACCTACACATAGAAAAGAGGGAAAATTTTGGGGGGTTGTTTAGGGGTTTGCCTCAGTCAGAGCCCCATTTTGGTGTTTCTAACTCCATGGACAACCAAGTTTGCAATGATATAGAAATGATATGATAAAGAAGGAAATGAAATCAATAGAACACTAAAACACTACAAAATAGTAACGTGTTATTTCAACCAAATAATAGATAATATGAGTGAGGAGCTTACCACCTTTGTCCAAAGTTCTCAAGGCTAGTGGGAGACAAAATGAGAGGAACTCAAGCCTCTGTTGCAATGGTGTTGTCCTACACTTTCTTTATTGAAGTGATGGAGTGATGAGATTGTTGTTATGGTTTGTCAAAATGCAACTTGAATTCTTTAAAATTCTAAGAGCTTGTGGATGGAGTTGTCTCAAGATGGTCAAGAGTTACAGAGAAGGAAAAATGGATGATGGAATAGTGAATATGAAGAGAGATGAAGAAACGGCCATAATCGGGTCAGCTAGCTAAGGATAGGCATTACAATTCGACTTCCAATAGGAATTTTAATGCCTCTATAGACTCTAGTTGTGGGAATCTACTAGGGATGTAAGCGCGTTGTGTGGGCGTCCCCGACAATAATGCCTTTATCGATGCTCAAAACAGGCACCAAGTGCAATGAGCACAGTGGGCTTATGTAGAATTAAAACTCCGAATTTGGTTCTTTAGAGTGGAGAAGGGAAAAAGGGGAATTTTCAAAAGGGGTGTAAATTCACTCCTATATAGAGGTCAATATGAAAGATGTTGAAGGCAAATTTCCTGAGGATTTGAGAAATGCATTGTATTCAAGAAGAGCAGAGGCAATGAATGATGATGAAAAGTTGAGATCATTTTCCTTGGAGAAAGTTAGTGCTACCTTCTCATATGACAATAAAGCCATATTAGCTCAAGTGTACAAAAAATATTATAGGACCAGACAAAGAGTCATTTTACACTTATAAGGTGAGACAAAGATTATATTGGAGGTTAAAGAATGATAATGTTGAGAAGATTGCCAACTTGGTAAAGGATTTGGGTATGACCCCAAACAATGAAGAGGAAATACATGATGGTATGCCTTCTTTCAAAGTCAATATACCAGAAGTTGCACAACATGATGATACTCAACATGAGCATGGAGCAGAAGAAGAGAATCTACAGAATGATAGCCTTTCAGATGTGGAAGAGAACATTGTAGAAGAAGGTGTTACTGGTGGGACTCCTTTGATGGGAGAAATTATTATTCCAGAAGGGAAGATTGAAGAATCACAAAAGAAGGATACTCATACAGAACCTAACTCTCCTCCTCCAGAATTGGAAAATACTGTAGAGAAGAATGCAGAGGTTGTACAAGACAACCTAAGACCAGTGAGGCACAAAACATAAAACATATGCCTCCTCTGAATAATAATGAAACATTTTTTTATGATGAGAAGGAGAATGAGGAAGAGCCTGACAATGTTGATAATAATGAAAATGCAGAGGATAGCATCAGGGAAAAATTTAGTGGAGAATCTTCACCAATTGGTGAATATTAGATATTGGCCAAGTCAAAATTAATGAATTAATCACATCAAATAGGGTGGCCAAATCACTTAGATTTTACGAGTTATCAGTCCAATACATGTCCATTCACCATCAAAAAAATTTATGAGTTATATTCAAGTAATAATTTTTCCATAACAAACTACGTGTTTCAAATGGACCAACTAATATTTTTGCCTAGAATCTTGGATGCATGTAGTAAATCACCTACATATTCGCCAATACTATTAAAATAACATTGTGTATTAGGACCCATTTTGCCAATAAAAAATTAGAAATAGATGCTTGTGAGGACCCATTTCGCCAATTAAAATTTACAAATAGTTTTTTTATGAGGACCCATTTTTCCAATAACACTAAAAAATAATTATATTTGATGACACATTTTTCCAATTATTGTGACACCTCCATGCTAATCGTAGGGCCATAATTGCCTTGAAAATTACAACTTATCATTTTATATTCAGATGATATTTTCTAAGTTTTTAATATGCCATTTAAAAATCCCACGAAATTCACCAAATATGGATTGATATAAATACAATCAAAGATGTCATTTATTCTTACACATTTTATTCAGTTATGAAATTGTGAGCTCTTGATTCAAAAGTTCGACTTGGAACCTTGAAGTTGATTGGAGGAAAGTTACAAACTTACAACACATGCATTCCTTCATTAACGAATAGAAAGTCAGTGAAAACCTAAACTTAAAGGTGAGTGATCATTTCTTCATAGTGTTATAAGATTTATTTATCTCTTTTCCATTATTGCTTCAATCTTAAATATGATATTGAGTAGGGAATGGGATCTATATTCTTTGTCCTTCTTAAACAAGAAGACATTTTTTTCTAGATTTTATTCGAAGTGAGAGATCAATATGTTGAGAAAAAATTGCACCAAGGGTAAGACTCCTCAGGGTGGTGAAGGGACTTGGAGGCCATCAAAATTCCCAAAATGTAGAGGTGCCATACAGTCTTACTTTGGAATTGGCAATGCTTCTGATCCATCAGATCAAGATGGAGCTACATCATCAACTCTTCCACCAAATATTAATGAAGAAGGCATTCACAATACATCACTGCCACCGAAAGGCCAAGGTGAGATTTCCATTGAGTTAAATGAGTCAAATGAGGATGGAAATACCACAAAAGATATTCCAAGGGATACCCTAGTTAGCCAGAATGAGATAATTGACTTGGATGATGATGGTAGCAATAAAGGAAAAGGAAAATCAAAAGTGGGGCACGAGTGGGAAATGACAAGGAATTTTTAGCTTGTTTAGTTGTCAAAGTACCCATTCATTGTACCAGTAGGAAAATCAAACAAAGATGAAACTATAACAAAATTCATGTGTATAATTTATAATTGGAAATGTAAAAGAGACAAGAAATTACAGCTAAAGCTTGACACTATAGAAAAGAATATCGATAAAGTTTATGAAAAAAAATCATAGACGAAAAGGAACAATTAGTCGTACGATGGAAATAGAAGGAAGAATGTCTTCATGTTAAGTATGCCATGGACTATGAAGAGCATAAGCAAAGAATGTCAAAGCTTGTTGCATGTTGAGGTACAATTGAGGTTCCATTTGGAAAAGAAATGGAAGGAGCACATCTGTCAAAAACTATTTAGATGAGTGTTATTTTTCATATTTTGTCTAGAGGGCATCCTATGATAGACTACCCAAAATATTTTAATTTATTATCTTTTTTGGGTGTTCCTCAATTTCCTAGCTCACATTGGTCAATAAATGATGGATGGGAATGGGAAAATTGTCTTGATGTAGTGGAAAAGAAATATTTAAAGGAGAAAGTAAAAGAGTCAAACTTCATTGCATTATCTTTAGATGAAGTTACTACAATAGATAATATTTCTTGGGTCTGTATGCATGTGTATACTGTAAAATAATATGTCTTCAAAGGTCATATTCTCTATGTTCATGAAATGAAGGGCAGTTCAACATCGCAAAATCTATTTGAACTAGTCAAGAAATTAAATGAAATTGCAGGTATGGATGAATTGATAATTGTAAAAAATTTGGTGTGTGTAGGAGGTGATGGAGTTGTAGTGATGCAAGGTCATAGGAGAGGTGTTTACAAAAATTTACAAACTACTTGTGCAACATACATGCTTGGCATTCATTGCATGGCACACAAAATGAATTTAGCATTCAGAATTGTAAGCAAGCTCTCTATAGTATCAAAAGTTGAAAATCTAGTCTGCAAGCTCTACACATACATCTTCCGAAGTCCCAAACATTCACAAAATTTCAAAATTTTGTTGAGGGAATAACAACAAGAAACAAGATTCTCAAGGATGTTGATACTAGATGGATCTCCCTACATGGACCAGCGCAACAAATTCTTTCAGAATATCAATCCTTGATTTGAGTAATGTATGAGCATTGCAACACAGTAGACAAAGCTCTTGACCTCTTACATAGGTTAAGCAATATAGATACACTCTTGACTTTAGTTAGTCTTCTCCCCATGTTGGATGAAATGAACAATATTGTAAAGAAATCCCAAGATAGAACTATGTATATCTATGAATATGCCAAACTACGTAGACATACATGCATGGCCCTCAATTATCTATATCTACATCTAACAAAATAAAGCCCAAATTATTTCATCTGGTAAAAAATTGCTAATTTGAATAGGTTTGATAATTATTTATAGTTTAATGCAAGTGGTAACTTATGTATCTATGTATACGGATTTGAGATACCAATGTACCATTATACGACAACCAGGTGCTCTATCAGAGAAGTACTTGTTAGAAAGGAATATTTTAATGACATTGTTGAATATGTTAGTAATAATTTGAAGGAAATTGCAAAATGTCTTTCCACAGAGATTTATGATAGATTCCCTCGACATGAAATACTTGAAGCCATGGGTATTGTGTATCCTCATTTTTTGGTAAACTGAGATAGCCCAAGATAAATTCAAGATAAAGTAAATATCTACATCGAACACTTTTATAAAAGTGTAACATACAATGAGAAAACAATAAAAGGAATTATAAATGAAGATAAGATTAGACAACAATATAATAATTTTGCAAGATGTATGATGGACTAGTTTGATCCATGGGCATGGGGAAGTCCTTTGAACTGGGATCAATAAAAAAGGCCTAGAAAAACTTAAGTCAAACTGAAATATTGTGTGGTACAATATTAGAATATTTCAAACTTGTTGATTTATGTTAAACATTAATATTGGGGTTGGTTGAGGATGAGAGAGTTTTCAGTTAATTTGAATTTTTGAAATTAAAGTTAAGAAACAGACAAGACAAGAATTTTGAAAATTTCTTGAGGATGAAAGGAACTATGTATAATGTCAAAAAATTTCCTTTTGAAAGGGCACTCACAATCTAGAGGTCCATATCTGAAAGAAGAGGGTTGTGCAACACTCCAATTCCAAACGCTGGTACTAGTGGCACTGGCAGTGGTAGTGGGAAAAATGATAGTGGCACAATGAATGTTGAATTTGAGATGCAAGTCGAATAATATGAAGACCAAACTCAAAATCAAGATGAATCTCTTACTTTATGTTAAGTAGAATATCAGTTTCAAGACCCTGACTCCATTTAGGAAATGGAAGTGAATTAGCGGCTTTTAGGTATTTATACTGCACTTCATGAATCATTTTCCAAACTATTTTTGATGATATTTTATATTGTATTCCATGAAATTGGGAATCATTGCACTTCATGATAAAAAAAATTATATTGCACTTCATGATAAATTTTTTTATATTGCACTTCATGATAATTTTTTTTAAATTGCACTTCATGATAATTTTTTTTAAATTGCACTTCATGAATCATATTCCAAACTGTAGTTGATGATATTTTATATTGTATTCCATGAAATTATGATATTTTATATTTTATATTGTATTCCATGGTATTGAATTTGATATGTTATTTTGCATCATTTTTAAAGAATAACACTTATCACACTAATAAATTCCTATTGCATTTCCATTCACACAATCTTTGATAAATAACTAAAAGGAATATTAATCCATTCCTTGAACAAAATTTAACAGTTCAACATCCATAACTTATAAATAATTGTTGATTATTTTGAGTCAAAAGATAGTGAATACAATATTGGAGAGAAAGATAGGTCGATATTATATTTAAAATTAAATAAATACACTTAAGTATTTGAGTCATCTTTTGTTATTATAGAGAAAAATTACAAGATTTCCTAATATCCTATATGTGCTATCAAATAGCTTACAGTAGGTATCCCAAAAGATACTTAAATTTGGTTGTCTTTATGATTGGGGTGTTCTATTTATTTGGAATGTGTCATACGGCTTAGGGTTCTAGTCATTCTTATGTTCTAAGATTTATGTGTGTTCTAAACCCTAGGTTTCTTTTCCTTTTACCTACATTATAATAATCTAATTCAAATTTTACTGGGTTTTACCCATTCCCAGCCTCTTAAGTCATATCTTATGCCTTTGGATCTTTTTACTCACCGACCCCTTGAGCCTAGTGTTCCTAGTTGCTACCAAGAGAAACCTTAAAAATCTTGCTTTGTCTTATGTGGGTCATAAAATTCTTTAAATATTGTTCTTTCCCTAAGTTTGGGTTTTAATATTCACTTAATATCGTTCATGTTATAAACCTAGGCAGGCGGCCCCTTTTAAGTCAAGTAATAAGTGTGTGTGCTTATTAAAATCCTTTGTTATGCTTGGCGGGTCCCATCAAATACTTTCTATTGGTTCCCCTCCATCCCACAGGATTAAATTAATCAAATTAAGGTGTCGATGAGATATCAGGTAGGAAAAACCTAACCACCCTTTTGGCAGGTCTTACCACTACTCAAAGGCATCAATTACTAAAGTTGTTCAAATCAACGGTTACTATGGTTTCTGACAAACAATTCTCAGTCATTCCCCACCTCCCCACTATCGTAAGATGCACATTCTTTAAACCCAGAGGGAAAGCAAGGAGGTTGACACATAGATAGTTTCAACGCTTGTGGAGATGGTGGAGCCCACAAAGTACAAGGAGATAAAACTACATGGCATTTTTTGGTTGGTCAATGGTGATAGTCATTTGTAGTCATATTTTCAAAAAAAATTGACTAAATGTGATCCATATGTTGGGCCATCTCACAGCGAGATCGAGGGTTAAAATTGAAAGTTCAAGATTGAGGGAAAATGAGTTTATCAACTATTCTAGTTTGCATGAGCGTACCATAATGGCAGATATGATGCAGAGCTACCAAATATCCAATCGATATGTTTTAAATCCATAAAACTTTCTTTAAATTATAATTTCAAACTGTTAAATCATTTAATGTGTCTAAGGAGTTCTCGATAAAATATTCAAGCTCGTTTGACGACAAGAATTAGGGTTTTCAAGCATCCACAAAACCAGTAAGTAAAATTTCTATCTTGCTTCTTAGTTGTTTAAAAAAAATTTGTAAGTGCTCATTCTATCATTCTATCATTAGGGTTTTTGGTTTCATTACATTTCTTTAAGGTTTGACATTCAAGTTGAACAATTAATCTGTTTAGTCCTATTATTTCCTTGAATTAATCCATACCCTAGTTGTAAGCTTGCATTTTTCTTAGTAAACCCTAGTTTGCACAAACTTTGTTACTATGGAACCCAAATTCAAAGCATATGCATCATAAGACCAATCTTCTGAGTTGAACCCTACTGTGAGACCTCTATCACAGGACTTAACCAAAAAATTGGTATCTTCAACCTCTGAGAAATCAAAGGGATCATGCATGTACTTTGCTCTGGAACTAAATTTGGCATCACTAATTATTATTGTACAATTAAATATGTTTCCCTACCGTACTTCGGGTGGAGTCTTTTCCAGGGATTGTTTGGAAATAGGAATGTTGGTATCCCTTCCTACGACCTCTGGAGCTTGGACATGGGTAAACTGGCTATACCCAACATGTTCATAAATGTTGATCTTCTCAAAGAAATTGTTGTGAACTATGACCCTCTAGTTAGGGTTTTTAGAGATCATGATAGACAAAATATGGTATGAGTTGATAAGGACTAAGTTGCATATTTGTTCAAGTTGAAAACTTGGAGTAGTGACATGGTTAAGATTGATGATTAGATGTTGAGGGAGGAATACAAAAGGTTAAAACACAACTTCAGGGTGTCGGTGTTGACTAATTTTCTGATATCAGTAGCGAAGGGAATCTATGAAAGAAAGATTACTTTGGGACCCTTTGATGTTGAGCTCATCCCTATTAAGTATTTACAACCATATTTTTAGAAGACCTTTTACTCCCTCTGCCAAATTCTAGGGTTTGATCCTAGCTCTAGCATGCTAATGGCCCATATGTACATGGCTACAAGTATCCAACACTTTAACATAAATACCTTATATGATTTTTCCACCTATATAGCAATGAAAATTCACAAAGGATTGGCTACCTTAAAGGGTGGGAAACTTGGTGTCAAATTTTGGTGGTTTCACTCTTTACGCATATATTTATTTTCAAAGGTGCAAAGTATTTTGGTCGGGAGATGGAACTTAAAAGGGTTGTGGATGGAATTGAGATGTTGATGCAATCATGGATCCCTATATTTGATAGGAATGAACAGAAGACCAACAATGTGACTGCTACAAATATTTTTTCCACCAAATTGAGATAGGCTCTAATGGTGGACATACCTAGGATCCCCAAGGAGCTACATGATTTTTTGAGGCGAGCTAAAAGGAGGCTTAATTTGAATATTTCTCAAAACTTGGGGGATGTAATCCGTTATAACAATTATATACTTCTAAGGGTATTTGGAACACAATTGAAACCTCACATATTCCTCAGGGAAGTGCCTCTAACGATTGAGTTTTTAGAGGTGATGTGGCAGCTAGGGAATGTAAATGATATCTTCCTATGTGAGAAGCAAAAGGGAAATTTCTTCCCTACATACATTGTTTTTGCTGATTTTTCATGATTACACATGGATGGAGAAATATTGTGGACCATTATCTCAATCATTACAATATGAAGATATGGGCATACATGACATATGACCCTAAGGGATTCATAGTTTGGTTAATGAAGAGAAATAAGGGAGGTCGGTATGTTCACACCCACACTATGCCTAATGATCTCATTAGAAAAAAAAATTATCTTGATGTCCAAATTGATAGAATGAAGAAGTGGGGTGTTTTGTGAAATTGGAAAGAGAAGTTAAGGTTAAGGAGCTTGATTTTAAAGATTTGTCAGATATTAGTGACCCAATTTTAAAGATTGAAGTTGTGATACAAAATTTTGACAAAGTAGTGGCAAGATCAATGGAGATAAAATTTGTGCAAGATAAGGGGAAGGCCCCTATGATAGAGGGAGAGTCACTTGAGAAACCTTCTAAGAAGGTACACATATATTCAAGGAGGAAAGGCACAATAAGGAAACAACAAATAGTTTCTACTCCTACATAATTTGGGGAGTCAAAAGTGCATTCACCATAATAGAAAATACCTCCATTGTCATTACAATATTCTTTTGCCCCTAAAATAATTGAATTGGATTCTCCAATTAGAGAATCATCCCATCCAAGGGAGCCATGCCCATTAATAAAGAAGCAAAAGGTTGAAGCTTTTCGTCTAGTTGACTATCCTCTTGAGGAATTAGATAATGAAATTGCTATAACTGATGAGGAAATAATGCAAGGGATGTCATCTCCTCAAGGGGAAGTAATATCACAAAATTTGAGCCTTAGGTTGAGAAAAGATGACCTAAGTGGAATAAATAACTCCAAGGATATTAGATTCCAAGCCTATGAAAGATTTATGGAGGATAATCAATTTGTCAAGACACAAGATTTCAAAGAATATGTATGGAGAGAAATGAAGGTGAGTATGCAACATTGGTGCAAACAAGGAGAAGTGAGAGACCTGAAAATCCCCAAGAGGTTGTTGAATTCGAGGTCTGAGATGAAATGAGGGCCAAGTATTCAAACATTTCTACAAAAGAGGGCAGGGCATTAGGGAGAAAGAGTGCAATGTTATTACTCCCAAAATGGGACCTGGCATCAATAATTGCTTTTGACAATGGGACACTCTTGCTATCTGGGCTTTAGCCCGAACCACTAAAAAGCTTGAAGTTGTAGAACCTACCCCAGGTGTAAGAGGAGGCTTAATCATAAAAAGAGTTTCAGATACATCTTCTTTGGAGGCAACAACCATGAATGTTAATGTGGAACAATTCACCAAAGCTACAGTTGAGTCATTAACTGAGGAAAGGGATAGTTATACAAACCAAATATAATGAGGTGGTTGTTGAGTACAACTCGAGCCAGCAAAAGATGGCTCAAATACAAACTCAAATAGCTCTGTGGAAACAATAATTCCAAACATTGTAGCCTAGTACCTCACATGTTGCAATCTTGCCTCCTCCTTCCCCAATTCTTTCACCTCCTTAAAATCACGAGGAGATTACCTCCATTAAATATGAAGATGTACAAATGGCACAATAAGCTCTTGAATCATCAGATGGCCCTCAATTTGAGGAAGTTACCAAGGAGGAGCTAATGGAAAATATCAAGACTTATGAAGATAGGATGGATCATCTTTTTCATTTGAATAATATGAATATTGTGACAACAATTCTTGAGCACTTGAATAAGGGGGTAGAGAAAAGATTAACCAGTATTCATGCTAATTATGCTTTGATGTTTGATGCCATTAAGAACCTTGATAGAGATAAATAAATTTCTATTCCTTTAATGGATAAATTTATTCCAAGGGCTAAAATGTTGAGGGATATGTCTATTGCATCCTCTTGTGATGCAAACAAGCCTCCAAAGATTTGTAACAGATATAATTGGTTCTCAAGGGTTGATTTTCATTGAGTCTTTGGAGGTGAAGATTAGAGAATTGGTTAAGAAGTTCAATTATTGGAACTTTGGTCTTCTTCCAGACATTCTAAATGAGAAGGGTGAAGTTAGGTCACTGCAAGAGTGGAAAGACCAGGCAGCTCAAGAAATAACTTCCCAGGACAAAAAAATATGTGATGAAATGGATTTGGTTATGTTGAGGAACAATATGGATAGGGTCATGCATTAGGGGATTTCCTTGAAGATTTTGATAAGGAGGAAAATCAAGTGGTACTAAGGTATAGCCCATATAGAATAAAGGAAAACAATATCATGGGATTTGACTGGCCTATAGAGGAGGATTTTCCATTATGGAAGTCCAACTATATTGACATATTGGACATATAAATTTTTGCAAGTGGGAGTGGGTGACATCAATTTTGGTTGGTGGTCTGCAATAACAAAGTTTAGCAAGGAAGTGAAATACATGGCCTAGAATGACTATAGATTAGGCCTTGGATATATCAACGTTCAAATATTGCACTTTCTCAGTTTCAAATGTGGTGAAAAGGATTGCAAATGTGGAATTACTTTGGTTTATTCTCTCTTTCACTTTATACTTTTCTTCTACAACTTTTTAAAGCATGTGGTCTATAGTTTTTTTTCAAGGAAAAGATTACTTTGCACTGACTAAAGGAACCTTTTGGAAGGTGGGAGAATATTCACCAATAAATGGAAATAGTTTTTGTGTCATATAAAATTATCCCTCATATTTGGAAATGCAAATGTAACTACCTTTGGGGACATTTTGAAATTCAAATTCAAATGTATGTCAAGTGTAAATTTGACTAAATGTATAATTTGGCCTAAAGCTTGTTTTCTCCCTTGTTCTTATAAAAGGGAATTCAAGGCCAATTGCGCTAGTCTTTGGTAGAAAGATATTTTGAACTCATGTAAGAGAATTTTATAGTTCAAGCACAGAGAAATAGAGTTAGTGTTGAGTCTTAGGTATGAATTCAAGTCTATAATAGGCATAATGGTTTTATAGTAGTGATGGAATTTGAATGAGAAAATGCATATTCCAAAACAGATTATCTCCTCCTGTATTTTGTCATATGAATTATTAATAAAATTCTCAGATGGAATCATAGGTTTGTATGACTAAATTAACATATTATTAATAATTTCATATTTTAATTATTTTAAAACTTAAACATGTACTCAATGATTCATCACTCAACTCAATGATTAATAACATATTAAAAATAGTATCATATACAAATATGAACATCAACAATCATTTAATGTGTATCTATTAATTGAAACTAGACTTTTTCTTCAAATGATAAAATAAATAATATAGATAATTGAACATGAACACATTACTGAATTTGAGTTTTTTTATTGTTTTTCACATGAAGGGATACATAGAGGCATTGGCAATGCAAAATATTTCTCAAAGACAACTTTGCACGAAGCTAATTTATAACTTGGAAACTCATATTATCAAATATCAAATCATTGTATCACCTTTTCTAGCAACTTCCACTGTTCAGATGGTGGAAATGTCATTTGTTCAAACTGATGTTGTTTGAATTGAATTTTTGTTAACAATTCTTGATTGAAATTGGAACCTATCTTGAATTATTTAGTCAATTTTGCATTCAAGGTTAGCAATGGTTTGATGGAATCCAAATAGTTCACTACATCTAGGTTCTAAGGAAATTGGTCCAAATCAATATTCCTTGCAATCTCCATATTCTTTCTGAAATCATCCTTTCCAATGAATCACTCATTTGTGTCAAAAGCCTCTGGAAAACCAAGCTCTATGAAGTTCCTTACCTTTTCATTCAGCTTCTTCATCTTGTTTGTAGCAAGATGCACACATTCCTTTGTTTCAGGCATTCTCAAAAAAATTTAAATGATAGATTATAACATCATTGAGGTAGCAAGATGATTTGTAGACTATTTGTTGAACTTGATTTGTAGATTCTCTAATGCCAACACATTTTTGTTGTCCACTAAATATTTGTTGAGCTTCTTATAATGTAGTCTAATAGCATCAATCAATTGAAATTTGTCACACAAATGATCAATCCTCTGCATTTCATCCCAAATCTTTTGTTTCATATGCCTCATTGTTTCTCTACAAAATGCAGACTACTTATCTTGACAAAAATTTATTTCATTTTTTCCCTCCATCAGCTTTGCCTCCAATCTTTCATTTATTTTTCTCTCTTTCTCCAACTTTCTTTACCACTGTGCATTTCCTTTCCCAATCCTTTGTCTTAACTTTTTTGAAGTGGACTTTTCCTCACCATATTTCTTTTTTCTCTCATCTAAATTTTCCTTTAGTCCAATCACTTCTCTCTCATTTTTTTTATCCTCTTTGCTTGTTGATGTAGAGGTAGATTTTTTTATTCTTTTTTCTAATTCATTGCTCTTGTTATCTACTACTTTCCTCTTTGTTTTCTCATTTTCTAGGTCTTCTTATAGCTTTTCTATTTGAGTTTGCAACCTTTTTTTCTCTCTATCTTTCTTTAGAAATGATGTATACACCAATTCATTGTTCTTCTTTGATACATTAATTTTGTCAGTATTTTTGAGTCCAGAAAATCCAATTGTAAACTACTTACCTGAAATTCAAATCGATCCATGTGATTTGTTGGTTTATTTTGAACTATGGGAACAACAATTGTGTACCCCATGATTTCTTTATTTGTGTAAAATGTGGGTAATACCATGGATGTTGCAGGATATGAAGTTAGAATAGATGCACTTTCCATCAGTTGATTCTTTTCTGTTTTATACAATTTTGATTTCTTTTTAAACTCTTCAATGTAATCAAAACCTGGTGACACAAGAACAATGGAATGCTTGAATGGTGAAGGAATATGAGTACTTTAAATAACTAATGATATTATAGACACACTAAATAACAGTGGAAGAGTGTCTAGAAATAACTCCTTTGGCTCTATGGTGGAAATGGTAGTGTGACTTGGACCTATAAATATCTTTTTCCTTTTTTGTATGCCTTGATCACCTCGTGTTTGTGGGGTATCTTGTATTTTTGTCCTCTTGTGTGCAATTTTTTGTTGTAGCACATGTTGACCACTACTAGTATTACTACCCATATCATTGCCACCAGTGGCAGTGCTAGTTGCACTGGGTTCTCCACCATGGGCATGTCTAAGTTGTGATTGTATCTGACCTTGACGATCAGGATTTGAAACTCTAAGCAAATCAATTATTTTAGATGTACTTGTATGCCCTTGGTCTAATTTATTAGCTCTAAGTCCTCACTTATCAATAGGTTTTCTATGGTCTACATCTATTATTGTATAAATTCCTTGTCCTTGGGAACCCAAACCACCACCTTCATAACCCATTTTTCGGTTATGGTTGCTCTTGAAGTATATGCTTACTTTGTGGCCTCACTTAAACTATGTTTTAAACTGAAATGGATTTGTTCTCCCTTGTCATATTTAGATTCATCATTAGTTTCTTGATATTCACATTCATCGAGATGCTTTATATTCGACATTTTGCTAAACTCACAAACTTCTTCATTATCTCCATAATCTAAGAGAGTTCTTGGATCACCTAGCTCCTTCCTCATAGACCAAAAGGTAGTAATTTTTTATCATGACCATTTTTTAGTTGTAAGTTTTGCATCTAGAGAATCTAGTATTTTTACTCTACTAGATAGTTTATCATTTTTTTCATAAAAAAAATTGTACCCCTTGATTGTCTTTCGGTCAAATGCCATAATTTTTGTTGAGAATTATTCAAAAGAAATACCTTTCTCAGAAACACTTTTCTCCATTTTTATTTTGGCATCATCCCAAGATTCCTTGTTTCTCATGTTTTCAATCAAGGGTTTATTTTGTTATTGAATTCTACTTGCAACATTCCTATTGGCCACAATCAGTGATTTAATGGTGTCACATGGATCATACTACTAGTGACAAATAACATCATAATTAAAATTTTCCAAAACATCATATGCCACACTAAATTCTTTTCTATTGGATGTGAACCCTCTGCATGAAAAAGGTAAAGAAGGAAATAAGGTCTGCTTTTGCTAACTAACAAAGTGTATTTCATCAGTACTATGAATCTGCCTTACATATTCCAATACAAAAACCCTTTATGTCACATGTATTGGAAGTTTGTATGACTCTACTCCCGATCCATAAAATCTTAGCACAATATATTCTTCCATTAAGTACCAATCAGCCAATTGTATTTCGTTTCTATGATGCAGGAGCATTCGGGCTCACAAGCAATCTTGCATATATATTTTATTTATTTAACCCATTCGTTTATCTTGTAGGTTTCTAATCAAATTTGGAGTAAGTAAAATGAATATTTTAATTCTCCTACACTTCGAGGAAAAGATAAGGAAAATTGCACATGGACAAAATCCTAGTCACCTACATGCTAGAAGACAAAGATTGGACAATCAAGAGTCTTCAAAGCACCCAAGTCGTGAAGGAAAGAAAGAAAGGAAGCCTAAGAGTCATCTTTCTCCAAGTTGGATGCCACAAAGCAAGAAGAAGAATACCAAGTGTCATTGAAGCCCAAAAGACGAAGATGAAACTTGGCAAAGGAGATATTATAAGTAGATAGAAGTTTGGCTCCAAAGAGGATTGAAAACCAAGAGAAGAGCCCAAGTCTATTTCTATTTTTTTTCAGGTCATCAAGAGGACATCCATAGGTGATGTTGAAGATAATTATCCAAGGGAACTACATCAATTTTGTTGAGGCAAATAAAATGGATGCTCATGGTGACTTGTTAGGTGAAAAATTTATGAATTTGTAAGTTTGTAAAGGTGGATAGTTGAAAAGTTTGTAAGAGATACTTCCTAGTTGGATTTGTGGAGGTTATGCATGTGTGTTAACATCTTGATTGGCATCAATAAAACATTTGGGTTGTGAGTATTTTCTGCTATGTATGTTTTATGAAATTCTCAAGATATAATGTTACTTCATAGCTGAAATTGTTGCTACAACATTCACAAAATATATTCATTTAAGGGTTGCAAGTTTAAAAAGTTAATCCACATTTATTTTTTCTACAACTAAAGGAATCAAATGGATAAATGGCATTCCTTAAGAGTTGGAATTTATCAAAGTTAATTTGCATCTAAGAGAAGAGCAGTAATCTTGAAAAATAACAATCTTAAGGCTGAAATTTAAAAAGGATATGTTGGCACATACAATTTGTTACAATATTTGAAGTTTTGAGAAAATTATTATAAGAATTTGAAGGCATGAATATTTTTGTTATCACAATGCACATACGTGAAGTTTAATAGTTATTTTCTCTACATCAAATTGGTATCAGAGCTAGAAGACCCTGAGAGTGCAAGGTATGCACCTATACAAGAGAGTCGTGAGAGAAAGTTTGTTGCAGGCATGAAAGAGAGTTTGTAACTGCTATCCTCCAACAAAGATAAAGTTGGGTAGAAGGTGTAGAGTTCCTCCATCGAGAGAAGGTGGGTGGAGGAAACATCTTCTAGAGTCTTTTTCGGGTAGAGGATAGTTTTGGGATTTACTATATGGAAGTGTGTGAATTGTGAGACAAGATTGTGCAAGTTTTTTGGTTAATGTGTATGTGTGTGCTGGAAATATCTTCAAGAAAGAGGGAGAGTATGAGTTTAGCCTTGGATAAAGCTTTTTAAAAATTTATTTCATTGAAAGAAGAGAAAGAAGCTTAGATGAATAAATAAATTTCAAGGAGGTTAGATGTATAACATAAGGACAAGTTGAAGAAGAATTGGAAGATGAGGAAGAGATAAAATACCTGCACTCAAGTGGACTTGATTTTATTTTTCCCTTGGGTGTATGATACAAGAGAATCTTGGCTCACAATAAATCTTGCATATATATTTTATTCATTTAACCCATTTGTTTGTCTTGTAGGTTTCTAATCAAATTTGGAGTAAGTAAAACAAATATTCTAATTCTCCTACACTCCAATGAAAAGACAAGGAAAATTGCATATGGACAAAATCCTAGTCACCTACATGCTAGAAGAAAAAGATTGGACAATGAAGAGTCTTCAAAGCACCCAAGTCATGAAGGAAAGAAACAAAGGAAGCCTCAGAGTCATATTTCTCCATTTTGGATGCCACCAAGCAAGAAGAAGAATACAAAGAGTCATTGAAGCCCAAAAGAGGAAGATGAAACTTGGCAAAGGAGATATTATAAGTAGATGGAATTTTGGCTCCAAAGAGGATTGGAAAACAAGAGAAGAGCCCAAGTCTATTTCTGATTTTTTTAGGTCATTGAGAGGATGTCCATTGATGATGTTGAAAATAATTCTCCAAGGCAACTACATTAATTATGTTGAGGCAAAGAAAGTGGATGTTCATGGTGACTTGTTAGGTGAATTTTTTTTTAATTTTGTATGTTTGTAAAGGTGGGTAGTTGGAAATTTTGTAAGAGATACTTCCTAGTTGGATTTGTGGAGGTTATGTATATGTGTTACCATCTTGATTGGAAGCAATAAAATATTTGGGTTGTGAGTATTTTATGTTGTGTATGTTTTATGAAATTCTCAAGATATAATGTTACTTCATAGCTGAAATTGTTGCTACAACATTCACAAAATATATTCATTTAAGGGCTGCAAGTTTAAGAGGTTAATCCACATTTATTTTTTCTGCAACTAAAGAAATAAAATGGATAAATGACAATCCTTAAGATTTGGAATTTATCAAAGTTAATTTGCATCTAAAAGAAGAAGAGTAATCTTGACAAATAACAATTTTAAGGCTGAAATTTAACAAGGATATGTTGGCACATACAATTTGTTACAATATTTGAAGGTTTGAGAAAATGATTATAAAAATTTGAAGGCATGAATATTGGTTTTATCACAATGCATGTAAGTTAAGTTGAATAGTTATTTTCTCTGCATCAAATTGGTATCAGAACTAGAAGATCCTAAGAGTGCAAGGTATGCACCAGGACAAGAAAGTTGTGAGAGAAATTTTGTTGGAGTCGTGAAAGATAATTTGTAACTACTATCCTCTAGCAGAGATATAGATAGGTAGAAAGTAAAGATTTCCTCCACCGAGAGAAGGTGGGTAGAGGAAGCATCTTTCAAAGTCTTTGTTGGGTAGAGGATAGTTGTGGTATTTTCTAGATATGAAAGTGTGTGAATTGTGAGACAAGATTGTGCAATTTTTTTGGTTAATGTGTATGTGTGTGTAGGAAATATCTTCAAGAAAGAGGGAGAGTATGAGTTTAGCCTTGGGTAAAGCTTTAAAAAAGAAAATTATTGAAAGAAGAGAAATAAGGTTAGATGAATAATGAGCAGAAATTTCGAGGAGGTTAGATGCAAAACATAAGGACAAGTTGTGGAAGAATTAGAAGATCGGGAAGAGAGAAAAGACCTGCACTCAAGTGGACTTGAGTTTACTTTTCCCTTAGGTGTATGATGGAGGAGCATTCGGGCTCACAAGCAATCTTACATATATGTTTTATTTATTTAACTCATTTTTTTGTCTTGTAGGTTTCTAATCGAATTTGTAGTAAGTAAAATAGATATTTTAATTCTCCTACACTCCAAGGAAAAGACAAGGAAAATTACATATGGTTAAAATCCTAGTCACC
Organism: Sequoiadendron giganteum; assembly: GCA_007115665.2. Lineage (NCBI taxonomy): Eukaryota > Viridiplantae > Streptophyta > Pinopsida > Cupressales > Cupressaceae > Sequoiadendron > Sequoiadendron giganteum. Next base: position 179,733,468 of record CM021106.1, on the reverse strand, counting down.
TATATGCTAGAAGACAAAGATTGGACAATGAAGAGTCTTCAAAGCACCCAATTCATAAAGGAAAGAAAAAAAGGAAGCCTTAGAGTCATCTTTCTCCAAGTTGGAAGCCACCAAGCAAGAAGAAGAATACCAAGAGTCATTGAATCCGAAAAGAGGACGATGAAACTTGGCAAAGGAGATTTTATAAGTAGATGGAAGTTTGGCTCCAAAGAGGATTGAAAAATAAGAGAAGAGCCCAAGTCTATTTCTCATTTTTTTAGGTCATCAAAAGTATGTCCATAGGTGATGTTGAAGATAATTCTCCAAGGGAACTACATCAATTTTGTTGAGGCAAAGAAAGTGGACATTCATGGTGACTTGTTAGGTGAAAAATTTATGAATTTTGTAAGTTTGTAAGAGATACTTCCTAGTTGGATTTGTGGAGGTTGTGTATGTGTTTTTCCATCTTGATTGGCAGCAATAAAACATTTGGGTTGTGAGTATTTTCTTATGTGTATGTTTTATGAAATTCTCAAGATATAATGTTACTTCATAGCTGAAATTGTTGCTACAACATTCACAAAATATATTCATTTAAGGGCTGCAATTTTAAGAGGTTAATCCACATTTATTTTTTCTGCAACTAAAGGAATCAAAGGGATAAATGGAAATCCTTAACAGTTGGAATTTATCAAATTTAATTTGCATCTAAGAGAAGAGAAGTAATCTTGACAAATAACAATCTTAAGGCTGAAATTTAACAAGGATATGTTGGCACATACAATTTGTTACAATATTTGAAGTTTTGAGCAAATGATTATAAGAATTTGAAGGTGTGAATATTGTTTTTATCACAATGCACATACATGAATTTGAATAGTTATTTTCTCTTTTTTGGGTAGAGGATAGTTGTTGGATTTGTTAGA
>CM021106.1:179627217-179732463 GCA_007115665.2 Sequoiadendron giganteum | reverse complement strand
CTATGGTTTCTTTGGAAAGTTAGGAATTGTGAAAAGTATCAAGGAATTAGGAGGGCGCTTACTAATTCTAAAAGAAGACTCACTTTATACAATGTCTTCATGTAGGTATCCTTGACAGTGAAGATTTCTAAAGCAAAGTACCAAAAGTTGATGGAGAAAGGAAAATCAGAAATCACCAAGGAGGAGGTGGTGAGTGCAAACTAGTGGTTGTATCTGAATCCTGATCTAAAGAAACTAATTGGGAAGGAGCCCAAGAATAGTGGCAACCTACCCAGGGATGGTACCAAAGAAAAGGTGGACTAAAAGATAGAACAACAAGAGATGGTTTTTTGGCATAGTAGCAATGACCTGATAGTTAACAACAATCTTATGAGAGCAAGAAATAATAGCAATATCCCATTTTATCTTATCATAAATGTAAAAAGAAGTGTGTAACAGATTATATGATGGATGTGGTATGAATCGATAGTTTGAATCAGGGGATCCCTTGACCCCTATTTTGAAATTTGGATGATAAACTGTAATATTTGTTTACGATCATGAATATAAAAAAATCCTCTGAAATCTTGATTAACTTCTTGAATATGTTCTTCAAAAAAAAAATTTAAAATTAGAAAAAATAAATGCCAAGATCTGAGAGATATGACCTTCCCAAAATGACCTCCAATATTAAGAATATGCCTTGCCTCCATGGTGCCATGATGGGTCATATTGGTGAGTCTTAAAACCCTTATTAATAAAATATGGTCAATGGTTTATTTGATTATTGTGTTGACTTTGATTTCTATGAATGTTTTTTGTATGGAAAACAACATTAAGTTTCATTTAAATATAGTAGTTCATAGTGATCTATTTGGTCATGTAGATGTGTCAGAAAGTTTCATTACTATGTTACATTTATCAATTAGTTCTCTATTTTTTTTTGGGTTTACTTTATGAAGCATAAGTATATTGCATTTTCATTTATATAGTTTAAACTACTTGTTAAAGAATAGATAGATAAGAAAGTAAAGGTTTTGATAATGGATCATGATGATTAATATTAGTATAAAGATAATAATTGCATGCATGCAAAGATTGTTAGAAAAAATAACTCCATATACTCCACAATAAAATGGAGTAATAGAACAAATAAATAGGAGTTTGATGGACAAAGCTAGAAGCATGCTAAGTAGTGTTAAGTTTGACCATTTTTGAGTTGAAATTGTACACATTGGTTGTTATCAAATTAATAGGTCTCCCACTTTCTCTAGTTGAAAAACTACCCTTTGAGGTATGGACCAATAAAATACCATTGATTTCTCATTTCATTTTTTTTGGTAGTGAGGCATATGTTCACATTCCTAAAAAGAAACATTCTAAGCTTTATTTTAGAGCTATCAAGTTTGTTTTTTTGTGTGTTATGAGTTATAAAATTTAGAAACATGTAACATCAAAAATAGTATATTCTAACCCAGTGAATGTAAAAATAACTTTTCTATGTGGAGGTCTTGATGAAAAAATATTTATAAAATAACTTGACAGTTTATGGTGTAAAGACAAAATGAAATTAATTTGTAGTATAAAGTGAACTTTGTACAATTTGAAGTAATGACCAAGAATGTGGTGTTAAAAATTCAATGCTTTTGCATTTACTCATGGATTTATTAGAAGTGAAATCAATCATTATGTTTATTTTAAATTAATTGATAATTAACTTTTAATTGCTATTCTATATGTTGATGACATGTTATTTATCGGTAATGATTAGGGAACTTAAGGGTTATCTTAGGTATGAAAATATAGTACATTTGATATGAAAGATTTATGGTTTACAAAATATATATGGCTAAATCAAAATAGTGTGTTGGTATTGCACCATTTTTCCATGCAAGATTACAAACAAGTTAGTATTCCCTTTTCGATTGACACTAGTGTATCTCTAATGAAAGATTTAGGGTTTGCAAAATATATCTTAGATATGAAAATTCGTAGGGAATGGGTTAGCAAAAAATAATGGCTAAATCAAAATAAATATGTTGGCATTGCACCATTATGCCATGAAAAATTAAAAATTATTTATTATTCCCTTTCCAATTGGCACTACGCTATCTCTAAAAATATTTCCTAAAATAGATGAGTTTGAAAAAATGCAAAAAATTATATATGCTAGTGTTGTGGGAAGCCTCATGTATGACATGGTTTGTGCCAGACCTAATATTTTCCCTAAGTAATAAGAGTTTTGAGTATATTTATGTTGAACCCTAGTAAAAAATCATTGGACTTATGTTAATAGGGTTTTTAAATATTTACATAAAACTTATAACCATTGCATTTGTTATCATGGAATTGATGGTGTAAGCAAGATGGTTGATTTGCAAAGCTTTGTTGATTATAAGTGTGTTGGTGATCTAGATTGTAGGTATATGAATGACTAGTCATCTTTACTATGTTTGGATATGTAATTGGTTGGATGAATAAATGACATCTTACAATAATGTTCACTACAAAGTATAGTACATAGTTGTGGCATGTGCCTATAAGGAGGCAATGTGATTACAAAGAGGTTGGGCTTAAACAACACACACTAATAATTGACTACTTAGGTGGTTGTTGTCTCCTAACCCAACTCCTTTAACCTGTTGTGCATGAGTTTTGTCAGACATTGTCATAATTGACAGCCATCAACAATTACGGTAATACATTTTAATCCTGCCACTTCCACATCACGCTCATTTATATTAATCCCTTCACTTGTATTGTTACTCCACTTTCATTATTTATACATTATATTATTTAATACAAATATATTTATATATTATATAATATTATATTATATTATATTATATTATTTATTTATTTATTTATACATTATACATAAACAATATTATATATATTATATTATATTATATAAATAATATTAGATAGACATTATATTAAATTATATAAATAATAATATATGATGAGATAAAAATGACCTCATCATAATGAAACCAAAAAAGCCTATTTATATAAGCTCAATCCTCAGTCTCTACCAATTAATTAAACTTTAGGAGAAATAATTGCTTATCTTTAAGGAAAATTATGCAAACTTTATTTCTTATGATCAATTGAGGTAATCTACCAATACGGGTTTAATGGGTTATTTTGAGTGTTTTTGTAGGGAAATAACCGGATATCTTGCAACAGTTAAAAAACGTTAAACCAGCACGTGCCTTAATAACGATTGAAGATGGATGTTGTGAACCTGCTCCTGAACATCAGGTTGATGAACCGAAGATATAGTTGTTGTTTATTTAATTTTTGTTATGATCTTTTATTCAAAAACTTCATGGCTCGTCTTGAGCCTTCTTTATGTTTATGTAATGGGTTTTAAAGACAAGCAATTTAGTTAAAAAGTTGTTATAGACTTTTTCAAATGGCTACCCACGCCATCTAAAATCTAGGATTTAGTTAAAGTTTTTCTATAAAAATGTAATTTCCTGAAGTTGAAACACACACACTCAATAGTAATGTTATGTTGTTAACATGATCTCCGAATACTTATGAATAAAAAAACTATCTTTTGTCAATTGTTGAGTTGTTGAACTATGGATGATAATTGTTTTTAATGGAAGGACTTCAAAACCAGAAGTGTATGTGATTTGAGAACGAAGTGATAACCCGCAAGTTGGCCACTCGAGGGAAGATAGCTTAAATAGATAAGTACTTACTGTTATGTCATTTTGTTTGTTACATAGATAGCCATTCAGTAGGAAATCGTTTAAGTCTGTTAGTTGTTGAGTCCGAAGTTCCGAAGCACTCTTTGTTTTCAATTATTATGAGTTATTCGTTGCAATTGTTAGAATATTTTACTATTTAAGAGAATGTTTCATGGTTTGTTTACTTATTTTTCCACTTTCGTAGTTTATCATTTGTTTAGTTTATGTATTCGTATGCTTTCTATCTTAGTTGTTATGCTTTCTAAATTAGTTATCTTGTGCTTTCTAGTTTAGTATTTCCAATTTTCCTAGGATAAATTGTTTTCTAGTTAAGTAATTAAATGGCCTTAGATTAAAATTGATTTCAGTAGTTTAAAGGAAAATAGAAAATCTAAAATGAGTTATCTAAATTATCTTTTATTGCAAACTGCCTTGGACACTGCCTGGTCGACTTGTTGACATTTAATATTCTAAAGTAATGGGACCTAATGACAACCTATCAATATATATAATTATTTATAGATTATTATACACACATTTATATATATGTTATATAAATAAATAAATAATATATAATATATTATTATATTATTCATATTATATCATTTATATATTATTATATATTATATATAATATATAGTATATTTTAAATTCATATATTACTAGGAGGAAAATAGCACAAGGTGTCGGAGAGGAGCAAAAAAAAGCAAAAGGACTAGAAAGGAAATGACGGGGAGACATTGAAGAAGAAATTTGATCAGGAGAAGTTGGATTAGGAGGGAGCATAGCAGAAGAAAACTCCCACACCTCGCAATGGGTTTTCATGAATGGAAAATGGGTGGACAAATGCCACCCAATCTATCGCAGGATGAAGACTTATATTGTGAAAAACCAAAACCGGGCTAGGTGGTAGACTCAAGGAGGTGGCAAGAGAATGGTGTTTGATCCAAGATTGAAGCCAAGCAAGTGGCATAGAAGTGGAGAAGGAAGGAGCATGTGAGGCAACAAGAGTGGGTGGTTCTGGGAAAAAAGAAGTCCTAGAGAAGATTCATCATCAAACTGGAGAAGTGATATGAACGAGAGTCTGAAGTGATCTAGAAACCCTTGTAGTGGAAAGGGATATGGAAACCCTAATTTTGCGAGTAAGGGAAAATAAAAACCATGGGGTGATAAAGATCTAGGAGGAAAGAGATGGAAACAAGAAGGATGGAGGATGAATTCAAAAAAATTGAATCCAAACATAAAAGGATCTAGAAGGAACAAATTCCAAGGAAAAAGGAGCAAGAGAGACACGAAAGCCAACATGAGGCCATGGGGGAGCAAGCTATTCATAATTCCATCAGATGCGATAGAAGCAAGGGTCGCCAGACTAAAAGATAGAGATCTATTCGCAAAATGGTGCGGTCTAAGATGCCCTAAGGAGAAGATCATGGACTGGTGGCAAAACAACTTCAAAGATTGGGTAAGCATTCACCAATTATTGAACTCCTTTTTTCTCATAGAGTGCATAGACATGAATTTGAATCAGGAAATTATGTATGGAAATCCCCTATTTTTAAAAGGTTATATTTTTCATTGCTTAAACTAGGAATCAAACTTTGATCCATGGAACTACTCCATCAAAAAGACCCCCACATGGATCAAACGGGTAGACCTCCCATCTAAATACCGGAATTTGGGAGCTTTGGTGAAAATAGGGGATGCATTAGGAGTATGTTTAGGAGTAGATGAAGATTTAATAAATGGAAAAAAAGAAGCAGAGGCCAACATCTTGGTGGAAATAGTGGAAGGAGTGGGAATCTATAAAAACTTGGAGATAATGATGAAGTTTGGAAGTTGGCAGCAAAAACTGGAGGTATGTGAAGGATCACACATGGGGAAATGCCTCTTTAGGAAATCAATTCAGGAAGGTTGTTCTGGAAGGATGGTAGAAAGCGAGGAAAAAAATATGGGAAAATGAGAGTTAGGAGGAAAGACAAACCATAATGAACAAGGTTGAAAACGGGAGGGGTTAGAATAGAAAGGAGGGCCAAGATCTAAAAAGAGGAAGATGGATTGGATTTTTTTGGGTAGAAGAGAGGAGCTTCACCCAATGCCAACATACTCCAAGGAGGTGACGTCACAAGTAGAAAAATATTTAAACATACTGATGGAAGAAGCCAAAGAACTACAAAAAGACATCAACCTTCAGATAAGAGAGTTATCAAGTGAAGCAAATAACTTGAGGTTGGAAATGCAAGAGGAAGAAGTAGAAGAACCAAAGGTGGTGCCAAAAGAAAAAGAAGGGGTTGAAGAAGAGAAAGTGGAGAATGAAGGAAATATTACACAAACAGAGGATGAAGGTAGTGATCAAGAACTAGAATCAGGGGATGAATTTGAGGAAGGAGAATTGATCGAGGAAAGGATACTTGAGAAATCCCAATAAAAAATCAGAAAACCAAACATTAAGAGGAAAGGAAAAAGGGGTCCAAAATCGAACAAAGCCAAGCTAGAAATTGCAACCAATGGGACAAGGCAAAGAAAATTGAGGTCTAGGAATGATGTGATCCTTCCTAGAGGGAAATGAAGATCATAACATTGAATGTCAAGGGCATCAATGCCCCTAAAAAATGGAACATGTTCAAGTGCCAAATTGACCAATCAAAGGTGGACATAATTGTAATGTAGGAAACCAAATGGAGCAAAGAGGAAGGTAAAATGAGGATGAACAATTGAAAGCAAAGGAGGGGAAATTCAAGGAAGCAAAGGGTGTGTTAGGAGGTGTTGGAACCATATGGAAACCATTATCAGTAGGAGGTGAAGGAGTAGTAGAAGAAAGCAATTGGCAATTAACAAGATTTAAGGGTTTGATGAGGAATGAGCAATTCTTCGTCATCAACGTATATGGACCAATTTCCTTAATGGAGAAAGACAAGTATGGAGGAGGATATCAAGTGAGCTAGAAAACCACAAGAATGAGAGAGGCATAATAGCAGGAGAATTTAATGCTACCCTGAACAATAAAGAGGAGAAAAGGGGTCATGGGAAAGATTACCATCATCCAGCATGATTTCCAAAATTTTGTAGATAACAATCAGTTATTAGACCTTCAAGCCAGAAATGGAATATTTACCTAGTCAAATAGGAGGAAGGGCTTAACCAATATAGCTAAAAGGCTAGATAGATTTTACATTTGGGGAGATTTGGGGGAATCGACAGGAACTCATGAGGCCCAAATTATGCCATTCATGGGATCAAATCACTTTTCGGTGTAGTTACTCTTTAGGAAGGATGATCTCCAAAAGGAAGCCCATTCAAGTTTGAAAACATGTGGTTGAGGGATGAGAAACTTCCAGAACTAATGGAGAAATGGTGGAATGAAATCAAATTTGGAGACCAATCGGACTTATATAAAATTAGTAAGAAGTTGGGTTTCATCAAAGTCAAACTCAAGGAGTGCAATAAGGCTCATTTCAAAAACATCTTTCAAGAGAAGGAAAGAGTGGAGCAAGAACTAAATGCGCTAAATGAACATGTAATTCAAAATGGGATGGAGGTAGATGACTTTGAGAATGAAAAAAAACTAAAATAAATGCTAGCAGAGATTCTGAAAAGGGAAGAATGCTTTTGGTGCCAAAAATCAAGAGCGTAGCTAAAGGAAGAAGACAGGAACACTAAATATTTCCACAAATCAGCAATTGTCAATTGCACTAGGAATAGAATAGCAGAAATCAAGAAAGAGAATGGGGAAATTTCACAATCCTCAGAGGAAGTAAGCAAACATGATTTCAGATTCTTTGAATCAATCCTTAACAAGGAAATCCCAGAGAACAGGGAAACAAGAGAAAGGATGCTAAGCACAATCCCAACCATCATAAATGAAGAGAAGAATAGTAGGCTATTTCAAAAAATAAGTAAGGAAGAGGTTAAAGGATTAACCTTCCAACTAAATCTAGACAAGACCCCAGGACCAGATGGCTTCCCGACTAGATTCTTTCAAAAAAAATGGGACATTGTAGGTGATGACTTGTTAGAGGCTATAGAGGAGTTAAGAATAAAGATGGTGATGTTGGGGCATTAAATCATACATTCCTGGCCTTAATTCCTAAAAGGAAGGATCCACAAGTAATGAGAAACTTCGGGCCAATTGCATTATTTAATATAGTGTACAAGGTGATAAAAAAATCATAGCCAATAGGATCAAGAGTATCCTAAATGAGGTCATATCAGAGGAACAAAGCATATTTTCCCTAGGAAGATCAATAGTTGAAGGCATAATCATTTCCCATGAAACCACCCACACAACTAGGAAGACCAAGGAAGCATGTAAGGTGTTGAAACTAGAATTCTAAAGGCATGTGACATGGTGGATAAGAAATTCTTGTTGGAAGTTTTGAGAAAGTTTGGTTTTGATGAAAACTGGATCAAGTGGATAAAGAGTTGCATCTCAACTGCCAAATGTTTTGTACTAGTGAATGGAGCAGCACATGGATTTTTCACATCATCAAGGGGTCTAAGGCAAGGTGACCCTCTCTCACCTTTCCTATTCATAATCATGGTAGAATTATTAGGAAGAGGCATCCAAACCTTGAGGAGAGAAGGAAAATGGGTTGGAGTTCATGTAGCAAATGGTATGGATCCCACTACACACCAATAGTTTGCAAATGATGACATATTTTTTGGAATGGCAATTAGGAAGGAAGCTAGGGTTATTAAGACCTTCCTAGATGACTACTACAAGGCATCCAAGAAGAGCATAAATTGGGGAAATTCTGAAGTCTTCTTCCTCAATACTCAACCAGGTCTATAAAGAGATTGGAAAAAATCTTGAACTTGAAGGTGGAGACTCTTCTTGGGCGCTTATTTGGCATGCCTTTGTTTGTAGGGATAAACAAAAAATGCTACTGGGAGAATTTGATAAATAGCTGCAAAAGAAAACTAGGAATATCAATGCTATCGACCATCCCATTTTACTCAATGTCATGCTTGAAATTACCAAAAGCAGTAGAGTAGGCCCTGAACCAAATTTTTCATAAATTTGTTTGGAGTGGTACAGGAGAGTAGAACAAATTCCCTTTGGTAGCTTGGGACAAAATTTTCACTCTAAAGGAGGCAAGAGGGGTGGGACTAAAACAACTATTAATAATGAACCAAGCTATGGGAGAAAAATTAGTATGGAATCTATATGGAAAAGGAGAACATAAATGGGTAAGAATTCTAAGAATAAAATATCTAGATTCAGATGATGCTACCTACATCCTCACCATGATAGCTCCTCCAAAGGGATCTGTGATTTGGAATTACATTTTGGAGTGCAGGAACATAGTATCCAAGCATGTCACCTAGGAGATTAGATATGGGAGAAGTGCATCATTTTGGAGTGATTCGTGGTGTGGAAAACCACCCATTGACAATACACTAGGATTGGTAGAGCTCAAGGAAGAGTCTATATGAGTATGGGGTCACAAGGTCTATAACTATGGGAAAGTAGTTCTAAAAAATGGAGTACCCAGCTAGAATTGAAATGATATTCAGGAACTTAATGCCCCACAAGTTTAGAAAGACACACTGTTAGAAATTCTCAAGAAAAAACATGTTAACCCTTCCAATGAAGGGGATGTCATAAGGTGGTGTGGATCAACCATATGCACATATAAGGTGAATTTTGGTTATAAAATCAAAGAGTTAGCCATTGCAAGGCAAGATTGACCATGCAAACTATTTTTGGGGAAAAGTTGCCTTCCCAAAGCAGGAGTATTCGCTTGGATGGAAATTCATAAACAAATTCTCAACGAAGATAGGATAGCAACATATGGAAATCAAGGCCCAGGAAGATGTGTGATGTGCAAAAATAGCCTAGAGACCGTAGATCACTTACTCCTAACATGCCCATATGTGAATGTCTGTTGGAACCTGGTTAGGAGTAAATTAAATCTACAATGCCCCATGTCGGTGGACATTGAAACTTGGTTCAAGATGTGGCCATCCAAAATCAAAAAATCGGTATTTGGGGGGATATGGCAGATCATTCCATCTACAGTCATATGGGAGATTTGGAAGGAGCGAAATAAAAGGATATTTCAAGGTAAGGAATTGGGAGAGGATGGGCTTTGGGCCAAGATAGAGAACAAACACAAAACTCTTCAATGAAGATGCTCGCAGAAAGGTTGTCAAACAAAGAATTTTTACAAGTTGGGATGAAAAAATGATGAAGCTACTAAGTGGATTGAAACCTCCATTTTTGAATGGAAGCTATGGGCCCAACACACAAAAAGAAAAAAGAAAGGAAGTAGTGTGGATAGCGCCAGAGGAAGGTTGGGTCAAAATAAAATTTGACAGAGCCTCCCATGGTAGCCTAGGCCTGGGGGGGCTAGTTGCATATCTCAAGATGAGCATGGTAAAATCTTAGCAGAGAAATTCATCTCTTTGGGATTGTGTACGAATAAAGAAGCATAATTTCAACTGACTTTAATCGGATTGCAATTGGACTTGGAACTAGGTGTGAAATGCATCCATCTAGAGGGAGACTCTCTTATCACCATTAATGCAATCCACAAAAATAGTGCACCGAATTGGAAGCTAAACCATCTATTGCAACCCATCAAACAATTGACAGACAAATTTGAGGCCTTTCAAGTAAGCCACGTATATTGAGAAGGGAACAGCATGGCAGATGAGTTGGAAAAACAAGAGCTAGAAAGAAACACATAATCGAAAGGTGGGAGATCAAAATATTCTTGAACGATGAGACATAAAATCACAAGGTCACAAAAAATACACCACCGATGATCGATACCAAGCCGGTGGTGAAAAGAGCAAGTACTATAATAAGGGCCAAACTCGAAGGTGGAAGAAATGATAAGACAACAACCATTAATAGAAAGAAAGGCGCAGGCACGGTAAAAAATTCCAAGGCAGGGGAAATGGCAAGCAATGCACGACCCTAAACAAGTAAGAAAGTATCATTTGGCTAGGATGCATATTAGAAGGCATGTTCTAAATTTCATAGACACCAAGCTTGCCATTATGACGGGGTAAGGCCATCGTTTATTAAAAATCCAAAGTTGGTGGTTGCTTAAGAAAATTCGAGGGCAAGCTAAATTGGTGTGGTTGAGATAATAGTCTAAGAGTGTACGGAATGGATACCCCATTTTTTTTTAACACAACAAGATAGCATTAGGCCTTCCATGGAGAGTTGACATACAAAAGGCTGAAAAGAATTTTGGCCTCACCCCACCCTGTGGTGCTTTGGGCGATAAAGAAAATTTTGGGGAGAGAATTCTTGTTGGTGTATCACACATTCAGGGAAAATACAAGCCATTATGCCATGTTCCTAGTGATGTTTTGTACATGGGAGTGCCCAACACAAGGGCTAAAAAATTATGTCAGATGGTCTTCATTCATGCCATGTTGGGAGAAATTGACGAAGCCCTAGACAATGTGGATGGTAATTTGATGATGTCGCTACCATAGAACTATTACATGCCACTGGGAAAGGGAGCAGAGGTCAAGAAATTTCTACTGGTCACGTCTCTCAACCCTGTGGGGCTGGAAAAGTTGTGGGACAAGAAGGAACATGATGTAGGAGCATCCAAACGGACTAGCAATCAGCATCACCCAAAAAAAAATAGATGAAATGGAGAACTTTGAGTTTTTCCACTTGTCGGTACCCAATTCCATGCATTGTCGAAGTCACATTAATTGATTTTCTTCATAATTGTTTGTGCATCTTTAAGATATTTTAAAGTGTTAATTTTCATCAAGAGGAAAAATACAGATATTTTGATGAAAATATAAAATGGAAAGGAAGACAAAGAGACTCGTAGCTAAGGAGAAAAAGATAATTTAAAACTAATAAAATTGTGGAGAAAGAGGAAGGGGCAGCAGGAAGAGGAATCCACGCCAAACTTCAAGGAAAATTTAATAAATATGCATATCCAAAGAACTGAAGGGGGGGGAAGGTTGCATAGCAGATTGGAATAAAAAGAAGTGGGGTTGCATACCACAATAAAAAAAACATGAAGGAAAATGGGGTTGTGTAGGGGCAACAACATAGAAATGAATGGGGTTGCGTAGATGTTTAGAATTGGAGATTTCAGATTTAAGAATAACTTCAATTCTATGTTGAATCAAGAAAAAATGAGGGTTGCATATATTTGAAAACCAAAAAAAAAAAAAAACCGAAGAAAGAAGCTGCATAGAGGAAGATTGTAGAGAAAAGTGGCAAAGTTTGATAATAAAAAGTGCAAATTGATCCTCATTTGTAGGAAAGACAAGTTTTTTTATTTGAGTGAAGATGAATCAATCCATTGAGGTGAAGGCATATGAAGAATGATATGGGTTGCAACATCAATACACAAAGGAAGAATTAATTAAGATAATAATCAACAAGTAGATGGATAGCGGAGCAGCAATGTGAAGTAGGAAAGATATAGAGAAAAATGAGATATGTGTATGCAAGAATGGAGGGAATTTAGAAATCAAAAGTTGAACATAGTTTTTAAATACTCTAGTTAGCTATTGTAAATTTGAATAAACATTTTTGAATTCTATTCAAATTTTAATGCAAGCTAGGTTGTGTAAATTGAGATTATGAAATTCCAAATTTGATTGAGGAATGGTTAAATTTATGAATTGTGAATCTTGTTGCAATCTCTAAGCTAGAGGGCTGAGAAATTATAAAATTGTGCATTAAGATTGTTTGAATAGTGTGAGTGTGTTTTTTTCTTTATCTACATCAAATGGAATGATGAAGCATTTTTTAGGAGTTTGGTTTTTGTGAGAGAGGGGAGTACCCTCTTGCGTCAATTGGTATTAGAGTGGGTAGTCCTGAGAGTGGAGAGGATCTACCAAGACCTATGGGTGAGGTGTGAACAGATCATCGGTCATGAGGTAGTTCGCATCAAGAAGAAAGTGTGTGAAGCGGTTAAGAAGAAGCTTGTGAGAGTTGATGCAGGTGTATGAGGAATCTTGAGCGACGAGAGAAGGATCTTGAAGCCCTGAAAGAATGTGTTTGCAAAGTGAGTTGTTGCAGTAGGCAAGATGGGTTGAGTTGTGAAGAGACCTGTGCGGATATTGTTTTGGGAGCAGTATTGAGAGAATGTGGAGGACAAAATGTGTGAAGTGGTGGAAAAGATAATTCGGAAAGAAGTAGGAGAGATCGGAGTGAGACTCGAGAAATTGGAGAAGAGTGTTGGGAAAAGTGAGAGGAAAGTGGTAAAAAGGAGCGAGAAGAAGAATGAGGATAGCAGCCTAAGATGAAAAGAGGAAGAAGTGAGACCAACCCCTACCGATGAAGAAATTGTAGAAGAGTCATGCCATGAGGAAGACATGAAGAGACAAGAAGAAAGGAATGAAATGAGCAGTGAAGGGTGAAGGTGAGGTAGATTTTTTAGCACAATTGCTAAAAATTGAAGAAGAGTGGATGTCGAAGTTGTTGCAGTGAAGAAAGAAGAGAAAAAAGTTGTAACTAACGAAGATGTGAGAGATGTCGTAGTGGAATTCAACATTGCAATTGTGAATGCAGATGAGGTAAAACAACTTTGTGATGTTATTGTATTTTCAGATGAAATGATGGAAAGTGAGACGAATAGAGGACAAGAGAATGTAGTAGATTTTGTGTGGTTGTGTGTAGAGATGGTTGAGGATGTTGCAGGATTTTGGTGGAGGTGGTCGATTAGAGGTGGGTTTAAACCCATGGAAGAGGAGGGAAGTGAAAAGCATTTTGTGACACAGGTCGGGCTTTGGTGGACATGAGTCTAGAAGGGGGAAAAGGAGGAGGATATGACATTGTTGGAGGAAGGTGGTGCATGTTCTAGAGAAATACTGGAAAAAGTGAAAGAAATATTTTTGGGGCACTTGATACAGTGATGGAGTTCGCTGCAGATTGTTTACAATCTCAAAGAGTGATTCCATCACTCAAGTCCACCATCATGAGCCTATGCTCAAAAATATTTCTACTCGACGTGTCTGATGAAGGATCATCTGGGTGGACTAGCAATTGGCATCACCCAAAAAAAAATAGATGAAACGAAGAACTTTGATTATTTTTGCTTGTCGGTACCCAATTTCATGCATTGTCGAAGTCACATCAATTGGTTTTCTTCAGAATTGTTTGTGCATCTTCAAGATATTTTAAAGTGTTAATTTTCATCAAGAGGAAAAATACACATATTTTCATGAAAATATAAAATGGAAAGGAAGACAAAGAGGCTTGCAACTAAGGAGAAAAAATAATTTAAAACTAATAAAATTGTGGAGGAAGAGGAAGGGGCGGCAGGAAGAGGAACCCATGCCAAACTTCAAGGAAAATTTATAAAAATGCATATTCAAAAAAATGAAGAGGGGGAAAGGCTACATAGCAGATTGGAAGAAAAAGAAGTGGGGTTGCAAACCACGATAAAAAAAAAACATGAAGGGAAATGGGGTTGTGTAGGGGTAGAAACATAGAAATGAATGGGGTTGTGTAGATGCTTAGAATTGGAGATTTCAAATTTAAGAATAATTTCAATTCTATGTTGAATCAATAAAAAAAGAGGGTTGCACATATTTGAAAACCAAAAACTAAAAAAAATAAAGAAGAAAGCAGCTGTGTAGAGGAAGATTGTAGAGAAAACTGGCAAAGTTTGATAATAAAAATTGCAAATTGATCATCATCTGCGAGAAAGACAAGTTTATTGATTTGAATGAAGGTGAATCGAGCCATTGAGGTGAAGGTGTATGAAGAATGATATGGGTTGCAACATCAATACACAAAGGAAGAATTAATTAAGATAATACTCAATAAGTAGATGGATAACAGAGCAGCAATGTGAAGTACGAAAGATACAAAGCAAAATGAGATATGTGTATGCAAGAATGGAGTGAATTCAAAAATCAAAAGTTGAACACATTTTGTAAATACTCTAGTTAGCTATTGTAAATTTGAATGAACATTTTTTAATTTTATTCAGATTTTAATACAAGCTAGGTTGTGTAAATTGAGTTATTATGAAATTCCAAATTTGATTGAGGAATGGTTAAATTTATGAATTGTGAATCTTGTTGCAATCTCTAGGCCGAAGGGTTATCCGTAGAAATTATAAACTTGTGCATTAAGATTGTTTGAATAGTGTGACTGTCTTTTTCTTTGTCTGCATCAAATGGAATGACGAAGCATTTTTTGAGAGTTTGGTTTTTGTGAGAGAGGGAAGTACCCTCTTGCATCAATTGGTATCAAAGTGGATAGTCCTAAGAGTGGAGAGGATCTACCAGGACCTATGGGTGAGGTGTGAACAAATTGTCGGTCGTGAGGCAGTTCGCATCAAGAAAAGAGTGTGTGATGCGATTAAGAAGAATCTTGTGAGAGTTGTTGCAGGTGTTTGAGTAATTTTGAGCAGCGAGAGAAGGAGCTTGGAGCTGTGACAAAATGTGTTTGCAGAGTGAGTGATTGCAGCAGGCAAGATGGGTTGAGTCGTGAAGAGACCCATGTGGATATTGTTTTGGGATCAGTATTAGGAGATCGTGGAGGATGAAATGTGTGAAGCAGTGGAAAATATAATTTGGAAAGAAGTAGGAAAGATCGAGGTGAGACTTGAGAAATTGGAGAAGAGTGTTGGGAAAAGTGAGAGGAAAGTGGTAAAGAGGAGCGAGAAGAAGAACAAGGATAGTAGCCTAAGATGAAAAGAGGAAGAAGTGAGAGCAACCCCTACCGATGAAGAAATTATAGCAGAGACATGCCATTAAGAAGGCATGAAGAGAGAAGAAGAAAGGAATGAAGCGAGCAACGAAGAGGTTGCAACAAGGGGTGAAGGTGAGGCAGACTTGTTCACACAATTTTTGGAAATTGAGGAAGAGTGGGCGTTGAAGCTTGATGTTGCAATGAAGAAAGAAGATCATAAACTTGTAATTGACGAAGACATGAGAGATGTCGTAGTGGAATTCAACATTGCAATGCAAATGCGGATGAGGTAAAACAACTTTGTGATGTTATTTTATTTTCAAATGAAGTGATGGAAAGTGAGATGAATAGAGGACAAGAGAATGTAGTAGATGTTGTGTGGTTGCGTGTAGAGATGGTTGAGAATGTTGCAGGATTTTGGTAGAGTGGTCGGTTAGATGTGGGTTTGAACCCACGGAAGAGGAGGAAAGTGTGGAAAGCATTTGGTGGAGATCTAAATTTGGTGGACGTGATTCCACAAGGGGTAAAAGGAGGAGGATGTGGCATTGTTGGAGAAAGGTGGTGCATGTTCCGGAGAAATGCTGGAAAAAGTGAAAGAAATAGTTTTGGGGCACTTGATATAGCGATGGAATTTGTTGTAGATTGTTTACAATCTCAAAGAGTGATTCCATCACTCAACTCCACCATTCTGAGCATATGCTCACAATCTTTCTATTGGATGTGTCTGATGCAGGAGCATCTAGACGGACTAGCAATCGACATCACCCAAAAAAAATTCAGATGAAATAGAGAACTTTGATTTTTTCTGCTCGCTGGCACCCAATTTCATGCATTGTCGAAGTCACATCAATTGGTTTTCTTCAGAATTGTCTATGCATCTTCAAGATATTTTAAAGGGTTAATTCTCATCAAGAGAGGAAAAATACACATATTTTGATGAAAATATAAAATGGAAAGGAAGACAAAGAGGCTTGCAAGTAAGGAGAAG
This sequence comes from Sequoiadendron giganteum, assembly GCA_007115665.2. NCBI lineage: Eukaryota > Viridiplantae > Streptophyta > Pinopsida > Cupressales > Cupressaceae > Sequoiadendron > Sequoiadendron giganteum. Next base: position 179,716,157 of record CM021106.1, on the reverse strand, counting down.
AAGATAATTTAAAATTGATAAAATTGTGGAGGAAGAGGAAGGGGCGGTAGGAAGAGGAACCCATGCCAAACTTCAAGGAAAATTTAATAAAAATGCATATCCAAAAAAATGGAGAGGGGGGAAGGTTGTGTAGCATATTGGAAGAAAAAGAAGATGGGTTGCAAATCACGCTAAAAAAACATGAAGGGAAATGGGGCTACATAGGGGTAGCAACATAGAAATGAATGGGGTTGCCCAAATGTTTAGAATTGGAGATTTCAAATTTAAGAATAACTTCAATTCTATGTTGAATCAAGAAAAAATGAGGGTTGCATATATTTGAAAACCAAAAAAAAAAATATAAATAAAGAAGAAAGCAATTGCGTAGAGGAAGATTGTAGAGAAAAGTGGCAAAGTTTGATAATAAAAAGTGTAGATTGATCCTCATCTGCAGGAAAGGCAAGTTTGTTGATTTAAATGAAGGTGAATTGAGCCATTGAGGTGAAGGTGTATTAAGAATGATATGGGTTGCAACATCAATACACAAAGGAAGAATTAATTAAGATAATACTCAATAAGCATATGGATAATGGAGTAGCAATGTAAAGTAGGAAAGATACAAAGAAAAATGAGATATGTGTATGTGGGAATGGAGTGAATTCAAAAATCAAAAGTTGAACACAGTTTGTAAATACTCTAGTTAGCTATTGTAAATTTGAATAAACATTCTTTAATTCTATTCAAATTTTAATGCAAGTTGGGTTGTGTAAATTGAGTTATTATGAAATTCCAAATTTGATTGAGGAATGGTTAAATTTATGAATTGTGAATCTTGTTGCAATCTTTGGGTTGGAGGGTTGTTCATAAAAATTATAAACTTGTGCATTAAGATTGTTTGAATAGTGTGAGTTTGTCTTTTTCTTTGTTTGCATCAAATGGAATAATGAAGCATTTTTTATGAGTTTGGTTTTTGTGAGAGAGGGGAGTACCCTCTTGCATCAGAATGAAGCATAATGTTTCTTCTCAGGGTGGCAAAAATGATGAAAACCCCCCCAAGGGGTGGGTGTAGCAATACCTGGCAGAAGAAGGTTTGTTCGACAAAGTGGTAGCAGACAATGATGAAGACTAGGAGCTCAGAACGGGAGAGGAATGGATGTTGAATGGCATTAGGGACCTAAAGGCCAAGGCAAGCAGCCCAACGCATGCCAATTGTGGTCTAGATTGCCCAGTGATTGCAGACTACATGGCATACATGAAGAGGGAGGAAACAAAGGAAGAAGAGGACGAAGAGGACGAAGATGAAGGGAAAGACAAGGCTCTATAAAATTTCTATGGTATAATCTAAGTAGTTTTTGTTTTAGAATACTAATGGTATGGGTTAGTTCGTCAAAGATGTTTTTTTGTCAAATATGTCTGGTAGGTTCTTCTGGTAGCTTATGGCCACTTGGTCCAGGACCATTTTGTAAACTATAAATGATGGGATAAGGTTGTAAAGTCATTTCAATTATGAAAAGGGTCGAGTCTAATGTTAGGTGGGAGGTCAAATCTAGTAGAAATACAAAAAAATGGAATTAATGTAACTTCTTTTTGAAAAAGTAATACAGGGTGTTTCCCCTTAGTAGTGATTTACTGAGCAAAAAAATACATTATATTTTATAATATAATATATTTATATAATAACTATGTATATAAATTATATCATATATTATATTATTTATATTATATAATATTATATATTATTTATATAATATTATATATTATATTATATATGTTATATTATATAATATTATATTATATAATATTATATAAATAATATACTATTCAATATATGCATTATTTATATATGTTACATTTTGATTTATTTTTTATTTTGATAAAAGTGGCAAAGCCATTAAACAATTTTATTAACTTATAAAATATTACAAACCTGGTTCAAAACAGCATATCGGTAGGAAAAAACCAGGAAGAAAAGCTCTGATTACAGCTCAGTTTAGATCTGATTTACACTACAAGAGCATCCCCCAAAAGTGAGGAAACTAACATACATAACAATTTAGGAAGAGGGCATGAAAGCCCAATATACAGAGAAAATTTAGAGGAGTGCTTGAAAAAAATGGCCATAACAAAGAGACCTAAAAATTTGCCAACCGCAGCCAACTCCCAAAACAAAACCAAAATTAACCACGAAGTCCTGGGAACCGTCAAACCATAACAAAATTTGATTTCATCTTTTATTCCAAGATGACCTACAAGATTTAGAAGATACCAAAAAAGAGCCATAACCTTCATATTTATGTTAGTACCAATAAAAAATACAACAAAACATGTATTCTCTCAGCCTTTCCTAGCTTAGGAGATTAACATTTCTACACAATCAGCTTGAGATCTCATTACACAATAAAAGAACAGTAAACAAACATCTTCAAATGCAAATTGAAGTTCTGTAATCAAACCCATTCATATGCAAATTGAAATTATCTCGTTGCCACAAGGGATGTGGGCAGAATCTCAAGGGATCATCCAGAGTTATAGTGATTTTCCAGAGAAGGAATTTCATCTTCACTAAATTCCTTATAAATAATTTGGTCGTCAATCGCTTTATTGGCTAGGTAGTCAGCTACAATATTTGCTTCTCTATAACAATGTTTGACCACGTAAGAGCTAAACAAACTTAACTAAAACAAAACTCTTTCTAGCAAATACTAGAGTTACCAAAAATGCATTCTTTTGTTCATAATTGCGTGAAAATTTACCATTGAGTCACCTTCAATGATAATATTTGTTATACCCAAAGAAGTGGCTAAGTCTAATCCTAGACTAAGAGCCTCAAGTTTAGCTCGATTATTGGCGGCAACAGACAAAATTTTGCAAGCAACTTTTAACATTTTTGAGTTTACGTCTGAAATCACAACACCTATTCCAAATTTCCTTGGATTTCCCCTAGAGGCACCATCATAATTCAGTTTGAAACTATTTTCCAGAGGGACCAACCATTTTGCATTCCTTCTCAACTATAGTTTATGAACCTTGTTTGTAAATGAGTCCTGGGAAGGCAAGGATTTAAGCAGTGGCCATGTTTTAAGGATATAACAGTCCCAATTTGAGAAACATTTTAAATTTGTGATTTGCTTAAATATTTGAGATTTAACTAACCCAGAGATTGATTTCTCTATTTTAGATTATTATGAGAAACATTTTAAATTTGTGGTTTGCTTAAATATTTGAAATTTTACTACCTTAGAGATTGATTTTTCTATGTTATATTATTATATGTAATATAATATATATAATATAAGCAGTAGGTATTTTCCACATCATGTCAATGAGTTTGACTCGAAACTACACGGTTGAATCCTAATAGCAATATCATAATATACAATATAATTTATATACATAGTTATTATATAAATATATTATATATTATATTATAAAATATACTATATAATATATAATAATATATTATATACTATATCATTATTATATATTATACATAAAATATTATTTATTTATATAACATATATATATATATATATATATATATATATATATATATATATATTTGTGTGTATAATAATATAACATATAATATAAATAATATAATGATTGTATATACATAATAAAATAGAATAATAATATTTTATATTATGTTATTATATTTATATTTATATTATATTATATAAATAAAATATATTTATATTTAAAAATAATATATAAATAATGGAAGTCAAGGATCAATATAAAGTTTAAGTTAGTGTGTTGCGTAAGTTATATATTATCCTAATTGTTTATAAAATTAAATGTATTACTGTAACTATTGATTGAATTCAATTCTAACAATGACTGACAAACACATACACACACAACAGGTTAAAGGAGTTGGGCTAAGAGGCAACAACCACCTAAGCAGTCAATGCTTAGTGTGTGTTGTTTAAGCCCAGCCTTACAAAGATTGTGTTTAATATTAACTTACAATGCAAACAAGTCAAAATTGAATGTAAAAATAGTCGAAGTGGCATATGTTTGGCTAAAAATTCAATGTATCTTGTTCCCACAAAGCACATTAAATATACATTACCATTTCGTTCAAGAAATAGAGTTTAGTAATAGACAGTGGACAACTCATAATGTTGTAGATTCTTTCACCAAGCCAATGAGCATGGAGAAGTTCAACTTGTGCATGAGGTCATGGTTGATTTGATATTGTTGTCTAATTTCAATGTTAAAGAATTGCTTTTACTTTTACAAGGTTCTCAACAAATGAAAGAATGTTGGAAAAGATGTCTCGACCTTTTATTCCTAATGTTCATATTTAATAACTTGTTTTTTATTAGAGTAAAAATAGGTTTTGAAAGGACCCCGAAACCCTTTACAAACGGATTTTGAATGGATCTAGAACCTTCAACCGGAAGGTTGTCAAAACATAAAGACAAGAAAACACGAACAACCAAGGCCAAAGAACCACGACCGACTACAAAGCCACTAAACAGCCAACAGTCAGCCAAAAACCAACCCCCAAACAAGAACCATCAGGATTTACATTTAGAATTACTCTTGTGGGAGCGGAGAGTCATGTCAAAAGGAGGCTTAAAGGACTTATCTTTCTTGCCCTTTACCATTATCCAGCCCTCTTCCACTTATGTCTTATCAAGCCAAGCCAGTGCACCATTATCCTGAAGAGGAAAGCCTGCAACCGTTGCCTTATAGATTTGATCTGTATTCCTCCTTGCAGGCGTGACCAACTCAGGAGAGCCACATGAAATGAAAGTTGAAGCCCTATCACCAACAATGGCAGCCATAGGCCCACTCTCTTTCTCATTAGGGGTTTCAACATTGTAGTCTTGCATGGCGTCAACAACCCCACCATTAGAGACATCCAGAGAGGATGCCCCAAGGCCTTGTGATTCCAAAGCAACCACCTCAGAAAAACTCCTAGGTTGCTCAACTTTCTTCTCAACCGTATAATGTTGTGGAGAAGCACCTTTCCACCAAGTAGCCTTCATGGTTTTTTTCTCAAAACCACATTGAGTAGCAGCATGACATGTTTTAAAACATCTTCTACATCGGAAGAGAATCCCTTCATAGTCCAAGGCTTGGACCCAAGAACTCTTAGAAGTTTTAAGTAATATCTTAGCAGGCAACCCTTTTGAGACATTCATTTCAACCAATATGCGAGCAAAAGTAGAGTGAATCATATCAGAAGATGCATCATCCACCGACAAAAAATCTCCAAGAGCATCACCCACTTCCTCTAAAAGGGAATCAGTCCATAAATGGAGAGGAAGATTAGGAAGCCGAACCCAAATCGGGATCTTGTTGAAGGTTTCAAAAGAATGGTTGAAATCAATATGCCAAAGTTTAAACATCAACAAAAATTTATCCTCCTAGATAAAAAAGTGATGACATAAAATTTTGTTTCTATCCTGATCAATGTCAAATTTTGCAACAAAAAACCCCTTGGCCATAGGGAAAATATGAACTTTCCCAATGATTACAGGCTCCCATTCTTTTGAGATCCAGGAGTGCAGCTGAGGGAGGGAGGGCCAAAAACCCTTAAACCGGCAAATCACCCTATGTGAAGAGAAGGCAGAAGCATTATAATCAATTTCTTCTTTCGTCTCAGCTTTCAAATCAACGAAGATAGCATTAGCCACAAAAATAAACCCACCAATCGATGGTCTCCTCTGTGCCGTAGATTTCTGTGTTCGGTTCTCCCTCCTTTACACCAATTCTACAAAATCCTCATTCCCCTTGTCGTTGGCCATTTTGGCCCTTCTGCCCGACCTGTTCTCTACGATCATTTGTGGTCTTCGCACCCCCAACACCCCGATCCGCTACGAACACCTTTGATGTCCCCTTCAGGCCAAACGTGCCCTATGTAGCCGAGATCTCTACCCCTGCCGTGCCCTGGCCGCCAACACCAGAAGGCCTCCCACCGTTCGCAGCCCTAGCCATTTCAAAATGCAATTGTGTTCTTTTTTAATAACTTGATTGTATTTACCATATTAATTCAAATATTTTGTCCCCGCATGGAAAATTTGGAATTCCATTTTGAGGTGACACTTTTGTCGTCTTTAGCTAGTTTATCTTCATATTAAATAAATGTCCCACATTGAGGTGGCATGTTTGCTCATGTGTTTTAACATCTTGGAATACATGTACAATATTTTGACAAGTCATAAATAATTAGGGAATTGCTTATGACATTTTTATAACATGTAAGACCATGTAAGAGGGGTTCACATTAAAATATTGTGCAACATTACAATGGGTTTGAACATGTTGTCATGAAACATTTTTGAGTGAGTTGACTGAAAACAAAATAGGATGCTCATGTTTGAATAGAATGACATTTTTTTAATGAAATTCAATACAAAAAAAATATGCTAAAATAACCTAAAAAATCAAGGCCAAGGGGGTTGTTAGAATTTGCACCTTGACCATTTGAATATCATACCTCCCTTGGCAAGGGGGTGTTTGAATTTGCACCTTGACCATTTGGACATCATACCTCCCTTGGCCTTGCTAATGATTCTCCAAAAAAACACGTAATGGTTTCTAGTTTGTACTTCTCTATAAACTAGTGCTTGAGAGTTGGAGGATGTGGTGGTTATTTTGCAAGTTATATGAATACTATTATGTTGTCAAAATTCAATGAAATACAATAATTGTTTCCCATGACCTACATTTTCTTTCGTGGTTAATCATTGTTTAAGAATTTGGATGCATTAAACAACTACCATCTTGTTTGATTGTTTTAACGTCTTTTCAGCATGAGAAAACGGTGAGGATTGCAAGGACACAAGGGCCTTCCCTTAAATTTTGCTTAAATTTGGAAGGCACTTCCATAACGTTCAAAAAATATTATTGCTTTCCACCCATTGCAAAATAGCATTTTTTGACAACTAAAAACCACTATACATTTCTTTGTTGTGTATGGATGCAATTTAAACTATGCATTGCAAGGGAGACACGCAAAACTCCTATATGACAGGACGACAACCCACACTATTCATAACATTATCTAAATTTTGACCCACCCACTCAAGTGCGATACTCTTAACTGCATGTAATCTCCGTGTTAACTCCATATGGAGTGAACGCTAGCCAAAGGCAATTACTGATACGCATGCAACTTTATGATCTCCCATTTGGGTTTATCAACCCACACTATTCATAACATTATCTAAATTTTGACCCACCCACTCAAGTGCGATACTCTAACTGCATGTAATCTCCGTGTTAACTCCATATGGAGTGAACGCTAGCCAAAGGCAATTACTGATACGCATGCAACTTTATGATCTCCCATTTGGGTTTATTTATGATAAACCCAAATGGGATAATCAATTGTTTGATCTCCTATCTAAGATCCCCCTAACCCACACAATTAATTGCTCCGATAATAGGACATAATTCTATCTATCTTATATCAAACTATTCTTCAATCCATTTTTCACAACCAACCAGAAGAGTACAAACACTGCTAACAACCAAAATTCAAAAATATTCAGATTTAGACATGATTTGATCCTTTCAAATATGCAGATTCAAAAATCAAGAAATATCAAATGCAGATAGTTGTATCCAAATTGGTTTGATGTTTGAATATTTTTCTCAAACAATATGGCAAATATGCAAGGTTGTCCACTAAAGATGCTACTCGTTCAAAAATTTGTCACACCACAAAATGGACTAATGAAGGGTATAATCCCAAATTAGCTATTATTCTTAACCAGTATGATATAAAATTAAAATTTTATAAAAAAATCTACAATCCTGAAAAGACAAACTACAACCTTGAAACATGGCCATTTGATTAGCACATGCCCAATTCAACTCGAAGACATGAATAAAGAACTCAAAATTCTCAAAAGCACATCAGTTTCTCATGTAGTTGCAAGCGCCACATAAACATATTAAACAACCTTTTTTGTTGCAGAAAACAACGGGCAAGCCAATCAAGGAACATTTGCTAGTGCTTTCTCGTAGAGAATTGACCAGCCATGGAAGTAGTTGTATACGAATGGACAAACTAAAGAATCAAGATCTGTTAATAAGGTTTTCAGGTTCAGACTGATAAGAACTTCAGAAAAAGGCATGCCCCACATGAATGATAAGTTATATTGCATTCAAGCAAATCTCATATTTCTGAGTTTACACTTAATATTGCATATCACAATGCATGGAAATAATATAACTTTTAAACTAGATCCCCTATGATAAGGAAATGAATGTCCTGGTTATATGGCAAATAAAAGACTGCACTATGCTTTCTTGTGGTGTAAAAGGCATTTAAGAGAATACCAATAGGTTTTTATTTTCTAAGATGTAATGCATCTCATTATAACGAAGTCTCATTGGCATTCCCTTCCATAGGAACCGACCATCCAATGCAGTAACTTCAGAAACGGACCATTGAAAAAGGATCGTTACTGTAGATGGCATCTCAAATTGCTTGTGCAAATATATAACAAATCAAAACCCTTGCAAAAAAGGCATTCCTTGTGCTGTGCAATTATAGTTCATTCTTATCAACATCCCACAACAATTACAGAAAGTCAGTTTGAAGTAGGCAATAACTAAGGCTGATGATCCAACAAAACATAGGACTCCTTACTCTTTTAAGGTAATATGTATAACAACTATTTGCAGTATCCAACAGTACAGCAGATATTAAAGTTACTATGCAAAGAGTAGTATTGACTCTGCTAGCATATTAAAAATCAGATTTTTCTGCATATTTCTTGAGGTATCCCTAAAAATGCTATATAGTAATATGGCCATTTTATAAACAAAATATAGAGTATCCCATTATTCTTAGACCTAACCATAAACATCTTGTATATCCTCTCTGTAATGTAACATAAGATATGATGGGGAGACACTTGCAAAATGGACAGCACCGATGCATCATCTATACATACTTTCTTTATCCTGATACAAATTTCCATCACTGCACATCTCTCTGCCAAGCAAAAAACCAACAGAAAAAATTAACATTTAAAAATTGAATAGCTAAGAGACTCAATAGCAAACAGATGCAACAAAGTCAATACTAAAGACAAAATATATTTCAATATTCCTTTTACTCTAAACTATCAGTCATAAGTTCGTAACACATGTTACATTATTCCAACTAGCCAATTCCAGTTTTTTAATGTGCCATCATGAATCTAGCTGTATATGATCATTAAATATTCATTAATGTATTGTCTGAGCAAATATAGTACGGACTAATGGCAAATAAGTGGTACAGAATTTTAGTATTTAGATGGTATTGAATATGCTTATGAACCTGTATGACATGGAAATAAGGATATGTAGCATCAATGCTATGCTTGCAGAGATTGATGAGCAAGATGTAGACTTAGATATGCATAATAGGAGTCTTAGTTAATGAATTGCTCATCAATCATTGCTACTTAATGTATATCAATGTTGTCTGAGCATATACAGTACAGACTACTAGTGACAAATTAAGTGGTGCAGAATTTTAGTATTTAAATGGTATTAAATATAGGTATGAACCAGTATGAATTGGAAATAAAGATATGTAGCATCAATGCTATGCTTGCCGAGATTCATGAGTAATACGTGGACCTGGATGTGCTTTATAGCAGTCATAGTCAATGAATAGCTCATCAATCATTGCTACTTAATAAGGTTCAAGTTATGTGGGACTTTTAATGACACTTCTTATCATGGGCAAGTAAGACCAGTTGCCGATCAGACTGGATATTTAATGAAATAATTTTGGATTCTCATTACCATTAAGTTCCATTGTCATTAATAAAGCTATATAAAGGTCTGTTTACAGTGGAAGTACACTTCCCTTGAAAATGATGTTCTAATCTAATTACTACCAGTGCTATAAGGAAAAGCAGGAGGGAAATCTACACACTAAAGGCTTTCCAGATGAGAAAGCATCCATGCATAAATGAGAACCCAAAACTGCATTCCTACAGAACTAATTCAATAGAGTGTAATTAAACAGATACACCAAAACACTTACTTTTCAGGCATGGAAAAGAATACACATGGCCATTTAGGATCATTCACTCTCGCAATGTTCATTAGCACATCAGCCACCATAAATATTGCAAAGGCTTTTCATAGCCCATGGCAGTCAAGTTGCAAGGCAAACGTGTTTCCTTCCAAATGTATGCCAGCAACTCCAAGCTTCTAAGACCAAACACCATACTTTCCATTGCACATTGATGGTCTTACTACAAGACACATCTGTATACAAACATGAACAGCCAAGATGCATAAGCACCAGATAAAATTTGGTACCAATGCTCTATTACTTATCCAGTTGCCTCTGAAAATTTATAGACCACCACCCACAAAAGAGGAGTGAACAAGAGCTACCCCACAGAGTGGAGTTTTAGCAGGATAATAGATAGTATTGAGGCCAATGAAAAACAAAATTAATGATGAAGATATACTTATATGCAGACAGAAACACTAAAAATCATCTTTAAATGATGGCCTATCATAACTTCATTTGGCATTGAACCTCTTAGATACTTCACTACCCTCTTCAAAATTTTACAAAATCAATAAAATTCCTTTTGCATTATGAAGATGCACGTAGCCCTTTTGGAGAATATTGTGAGGAATTCAATTAACCACCTTACCATTGCACCAATCTATTCTGCCAGTATACACCACACCGTATACATATCCACTCCCACAAAGTCTACATTTCTGCTTTAAAAGTACTCTAAACAGACCATGCAAAGTCCAAACCAAATAAAATACAATCATAGTAGCAGGACTCAGTAGTTTATCATAATTAAAATATGTTTAAAACAGGCTTGACAGTTTTCCCATGCCGGTTGTTTCTCCAAATGGTAAGTTAATAAACCAGTTAAATAAGAGTCACTAGTTAATCATGATTAAACATGTTTAAATGGCCTCAAACTTTTACTGTGCCGGTTTGTCTTACTGTGCTAGTTTGTCTCACCAAATGGCGCAGCAGTAAACCAGTCATATCCAAATGAATTGAAATAACAAGGGAGTAAGTCAACAGCTCTCAATCTAAATGCAGGTTCTTAATTACACGAGTTAAATGAGGGAAGACTCTTTTTTCCCTTATTTTTTAGAATTACCACTTCAGAAAAATTACGAGCAATTTTCCTCATTATCTCCCAATTTAAACCTGAGTAATTGCAGAACATTTACACTCTGGGCATGCTATGTAACTGTTGTGAAAGTGTCGTGCCACTATGCATTAAGTGGCATCTAAATCTGGAATAAATGTTAATGTGGCAATGCTGAATCAATAAAAATACACATCCATACATGAAATTTTATCACACATACCCTAACTACCAGACAAGAATATTGCTTCTACAAAGCTGTGTATGTGAAAGAAGTTATGACCAGACTCATGATGGGCATTCAATTAAGGAAAGAATAACATACCATACAATCCCCATGTCAATACAAACAAACATTATTTTTAAGTTCTTAGTATCTTTTCATGTTGCTCATGGATGTATATCTTCAAATGGAACACTATCTGTGCTTGTGAAACCAGGATCTGTTCATGTGTTCAAATTAAGTTATAGTTGGCCAACACTTTAGCCATAATCAATGAAGTTCAATGTCAATATTGTCAAAACACTCACAGTATCATCAGACATCTTGATTGTTTATAATTTCAAGGCTTATTTGTTTGATTCTTGAACTAACAAATCAAGGCCCGTGAGTTTGTCTTCCATTCTATTGTTTCACATCAAGGCCTTAAAATTCTTTGTAAAACTGATAAAATTGGCAAGCTGTTCACTGCTTCTGGAACGGCAAATGTCATGTTCCTTTTTCCCAACAGCAATTAATATTATTATAATTAATAAAATATAAGCATTTTTTTAACACTAGTTAAATTACAACAAACAAATAAATAAAACCAATTTCAAAATTTGGCGCCAAAATATAGTTCATGAGACCTAATAGAGGAAGGTATATTAACAAGCCTCAATTGTTCATTTGAATCATCCCATTTCCAAGTTATGAATTGTCTAGTTTGAGTTTGACCATGCACTTAGGGACAAAAACCTCTTGCTGCAACTACTGAGGCTATGACAGAAACCCTGAACTTATACATGGCTATTCTATACCAGGCTAGCATTTGCACTAAAATTGAGAATTTGTTCATGTCTCAGGGTTTGGCGATTCAGATCTGCTTGTTTTTATCCATTTATGTTTCCTAGCTTCTTCATTGGGCTGTGACTGTCCATTGAGCGCCTATGGCTGGTTGTAAGGAATATTCACACACAGTTTGTGAAGACATTGAGAATCATATCCATCATCTTTCCTAGTGCAGCATCCAGAGAAGGTGGCTGTGGCAAGAAGAGAAATTTGAGTTCACTGTTGGACCCAAGTTCAGTTTGCTGCTGATCATAATCACTGTTGCCTGAAGAACTAAATCATTACCGCCCAAGGGCACAGAGTCAGAGTCAGGACTACATCTGAGTTGCATTTGCATTTGCTGGAGCAAATCTTTATCACTTCTGGCCACATCTTTCCTGGATGGCACTTATTAAAGTGGCACACATCTGATCAACATTATAGAGAGGATCGTTCAGTCTTGGAGATGCTAAAACTACAGCAAACAATCACACACCTAAACTAGGATCGCAGCAATCTGTGAAGTGTGACAGTCAGCTGTATGTCTAAGGTTCTAACCAGAATTCCAATGAAATATTAATATGTTCTGTTCCATATGAAACTATAGGCGATCTGTGTTAACCAACAATACTGAAGAAATGAAGCATTTTCCAGTTTAGTACTCATTATGGTTTTAAGGTTTGGTGCTAACAGACTGTTTGGTAATTGGTATACATCGCAATAGCTGTTTACATTTTATTTTTTAAGACAGTCCCATATTAGTATTCCAGTTTGACTATTGTCCAATGCTATAGCTGTCAATATTTTGTGTTATCAGTCAGAATAAACATACAGTTTATGAGGGATATCGCAGCAAAGGTCCATCTCTAACTATTTTCTCATTTCACCCTGTATGCCCCTCATTTCTAGAATCTAAGCCTACTATAATTAGGAAAATGGAAATGCCATCTCAAAAAAATTTAACTTTTATTTCTCAAATTCATGCTTTCTTGTGGCCATTTGACTCAAATGAGTATTGATCTAATTTTAAGGGTTCATTGACTATTGAGTCAACACTACGATAAAGCCCAAATTTTGATATTCCATCATTCCCTGGAACACTCAAATCACATGCTTACTGGAATAGGTGTTGATAATGATAAGCTTGGTCCCTTTAAGAAATGAAAGAAACAGAAATTATGCAGTTTATCTGGGTCTCCCTAGTTCCGATATACAATTAATGTGCACATGCATCCAAGGTAAATGATAAAGATGTGCTATTAAAGAGAAAAATATACAGTAGATTTTTGCATTTAAGAATGGGATAAAAGAACAATTCTTTCAAGGATCTGGCATGATCTGATTACCATTATTCATCAAGGCTTCCATGCCAGGTATCTGTTGTGACCTATTTCACACATTGCCCCATTGCAAATGGGGACCCCCTTCTTTTTGCTTTTGGTTTCTTGCCTTGGCATCGCAATTGCTTATCATCTTTTTATTTTACAATGAGGAGTTTGAGTTTTTGAGAGTCATCCCAGTCAAGTTAATATTTTGAACCCGTTTCTGTGCTTAGATGTCGTGGAAATGCAAGGAAGGCCCGGTAGACGAGGAACGCCATTGCTTTCGGCCAATTCTGACACTTCCTATTTTTTAGGGATTCTGCTTTTTTGCTTTTTGCTTTTTTTATTTTTGCCGTTTTTAGGCCATTCTGGAGTTCCTATTTTTTAGGGATGCTTTTTGCTTTTTCTATTTTTAGAAAGTTTCTATTTTCGGATCCCACAGAGCATGAAGTCAACACGCCTCTAGAAATCATGAAAATCAAGGTAAAATGGCAAAAGTTTTGAAAAATGGCAAAAGTTTGGAAAAATGGCTAAGTCTAAGAAATGCGCCCATGGGAAAAGAATAGCAGACAGAGCATGAAGTCCGCCCTACCTTTGGCATGCCAAAGGTAGGCACTGGCAAGCCAAGGCTGAAGTCCGCCATGGCATGAGAGGCCTCCAAGTCCGCCATGGCATGAGAAGCATGAAGTCCGCCCAAGGAAGAGGTGAATGGCACAAGGAAGCTAAAGTCCGCCCATGGCAAAGGAGAGGCCAAGTCCGCCCTTGGCAAAGCATGGTCAAAGTCCGCCCAAAAGGTCACTGGCATGAAGGCTAGCAAGTCCGCCCAGCCTAAAGGAGAAATGGCAAAGGCAAGTTGAAGTCCGCCCAAGTATGAAAATGGCAAGAGGCATATGAAGTCCGCCCCAAGAAGGTTGGAGAAGGGTGGAAATGTGAAGGGGTCCACTCCAAGATGTTTGGAAGGGGTAAATTTGCAAGGAAAATTCGCCATATGTTGAATTAAATGGCAAACTACAAGTGAAGTCCGCCTTGGACAAGGCAAGGCTAAAATTTGCTATGGCAAGGAAAGTATGAAGTCCGCACTTGGACAAATAAAGGATAAAATTCGCCATTGGCAAGGAAATATAAAGAAATTCGCCCAACTTAGGAAAATTTTATTTTTCTAAGGCATGAAAAATGGAGAAATGTCTAGAGGGAGAAGGGTTTAGGCCGGCATGAAATCACTCCTCGACGTAACGGAATGAAATTCTTTGGCAGGTAATGAAGAATGTCTGGCAGAGCAAGTGTGAAGTCCGCCCCTCTCAGTTTGGATAAATTCCTAAGGCATGAATAAAATACAAAATAGCAGAGAGATCTTAGGTTCGCCCAACCCAAAAGGAGAGAGAAAATTTGAAAATTTTGACTAAGTCAGATGTTTGGCTAAGTATAAAGTCCGCCACAGGCAGGACAAGCACCAAGCCCGTCCAGAATAGAGAAGAGAGATTTGTCTAAGGCATTGGCCAAAAATACACCAAGTATGGAAGATGTCCAAACCATCATGAAGTCCGCCCCTCCTCAGCATGATAGAAATTTTCTAAGGCATGGAGAAAAACGTGATTGGCAGGAAGGCTCCCAAGTCCACTCGAGCATGTCCTAGCCAAAGATGAAGTCCACTTGAAGGAATTTCAAGGCATGTCCAAGCATTGGTGAAGTCTGCCATGAAGATGTCCAACCAAAGGATCAAGTACTCCTAGAGGAAAATGCATCTTGTCCAACCAGCTTCAAAGTTCGCCTTGTCCAAGAGAAGATGAAGTCCGCCCCAAGGCAAGATGGGAATAGCATAAGGAAGACAAACTCCGCCTTAACAAATGAGCAAAGTGGCGCAACAACTATGAAGTCCGCCAAGGAAAACTCATAAAATTGGCTAAGTGTGGAAATTTCCTACGATAAAAGTATCAAAATTTGACTAAGTGTTGGAAAGAAAACGGGAAAATGAAGATGAATAAAGAGGAAAAAAATAAAATTATTGTCCAAGGATGGAGTTTTCCCTACTCAGCGCAAGCAAAACTCAGAATTGAAGACAAACCCACAGGCAAAGTTCATTCGAGCATAAAGATGGCCAAAATCTTGGCTAAGTGTTGAATGGTCAACATGAAGGCGTAACATAATGAAATTGAATAGCCAAAGTTTGGCTAAGTATGGGAAATACTTCACAGAGAAAGTTCCAATTTCTTCCATTATGGTGAAGGCACAAGAGAGTTCTTCTCCAAATTCAGGGCACTTAAAGGAATTTCAAAGCAGTCAAGAAAGAAAAGTTTAATAACTTCATGTCTAGACATTTTCTCTAAGAGGAAACTTCCAGACCTCGAAGATTCAGATGCAAGTGAGAAAAGAAATCAAAATCCCAAAGGAAATCCAAGATCAAAGATAGGAAGAAACAAGCACAAAGGACAAAGTCGTCAGCAAAGAAAGATATTCTAAGGCACATGGAAAAAGAACAAGGAGACCAAGGAGGACATCCAGCACGCTGAGGTGGCGCCTCGTCATCTTCCAACCAATCAAATTGTCCCAAGTCAACAAGTCTAGGTTCAATGAACCTGACTTATCAATGGAATTGATTTATATTTAGCAAGAAGGACAAGAGTCCCAAAATGTAGTTTTCTCATTGGTCGAGAGGTAGTTAATTGTGACAAGCCCTAATTAGGGTTTTATTTTGTAATCTCGATCGTTGATTCGAAATCAATCTTGGCCATCGAAATCAATCTTGGCCATTGAATTGTAATCAGGGAGCCTATAAATTGAGCTCGCCCCTCATTTGTAATTTGTGAAGTGAGTAGTATAATATTGTTGCGACAAGACTATTTCCGTCAATAAAAGCTCTAGTGCATGATTTGCTTAGAATCACTTTTGTTTTCAAATAGTGTGCAAGGTTTAATATTTCTCCTTCAACACTTAGAGTAGAATTAGATTAGTATTTCATTTATATGTTTGTTAAGTGGATGATAGATTTGATAGCAGTGGTAGATAAGATTTAGCTCATACTTTTGTCGAATGGATGATTTGTATTCGATATGCAAAGTTAGTCTGAGCCATTAAATTGTGGATGCTTAACTTCTGTTTGTTTTCAATTCAAACATGAAAATTATTATCACTTCCTTTGAAGATTGCACCCACTTTGCATAGTTGTCCAAAGGAGGCGAAACAAAGTGTGGTTACCCTATTTTATCTCGTCACTGCCGTCTCTTGAGTTCTTAGGAGTAGTTTAGATTTTTAAACCCTTATCCTTTTTCCTTTTTTTTGGAATATCTGAAATACCCATCAAAAAGAGCTTCAATGATAAAACTGTCTAAGTCCTCGACTCGCGAAATGAATTTTCTGTAAGTCCCCTTGTGATTACCAGCAAATCACAACGCCCATTGACCTTGTCCATATGTCATAACCTGGCCAAAAGAAACATTGGAGTCATTGTATTGTCTTCTAGGTATTTGCAATTACTTTTCAAGAGAGGATAAAGTGTCCTTGGGCATTTTATTCTGTGTATGGTGGCGTATTCAAAACACACACCAACAGTATCCTGAAAGGTTCACTGGCAAAGCCCATGTGTTTTATAATTAGATACCAAATGGTGAAATCATATTAAGTTCTCAAGCACTGTTTTTCCTTTATCGAGTTACCCCTGCTTTCATCAGATTTGGATTGGGTTCTACCAAAACAGCATGCTCAAATCAGGCAAAGCCATTCCCCTATTACAAGCGTTCTTTGAATCTAGCTGGTATATATGACTTAGAACAATTTTATTAAATTTACAGTTAGACACTAGTCAGCAGGCATAATTGTTGGTTGCATATGCAATAAATACTCTCTACCTGACCATCTCCTTGTAGGGAGCCTGCTACTTACTTTCAACATCTGAGGATTCAATTGGACAACTAGTCTTTAAGTTGGTAGCCTCAACTATCCAAATGAAAATGATTATTCCAGCTGCTATTATAATCTAGATCTACAGTTTGGAATAATAATGCAAAGCTCAATACGTCAAAAAATTCAGTCAAAATTATTTCATTTTAATATTTTATAGAACCCCAAATATTGTTTGAATAAGGCTCTAGATAGAAATTGCAGAGTATCCAAATACATGCATAC
This sequence comes from Sequoiadendron giganteum, assembly GCA_007115665.2. NCBI lineage: Eukaryota > Viridiplantae > Streptophyta > Pinopsida > Cupressales > Cupressaceae > Sequoiadendron > Sequoiadendron giganteum. Next base: position 179,698,602 of record CM021106.1, on the reverse strand, counting down.
AGACACACACCAAAAACAAGGTGAAACACATACCTCAGCCAATGCAGGCTGGCTCTCATTTTTGTCCTGCTTCCCAAAAGAATCGTTGCATTTATGAGCAGATTGAAATAAAGCTAGATCCAACTTCTTTGAGATTGCACCAACATGGAAGTATATGTACCCTGAATTTGGTACATCCACTTCAATTCCAGTCACATGCATCCATAACAACAATTTCTTTGCACGAATCCCAGACAGCTCAGTTATCTTGCCATAAGTGAGTTTTCCTCGGATGACAGTGTCATAGGACACCAGATACTTAAAATTATAGGACACCAGATACTTAAAATTAATTTCACACGGATTCTCAAGCTCTACCTCAAAGTACCCATCATCAGAAAGGGTGTAATTCCTAACAGAGTCAGGCAGAAGTCCTATGGGTAGTCCATATTTGGCAAGTATCTTAGGGATGGATGGCTCAGACACAACAACAGCAACTTCAACTGTAACACACAGCAACAACAGTACACCCAAAAAGCCGAATTTCTTTGGCCATTCCATAATCTTCTTTCTCTCTTTACTTGCTAATTCTCTAAGTTTCTTATGCCTTTATGTCTTTGGGTGTCTTGGTACTCAATGTATATCCACACTATAAGTAAAAAGTCTAAACTACAATTATTTCGTCTGTTTTGGTTGTTGGGTTGGCAGAGCTATAATCATCTGTCAGATCTAAATCATTATAAATAATTGTGTTGTTTGAGATCACTAATAGTAATAACTAATATACAAACAGCAATGATGCCAATACAAACCCAAATTAGAATTCTCGATCTGGAGTGTCAACTGAATAATTATTTTCTATGGTATTGAAAGCATACCTCGAATGATGTCTTTCACAGGCTGTAAACACTGTATTCTACAACATACCTACTTCCATATTCTCTTTGACATAACTAACACGTGCTGCTGCCCGAAATACACCACACAAATACAGTATATGTGATAATTTCGACTGTTTGTTTTTTCTTCCCCTCTACTTTACTCCAAATTTTATGATATGGTGGATTATTCCTGTCAATGTTTGGTGAAGGGACCAAGGACGCACAATGCCTATTAATTGAATATCAATGACAAAACAGTATCCAACAATTAATTAAACTAAATGTTGGCAAATGGATGCAAACCTAACTCGTCATGATAATGTCTATCCACCATACTAGAACGGTCAAACGTGCATCCAGAGTGCCAGATAGACAATGCGCCCGTTGAGGATGGATCATCAGCAAACCCGTACGAGAAAATAGGTTGTATTTTAAATTCATTTGAAATTTCAGTTTTCTCCTAGACCCACATGTATAACATGTGCATGCGATGAAAAGTATAAGAGGCTTTTTCAAAAAGAATTTCAACGATTAACTCCAAGGGGTTGGATCAATTAACCATGGTTCAAAGATGCAGCTAAAGTGTCCAACAAGACCATCACCATTAATATAAGAGGACAAATTACCAATGGCATTGTCCCAAAGACGCGAGAAAGACCACAACTCATTTTAGAAAAAAGCATTAATGGACCCAGGTACTTCATAAAGTGCACCAAAGGAACCAATGTAAACAATGTAATGAAAAACGGTAAACCCCACAAAAATACTTATCAAAACAATTGAAGTGGTAACTTGTTTTTGAAAATTTTAAGTCGGGGATTATTTGATAAATAACTTAGTTATTTGGAGGGACATGTGGTATCCCTTGCTTTGGAGTCTCTAGGAACTTCATTTATATGGCCTTCTAAATTATTGAAACCCTGGCAACTTCACGGGTTGGCTCCTAGAATAAATTTATCTATAAGTGTGTTAGATTACGAAGTTGTGGATGGTAAGTGTTATTATTAAATTAAGGGAATATTGAGGTCATGCGATTCACGCAACACAAAATACATGCACTCCTAGAATTATTTTCGTGGTTGGTAAAGGGAATATAGTTATAAAACAATATTTGCATATGAAAATCAGTAAAACGAACCCAACTCCAATGCCTTTTGCAAAACTGCAACATTGAACTATAATAATCCGGGTTTGAACGAATGGCATCTCAACAGGTAAGCATCGGTTGCTTATATCGATTTTTAGTCCATTGAAAGTTTGAGGGTCACGTATTCCTTCTTTGTGGCTACTATTCAGCTTGTTCTTGTTCAGACATAGTAACAAGCCTTTCAGAAGCTTTTTCGCATAAATTTATTTTCCATTAGATCTTAGGCTTAGTTCAGTTTCAACCTGCACCAAGCCATGATCATCTTTTTCTTTCTAATGCAGAAATCTTAACTAGCTAGAATAGAAATCTGGTGGATGGCATAAAACTCAGCCACCTCACCGTTGAGGCAAGGCCCCATTGGCAGATAAATCCAGTTTAGCTAAATAGCAAGTGTAAATGGGAATAGGAAACCTGACCCATAAACTTCATAATATTAACTATGCAAATTCACTGGTACATGCACAGAGATTGCAACATTATGTGTTGTAGTCTGTAGCTCAGGCCTCATACCGTATAGACACATATTTTTGACAAAACCGTATAAATCAATGTGGATAAATACATACAGTTTTTCCCAGAAGCTCTTATAAATCTATCTCATGGACTGTAGAAATCTCATGTTCACATACATATTTGTTTGAACATGTTTATCATTAGAAATGTTTGTCGACTACCGTTATTAATAATTATCATAAAGAGCATTTTTATTAGACCTGACACCCCAAGATCAAGACATACATTAAATTTGAAGATTAGACTGGTCTTATTTCAAATAGGGTAAATCTACACAGAAGTTCCTATTGTGCTGTAAATATATTTCTATGAAATGCAGATATCATATTGTATCTACTGATATAAAAACATCTAAGAATGTGCTAGCCACATTCCATTATATTATATAGCCACAATGTTTCTTAATTCAATTAAAAATATTTTGTGATTACAGATTCTGAAGAAATCAATAGTTATTTCATTTTATCTGACGGTGACTGTTTCTTCTTCTCTGCATGGACATACAGAGAAGACTAAGCAGATCTTTTCTTGCTTCACCAGCAAGCCAATAGCATTAGCATTCTGACCTTCAACAGGATCAAATCACTGTGACTGTTATTCCTGTACAGCTTGCCCTGGAAATTTCTTCAGTTGCACTATTACTTCTTCTGCAGTAAATTCTCTACTTTCCTTTAGACTCAGAATCAGTTTGAAATACCCTTGATTTTATCAATATCCATTTAGAGCATTTGTTCTAGTTATAAATAATTTTATTGATTACTTTGTGAACAACCAACTCATTTGCAAAAAACGATTCATTGAGATCCTCTGCTGTAGAACCATAAAATTAAACAGCAATCTTTTTCGGCACATTGACAAAATGTTTTCTTTCATCATTAGTCGATGACAAAGGGCACCCAAATCCAGTCATAATTTTTAACCTACAAAGTTGACAGTTGTCTGCATTATGCAGCTCAGAATAAGTCCCATTTCTGCTCAAATGATGAGTCACAATGTTTGGTAATAGCTTGTGGATCTCCCCAGTAGAAAGCTTGAAATCTCATCTTTTAACATGATTATGGGTCCAGCTAAAAGGACCAAAATGTCAGATTTCAAACTTTTTTTGCAAACAGATTCAGAAGCTTCTAGCAATTCTATTCACTCCAAACAAACCACTCTTTATAAAGAAAGAAAAAATATTTTGCTACTTTATAAAATATCTAACTGTTTTTCTCTTACCTGCACAGTTAATGGACCCTCAAAATATATTTACCATTTTCTTCAAGGAGATAGTGCCAACATCAATGGCATCTTGTCATATTATATTGATCTTCCCATCCTATGGCATTTATCAAAGGCTTTTGCAGCGTTAAGCATTGTTTAATAGAATTTGCCTCATAGTAGAGTTCGTAAATTGTAATACCTTATTGGTAGGCATTTGCTCTAAATAATGGCCACTTGTATTTACTTTACCATCTTAAGGACTTTATGAGGCTAAACACATCTCCTTAACAGTCCACCATCAAGTTCAAACTCTGGAGTCTGTAACAGTTGATTGGACCTACTTTTACTTCTGTTGATAAGAACATAATTTTACTTAAGTTGATATGGACATACTTTTACTACAATATACTTCTCTCATTTGACGACATTAGCAGTTCTATTGCTATTCCTTACAATCTGGATGCATCTTCTAGATTTCAGAGAGAACTGGTCAGCTTCTCAATAGAACAAGTACACATCAGGTAAATCCTAATCAACACCACCAACTTCCTTGCCAATCCTTATCCTCTACAACTGGTCAAGTCTGACGTGAGTCTTTCTTGCATTACCAGCATAATGAACTCAAATTTGTCAAAAACAACCATTAAACTCTTTGGGTTATACTTCTATGTTCACCAAATACACAGTGATCAGAGAAGAATACAGAAGCCATTGGTAGCAGAAAATCTCCAAATTCTTTTAAGGCAAACACTATAGCGATTTACTCTCTCTATATAATATGATTCCACTTTTCCTTGAAGAACTTTCTATTTATAATAGCCAGTAAGATGGTCTGTGTTGCCTTTTCTAGTTTGTGCTAGGCTGTTCCAAGGGCTATACTAAAGGCATCAACATGAACATAGAAAAGTCTTTGGCGAATCTGAAGATTGGCCAATCCATATGTCATAATTCTTAGCAGATCAAAATTGGAAATAGTTACTTATTGAAATTACACATGAATTTGTAGTATGTCCCTCTCTTTGTATAATTTGCTCCATCCTGTTTTTATCAGGTAGAATATGACCATATCTGAAATTTCATCCTATATTTCTATATGTCAAGTCTTTGAATTTTTAAATCTGTGCATTAGCATTCAAAGTTTTGTGAAGCGGCCCTTAAAACATAAGAGTTTAAGGATTTATTTGAGCATACAATAATCCAAACTAAGAAATACAAAAGAAGAATTCCTCAACGCAAATGCCATAACTGTTTAGGTATTCTACCCCAAGTTTGTTAAAAACGGGGTTTTGGTGTGATCTTCTTCAGCTTCTCAGATTGATTATATCCAGAAAATGCATTTGTAACTGAATGTAATTCATAGCTTGTTAATGCAATGTGCAGCTAGATAATACCATATTTCAACATATCAGAAATTACCTGTACTAAATTCACAAACAAATTTACTTATAAGACCCCTGTACAGCAGCTCAGCACCAACAACTTCATTGCTTCACCCTTCTGAGATTTTAAATCCTTAAAATAACAGCAGACTTCCAGATATTGCTTCCAATAGCAAAGGAATTTGTAGTATGTCCCTCTCTTTGTACAATTTGCTTCATCCTGTTTTTATCAGGTAGAATATGACCATATCTGAAATTTCAGCCTATATTTTTATATGCCAAGACTTTGAATTTTTAAATCTGTGCATTAGCATTCAAAGTTTTCATGTGATTGATCATTTTTTACTGTTACTCCTACACAACTCGCATTGGAGATTTCCTTGGTGGCACCATTGCTTCCTTCAGGGCAAACACTTTTGACTTCCTGTACATTTGACCGTAAGGTGGTAGAGCTTGGACAGTTAATCTAGTCAATCAGTTTCCAAGACTCTTGTTACTTTATGCTTTATGGAAATTTTCCTATTTATGGATGGCTCTATTCAAGTATCAAATGATGGTGCTTTTACTTTCTCAAATAGCACCTGATCCCAACACAAAAATTTACAATTGTTTTAGCTGTGGCACCATCTTCATTCCTTCCATGGATGTGATCTACTGATGGCAGACATCTCATTTTCCTATATCACTCTTAAGCAATTGCAGAAATGAAAATTCTTGATTCCTCTTCCTACTTAAAGGTTAACTTGCAATATTTTTAATTTTGGCAATTCAGTCTATCAGACTTACATTTATCTATATTATTATTGTCAAAACACTTATTTTTCAAAGTCTAGTTTGTTAGGCTTTATTTATGTCTTCTCATTAGTTTCTACGTCAACAGTTGATGTGATCATTTCTCCAACTGTTTCCTACTTAGACAGTTGATGTCATTATCCTGCAACTCTAGTCTAAACCTTTGTCATCTGCCAATTCTGCACTTTCATCACTCCAACAGCAGTTGACTAAGACATGAGCAAGCCATTATCTACACGAGCAATGATCTTATATTCTTTTTCATTTTATGTTCTTCAAGCAGAGGGACAGGCTGCAACTGCTTAAAATATCCAAAAGTGGTACCAAGAACTGTAAAAGCAAAGTGACATGCTGCAAAATTTCCCTTTTGTTCTTCGGTGCAAATTTCTAGGATTAGGCATATCTTATTCTACCATGTGAGATCTTTTTTTTTTAAAGTTATTTACTTGCATTCTAGTTTTTCTTTTCCACTGGTAGATCAATTAAGTATGCATTCTAGTTTTAGTTTTCCAACAGTAGATTCCATTAAGTATGGCACTACCTTAGAGTGCTTCAATTTACCACTCTTGATGTTAGGATTAAAGTGCCATCAACATTGTAAATCCTATGTTATTTAATTTGTTCCAACATCTTTGTCAAGGTGTCTCTAGGCGCCTAGGGTGTTAGTAAAAATAATTTGTAATATTAGTCCACCTATAGTTTGTAAATGCATTCATAAGGGATGATGGGGTCATTGGCAGCAACAAATAATTTCTTGAAACAAAAAATAATTAACTCCTCAAGTTGGGCACTTGGAAAGGAGAGAAAGTTGTCTCTTGGTGTTCCATGAAGGTGACTATTAGCTTCCCGAAGTTGGGCATTTGGAAAGGAGGAAAAAGATGTCTTTTGCAATGCCAAAATGAGTGATTTTACACATTCTAGGGGGAATTCCAAAAAGTGGGACATTTGTTTTTTGCAAGAGGCTTTTGGGCGCCATGTTTTACCATGGTATGAGCACGTCTTGTTTGGAAAACCTATAATGGTATCCTTCTTCCAGATTTCTTATAAATTGGAGCCTTACAATGGTGGCAAGATATGCTTTTGAATTTTTTTCAATGTTACCCCGAGTCTCTGGGACAAGGACGACATGGGATGGTAGGACACATCCCCAAGTCCCCAATTTTTCAAGCCAATTCTGGGGATGGCAAAGGAGACGGCTATACAAAATATAGGGAAAATTTTTAAAATATAGGGAAATTTTAAATATTCATATGAAAACATGGATAAAGCATGTATATATACATTATAGAACCTTAACATATAATATTTGTGTCCAAAATTCATTGTCAATACTCTATGCATTCAGAATTAAATATTCATTGTCAGTTTTCCTTCTATCACACTGTATTGAAATATTTAAACCCTCAAACTAGGTGCTATTGATAGCCCAATAAAAATTCAATACCTTTCTAGTAGCAACAACCTGAGTCCTAAACTCCCATGAATATGCATTCAAAATCAAATATTTAAAGTGAAGTGTAATTTTTTATTTTTTTTTAAAAGCTGCCCGACGCCAGAGTCCCCTAGTTGTCCTTGCGTCCCCGAGACAAGGACGGGGGGATTTGGGCCAAGGATGCATCCCTGGGTAAAACATATGTTTTTCATTGAGAGTTCACAGGTACATAGGTGTTGTGATAAGGAAGACAAAAGAGCAAAGGAGGTGTGTTCCATTGTAATATTGTTTGAAGAAGATACTACATACTTTGCCTCTCTTGGTGGATTTTTTTCCCGAAGGGGTTTCGTCATATAAATATTGTGTAATGTGATGTTCTAATTTGGTCTGTTGATTCCTTATGTTGCTGATTTTAATTCCTAAATCTATTATTGGAATTCTACAATTAAGCACACTCAATTGGATGGAGTTTCACGAATAAGGATAGTTAATTTCAGATTTCCATATTGTAGCAGTTTATCTCAACACTTGAGTGGGTCTCCTTGGAGTATCTTTGTTTCTTTGTTTTAACATCATCATTATATCTAACTTCACCAAAAACATATGAATTATGATCCAAGCCATCTCACATAGAGCTTCCATTAATGTCACATGGAAATGGATACTTTAATTTTTTAACATGTTATATGTATATTTGATTAGAACATTTTTTTTCTTTCATTTTTCAATTTTCTTTCTGGCAGGTTTTTGAAATTGTTTTTACTAACCCTGAACAAGTCATGGCTCCCTATGGTCTGGTAACTTATCCAGTCATATCAGATAAGACCCAGTTGTGGACTCATATTCAAATATGGATGGATATGGTATCCTAGTCGCATTGTATCCATGTTTACTATGCAGATATGTGTCTCTCTCAGTGGAAGGGAAGGGTGTGTATCTAGCTCCCATGAATTGTCCTTATACTTGCTATCACATAAGACAACTAGGTTGCCTTATGTGAATACTTTTCATCTCAAGTTGAGCCGAGACAAGCCTTTGATTGACTTTAATCACTTGTGGAACTTAAACTTTAGCATCCCTCATGCTGTTTTAACCATCTGTACTTTAGGATTCTCATTAACCTACTTTGGTCATTTTTAAATATTAACATTCTTTCTAACCCAATAGTTGTCTAATTCTTCTAGGTGCTAAAATATAAGATGTTTTAACTACAAGGATGTCTTCTCGTCATATTGAAAAACAGTTCCTATGTGTACAAAACATCCTGTAAACTCCGTCAACAGAACCACTTCCATTAGATATACAAGCTGGACCGTCGCATTACCTGTTAACCCTCATCCTTCTTATGTGTTGTTTTGCATGCCCAAAGAACAGCATGTGCTCTGTTTTCCTTGTCATTCTCATTGGGACAGCAGATTTTCATCAAGCCTATGACAAGTGTCTTACAGAAGGCTTAAACAAATCTATTGAACTTCTTTAATGATGAATCATGGATTAAAAAACCTGGAATCAAAGTCCTTGTTGTTACATCCAGAAAATGGTTTTCCTGATCACTATTCAATAAGATAATGAGTATTTTTGTATATAGGATTGACAGTTGTAAGTGTAACTCCCGTGCAGTCAATAATATGTAGTGTTTTAACACTTGATTACACAATCTGTTTGCATCATCATATACCCAGCTTTCCTTATCTTTGTATCCCCAAGTAATGAAGTTTAAACTCAAAAGAAAACCCAATTTTGAAATGGATCTTGTGTCAATGCAAGGTCCAATGGAATATTGATGCATCATGTAGGATCCCATATCCTCTGGGCATTCATTGCAAGCTTTTGTATATCAATAACTGCAATCACCACATATGCTCTCTATAATACTTCTGAAATTTCATGAGGCATAAATTTATTGTGGTTAATTTTAAATATCTAGCCAAAATTGAATGAATATGTTGCTACTTTCACTGCTAAATACACTTTCTTTTGAATGGCAACTTTGATAGGGCCATTCATACAACTACTCCTATTCAATAATGAGTAAATGCATGCATCAGGAAAATCACCTCAATACCTAACAACTTCCATGCACACCTCCATCCTTAATAGATAGTTCAGCTTAGTCTAAATCTTCCTCATCTTAACACCCACACTGAACTTGGAATCATCAAATAATGACCAAAGGCAGATTTTACTATGGTATAGCAGTTCAAACTGCTACATATACAAGAGCCCATGGTTGGTGAAGAATATGAAAGGAGCTCCAAAGAGAAAAGTCTGGCACAGGCTATAGCAAGCCCTGCTTTTCATGTTGTAGAAGAATCTGTTCTTGCCTTAGCTTATTTCCTGGTTGTACAGCAATTAGAATGGAATATGTTATCATCATTAGGCTGCCTTAGGGCTGCTATATTAAAACCAACAGCGTGCACTTCAAGGGTGATGCCTTGAAATGGTTTCTTTTATGCAAATCAAAGATTTCTAGCACTATTCAATCCATTCAAACTTTGCATCTTTTCTCAAGAATTTTCAGAAGCAAAGATAGAATCATAGTAGCATTACCCAGAAGAAACTATGACTAGCAGCAAAAACCTGTGAATTATTCTATAAACTGTGAATAACTTGTGGGTTATTGAATAACCTGAAGGCTTTTCCAAAGTTCATCATAAAATCTGCCTACTGCACCTATAGAACTTGGATTTTTATTTTAAACGTAATTTTTTCAACTTTTCACTCCAAAATCAAACTATTTAGAGCACAGGTGAACAGGCGATCAAGGTCATCAGCAAATTAGGACACACAATAAGAATTTGAGGATAACTGGCAACACTAAACAAATTCTTTATTTTTAATTCAAGTCTTATGTTTGTTTCTCTTTCCACACGCTATATTTGGCATGAAATAACAATGACAGGTAGTTTGACAAATAGTTCATCATTTTTCATTTCTCATGTTTTCCCTCTTTTAAACTCAAGTAATAGAATTCCATTTACACTTTCAACTTGCCATGTCAATGCCATGTAAATAGAATGCTACTATGGTTAGAATAGTACCTAATGTATCTTCTAAAATTTTACCAATATGCCCAAGAAGAGTTCTTGTCTGTGGAATTCATTTCTGCTGTTGGAAATGTGAAATGACAGGTAATTCCCATGTCTAACTTAAGACCAACTACGCACACAAAATAATCCAGTATAATACTATGTGATTAAAGAAAATGGATTTATGTATCTCTCTAGCATGATTCTTAGGGTGTGAAACATTCCTTAAATAGACTGAAACTTGTCTAATCATTTGAGTATATGTAATGTCCCCTTTTTGAATAACCCTAAATCTTGCCCTAGAATCACAAGTATAATGTAGTTAGGGTTATATATTACCAATTAAATGCCTTAAGCAAGATAAATCTTGGTTTAGGTCCTGCAATCATGTTAGATAATATTGGAATATAATTCATATGATCAAACATAAATAATAGATGTCTTATCTATTTAAACCATGTAAATACATAACTATTTCAAATAATATAAACCACACAATATCCATAATGCACATTGGAAGTTGGATCATAATGGGACTTGGATGAGGAGCATGATAAGTCCGCCTAAAGCTATCCATACCATGCCGAAGAGCGGATATACCATCCCTCTTGGCCCTCAAGTGACAGACACACAATCATCCAACATGGGGTGACGTACTTGGTGGACAAACTTGTATCTGCATTCCCTACCCTTGCTGCCTTAGCCATCCCTCTTACGATCAGCAACCAATCCATGTAGAGATTGGGGAGAAACTACAATAGAATGCCCATATATTCCCCTTTCTAAGTCCAAAGGCAGATACTCACCCCTTTGGCCCCAAGTGACCAGCTTGGAGTGGCATACTTATAAAGAAATCTAGAATCTGCTCACCCTAGTGGAATTTCCCCATTCCCCTCATGGTTGCATTGATGAGAATTGCAAACATTAATTATATTCAGATTTATAGAGATTATACAATAATAAATATATCACAATGACCATGATAGAGCATACCACAATATCTATTAAAACATAAGATTGATATATTCACATCAGCTGACGTAATAATTAATTCTGATCTGCTTTTGCTGTTTGATCTCTTTTACTAGTCTGCAGATAAAGTCTGCCTGAATGTAAATATCTGTCTGAAGATGATTTGGTCTGTTTTAATATACAGAAGATATTGCTTAAAGAGAAACAAATAGATTAAGTTAGATGAATAATTACTAATAAAGATTAATTATTTGCTGCAAGCATCAATATTGCATAATCATATATACATATATACATATGATGAATATATTTCATCATCTATATATTATGTATATATATGATAAAATATATATATATATATAATCATATATAATTGATTTTCCTTATTACTGCCCTTTTGAAGAGCCACATCTATTCCTTAATCGTTAATCTGAAGCCTTAACAAATTTTTAATTCAAAAGGGGGTCGCTGCCCTTTGAGTCTTAAACCTGCACTGTCTTGATATATTAATCGCTGCCTTTTATACTCCAATCGCTGCTGTTAATGCCCTTTCATCATATTAATTATGATTTCTGCCCATTATTGATGACTGCATTATTCTGCATTTGATCTATTTCTTTATCGCTGCCTTAATATAGTATATGTATTTTCATAATTTGAATTTATTGTAAATATATTTATTTTTATATTAGTTATGTACTTTAGTGTTGCAATTTGACTCAAACAATTAGGATGTACAAAAAATGGATTAAGATTAAATTTCATTTCAAACATGAAATTTGTACTCTGTTTTGATCTATTTTTATTTAGTTATTTCCATTGCTTTAGTTTTATATATTTATATTTATTTTTATTATATATAGTTTCATATATTTATATTTATATATATTTTTTTTATTATTATTTATAGTTTCATCTATTTTTATTACAATTATGATAATATTTAAATTGTTATATATATATATATATATATAGCATTTGCTTTTTATACTTTAGTGTTGCAATTTGACTCAAACAAATTGGGATGTACAAAAAATGGATTAAGATTAAATTTCATTTCAAACATGAAATTAGAACTCTGTTTTCATCTATTTTTATTTAGTTATTTCCATTGCTTTAAGGTTGATAACTTAACATAATACTGTTTGTAGACATAACTGGCATTAGTTAGTGGAACACCAATGCTTAGCTTGCCAAGCTCTACTTGAAATTCTAATTACCTTTGTGGGTTGAGCAATGTTCAAATCTGCAAACATGATTAATCTCCTATTTCAGTTTCTGTGGCATGTAATCATTATATGAATAAAGAATGATATTTTCTTTCTAGCCAAAAATCAACACCAATTCCAGCAATATATTTACAATATTACCTTCTTTTTTCCTCGTTTCTTAATGGAATGCATGAGAAATTATGAGGGTAAGAAGTAATCTCAGTACCAAATTCCATCTTAAAAATTTCCCTTTTGCTTCTATACAAAAAAAATGTTTATTGTCGGTTTCTTAGGAGTGGCAGCACAAAACAAATTGATATGTTGAACCTACCTCCTTGAGTATAAAACAACAAACCAAATGTGTGCTTTTGGGCAGTTTTATCCAATATCTAGGCAAAATTTATTAATTTATAAACCCCATCCATAGGTCACAAAAATTCGCTATATCTTTTTTCAATAAAAAATTAAAATTGTTTCTAGACATGTGAATTCAGTGTCTTTATTCGCTTGAATGATTATATATCCTTTTTAGTTTTGGAATACCTACATTCTGAAGGCAAAAAATACTAAGTCATAGAGAATATAGCTTATGGAAGACAGAATATTGTTCCTTAGAGGTATACTATAGAGCTCCGTTATCTTCCTTTTTCCTTCTCCAACTTTGCAAGTTTAATTGGGTATTCATATGTAACTACTTTATCTTGTTTTATCATTTTTTTATCTATCGATGTCATAGTATACAACATTTTCATATGTAAGTTGTAACTACAGAGTTGATTTTATCTGTTTTCAAAAGAGTCCAAATTTCCTTTATCCATCAACATCAGTGCCATGGCTTAATCCATGATGGTTCTCTCATAGTTACAAGACTCAGACTCAGTAGCCTGATTTTTGAATCGAGCTCAGACTCGGCAAATTGAAAAAACCATGAAATATATAGTTTTTTTAAGGATTTAAAGCTTTTATAATTTACCCTTTTCACTAAATCAACTTTAAAGACATAATAAACTAATCAAATAGAAGCTACTTTGATCACACACACAAGTATAAACCAATCAAATGATCACAAGAGCAGATTTGAGCTGAGTCTCTTTGATGGTACTCTAGCTCACACCTGTCTTATATTAATCACACCACAGGGCATACTTTACACTAGCAGCAAGGGGTGGAGTGTTATGGCATGACTCAGTTCACAATAATATCTATAGCTAACTTTTATTTTTAAATATAAAAATGTCAAAATTTTAAAACGTATAGTAATGTCCAAAAATGAAACTATTAAAAAAGTTATGTATAATATTATATTTCCTACACTTCTTGAAATAAAATAAAACAAAAGTACAAACAAAATAGTAAATGATGGCTTTTTCAAAATTAGAATAAAAAATTACATAAAAATTTTAGATATATATTATGCTTTTCAAAACAAAGAAAAACTAAACAATTCTTAAATAAAAGTAAAAGTTTATGAGTGTATAGCTGTATGACATTATTTCATCTATTTTTTATTTATTTATATGCATATGTTGTCTGTAGTAATTTAAATAGATATTAAAATTTAATATTTAAAGAGAAAAATAAAAGCTCTTTAAATAAGAGTCATAGTAATAATTTATTTTCATTAAACTAGAAATCACGAAAATTTGTATTCTTGTTATTTTAGTTTTCCCTTTTTAAGATTTCCTCTGTAATCTTTGCACTAATAAATCTTCTATTTTAAAAAATAGCTGTGTAGGATTTGAGTGTTTCTTTTATTTTACCTATGTAATAACTTTAACATCAATGTTTAAGATCACTCTCTGTTATCTATCATTAGGATGACAAGAGAAAGAAGAGAATGAAAATGGTAAATAGCAGACAACAACTGACTAAATAGAGGAAGGGAGTGAGGTGAGACTAAGACCAAATTATGTGTATATAATTTGTTTTCATAAAACTTTGATACTTACATCGGTCCCTAAACTGTCCAGGCTTCGGTGCTTGCTCTTGTAATGCAATTCCTAACCAGACATCCACAGTTGTTTGGTCTTTGGTGAAAAAATGGGTATAGAAATGACGAATTTTAATTTTTAGCCTGATAGTTTCAGAAAAACCTAACTTGAATGACTTTCAAGTCAATCACATTTAAGAAGAAGATTACAGAGGCACAAACCAACAAGTAGCTTAACTTGTTAGTTGAAAACTAAATAACGGGAGTATGAAATGTGAATACTAATAATAACAAAACCCCAAAAGAATTCTAAAAAGAATGAGGATATGAAAAATTGCCTCAACTTCAAAATAACATTTCAAAGCTATGGCAATAAAAAGGCTAAATTTATCTTCAATTAATAGCGTATATAAATTATCGTCTGTCATATGTACATCTTGTACAACTTCTACAGACTACTGTCTAAACATAGAAGCAAATATCTTTTAAATATTGTGATATATTCCAATATATCTTTTCTTGGTAAGGTTCCCGACATTTTCAAAGTATCTTTGATAGTAAGTTTCAACAATATAAATTATTGGTGATATGTCACTGGTAATATCACAGTAAATTAATTTTGTTTCTATATAAGCATTACACCTGCAAGTTTTTGGTCTTTTTACTCTTTAACTTTT
Organism: Sequoiadendron giganteum; assembly: GCA_007115665.2. Lineage (NCBI taxonomy): Eukaryota > Viridiplantae > Streptophyta > Pinopsida > Cupressales > Cupressaceae > Sequoiadendron > Sequoiadendron giganteum. Next base: position 179,683,457 of record CM021106.1, on the reverse strand, counting down.
ATAAGCAGGTTATACACCTTGAACAGTGTAAGTAGCTGTTAAGATTTCCAACTGCCATTATTGAATAGCAGCTAGATCTGTTGCCAAGGGACAATAGCAATTATTGCTGTAATCATTTCAAATATAAACATGGTTATCTAAACTTGTGAAGACACCTGGTATAATTGGTTTTGAAAACCACAACAGCAATTATTACTGTCATTATTTCAAAAATAAACGTGATTATCTGGTAAAATTGGGTTTGAAAACCTTGTGAATAGGGAACATGACTGTTGTTATTGTGATTTGTGACTATGACTGTTGCCTTAGATAATAGCAAACATTACTAACATTATTCATTATTCATGAACATAGTCATTACGAGACAAAGCTGTCAAATGATTATGCTATCCTTTGACTTGTCATTATTGTTCCATCACAAATGTTAGTGCTTCGTTGACTTGCTGCCATCTCTACTTATCAATGGATATTGTTATTGTTATTTTATTTGTAAAATAGCTATATGATTGAGGTAATTGTTTGGGAATCTCCATTGTTACAGATCAACTGTTAATAATATCATACCCATTGAGATTGTTGTCATCATTATTGTCTTTTGACATAACTCCTTTCATGACCAGTAATCTTCTTATGACTACTGATCAGTAGCATTCTATTATTATTGTGACATATACATTCTTGATCAGTATTGTGTTTAATAGCATCCTTATTAGTACTCCGATCAGTTAATATGGGCATCAATACTGCTGTCAACGTTATAGGAAATATTGCTGATCAAAGTGATTAATATGAAACATTGTTAAGAAAGGACATTGCTGTCCTGAAATGCCAGGCATGAATGTTGCCACTGCTGTGAACTTAAGAGGTATTTGAAGAGGTTAGGGAAACTTTTGTTGTCAACTGTAGTTACCATTTTGTGTATAGCTTATTCTTTTCGACTTGATAGTTAAAGAGAATGGTAAGGTTAACAAGTTGTACTTATCTTAGTTGTATTTTATTGTATTAAAGGTTCATTATCATTCTGGCAAAGTTATTTATTAACATTTTTAAAGACAACTATGATACAATTATCTGTAATCAGTGATCTCAAAATTAATGAGAAAAATTCATATTTACATTCATGATGTACGCCCTTGTTTGCTTTCACTCTCACTCTCTATGTAATTAGGATGGTTTTAAATGTTAAAAATAAAAACATTACTATTTCTCTATCTTTTTTTAATTTTACTGCAATTTTTGGGTTCCTGATATTTTTCTGGTTTTTTCCCAATAATATCCTGAGAAATTGAAAATATCTTTATCTTTTGGGATGCCAAGAAATTCCTGAATACAATATTTGCTTCTATGGTATAAAGTTTAAACCAATTAGAAACAAAACAAAGGCAGACTCACATAAAAGCTTAAAACCACATCTGTTTGGGCAGCAATTTCTTCTACTCCTTCCCTTTAAATCCCTTCTCTCATAGTGCCACTATATAAAATGTAATCCTCTCTAAGTAAAATGTATCACAAACAAGTCTGGGATTCAAAGACTAGGCATAACCAACAGCAGAGCCACTCTGATCCACATTGCGGGATGAAACCAGTATGTCAGCCTTGTCTCTTATCTCCAAAAATAACCTCAAATAATGTAACTAGAAAATGACTTCAAAATTGCAGCCAGGCTCATACTGACAATGCCACCCCACTGCTCAGACCTCAGCAAGCCTCTAGATACCAGGTTCCAAAGTCTGCTAGCCTTGTTTTAACTGGTTCGCCTCAGGACTAGCCATTTCAGGCATATCCTGTAACATTGGTCTCTCTACAACATTCATATGCACTTTCCAGTAGAGGGAGAGCACAATCTCTTCACTATTTTCTCTCCCTTAGAAGTCACCATACAGACATATATGTGGCTGAAATGCACAGCAGAAGACTATGGAGCCATAGCCTCAACAATGCAGATGCTATAGTGATGTTTCATTCCATGACAGAGATAAGAGAATGATTACATGGTAAATAATTGGCATGAGGATAATCTAGAATATCACACTTCTACCAAGCATTTGTCAAGATCTGTTTGGTTTCTCACTCACATCTCCTAAAAAAAAACTGTTTCAATCCCCTTAGCCTAAATTGCTTGCTCAGATCACCTGAAAAAGATTCAATCATCAAAGCCTGAAATTTCCATTATCAATCCAGTGGGAATGTTAAATTTCATTTCTTAGTCTTTTTTCTGTGAGTGTTAAAATGATTCATCTGGTTCTCAATTCCTATCTCTTGTCCTAACATACAACTTTTATCAAGAGAACTCCCCTACTCTGACGAGACTGGATATAGAATCTCGATGCAAGGGTAAGAATTTCAACTAAGATAGTTTTTCTATTTTATAACCATACTTTGCATGTAATTTAATCACTCAGCCATCCCTTTGCATGCATAAAAAACCTAAACACTACAATAAAATCTTAACGTCACTAAAAGCATTAATCTGTGTGAATCAGAGAACTGGCTGATACCTAAAAATCCTAAGAACCAACCCTACGTAAACATCTACTTGTAGAAGTCTGTTACTTGTTTAGACATCCAAAGTAATGTACTTCTACAATTTTTGGGACTGCTTACCCTCAGAAATCCATAAAAATGATGTGGGTATTCAAAATTGATGTTTGTTATCATGTATCATAATTAAGATGATTTTCTTTTAAGACAATAACATGGGGAGAAAATCCATTGCCAATTGGGTATAGTAGGTGTTCAATATTGTATCCCACTGTATCAGTAATTCTATGGACAACCAAAAAAGATTGTCTGATGCCCAAATCAATAAAATGATATATAGCAAGAGAGAGAGAGAGAGAAGCATACCTCATAATTAGTACAGCCCCAACCTCACTGGCTAATTTATCTCTTTGCATGCATTAAACACTAAACAGTACAGTAAAATCTTAAAAAGTCACCGAAGCACTAATCTGTGTGATTCAGTTAAATGGCTGATAGCTAAAGATCCTAAGAATGAAACCTACCTAAACATCTGCTTGTTCCTGTCACTTGTTCAGACATACATTTTAATTTTCTTCTAAAATGTTTACAACTACTTCCTTTAAAACCCATAAAAATGATGTGATTTTTGTTATCGTGGATCATAATTAAGATGGATAAAAAGCTAAAAAAATGGGTAAAAATCTATTGCCGACTGGGTAGGGTAGGTGTTCATTATATTATCCCATTATATCCATAATTGCAAGGACAACCAAATAAAATTGTCTAACAGCCAAATCTATAAAAGAATATCTAATAAGAATAAACAAATAGAGAGCCCTAATAGAGCATGAGAAGCATACCTCCTTAGCTAGCATAATCTCGATCTCACTGCCAGGCTCTTTTTAACTCTTTGCATGCATAAAACACAACAGTTGAATAAAATCTTAAAAAATTGCTAAAAGCGCTACTCTCTGTGAATCAGAGAACTAGCTGATTGCTAAAGAATAAAGATCCTAAGAACGAACCCCACCTAAACATCTACTCGTAGTAGCCTGCCACTTATCTACTTTGGAGAAGCTTGTCACTTGTTTAGGCATCCACAATTTTGCAACCACTTGCCCCCAGAAGCCCATAAAAACGATGTGGCTTTTTGTTATCAGGGATCATAACTAAGATGAAAAAAGCTAACAAGAAGGGGTAAAAATCTATAGCCAATTGGATATATGTCAGGTGTTCAATGATTTATTGCTTCGTATTCATACGTGCAGTGATCGCCCCAAATAGAATTGCCTGATACCCAGATAAATCAAAGCAAATCTAAGAAGGTTAAAACAAATAGAGACACCTAATGGAGCATGACAAGAATATCTTCTCAGTTAGTGCAAGCTCAATCTCACTGCAGGGCTTTACCATCTCTTTGCAAACATAAAACACTAAGAAGTACAATAAATTCCGAAACTGTCCCTAAAAGCACTAAAACTCCTAAAAAAGAACCCCACCTAAACATTTACTGGTAGGAGCATATCACTCGTTCAAACCTCCAGACTAATTTCCCTCGACAACTTTTGGGACTGCTTACCCTCAGAAGCCACTAAAAATGACGTGGGACTTCAAGAATAATAATCCAAAACTGATGTTGTTATGATGGATCACAGTTAAGATGAAATAAAACCCAACAAGAAGAAGGGTTAAAAATCCATTGCCAATTGGGTAGGATAGGTGTCCAATATTTTATCCCATTGTCTCCATAATTAAATGCATCCCAAATAAAATTGCCCAATACCCAAATCAATCAGATGAAATCTAATAAGGAAAAATCAAATACGAAGATCTATTAGAGCATGACAAGCATACCTACTCAGTTAGTACAACCTCAATCTCACTGCAGGGCTTATCCTCAAGAGAGTTTTTGCATGTAGGAACAGATTCGAACCAGGAAATCTCAATCTTCTTAGAAAGCAATCCCACGTTGAAATATATATAGTTTGAAGATGAGCGATCCACCTCAATTCCTATAACATTAACCCATAAAAAGAACTGCTTTGCCTGGATGCCATCTAAATGACTAATTTTCCCATAGCTGAGTTTTCCTGTGACAGTTCTTTCATAATACACAAGATAATTGAACTGAACGTAACAAGGACTGTCAAGCTCAACTTTGAAGCTCCCATCATCTGCAACAGAATAAGACTTCACAGAGTCAGGAAGAAGGCCTATGGGCAGTCCATATTTGGTCAAAACTTCTGAAACAGGCGTATCAGCAACTAGAGGATCTGCCCCCACACGGTTACATATGACCACCATCATGGCCAAAAAAGGCACCCAACTCATCACCATCCTACTGAGATCCATTCGCTGTGCTCAACTTTCTACCTTGCTGGTTCGTCTTCCTCCTATTAGGACAATTGCATCGATTTTCGGTATATCATTTGATTACATAAAACGTATTTGTAATGATATCAGATCAACTGGGCATCTCAAGATTCGTCCCTGTCGAGCCTATTTTCCTCGATATTTCCGAAGCACGCAAGCAAATTTCATTTCTAGAAAAATTAAACTGTTAACAAGTACAGAACATATGTATCTACAAACCTACACGTTGTTTCTCACCCCTGCACGTAATCGACAATGTAAGGATAAAATAAAAACTAAGGACCCACATGAACCCAGGAAAGGGACCCAGGTCGCTTTAATTTCTGGTTATAGACGCGAGGGCCTACCTTAAGACCAGGACAATAAGTGTCCCACAGTCCCGACGAAGAATTTCAATTACAGAGAATCTTTAGCAAACTCGATACAGACAAGATGAAGATCTAATAAAAGATATTTGATCAAATTGCACAAATTTCCTAGCAGGAAATTTTGCGTAAGTTTCAAGAGTCTTCATTATTATTAATTTTGGTTCTCTAATTACCCTAAGGTTCCTTTCGTACTGCTACAAATTTTTGACTGTCACGTCTCAATCAACTCTTTTCAGTATGCTTCAATTTGTGAGAAAAGTCCCTATCAGGTACTATATAGATTGGATAATTATTATTTTTATTAGTCTCTATCTACGGACATTTCGTCTACCGCCAAATTCTTGTAAACCACAGAATTGGTAGGCGAGGTTACAGTTTTATTTAATAATATGAAACTTATTAGATTTTTATGTTAAGTTACTGTAATTTTACAAAACATTTATGTGATTATTGTGTATATAAAATTAAAATACAACTGATATTCTCCAATAATTTTCATGTGTTTATTGTCTGACATTCTACAGTAATAACACAGAAATTTTATGTGATTATAAAATAATTTTTAAATAAATAAAATAATTATTCAAATAAAAATAAAAAATAAATATAAATAATTAAAATATTTTTTAAGCAAATGAAAATAAATTTTCAAATGGGGCGGGGGGGTCTAGCTCGATTGGCTAAAGCATCCTGCTGCAGGCAAAGAGGTCACGAGGTCTAGTCTCCCCCCAAACCTATGGTACCGGAGGGCGTGTCGCGCCAGTGCCACCAATCACATGAAAAAGTTTATCAGGCGCTCTCAACTACATAAACAATTCAAGTATTTTTTAGATAAATGAATTTAAGATATCTTTATTAATTAATTTTTTATTAAATTTTGTAAATTTTATAATAATAGTTTTAATAGAATATATCTTTTCATAAAAATCATTAAAAAAATTATCTAATTAATTATACTTATTTTTACCTTTCATTCTTATCTTCTTTTCTAGAGAAGTTTCATGTCCCTTGCAACAACAAAACCCAAGTTCAAAGTCATATAGAAATACAAATAGTGAGCAAGCACAACACTTATTCATTATCTATTATCCATAATCATGAAGTATAATCTAGAATTTTGATTCAAAAATTTGCACACAATTATCTCCCAAAAACATGTTTTTAATTAATATAGACTATGAAAATTTAGTTACATGTTTTTAATTAATATAGACTATGAAAATTTAGTTTTTCCTATATTCTATCACTTTATTTATAGTTCAATTCTACAATTGAATACATATAACATTATTGTACATAGATTAAAGCTTAAAATTAAAGGAAATAGTCTACTTAAAAGTTAGATTGTTTGAATAAATAGTTGAAGGCAAAGATTGTACTAAATTAAAGGATGATACGAGTTTGCAAACTGGGAGATCTTATCTATGAAAAAAATTTAAGCGATATGATTTAGTAATCATAACATTGTCTCAGTTCATATGAGACCTAATGTTGTAATGATTATACATTGGATCACCATAGTCAACAAGTTTGAATTCATACTTAGAAATTAAAATTCATCATCTCTTTTTGCATCTTGATGATGGATCACTGAGTGTGATCTGAAACGTTGATCCAAAAACAAATACACAGTTGAATCCAGAAACTACATACTTTAATAACATGGACTATGGAAATCTAATGTCTTTGATCAGTAGAAGATAACAAATATTCTTATGGATCTTATGACGGACATTATCAGTAGTTTAGTTAGTTATGCTAATGTTAGTATAGGATTGATATTTCTCTATTGTTGTTTACTAGATTTTTGGCTATGTTTTGGCTATTACTGTGGTTTTTGGATTTAGTTGGTTTGGGTGCATGGTTCAATCTAATCGGTTGTGTATATGTTGTCATTGTTACTTTGTTGTTGGTAAGCCTTTGGGCCTTGTTTTAAAAGGGACAACACCCTAGTTTTGTTGCTTTTAATATCAAAAACAAATATTCTTAAAGAGGCTTGGTCATTTTTTACCTCATTAAAATCATTCATCCTATAACATTACCATATGAAGGTCAATAAGGTAGATGACTACTTCTCAAAATCAAAGGGATTGGCAACTCAAAAGATTTAATTATCAATGATGAGATTGAAAAATAACAAGGATTACTCTCAATGGAAATTCCTCAACACTCTCTTGATTATTAATATTGCTCACAAAGTGATGGTATAATGTAATATATTGACATCAACTATTATCAAATATGGAACATTTGCTTTGTTGAGTTTCTTGAATAGCAAGAGAAAAGATTACACTCCTAGTTTAAATGTGACAAATTAACTTCATTAAAGACTTCCCCTCAACAAAAATATTACGATATCAATTGAATAATAAAAATTTGTTGAAATTTTTTTATTATAATGAAACTATTAACCTCAAATTTACCATAACTAACATTATTAAACTAAATTAATTATATTTGCTTAATTCAATTTATAATTTATAAAATTTATAACTCTATAATATTATTTGTGCTATTGAAATAAACTTTCCCATACTTAAAAATTGAAAAACAATCTACATAAAGTAACTAAGAATAACTTAAACCTAATCCTTTTCATATTTAAAAATTGTCTTTTAATATTTTATCTAAGACTATAATGCTTTTATTGTAAACATGGTGCTTTTGATTTACAAGAATGTTCAACTAATGTGTATGGAAGATCGACAAGTTACCAAAGTTTGGAATACCCACGTTCTCAAATCGTCTTTCACTTTTAAATACTCGTCATATCAATACTAATTTCATAAAAATAAAAATAAAAAAAAATCTCCCTTTAAAACTTTTTTTTTAATATCTTCATAATTACATTTAATGGTGATATATATTTCGATATAATATTTTTTTAAATAAATATTTTTATTTAGATTTAAATTATTTATATATTAATATAAATATATTAAATATATTTAGTTAAAAATATAGAAAGATATCAATAAGAATTATATTTAATGAAATTTTATTTTAAGTAATAACATATCGAAAGTAGTGCATAAGAAAAAAAATCTCAAAAAAAAATGACTTCAAAAATTGTGATATATCTTCTAAACAGTCTTAGATTGTAATTTTATGATCTTTTTGTTTAATATTATGCAACTCTGGTTACATATAATATGACCCTCCAAAGGAGTTACTTGCATATTTTCTCAATATTCTCCCTTAAGCCTACTCACCTAGCAACAAAAAAATAATTGTATTTTGTATATTTAAGAAAAAAAATTAAGTTATTTTATTTATTGAATAGTTATTTTAATTTACTTTAGAATTATTTTATTTGTATTCACAAAAGAGTTATTTTATAATTTTAGTTTTTTTAAAAGGGTAAATGGTCACAAATTGGGACGTCATCCCCAATATAAACACTCAATAATAAAATTCCACTAGGATTAACCTTGGTGGCAAGAATCACAACACCACAATTTAACCATCACATTATGTCAATATCGACAATTTTAGTTTTTTAAAATATATGTTAGCTCTTTATTATTTTTTGTTAACACACTAATGTCATTACACTCTACCCCTTACTACCACTATAGTTACATATGTCAACTTAGTTAATATAATGTGATGTGAAAATTGTATATTTATATTTTTCTTATGTCTTAAGTTTATTTTGATTAGAGTGTTGTAAATGTAAAAATTAGTATACAAGTGATATATTGATATATAATTCAATTTATGATATTATATAGTTTGTTTGTTTTTTATTGATCTTCAAATCTATTATTCATTAGCTTCCATCAAAGTCATGGTTACAAGCTTGACTCAAATTACTTTTGCAATCACAAATTTAATCATCGAACTTTAGAAATTCAAAATTCAAATTCTTACCTTAATGACCACTTCACTAACCATTGTGAGTTAACCTAACACATGTTTTGTTGATTTGTGGACTTTTTTTTTTTATTTGAAGACATTAATTTACAAATTTCAAAATATTAAGGACTATAATATATAAGTTATCAAGGAACATACTAGAGTTTTATTGGTAGAACATTTATGAGAGCATTCTAACAACACTTATCAAAGAATTATTAAAGCATATCATCCTAGGTTTGTTGTATGCTTGCTTCTTATCTTCAATTTTTTTGCTCATTGTCATAAAACCTATCTACTAGGGGTTTTACCAAGGAGATCTTAACCCTCGAAATCTAGATATTAGAAATCAAGACATAAAAGTTATATTTTATAAAAAAACAACTAGATTAGATTTGTGACTCATAAAAGTGACATTCAATATGTAATTAGATTTATCAATAGTGATAGAGTACAAAATTCCAAAATATTGACAAATAATTTTGACATTGAGACAAAAGCATCTTCATTAAAATGGTAGCTAAGTAGCCCTACATTTGATTTATTTAATTTTAATATATATATATATATAAGCATTAATTATAGCATTTATTGTTATTATACTTCCAACTTATTTATCTACATTAGTTATCTACTCTATTCCTAGATATTTTATAGAAGATGGTATTTTACACATAGATATCATAAATGCATTTATCTTATAGACATTTTAGAATGTCATTTTCAAAATTAATTGTATTAAAGTAATAAAGATGATGGTATATCTCTCCATTACATCATTCACAAATATTTAAATTTTTTAAAGATGTGATCGAATCCTTCCTAAAACTAAATATTCCTACTCATAATAACTTAAATAAAAACAACCACAAAATTCTTCATAACTTCATCCTTGTAATTTTTTTATTGCTTTGTTCAATATAAAAATTAAAAATAAAAAAACAATTTCTAATTTAAATATAATATGTCTTAATATTATATTTTACTACATAAAAACAATTTCTTCCTTTGTAACATCATAAAAATCACCCAAAACAAAATATTTTATCTAACATCCCTAATTTCTCACCTAATATTTTAATCTAAAGATGGCCATATTTTAAACATCCCACCTAATATTCCCCGCCAAACTAAATCTTCATTTCTCTTCCTTAAATTCCTAGATTAAGTCAGCGACAGAATAATCGTTACGGGATTTTTTCTTTTCCATGCGTGGGGCCCATACAACATCACAAACTTGTACTACGTTGAAAGTTTGAATGCATTACACGAAGAGATGGATCTTTTGACAATTTTAACTATGGATAGAATCATGTAATATTATGAATACGATAAATTAAAAATCATGAATTATCTTGTTTTAAAAAAAAAATTGTTGTGATATATAGAATATATTGCTTTTGAATAATTCTTTTTCTTTTGGAATTTTAAGTTGTAATTTTAAGAAATCTTATGATGGCATAGATTTTAGACGTAAAGGGTTATAGACTTTGAGATGATTTATATTGTGAGTGATGATTACAAATCCACTTTTATGAAGAGTTTCCCCGGGATTTGCATATTGTTGGTGGGAATAGTTTGTCTAGATATTTAAACTCATAAGATTTTGGGTCACCCAATTTTACATCTTTGATGTGATGGAATGTTGTACCTTGTAACCCATAAGGTGACTTTGACATTATCTTTGTTCCTACCAAATAATGGCAAACATGATAGATGTGGTTCCCAGGGGTGGATGCCCTTGCACTTCAAAATTCCCACTCTTGTCCAAAGGTGACTTTGTTAGGGCTTGCAACCCTCTAATGGCTTCTTTGACAATGATGTCCCCTTTGCTCATACTCAATTTGATTATTTCTCTAGATCTTAACATGAAGGGGTGTGTGTACACTTAGATTGGGAAGAATATAATAATAGAGTAATTAAAAGCTTTGGTTTTTGGCAATGAGATAATTGTGAGGAAGAAAGGGCTACAAAAAGTTATATTAATATGCAAGTTTCAAAATCTTTGGTTGAGACTACCTAAGCTTCATAAATATAGAACTCAAAGATGGGAGCTTCTAGTAAAAGAGGGATTTATCAGGATTTATCATTTGTCTCTGTCAAAGGATGGTTCTTGGTGATTTGTAAAAATCCATTTGACATAATGAAATAATTATATTCAATATTATATAGTAAAAGATTATATTCAAAATTTTATTTTCTATTCAACTTTTAATCTTATTTTTGAAAAAGCACAAATATCTTAATAAATTGATGGATGATTTTTTCTAATTATTTAATAATATTATAAAGATACGTTGAATATAAAACAATCATTACTAGGTGCAAAAATTGGTCCAAGGCATTTCTATAGTAAAAGATATGAATCTTGAACTTTTAAATTAAATTTCTTAATTTGGACTCTTGTTTCCCTCCTTTATTAGTCATTATGAGCTAACTAAAGCATAACTTATTTCTAATTGTATGTTAGAGGAGTGTATTTAAAGATTAACCTTATTCATTTAAATCATTAAGAGATTAGAATGAGAACATTCATATGAGAGCATCCTAGAACATTGTAATTGCATTAGTTAATTGCATCCTCATCCTCAACATATTATATACTTTTCTACTATCTTCAATCATTGTTCTATAGTCATTTAAGGGTCTGACTATGGATCACATAACTCTTATTGTTCAACAAATTCCTCAAAGATATTTATAAACATTGCTAGTTCTTTATTAAAATTCAAAGCATATAGATAAAAGTGAACAAGTTTTGACTATCAAAGTATTCCCATAGATATAATTTTAAACCCTCACATCAATTCACTTTCACAAACATGAAATTCAAATTTATAAACAAACATTTTTACAACAATCCACATAGACACCTTAAAAAACTTAGAGACCCACCGAACAAATGCCCTCGAAAATTTGTTCTGAAAGTCTTTCACGAGATTTAAGTGCAAGCCAACAAGGTTGCACTGGAAGTGGCTCACCTGTAGGTCCTCCTGGACCACTGGGGCGATGCCCCTTGTACTGTGGCTCGGATCCCTAATTCGCCCTCCTCCTCCCGCAGTCGGCCGCCTTCTCAGGGCTAGAAGCGGAGTGACTTCGCGCGTTCCCTCTCCCAGCTTCCTGCTCGGTGGAATTCCCGACCTCCCAGGCGGGCTCATTCTCCTCCGTCGCGTCCTGGTCAGGGTTGGCACTCTAGTGGTGCTACGGGGAGTGGTGGTGACGGTTCTCGGTGGCCCTCTGATGCTCCACCTGCTTCTGGCTCTGGTTGGCCTACCAATGGCAAAAATTTTCCGCGGTTGGCTCTTGCAATCTCGCCTAGGCGTGAGGAAGGAGAAAAAGATAAAGATAAAGATGATGATGGTTGGGGTGCTCCTCCTGACGTCACTCCAAACCCCGCTGATGTATGGGGGAAAAATCTGGATGACAGGGATCCCCCAGGCTCTACTGGCACTGCTTTGGCCGCTTAATTTTATTTTCTGTTATTAGACTTTTGGGCTAGGCCCATGTGATCGATATTTTGGCTTTTTTGGGCTCTGCCCATGTGACTTTCGAGGTGTGCCTTTTCACCACCCACCCTTTTTTTGTGAATTTGTAATTTTATCTTTATATTAATATAGATATATGCCTATTCATAAAAAAAAAGTTAAAGGAAAAAAAAGGTTCCCATTATAAATAATAATAATAATTTGGATGATATTTTCCCAAATAGAAATTTGCCTTTGACCATCTTCTCCAATTTTTTTGAGAGTCATTATAGCTAAAATTGCATTTTTAGGACCACGAGATAGAAAACTTATCTATCTTCTCATACCATGTCATGGGAGGCACATTAAGCTTTAACTAATAAAGTGAATTCCTAATCTTGCACATAAGCTTGGAATCGCCTAGGTGCTCAAAATGAATATCTTCTAGAAGATCTCCCATGAGAAATGCACATTGTGGTTCTAGGGAAGGAACTATCCAAACATATTTTATCTTCACAACAATGTGCCTCCCCATTATAGTAGCTTCCTTTTGAGAGTAAAAGCTTGAAAGTGGCCACTCACCATATGTCCTCCTCAACATACCATCAAAGTGAAATCAGCCTTTAATCTGACATGCATCTCACGAATCTTCTTTCCTATGGGATAGCGTAACAGCTTGAAAGTCGTATTCTTCATTAAGGAGTTGTATTCATTTTCCATAGCATTCTTTCATATGTCTCTACTCTTGACCTCTTTATTGGAATAAGTGTCTATGATCCTATTCATGAGAGTGAAATTGGCTCTCTTTTTATCCAAACAGGTAGATGCGTCCCCCTTACCTTCCTCTAGGATTACACTTGCCCATTTGAGTTGACTAACCACCTCCTAGTGATAGATGCGTCCCCCTTACCTTCCTCTAGGGTTATAGTTGCCCATTTGGGTTGACTAACCTCACCTTAAAGTTAGGGTCCTCGTGCATGGGTCATTCGTAATTGAAGTCTAATCATTTGACCCACCTCACCAACAGATAGAGGTGCCACCTTGTCCAGTGCACAAACATGCATTGACTAAATTACAATGATATAGATAAATTACACTCTGTTTTGTTGTGTTACATACGGATTCAAGGTTAACATATGCTTCTAATTCTAAATTAGATCTGGGATTTAAGTATTGCTTGAAGTGAAAAATAGTTCAAAGAAGAGTGGTGCTCCCTTCTCACCAAAAATAACATTTGGGAGTCATATCTGAACCCTGTTTCTTGCTTTCTCATTGCTTATTCCAACAAAAATAAGGGATACTCCTACTCTTTGGATTCCAGCCAGTGAAAATTTCTTATGCCTTTATATAAACAAATGATTTAATGACAAGTAGGAGGTATCTTCCACAGGGGTCAAAGTATGATATTTATATCAGGATTCAGCAGTATAGTTTTTGAGTCACCTTCGTTGACCCATATTTTGAGTTACCTTCGTTGATCCATATTTCATGAATTATTCTCATGAGAGATGGATTCATATAAACGATTTAATGTTAGTTTCTTAAGAATGGCTGCTAGATGCACTAACTCTTCCCCCTTATAACAACAAACGATTTAATGTTAGTTTCTTAAGAATGGCTGCTAGATGCACTAACTCTTCCCCCTTATAACAACAAACCAAATTTATCTGACATTTTGACAAATTTTATTTGTCTGTGAATAATTTTGAAATTTCATTCTCTCTTTTTAATCTTTTGTTCCTTAATTATTTGATATACCATCCACTGAATTTTAAAAAGTGGAAACATGCTGTATGTTGCATTATTTGATTGAAAGATTTTATTAGATCCTGCAACTAATGTAGTTTAAAGAAGGTTTAAAAGTCTTGTTCTCATCATCAAATCACTTCTGTTCTATTTTTTATTTCTCTAATTTTGCCTTTGTCCTAGTTCAAGGTTTTGGATATAAATTGTTCATATTTCCCCTTCAACATCTGATGTATTGATCTACTGTTATACTACATTTACTCCTTAAGACTTGATAGTCATGGATCAACGATTATAGAGCTGATTTACTCGTTTTTTTGGTTTGAACTGAGCCAAAATCCCTCTACTCCTCTGTCCCTGCAGCATGGCCAAGGCATCTACATTTGCTGTTTTTTGTCAACAGTTGGCATGGAGGGGCTAGCACCCCTTCTATATTTCCAAATTGAGTTGAAAGCACAGTCTCTTCCCTATTATTTCTCTCGTCACAGTCATCATATCTGCAAATTTGTGTACCTGAAAATGCACATCAGAGGACCCAAAGAACCAAGGTCTAAATCATAGAGGTGCCTTGTTGGGGTTGTGAAGTTTCATGCAAAGATTAGATAGGAGAAATGACTACATAATAAACATTGGCACAAATAGGATCTGAGATATCAGACTTATACCAAGCATGTGTCAGAGCATGTTTGTTTGGTGCTTATCTTCTCTGCATGCATAAAACAGTCCTATAAAATCTTAAAAGGTCACCAAGGGCACTAGTCTGTGTGAATAAGATATGGGTTATAGTTGTAGGTCCTACCGATGAATCCTATGAAAACATCTATTTCTGGATCCTGTCTCATCTGTGTACAATTGCTTGTAATCTCCTCAAACAAATTTAGGATAGCTTGACCACAAAAAGCCCATAAATTGATGATGGCTAATGGGTTCTCCATGAATCATTATCCAAGACTAATCTTTGCTATCAATTAATAATAATTAGGAACAAAAAAATCAGCATTTTAATCTGACTATACCCATTATTGACTTTACTTAAATAGCTTATAGAAAGACTGTTCCTCTCAGATTTATCCGTTGACTGTATGGTTCTCTATTTTTCATTTCTCTAATTTTGCACTTGTTCTAGGTCAATGCTCTGGAGTCTCGGACATAAACTGTTCATATTTCCCCTTCAGCATCTACTGTTATACAACATTCACGCCTTAAGACATGATAGTGATGGATCAACAACTACAGAGCTGATTGACTCTTCTTTTTTCTTAACTGAGGCATCTACATTTGCCGGTTTTCGTCAGTGATTGGCAAGGAGGTGGTAGCACCCCCTTTTGTATTTCATAATTGAATTGAAAGCACAATCTGTTCCCTATTATTTCGCTCGTTACAGTCATCAGATCTGAACATTTGTGCACCTGAAAATGCACATCAGAGGATCCCCAGAACGAAGGTCTAAACCATGGAGGTGCCTTGTTGGTGTTTTGATGCTTCATCTAAAACATAGATAAGAGAAATGACTACATGATAAACATTAGCACAAACAGGATCTGGGATATCAGACTTATACCGAGCATGTGTCGAAGTATATTTATTCGGTGCTTATTTTCTCTGCATGCACAGAACAGTCCCATAAAATCTTAAGAGGTCACCACGGGCACTAGGGTGTGTGAATAAGATACGGGTTATAGTTGGAGATCCTACCGATCAATGCTATTAAAACATCTATTTCTAGATTCTGTCTCATTTGAGCAGAATTGCAAGTAATCTCCTCCAACAGATTTAGTGTAGCTTGACTACAAAAGGCCCATAAATTGATATGGCAAATAGCTTCTCCATGAATCATTATCCAAGAAAATCTTTGTTGTCAGTTAATAATAACTAGGAACACAAAAAGTTGGGTCATCTAATTGATAATAATGAGGAACAGGAAAATCACTATTTAACCTCGTTATACCCATAATTGCATGGATTCCCAAATGGAAATGCATGATTACCCAAATCAGTAAAATTAAAATTAATAAGGAACTAATAGAAATATGATAAGAGCATGAGAAGAATACCTCCTCTGTGAGTGCGCCATCAATTTCTTTGCAGGGCTCATTGCCAACGGATTTCTTGCATGAATGAACAGATTTAAACCACGAAATCTCAATCTTCTTAGAAATTATTCCCACATTGAAGTATATGTAGTTTCCAGATGGGAGATCCATCTCCATCCCTATAACATTAACCCATATAAAAAACTGCTTTGCCTGAATGCCATCCAAATCAGTAATTTTCCCATAACTGAGTTTTCCTGTGACGGTCTTCTCATAATACACAAGATAATTGAATTGAACATAACAAGGATTGCCAAGCTCAACCTTGAAGCTTCCATCATCTGCAAGGGAGTAAGACTTGACAGAATCGGGTAGAAGGCCTATGGGCAGTCCATATTCGGCCAAAATTTCTGAAATAGACTGATCAGATACATGAGAATCTGCCCCAACAGAATTACAGATTATTACCATTGTGGCCAAAAGGGGCGCCCATCTCATCACTATCTTTGTAAAATCCATCCTTTTTGCTTATCTTCTACCTGACTGGTTGTTTTTCTCTACAGATATAGGTGCATGGAGCTTCAACGCATAGACTATCATGCAAACAGAATGTGTTTTGTATTTAGTTGTGTGGATTTGAAGCTGCACATTCAGCCATTTTTGTTCTGCACGCTGAAAATTGCAATAAGGACAACAATAAATCTAGAGACGAAGAAAGCAATGCTCTCGAGCACACGCCTCTTTAACACGTCATATATTTTTATTTTAAAAGATTTAAGATAAGAGTAATGGATGTCAACTAGGTACTGGGAAGGATGGCCTACTACTTATAGCCACAGTTTATACAATGGATTTTTTATTATTTTCGAGGTTGAATAGAGTTTTCTCTTTCTTATAAGGTAAGGTTTAGGTTAAATCTGATCATCATTTAATTTCAATGAAATATATTTTAAATCACCATATCCAAAAATACCACAATATATTTATGTATAGTCAAACAATCATATTCTATAATATATTAAAGAGAAACTATTATTATCTTATAATGTTATTATTATATATACACATAATATATTTGGGTTTGTTGAATAAAAGATTGTAAAATTAAAATATGTTTAATGATTTTATAAAGAAGAGATTAAAGGTAAATATAATTTAATAATAAAAACAAAATACAAATTATAAATAATAAATATTTGATTGCTTTTAAGTGTACTTTTACTACTCCTTGATTTTTCTCCTTGGATTGGCGACAATATCTTCTTTTCTTTGAATTTATTTTTAAAATGATATTTATTTTTTTGATCCATAAGAAGTTAGAGATTATATTAAAACGAAATTAACAGATTACACTTCACAACATCTCCTTGCTTAAAATGCCATAACATCACAGTTTATCCCTTCCTTGTCCACAAAACCAAACCAGAGTTTAAAGAGTCTCTATAAGCACCATAACCTGAAAATAAAAAGCTGCTTAAAACCTAACATGCCATTATAATGGCAACCGAAAATGACTGTAATCTAGTTCTACCCAACCAACACAAAAATTGATCAGGGAATTGAAGTCCCAACTCACAGAAACTTGTTTAACACTACAAAATCCTCGAATTCCTCACGCCAATCCTCATGGTCCACCTGCATTAACCCAAAGAGTTTCTTCAGGAAGATTATTGCCACTACCGCTATGGCTCTATGTCACATCAGACCCATCCCCTGCAAATCCAAAAGAAATGGGTAAATAATGATGGTGTCTTCCAATCACACCTACTCCACGTCGCACGGCCAAGGGCATCCTCTACCCAATATCACCACCCACAGTACCTTGTCAATACCTTCCGTCAACTCCTTCTTGAACAACATCGACATCAGCAGCTTAGCTTCGACCTTCAACACCAAATTATTGAGGAGAGAAGCGAGGAACCGAGACGAGATGTAGAGATTATCTCTCCCATACTCCTTGCCTCACATGGCCCATACCCAGCACCATCTTGACCGCCACAATCACCAGAGAATCATGTTTCAACAGAATCCTCTTCAGGCGTTGGTCCGTGATTGTTCTAAACGAGCTCCTCCCTTCTGACTTGCCAAGAGAAATCAGTGTATCTACCTCGAAACGAGCTAGTCTTACAACCAATACTTCCACCACAAACTTGGAACATTTCGCCATTTTGTCCATAGCTCTTGGTGGCAGTACAAGGCCAGGCTCTGCTTCCACACATTCACATCCAAAGACAATGAATAACCCTTCCTTACCAACTAATGCTTATACTTGCATACCGAGAATTAATGTTCTTATCCCGATAACCTTGCCACCCTGTAGAATGTACTGTTTACTCGAGGCGAGATGTCAATCTAGAACAACGGCTCGAACTGCATGAAGAAACATCATTACTAAGGTTGCCGCCAGCCTAGGGAATGTCAAGCATGTACCACTGCCTTACGTCTTAGCCCACGGATTCTAGTTGGGCAGCCTCACGTTCATTGTCCTCTGAGACTTCTTCCCTCATCCACCGTGGCGTGCTAGCCACCTCCCTCCACCTTTTTGGAGGGGTGCCAACCCTACCTCCCACATTTTTAAATGATATTAAATATTATATTTATATGTAATTTATTTGTACTTTATATATCATTTCATTTTTTATTGTTTTAGATAAGATAAAAAAGATATAGAACTATTTTTTAATTCATTTAAGAGTTGTTTTTTATTTTACTAAACATTGTCCTATCTTTGTGTTTTTCAATACCATTTTCAAAACTTATCATGTTGTATTTTGCTTGGTGTGATTCCCAATGCTAATTTCAAGTCTTTCTTCAATGTGATTTGTAATGAGTCAAGTATCGATGTTAAATGTTCTCCTATTGTTTGACTCGGGTTGTGAATATGTCTAAAGGATATTGATTTATATTTTGAAGAGTTAAAATTAAGTTTAAGGAGGTTTTTCAAGCCCTTTATGGAAATGTGGAGCTTACTTGCAACCTTGCTCACTTGATCAATTGCTCTACAACCTTATAAATTTGCAAGATTATAAAGGAAAGTGTCGTGAAACTCCATTTCCCCCAAACAAGCATCATAATGTTAAAAATTGCACATATGCCCCCACAACCTAGACCTCTACAAACAACACTAACATGAGAGTCATGAAATTTCAATGTGCACAAACATATCTTGTAAGTTTACTTCATGTTTTCGCGTTTTGTACTCCAACAACTACCCACCTTGCAAACTTCACATGCACATCAATAACCTTGCTAACCTACTCAATTTATCTATAACCTACAATCATACAATGCATCTTATCTATGAAACTTAGACCATATTTTGCAAACAAGCATAAGCATGATGTCACAACTTCACTACAAAGTAATTTTGTACAAAAAACTTAATGGACTTAAATAAGGCTATTATCCTCTCATTTTGGCAATTCAAATTTGCACATGTTCAGAGTTATTTGAACATTTTTACTAGCTAAAATATGACTTATCCCTTCTTTGTTTGTGTATGGTGAAGATTTTTCTTATGTTTTGTAGGGATTTTTTCCACCACCCATGTGAACCAAGGCATTACAAACCTTCTCATTTGAACATCCATAGTTTAAGTCATGTGCATGTGTATTTATATCAAGAGTTATATATGTTCTTTGCTTCCCCTTTTCAAATTCAATGGAGGGTTTAAAATCTTGCTCCATTGGTATATAATCTCAACACTAATGTGTTATGTTTCCTTCATGGGGTTGATTTTTAGTTCTCCTAAGTGACATTTTTTTATAGGCTTTGGCATGACCTATTATTGGATTAGGTCTTAAATCTCATATTCTAATTTATGCTCTTATTAAACTGGCCTTGTTTCTCCATGCCTAATATATTAATACATTCACTTTTGTGGAGGTATAGGACTCGCACACACTTTTGCAAGACTTGCACACTATAGCCCTACGTCTACATCCTAAAAATCCCACAAAGTTTGAGAATTGAAAAACTAAAAATAATTGAACATCTTAACAAACTAATTTTCCTCTCTACAATCCCACACAACTTATATTTTGTGGATATGCAAAATTAACTTGCAACATAGATAAATTGTTAAATAGAGCTGCAAATTCAATTGGTGGATAAATAATCTTTCTAAGAAGATAAATGATTGAACCACAAATTTAAGAGCCAACAATCAATAAATGTCCTTCTCAATATGACAATTAATAAATGTCTTTAACCACTCCCCAACATTAAAAAAGATAAGCTGTAGCTGTTCCAGAAAAAAGATAAGCCTGAAATCCTCCATTATATATTCCTACCCAATAAGCCTTGTTAAGTTAACGTACAAGTTTACACCAGTTTGGTGAACGCTGTTTTTTAATTCTATATGGACCATAGTTAGGTATGTACTCCATGCAAGCAGCCACCCACATTATTTTGTCGTAACTCCGTTTGGAACTTGGTCATATTTTTTGTGTTTTATGTTTCTTCGTCCGAGTGAATACAAGGAGGGACTTTAAAATTTTCGATCGGTAACTTAATGAGAGACATGGTGCTAGCCGACGATAATATTTTTTAAAGGGATATTAAGGTAAAGATGGAAAAAATGTTTATGGAAAAAAATAATAGAAAATGATTGGAAATTTTTATGAATAATAAAATATGGTTGGAAATGTTGATGAAAAAAATATTTACAGTCAAATTTAAAAGTTTTAAAAAAATTTAATATTATGAATTGTGAAAATTTAATATATGTAGGTAAGAAGAAAAGTATTAGAGAGTTATTTCTATTTATGTAGTATGGAAGGCATGTCGTGTAGCATCATCGGTCATGTGAAAAAAGTTTACCAGATGTAATGCAGTTTGTAGAGGGGGCTACGAGATTCCTCCGGTCTAAAAAATAGTATTAGACAATTGTCATGGATACTTTTGTATACTTACATTTTTTTTAATGATTTAACTAATTTATTTAATTTAAGTTTGACAATATATCATTATATTATGTATTAATATATTTTATTTAATAAAATAGTAAACAAATGTTTGGAGATTATTTTATCAAAGATGATATAATATTAATATATTTTTGTTGAGGTGTCATAAAATATGAAAGGAAAAAATTAGTCCTTAATTCATCCATCATTAATATATTTTTGTTAGGGTGTTATAAGATAAAAGAAAAAAGTTAGTTCTTAATTTGGGCATCCCATCAATATTACGAGTGTCCAAATTTAATGTATTTAATCATCAACAAGAAGCTTTTGTGGGTGGGTGATTAAATGTGAAAGAAAAAATTGTATCTATTTGTGTGTAAGTAACGTATGTTATGTGCATTTATGTCTATCACATGATTTTTTTTTTAAAATTACATTGAACAAAGCAATTTACAATGAATATGAGATAGTGAAAGAAAAACATAAACCAATATATCCAAAAAACACATAGAAGCCACAAGAAGGTTGAATGAAATAGTCATTTCATCAAGTGAATCATTCTTTGACATTGGCCAAACTTATTACAATTTTGATATTGCATCACTTGTTCTTTGATTTGAGAGGTTTTTTTAAAATGTGATTTGTTCTAAATTAGTATAGATATATTGAATACATACATGTCTAAAAGACAACCATAGACGTCAATCTCAAGGTGTGTCTATCTAAAAATTAGATAGGCATCTCTAAAATAGACGTGAAGATTAATATCTCTCAATGTCCTTTAAATAGATATCCTTAATGCATCTATCTAAAAGATGCTAAGAAATATGAGTCTTAAATGCTCTATATTAAATTTATAACATAAGTTAGATTGACATCTACAAAGTTGTTTTTAGATAGATGTAACCAATCGTTTTATTTATCTATAAAATAAATAAATGTTAGTATATATTTAAGCTACTACAAATACACAAATAGATAAATTAATTAATAAGATAATTACTTTTTTACTTAAAAATTATTTTATTTTACATTAGAATTATTTTATTTTACTTTAGATCTATTTTATTTAAACATATATAAGTATAAAAAAATTAATTTCTAATTTTTTAAATATATATCTTTTATTTTGTATCTACCTTTTAATCTTTCTTTTAAAAAAGTACAAAATATGAATGATTTTTTCTAATTATTTAATTATATTATAAAGATACATTAATATAAAACAATCATATTGTATAATATATTAAAGAGAAACTATTATTATCTTATAATGTTTTTTTTTAAGCAAAAGACATGTAGCCTATATATATATATTTTGATAGGTAACAGGTTATTTTTATTGATATTTGACTATTTGAAAGAAAAGATTACAAAGTTGATTTCAATACAAAACCAAATAAAACCTCAACTAGACCCACTCAAACTGAAACAAAAGCCATCGAGATACCCCCAAAACCCAACATTACACCTTCCCAAATAAAGAGAGGAGCTATACTGCAACTACAATTTAACCTTGAAAAACAAGCATCAAGAAGACTAATGAATGGTCAAAAGATTTAAGCTTTCTTAAATCTTCCTTTGGTCTGTGATCGAAGGACCATGGCAAAAGCTTGCTTCTTCTCCATCTTTGCCTTCCTTCCCATTACCGTTTTCCACCCATCCTCGACCCTTGCGGCCTCCTTCTGCCAATCTAAAGAAGTGAATCGGGGATTCCTCCACGCTCCTTCCCCTATCCTCTCTTGTTGATGTCGGTTACCAGCTTTCCTTTTGCCAGCATCTCTTGACTGAGGACTCAACCACTCTTCTTTTCACAGCATTCTGGTGTTGCTGCCCCAGCTTTAAGAGATGTATCCATGACTTCAGTCAAAATCCCATTTTGAATTGAAGCCAATTGAAACTGTTGCCGCTCCTCGCTCACTGCCTCTTGCAACCGCATTGTCCCAACCTGGTTTGGCTTCATAATAGCTTGGCTCTTCTTTGCGGAGCCATTCATCTGGGAGCCCTCCTATTGCTCAACATGTTTCTCCACCGTGTAGTGCTGTGTGGATGCATTTTTCCACCAAGAAGCAGGTTTTGCAAATCTACATTTGGCACATTCAGCAGCCAAATGCCCAGTTTGATGGCAAGTTTTACACCTAAAAGGCACCCCTTCGTAATCAAGGGGCTAGAACCAACAACCCTTGCCTGATTTTAACCAGATGACCTTCAGGGGTACCCTGGAAACATTCATTTCTTCCAAAATACAGGCATAAGTTGAGTGCATAATATTTGAAGAGCCCTCATCCACCATTACGAAACCACCTAAAGTGTTCCCTATAGCTTCCAAACAAGCATCAAACCAGAACTGTAGAGGTTAGGGAGTCTCACCCATAAAGGGGCTTTCTTAAACACTTTAGTAGCTGGGTTGAAATCTGGGTGCCATGGCTTTAGCAACAACATATGTTTATCATCCCATTCCCAATGAAAATCACAGAGGATCTTCTTTCTGTCTTTTTCTTTTTCAAAAACTACAATAAAAAAAACCCTTAGCCATTGGATAAATTTTTACATACCCTTCCAGTATGGGCTCCCAGAAGTTTGAGATCCATTTATGAAACCCCTGAACCTCCCTATCAATCCCAACCCAGAGAAAACAGTTTCATTGAAGGTCACTTCTTCCTCTAGTTCTCCTACAATATCCAGTGTGATTTCATCAGAAGAAGCTTGGGAAGTAGGATCCCCACTATTACCCCCAGAAAGATTTATGGAATTGCTTCTCTTAGCTCCAACAACACTAGAGATTCTTCCCTTAAAGCGTGGCTTTTTAGAACCCAGGGAGACCTCAACGCCGCCATGTTTGATACCTCCCTGCTGCTGAAACGATTTTTCCTTTACCTTCGCGCGGCCTCCATCCCGTCCATCATCAGCATTGTCTCTGCCATTGTGCCAAAGAGGAGCCTCATTCACCTTGGTCACCTTCTCCTGCAAGCCCTGCGTACGCCGAGCCCTAATCTCCTCTGCCAAAAAATGACCGTTGGCGGCCATGCTCACTCCTCTCTTAGATTCCTAAGTATTAGGACTCTTTTGAAGTCATCCATGTAGCCTATATATTTATATTATATAAAATATTGGAATTACAAAAAAAAATGTCATATATATTTATATTATTATCTTATAATGTTATAATTATATATACACATAATATATTTGGATTTGTTGAATAAAAGATTGTAAAATTAAAATATATTTAATTATCTTATAAACAAGAGATTAAAGGTAAATATAATTTAATAATAAAATAACATACAAATTATAAATAATAAATATTTGATTGCTTTTACATGTACTTTTACTACTCTTTGACTTTTCACTCCTTTTGGGGTTCGGGTCAATATCTTCTTTTCTTTGATTTATTTTTAAAATGATATTAAAGATTATATTTATATGTAATTTATTTGTACTTTATTTATCATTTTTTTTTTTATAATTGTTTTAGATAAGATAAAAAAAAAAGATATAGAACTATTTTTTAATCCATTTAAGATTTTTTTTTATTTTACTAGACATTGTCCTATCTTTGTGTTTTTCAATACTATTTTCAAAACTTCTGTTGTATTTTGCTTAGTGTGACTCCCAATGCCAATTTCAAGTCTTTCTTCAATGTGATTTGCAATGATTCAAGTATTGATGTTAAATGTTCTCCTATTGTTTGACTCAAATTGTGAATATGTATAAAGGATATTGATTTCTATTTTGAAGAGTTAAAATTAAGTTTAAGGAGGCTTTTCAAGCCCTTTATGGAAATGTGGAGTTTACTTGTAACCTTGCAAAAATTGCTCACTTGATCAATTGCTCTACAACCTTATAAATTTGCAGGATTATAAAAGAATGTGCCATGAAACTCTATTTTCCCCCAAAAAAGTATCAAATGCTAAAAATTGTACATATGCCCCCACAACCTAGACCTCTACAAACAACACTAACATCAAAGTCATTAAATTTCAATGTGCACAAACATATCTTGTAAGTTTACTTCATGTTTTCACATTTTGTACTCCTACAACTACCCACCTTGCAAACTTCACATGCATATCAATAACCATGCTAACCTACTAAATTTCTCTATAACCTACAATCATATAATGCATCTTATCTATGAAACTTGGACCATATTTTATAAACAAGCATAAGCATGATGTCATACCTTCACAATAAAGTAAGTGTGCAAAAAACTTAATGGACTTAAATAAGGCTATTTTCCTCTCATTTTGACAATTCATTTACACTTGCTCAAAGTTAATGGAGCATTTTTACTAGCTAAAATATGACTTATCCCTTCTTTGTTTGTGTATGGTGAAGATTTTTCTTATGTTTTATAGGGACTTTTTCCACCACCCATGTGAACTAAGGAATTACAAGCCTTCTTATTTGAACATTCATAGTTTAAGTCATGTTCATGTGTATTTATATCAAGAGTTTTATATGGTATGTGCTTCCCCTTTTCAAATTCAATGTAGGGTTTAAAATCTTGCTCCATTGCTATGTAATCTCAACACTAATGTGTTATGTTTCCTTCATGGGGTTGCTTTTGAGTTCTTTTAAGTTACATTTTTATAGGGTTTGGGCATGACCTATGATTGGATTAGGTCTTAAGTCTCATATTATAATTTATTCTCATATTAAAAGTGGATTGTATTTTTCTTGTGCCACTCTTTTATCATGAAAGTATATTTCTATTAATTTTTTCTTAATAATAAGTTTCTCCATGCCTTAGAATAATACATTCACTTTTGTGGAGGTATAGGACTCGCACACACTTTTGCAAGACTTGCACACTATAGCCCTACCTCTACATCCTAAATATCCCACGAGGTTTGAGAAGTGCAAAACTAAAAAAAATTGAACATCTTAGCAAACAACATTTTCCTCTCTACTTTTTCTCTCTATAATCCCACACAACTTATATTTTGTGGATATACAAAACTAGCATGCAACTTAGTAGACTACTCATTGCTCACCTACTTTTGCACTTTATATCTCTGCAATCCTATTGTTTGTAGAATAATCTTTCCATAATGCCTTGATATGACTTAACCAAAGGTCAAAGAGATGAAACATGAATTCAAGGAGGCGTCCCCCCATCCACAATCATATGTTTGTTTGAATACATATCATACACCAATTTAGAGCATGTGGACATGGGAATTTTCTTGGAAAGCATCTATGCTAATGATAGAACAAGTTGTGTGAGGTGTACTGTAGATAGTGGAATAGATTAGGCTATAACAATCCCCACAGTTTTCAATCCCCTAACATGGTAATTACTTGTGTTAAACACTATTCAACCTACAATCTAAAAAAATTTAGTCTTACAAATGAAGTATTATTAGACATTAATTTAGAAAGTATTGAGGAGACCTTGCAAATTACTCATCATTCACATATATTACATTGATTGTTGATGAAGTTGTAACATTTTATAACTTGGATCCTAACATGTGCTCAAAAGTTGTTAATAAGAATTGGCTTACAAAACAAAGGATTTCTTACTCAAGGTTGTGAAAAGTATTGTATATGAGTGATTTCCAACTTGAATTTAATGAGTTTATCACCTTATTAAATAGGGTAGTGGGAAAAAAATTAAAATTGTTCATATTTAGATTTATTGTTGTGATTTTTGAAAATGAAGAGAGAATAGATTGGGCAACCCTCATTAGGGATACACTTCACAAATAACTATCAAAAGTTCAAGATACAAAGGAATTTCATATGACTTCTTATTTGGCATAGATGATGGAAAGAAGACCCATTTTCCTTAGATTGACCAGCATTGGAACAATTACTTCATGACAACAAAAAGTTTATGAATTTTACCCACGACTAGAATTCAAAGAAATTCAAAAATATCTTAAGAGGGAAATCAATGCTTTTGTATTTTATTTGATTGAATGGATAAAACATGATATCAAAAAATGCATGTCTCTTGAAGCCCTGATTGCTACCATGTCATGGGGAAATTGGTTCATCCAATTGCTACCTTTTACATATATCAAGGCAGGTGGTTTTATAAGTGCACCTTATAGGTTACCTAAATATGTAAATGACACATTGGAACTTTTGGAGCTTATGTAATAAATATGTGAAGTACAAAGTCTTATCTGAAAAAAATAGATTTGTTATCTAATTTCCCATTAGCATTAAGGCCTATACTTCCTCTTCTCTTCTCCATGCTAAGATTTTTAAAGATGAGTTATCTAAATTCAATTTATCTATCCATAATAAAATAATATTTGACCCAAAGGGTAATGTTGAGAAACTTATAGGAGCCACATAGAAACACAAGTTTATTCTAGAAGACTTATAGGTTGACTATGACCTGATGAGAATGAGGTAAGGAAAAGGAGATACTCTAAGCTTACCACTTTTAGATAAAAGGATTTTGGAATTTTAGATGTCCCCAAGAATATTTTTAATGAGGGGAATGTTTTAGATGAAGCCTACAATACTAGAGGTATTTTCAATTTACCTATTTCTAAAATAAATTAGTCAAATGGAGAAGAAAATATTAAAATCCTTGAGAAGGGAAGTCATAGACAAAATTTTGGCCTAGCTCAAAAATAAAATAGATGATCTTAATCTTGTAGAAAAAGAGAAAGCAAAGAGAAATAAGGCCCCTGACCCTCCTGTAAAATAAAAGAATAAATTGGTAATCTAAAGGCATTCAATAAGGTTGGGGGCTCAAACTTTGAGTTTCCTGAATGTTGAACCATAAGAGGTAGGAGAAGAGAAGGCAAAACCTATGTTAAAGAACCACATATTTACTTTCAAATTTGAAAAGTAGTCTAAAAATTATATTGCAAAAAAAAATCCATTATGATCCTATCCTCTCAAACCAAGTCTCTACTCCACTTCCTCCTCCATCTCCACCCATGTCACCTCTTGCTACTCTTTCCCTTGCAAAAAAATTTCCCAATTCATCACAAGACTTACATATTGAAAAATTTATTACACCCCAAGGGTTACCTCAAAGGTAACAAGCCACTAAAAATATTTTTCTTGACACTCTATCTTCCCCAATTTCCTCTGAAATAACACCTACTCAATAGTTTCATGCTCTTATTTCTCCCCCATTACTTCATGCACAACA
Organism: Sequoiadendron giganteum; assembly: GCA_007115665.2. NCBI lineage: Eukaryota > Viridiplantae > Streptophyta > Pinopsida > Cupressales > Cupressaceae > Sequoiadendron > Sequoiadendron giganteum. The sequence continues at coordinate 179,655,116 of CM021106.1, read as the reverse complement.
TTCAATAAGACTAGGTGTCAAAAAAGTTGATTCAACTCAAGTCGAAGTTCCTACATGGCTTGATATAACTATCAAGAATAGGAAAAGAGTCTCTAAACCAATGATGAATGATCTGTCCTTAATATTATTGTTGTTTAATAAACCACCTCAACCAAAGAAGGCTAGGGTTATCTCTTCAATTTATATTGATGCACAAGGCTCGAGGATAGTAGAAATTGTTACTCTCATTACAAATAAGGATGAGAGAGAACTTCAACCTTCTAATTATCAAGTGTCAAAGGTAAAATTAGGAGTATAAATGAGGAAATGGGAGATTCAAATTATTTAGTCTATTGCCACAATCATCATGTCTCAAATGAACAAAGATTATGAGACCAAGCAACAATTGAAAGAACAAGGACAACTTCTTACATCAAACATCTAGTTGGACCTCTCCAATGTTATGAAGTGCTAGTTACCCCACTGGTTATAATATCCCACAAATACTCATCAACAATTGTGTAGTAAGCCCGACAAATTATTTTAGAAAATAAAATTCAGATTTACAAATTTTTAATTAGATACTATAATACCAGATTTCTTCATAATTTTAACACAATAATGACAACCCAGATTTAATAAATGAAACCAACACATGAAAGATTGTCTCCATATCTATTTATTATTACTAATAAGAACTAAAAGGGTGAAATTTAAAAGCATTGTCACACTTTTACAAAGAAAACAACCAACACTAATCTAACTTTTTAACTTGAATAGAAAAAGTAACATATATGTTTTAAACATTGAAAGTATGTAAATTAATGAAATGTAATTTTTTTAGTGTATTTTATGTTTATGTTTTTTACAAAAATTAAAAAAGTATTGGATATAGGTTTTTGTAAAATTAATACTATACTTTAGCTATTGATAAAATGTTAAAAAATGAGGTTAAGTGGAACATCACTTTTTATTTAATAAAATTTTCCTTCTTTTTTTTGTATTTATAATTTGAAACTTTAGTACATGGATTATTTTTTATTTTGATAAATATATATTTTTAATAATTTTAAAATTTGTATGTACTAAAAATACAATTTTTTGATGGGATGTTAGCTTTTGTTTTAACTGATTATTTAGAAAGGAAAAAATAATGTTATCTTGACATGGAATATCTTCTCTAATGCATCATATGTTTTCAATAAATTTTAGATTTTTTTTGTGACAAGATAATCAACCTTATATTTTGGCGCTAATGACCTAATTTAAATAAAAATAAGAAGAAGAAAATATAAGTAGTAATTACCCTATTAAAAATAATTGAAACTATACTTAGAGATCTACAAAAAGATATTTTTAGATTTCTTAGAAAATATTATTTACATGAGCAGGAGTTGTGAAAACATTAATTTTTTGGAATAAAAATACCTTTTTAAGTAAATTGGCTCCAAGTGATGCTACATATATATTTAGTGGACACTTTTAGTTAGAAATTTTGTGTCCCACATCTAATTTAGCTAGAATAAATCCAGCTAAAATATATGTTTGACCTAAATTAACTTTTAGTTGGAAATGCTTAAATTTACTTTATTGATAAGTTGACCCAAAGTGTTACACAAATTTAAAAATTGTGTATTAGATATAGTAGGATCAAAATATTAAATAGCAGAAAGTTCAGATATCATCAACTATAGCAGAAACTATAACATCAACTATGCACCCAACATGCCATCAAAATATCAATAGTAAGAGAAGTTTTCAACTTAGATCATCTTTAGAGTCTAGTCGAGATGTTTATATTATAAATACAAAAAGGATCTTGACTGTTAGTTCAAGAGTTGTTGTGTCCACTATCCTCTTCAGTCTCATCAGTATCCATAACTATTGTTTGAGCATTGGACCTCACTTCTTCCTCATCCTACTGTGCAAGTGGTGGAGGTACATTTGGCCTGCGAGCTTGGCTGCAATGGGGAGCATGATTGAAGACCCCTTGGAACTCATTCAACACCCTTAGAAAGGAACCTAATTCCTGATGATTACAATTGTGAGCATGAACACATCTTACTTCTTCCGTGAACATTGTGACAACTCCATCCTTGAAGAGTCTTTTGAATTTCTCCAGTGAGAGATCCATGTGTAGGATAACTTGCATGAAAACATTTCTAGCTATGAGTCTTCATGAAGACTCAGCGAGTGCCCTCTTACATCCTTGAAATTTTTCTATCTTTCTTGCCTTCCAAATGCACCATAAAATTTTAGTAGAGAGAACAATCCAGAAAGAATGCATGTCTTTGCTTAATTTCTTGAGATAAAAAAGAATGCATTTATAATCTATATTGCCATTAGGATCCCAAATTAGAAGATTATTAAAAAACGTTTTCCATATTTCCTTTGCAAACATACAATCAAATAGGATATGCCTCATCGTCTTAGGAGACTTGCAAATGTTGCAAAGATCCAAGTCCACATGATTAAGCCTGTAAGGAAGCTTATGCAATAAAATTAACCATCTAAAACAAGCCTTTTTAGGTTCTTTAATGCAGTGCCAAAGCGAATCAATTTTTTTTGCCAATCACACCTCAGAGAGATCAGATTCCTAGATTTGATTAATATGCAGAGCAACAGAGTTTGAGTTGGTGAGGTCTTTATAAATTTGCTTGGTTTTAAGGGCAGAAATTTCGGTGCCATCTTTCCACAAGAGGTCATTAGCAATATTGAGGCCCAAGTTAGCATTAGGGGGAAAGCAACAGGTTTGCAGGCTTTCGAGAGAGTGTTGAAGGTCCTAAAGTTAGAGGGGGGGATGCCGAATTTCGTGACCAGGTTGTCCCAAATTTTGACCACACCATTGTTGAGGACATCATTAAAGGTTTGAACACCCAATAGGTTCCACTTCTTAGCAAAGAATCCTTGCAAAATTTTAAGGGGCTTGTTGTTATGTAGCAGGTTCCACCAAACAGAGCAAGAAGAGTGGCATTTCCTATCATTCACAAGGGAAAAGTTATCAGTTTTACATGTAACATTGGCCTTAATATGTTCCCAGGATTTCCAAAGACTCCTAAATACTGCGGATCCAACTAGGGACATAGGGTATCTACTCAAGAGAATATCATAGAGGGGCATCCCCTTCCAAGACTTAGCTTATTTAAGAAATGCATGATTGATATTGTTTCTTACAAGAACCTTCCAAGGTTCAATTCCTTCCATGGCTTTGGTAATCCACTTTACTATGAGAGAAGTCCCATGGAGTTTTAAATCCTTTAGCCCAATACCACCTTGGGTTTTGGCAAGTCAACACCAATCCCACCTTACAGAGTGTATTTTCCTCTTTCCTTTGCCATCAGACCAAAGATAGTTTCTGATATTTTTCTGGATTTCATTGACTTGGTAGCTGCTAAAGAACCACACAAAAGCAAAATATATGCTTTAGGAAGAAAGGAATTTTTGAAAAACCTGAATTCTCTCAACAAGAGAGAGGTGCTTCCTGTTCCAGCTCTTAATTTTCTTTACAATTTTATTGCTTATCCAAAGTCACATCTCTTTCAGGTTCAAGCTTACTGCAAATGGGATGCCCACGTATCTGACTTGTTTACTTGAACCTCCCCATTGGAAGCCATAATTTTCCACCCATTTTGGAGGTACCTCATCCCAACCTAGGATATTAGATTTGGCAAAGGATATCTTGGTGCCTAAGGCCCAACAGAAAATATCCAACTTGCCCATTAGTGTTTCAAAGTTCTCTTCCTCAAGTTCAAGAAAAAGTGCAGTTTCGTCTACAAATTGTATGTTAACCAGCTCATTTTTGTCAGGAAGTACTTTACTCCTCACCCTAGGGGAGTGTGTTGAGTCTCTGAGTAAATAGTGAAGGGCATCAAATGTAATTACAAAGAGAGCGGGGGAAAGGGGGAAGCCTTTCCTGATTGATCTTCCCAGATCAAATTCCCCAAAGATTGATCCATTTACCTCCACTTGTGCAGCAAAATCCTTTAGGAGAGTGTTTACCATTTTTAAAAAGGTGGTAGGGAAACCACAAGCCTCCAAGGTTGTCCTAAAAAGGGACCATTCAATTCTTTCATATGATTTTTCAAAATCAAGGAGGATCATTGCAACCTTTTGGTCTAATCTTCTTGCCCATTCCATGGCCTCCCAACTCATAATGAGGTTCTCCAAAATATATCTCCCTTTAATAAAACTAGTTTGAGTGTTGTTTATGAACTTAGACAAAATATATACCAGTCTTAGCGCCATAGCTTTAGCCAATATTTTGTATGATACATTAAGGAGGGTTATTGGCCTCCAATTCTTGATGAGGGTCTTATCACCTCCTTTGGGCAGCATCTTGATAAGCCCTATGTTGATTTTTTTACCTAAGGAGCCATGGTCCAAAGCATCATTATAAACTTGCAGCAGACCATCACAGACCCAATCCATAAAGGTCTTGTAAAATTCCATCGGGAGTCCATCCCTACCTGGGGACTTGTCATTATTCATTGAAAGTATTGCCCTTTTAATTTCTTCCTTGGTTAAGTCAACATTAAGCCTCTTCTTGCCATCTTCAGATATTTTGTTTGGAATGATTCCTCTTATGAAACTCTTGGCCCTCTAATTACCCTCAGCATTGGCTTCCAAAGAGAACAGATTTATATAGAAGCTTTGTAAATGAGTTAAGATCTCTTCCTACAAGGTTACCAACCAGTCATCCTCCCAAATTTGTTCAAATCCGTTCTTTAAATTTCTTTTCCCTGATATAGTTGAAGAAAAATTTGGATCCCCTATCACTACAGCTTAACCAATTCAGCCTCACCTTGACCTTTAGGCCTTGGATCTTTTAGTTTTGGATTCTTCTAAGCTGATCTTTTACCAATGTGAGTTCTTCTCCAAGCCTTATATCGGTCAAGTCAACCTGAATTTTTGCTTTTGCCTCTAGCAGGGAGTCTTGAAGTGCATTCTCCTACATTCTGTTGTCCTTTACCCTTTTTTTGCCTAATACTTGGAACATCTTCTTCCAAGCCTCAGTGTTCTTGTTCCATCTTTCAATAGGGCTATAGTATTTCAAAATTCACTTATTGATTTCCCTTATGGAGGTGATGGTGTCTTTGTTGTCAGAATCTTTTAGCAAGAAGGTGTTAAGCATGAAACCATCCTTTTTCTTTATACCTTGAGGGATATCCATGTTCAACTGATTTTTTATTTGATTGGGTGATGATCAAACATAGTGTAAGGGTGGACACGGACTTTAATCCCTTTCTCATTAGGTATAAAGCTATGTCTATCCTTATTCACATATAATCTATCCAATCTGTAGTAGATTATTGTGTTCCCTCTTTGTGCATTACACCATGTGAACAACACTCCCTTGAAGTCCTTTTTGTTTTTTCCAAGGGGTCCATTAGGTTTAGTTTGTTTTCATCCTTTACCATAAATTCCTTTCATTACCTTTCCAAGTCATGTTCACACCTCCCCACTTGTCTTTGCGGTGCTCAACCATATTGAAATCCCCCCAAGGATCCAGGGGATTTTTCGGAGGGCAGTGATCCATTATCACTAGAGGACAACCCTTTCTCTGTGGTCGTTAGGGGCATAGATAGAGAAAATTCCAAATTTATGGACATCATTTTCAATAGTCACCCAAGAAGCCCTGTTGTAGGGGGAGGAGCAATGGTTGGTGACAAAAGGGCTCCATTTGCAAGACAAAAGAATAAAAACTCCTCCCTTCCCTTTTTCATGGTTGGTGTTGATGGCATAGGATTCCTTCCAAGTGAACTTCAAACTATTTTCCAGAGTGAAGCTGACTGTTTTGGATTCTTGAAGTAGGACAACATCTTTTTGCTTCTCTAGGTTCAAGAACATTCTTACTACATATTTCTTGTCAGAGGACTCTATTCCCCTAACATTCCATGACACACATCTAAGGTTCATTCTCCACATTCATAGGAGTTGCTTCTTGTTCTTTCCTGAACTACTCGAAGCACTTTGACAGTTTATCCTCAACTTCAGGCCTTTTTGCCTCTAGTGGTTGAGCCACCATGCTTCTCACTTCTCTTTTTCCTTTTCCCTTTTGAAATATAAATGTTCTTCGGGATGGGGATGGACTTTCTATTCTTCCTTGGCCTTCCCAGACACATTCTCTTCCTTGGGGTTTCTTCCATAGTGATATTATCTTGAGGTGGGAGTACCCTATCTTCGGATTGGTCCTCACTGTTAGGGTCAAAGGACAGATTGGAAAGATGGTCTGGGTCAAGAATGATAGCCTGGTCGGGGGGGCTAGGACATCCTCAACATGGGTGAAGTTCTCAGCCTGAATGCCCTAATCAACACTAAGGACACTTTCACTATCTCCAATATTGACCTCGGGCGTAGAAACACCACAAGAATTGGAACGATCCGAATTTACCTCTATTGGGGGGGTCTTAGAGCCCCCGACCAGATTATCAATGCTGGCCTTTCCCACATCTTGGTTATTTCTATCCAGCTTGTGGTGACCTTCTTCCCTTGTAATGGTAAGCTCTTGTGGCTCATTGCACATCTTATCATTCTTTAGGAAGTTGTTTTCTATTCTTTTCCTTATGTCACGAATGACCAGTTGTTGGGCGTTTAGCTTCTCGAAGACTACCTGGTTTCCAAACCCTTTCGAGTTTTCCATATCATGTCATCTTTCCCTAGAAGGTCCTTCTACAACCATATCATTAGAAAGAATTCCAAATGAGTTGTGTAGTGGCACGCCACTTTTAGGATCACGATTGGGAGATGAAGCAAAGGATTGTATGTTAGTATCCCTCGAGGGAAAACTAGACTCAATCCTGGGTGGTGCAACCATGTTAGGGTTGGACTGCCCCTAGGCGAGATTCAGGTTTGAGTCTTTCATCAGGTTAAACCTCATATGGGATTCAAGAAAGGGGCTCAATTGTAACGAGTTTGGCAAGGTGGGAGAAACCTGGTCGGTGTCCTTGGTAGGGACAAACTCAAGTGCATTCTCTAGGTGAGCAGGGCTAAAGTTATGCGGGTTGGAAATGTTAGCGCAGGGTTTCTAAATAAGAGGGTAATTTTTATGAATGTGGTCTTATTTGTGGCACAAGTAGCATGCATTAATGCCACCAAAAACTTTTATTTTGCAAGCTAAAGGGCACATATCATCTTCAACCTCAATTATCTCAGGTAGCTCAATGTCGGGATCGAGCAAGACTGGGGCTCTCACGTCCATGTGCGGGAGAGTCGCCCTAGTCTGGTTGACCCTAAGGACTTTGCCAAATAGGCTTAATAGCAGAGAGAGAAGTCTCCAATATTCCAGGGGGAGTTCTTTCACAATCAGCCACCTATGGCACGAAAGGTGATTAGTTCTTCAGCAATGGCCACTGACATCCAGGCCAGGGCTCTAAAAGCACAACCGCTGAGGTTCTTGTAGGGTTTGATGAGAGCTTTCAACTGCATTTCATGTGTTTTGAAAAAAATTTCAAACAAACCTTTTTGCAACATTCTACAAAAGGAAATGAAAATTCTAAATTTATTTTCCCAAGTATTAGTGAACCAAGAATCTATATACTTTCTTGCAGGTAATTTGTTTAAATCTACAATGGCTAAAAAAATTACCGTTTCTTTTAACCTACTTCTCTGATTTTTAACAACTTCTTTCATATCTGCATTTTGAGACAATTTACATTTCAAAGGGGGAGGAGGACACTCACCTTGCCTCAACTCATCGTTGTCATCACCTTCCCTATAGACAAAGTTATCTGAGAAACCAGCACTAGTCGAGAGCAAGAAACCACCACTAGAAATGACTTCCTTGAATGATTTACCAATGTTAGTTGGTTGGGAGGAGGTATTATCCTCATTAGAGTTGGGGTCAGGGGGGTTCGTACCCCCCTCCATTACTCCACACAGAGCTGAGGTTGGCTCAGCTGCTAAAGACTAGAAATGAAATGATAGCCACAAATAAAACTAACACATACACAAAGGAAATAAATGCAAAAAATGATGACAAGAAGTAAAGGGGTACCCATGGTAGCACAAAACTGGGTGGGGGAGGGCATGGCCTCCCCCACTTGTCATCCTTTCAAACATTGTGCCCAACACACAGACCGAGAAACCCATGCTTACGCCTCTTCACAAATTTAAAATTTAATCCAAAACAAATCATAATATGATATGAAAGAAACATAAATAGTAACAATAAGTACAAAATACTATATTAAAACCACTATAAACAACTACAAAGTAAACAAACTTGAATCAATTAAAACATACAATTTTTGAAGCACATTCACAACCTTTGAATGAGATTGTCAGATAGAATCCAAAGGGGTTTTTTTCCTTCAATCATTGAAACCAAAGGGGCTTCGTCCTTTGATTATTGAAACCAAAAGGTTTTTTCCTCTAATCTCTAGCAATTCCAAGGGTTTTCATCGTCATATCTAATGCAAATAAGATTAGGGGGTCTCAAACTACCCAATCTTGCAACCTTAACATCTCATCCAACCCACATTCTTGCACAAATATCAAGGACAACATATATTTTGTAACAAGATCTAAAACATATCTTTATTATCGCTTTCATATGTACATCCATACAATAAAATTCCTCAAGAACAATTACATATCGTTACCTCGGTTATGGTCAAATACCTTAAATCTTTCGTATTTACCCTGGAAAATTTCTAAGTATGTTTTGTCGGCCTTTTCCTAAGTTTCATGAACCTTGTCAGTCTTCAATGAGGTTATCATAACTACTTCTTGGCCCGATGTCTTTGTGAAAACTTTAAAATTCACTTTTCTAATCAAGTTGTGAGAATGTTGTCCAAGCCCGAAGGGGTTTTCATAACCACTCAAGAAATGTATATAAAAAGAAAAGTGAAAATGTTGAAGGAAAAATTGCTTGATTTTCGAACTTACAAAAGGTTTGAAAACCTTTATCGGTCTCTAACAGGGTTTTGTAAACCTCCTTAATTATTGACGATGAAAACACTTATATGAATAATTTTTAAAGCGAGGCTAAGGGAGATTGTAAAACAACAAAATCAGAGGTTATCATAACTATAGCAAACTTTGACGACGTAATTGAAACTTTGATGGAGTCTGATGTCATCTCAAGGGTGATACTTATCAATTACATTATTGTATAAAAAATCATGCTTAGCCATATAAATATATAAATTTGTTGAGTATGATACTGTAACATAAACCAAAATTTATCATGTGCAGGAAAAGAGAGAGACTAACATTCACAAAAAAGATAAACACAAATCATTGAAATACAAAATTATATATATATATATGATGTTACATTGATCGTGTTTACATTCAGAAAAGGGAGATTCTAGTGCATTCTTTCAAATGCAAAGAACGAAGATAAGGATGCTTATTCCCTCCATGACTTCTTGCATGTGCTCAATTTGGGCTGTTGAGAATAAATTTTCATTGGACTGCACAAATTGGGCAAACAATCCCATATCATTCCGCTTGAGCCCAACATAGAGGAGAGCTATAGCTTCTTTAGTGAGGTCATGGTGAAGTGTTGTTGCAATGCAAATAACATCACTCATTAGACTAGTCATTGGAAATGCATTCAACCCTCTTATGGCCGCTCTCGCCTTCATCAGGTACTCTATTCGAATCAGGCACTCTGCAACTCTTACTCCCCAGTCTCACTTTCCAACGGTACAAATCACATTATACACAAAGTGTTCCAGAAGCTTGGCATTGTGCACATGAACACGAGTCAAGAAGTTTTCCCCAATAATTTTCTTGAGTATGCCTTTTTTGACATCATTGTGAACCAAAAAGACATCTCTCAACTAGTTTGTCACCAACCTTCAAGATTGATTGCATTCCACATCCTTAATTGTGATGAAATCACTCTTTGAGGAGACATCACTCGTAATACTTGACATCTCTTGATGCAAGAGCATCTGGGTAGATTGGCAATCAACATCAACCAACAACAAGGTTCAAGTTTGAATTCAGTTTTGGTGTGTTTTGGGGTCCATTTGACATCTCCCAGCTTTGGAAAAGCTCTTGGTGTGTTCAAATTTGAGTAAAGTAAGTTTTATCAAATCGTTGTTTTAAGGCTCTACAAGCAGTTTTCAAAAATTATTTCTGGAAAACTCATAAGGATTGGAGTAGAATACTCTGGTAGGGGCATTCATGGAGGCGGCACGTAGAATTTGCAAAAAGAATGAAATTCATGCATTTTCTAGTTTGAGAGATTTTAATGTTAGAAGTTGGTTAAAATAATGTCAGCAATTTTTTAAAAAAATAAAATTAAAATTTGTGAAGGTTTGGGTGAAATCCTTTTGCAGGGGTCCATGGGATACCATTCCAAGCTTGCACGCAAATTTTTGTGTGAATCAGATAACTTTCATTTTTTTTTGTCTGCTAGCACCCAATTCCGCAATTCCAAAGCACCAATGTAAATCATTTTATTTTGGAAAGGTATTGGGTATGTGCAGGATCATCATGGAAAAAACAAGCCCTTAAGTGGCAATGAAAATTCAGAAAATCAGAGTTGTGCAACTTGACATAAAAATTTGAATAAGTTGTCTATATTATTTCAAAAATATGTAAGAGTAGAATATGTGGCAAATTGAATGTAGTTTCTAAACTACTAGGTTAATTTTTGTAAAAGAAAAATCTATTTGGTGAAATTTTGAAATTTCAATGCAGTAGTACTAAAATTTTAGGGAAAAAATAAGAAGTAGGTGTCTGTCTGACCACCCTAATCATAATAAAATGATAATATTTTTTTATAATATTTTAGATATAAGTAGAGGACTCATGTCCAAATGTGATGCATATTTTTTTGTAATTTTTTTTCAAATAAATAATTAATTATGAATTTTTTATTACAACTTTTAAAAAATATAAAAACTCGTATGTCTGACCACCTTAACTTGGTCAAAACTTCATGAAATTATTATTATTATTTTTTAATCCTATAGTATGCCAAGCATAGAGTGTGACGCATGTTTTGGATTCAAAAAATGTGATACCGTTTGAAAGCTATATATGTTTTTCTATTAGACTATCAATCAGGACTTTAGTCATAATTCTAATAAAAAATAATAATAATAATTTATTAGATTCTAAGTAAAATATAATTTATATTGGTAGAAAGCTGAGAAGGTCCTTTACAAACCCTTTTCGTTTCATCAATTTTGGGTAAAATAAAAGTTTTCAGCCACATGGGCGAAGTCTGGAAAAGCAAGGTAAGTTGTTAAACATGTTTTACATGTTGACTTTTTAGGATTGGCAGGTTCGAACCAAATTCTGAGCCTAATCCCTAGGCATTAAATTTTATGTCAGCATATCGGATATTCGATTCAAATCCGATATCCGATTTGAATTTGATATATGATATGTTTTAGATACGAGTTTTAAAAAAATTATACAATCTTTAATATATGATTTAAACATGCAATAAAGTTTATAATTTATAATATACAATAAAGTTTATAATTTAATATATATAATATCCAATAAAGTTTATAATTTAATATATTTAATATACAATTTATGATAATCTCTTACCAAATTATGTATTTAATATATAATATATTATTAAATGTATAATATTTAAATATTTTAGTTAATCTATAAATATTTAAATATATATATATATTACCAATATATAAAATATTTAAATATTATCTCTTTCCCTCTCTCTCTCTCTCTCCCTTTCTCCCTCTCCATCTCACTTTCCCACTCTCCCTCTCTCACTCTCTTTCTCCCCTCTCCCCTCTCCCTCTCTCCCTCTCCCTCCCCCTCTCTCTCCCTATCCCTCCCTCTCTCCCTCCTATTTATCCCTCTCTCCCTCAACTCTAAACCCTCTCTCCCTCTCCCACTCTCCCTCTCACTCTCTCACTCTCCCACTCTCCCTCTCCCTCTCCCTCTCTCCCTCTCACTCTCTCACTCTCCCACTCTTCGTCTCCCTCTCACTCTCCCACTCTCTGTCTCCCTCTCCCGCTCCCTCTCTCCGTCTCCGTCTCCCTCTCTCCCTCACTCTTCCTCTCACTCTCTCCCTCTCTCCCTCTCCCTCTCCCTCTCCCTCTCCCTCTCTCTCCCTATCCCTCCGTCTCTCCCTCCCACTCTCACACTCTCTACCATTAACCCTTAGGTCTATGTGTGTAAAAATTGGATATCAGATTTACGAAACTTTGATGTGTAGAGCTAAAATCTTACCATTTTAGAACATGTTTTACAAATAAGATATCCGATTATATCATATATTGGATTTGTGGATCATAGAAAAACCCCATGTGGGCCATTTTTGTGCATTCCAACGGACCCTACATTCTGTTTGCAACACTTTGCAGGCGACAAACGCGCGGTTTCAGACAGGAAGAGACATAGATAAATTTTTTGGAGCATCTTGTACTCAAATTTGTCATACATAATGATTTTTTAGCATCTTTTATTTGGTATAATGGGGAGTAGCAGTCGTCAAAAGCAAAAATGTAAGAGAAAGCTGACAAAAGAACAAATTGAAGGATATAGACAAAGAGATAGAGAAGGTCATAGGAAGAAAAAATAAGGTATGTCAAATATTGGTGAACTTGAGCCTTATGGTCTTTCAAGCGAAGAGGAAATTGAATATGTTCAAGGTGAAAATGTAGAACATGATATTGAAATTGGGAATGAAAATGTTCAAATTGATATTGAAAATTTTCAAGGTGAAAATGTTGGAATTGAAGATGTTGAACATGGTATTGAAATTGGGAATGAAAATATTGAAACTGATAATGAAAATGTTGGAATTGAAGATGTTGAACATGATATTGAAATTGGGAATGAAATTATTCAAATTGATATTGAAAATGTTCAAGGTGAAAATGTTCAAAATGAAGATGTTGAACACAATATTGAAGAAAGTGTAAATTATGTTTCACCAGATTACACGAGTTTTGAAGAACCTTGTGTGGAAGAAAGACATATTCCAAATTCAAGACCTTCAAGGACCCCTAAATGGTTAGTTGAAATTGATGATAACATTATAAACAATTTTGAAGGCAAGAGGTCAACACAAACTGTTCAGTTGTGGGCTAGAATACTTTTCAACCAATATTTTAGCGATAAGACATTGACTGAGCAGTGCCAACTTTTTGTACAATTGCTAAAGATGCAAAAGATGAGACCTTTGCTAGCCAAATTGAAGATTCATGTGAACAAGAGGACCGAAAAAAATTCTATTATTGTCAAAAAAAAAATTAATGCTCTCAAGTATATTGGAAAAAATAACAAGGAAAAAGATAAGAGAGCTACTCGAAGAGCAACTACAACTACCCTAGTAAGCCATCAATTGAAAAAGGATCACTTTATGAGACAAAATTGTATTGATTTTGACTTAAATCGTAAAACTTTGGATAGAGAAATTGCAAGAAGAGAAAGAATAGATGATCCTCTTCAAAATGATACATGGGCTTTTGTCGGGAGGCTTCCACGTGTTGATAAAAAGCTAACCGATAATGTAAAGCAGGTAATTTAGCAATTTTGGCATGATAACTCTAGAGTATCACCCAATGTAAAGGATGTTTTAAAGTCAAGAACTGGCAGTCGAGACCGTACACCGCATCCTAAACATTTCTTGGGATCAACAATTCAGGATATGTAAGGAATCTTTTCTGATTGGCACTATTATATCAGTGGTTGATTTTGCTGAAAACTACACATTACAACCACAAAATGAGGTACAATCTCAGTATTACAATTCCATTCAGATTGCTATTATTGTCCACATAACGTTTAGACATGCACCTGATAGTACAGAGGAGGATCGAAAGATAATCATAGAGTATCATTTTTTTATGAGTGATGATAGATCTCACTGGTCCGAGTATGTCCAACATTGTTTCGAGAATTTTTTTGAGTTCTTGCAAGAGCATGATATAGCACTGGGCCGACATCTCATTTGCTTAGATAACTGCACAAGTCAATTCAAGAATGCTCGTATGTTTTATTGGTTGAGTAGAATGCATGTAGAGAGGGGTGTACCTAATATTTGGAGTTTTTTTGAAGTGGGCATGGGAAAGGGGAGCATGATGGAGCAAGTGCATGTGTAAAGAGAGCTCTAGTTAAGGAGAAATTGAAGATTTTAGGAGCAAAATTCAGTGATGCACGTTCTATTGTTGATTAGTGTAGTTCAACATTATCACAGGGAGGGACACTTGATTCAACAATGCACATATTTTTTTGGTTGGTTGAGGAGGGTACAATGGGAGGCAGATTGGAATGTCAGACAATCAAAGATTCTTCAAAGATGCATTCGTTTCAAAGCTTAGATGCAAGCACATGGACCATTTGGACACGACAGTTGGCTTGATTTTATCAGAGTTGTATTCAGTGTGAGTGGGATCAATGCAAGTCAAGTGAGTGGGTGGATACATGGGTTCCACAATATCTAACTCCTTTATCTCAAACTATATCCATGATAAATTACACAATGGAAATATCACTTGATTACGACCGGCTTTCAGATCTACTACATCCAGGACATGTTTATGCAGTTGTTGCACCGCAGGGGAATGAAGAGAGATCAGAATATTGGTAGGCTCGATGTGTGCGGGTAAAGCACAAGCTAACACAATTGATGGAAGATGATGATGGGTTCATGCATCCTACAGGTTCAGTTGTGGTTGCAGGAACCTGGTTGCGAACATACATGATTAAAAAGAATGGTATACCTGCATTTGAAGACTACGAGAAACACAAAACCATTCTCATGTATTCACACCTTGTTATAGCAACAAATGTTAAGTTGTTGAAGCATCATGCCAAACCAAAGACAAAACAACTATGGACACTTAGTAATGCTAATCATGAAGCAATATTGGATACTCTTAAGCAAAGAGATGACCCTTTAGGCACACTTGAATAGCATATTCAAGAATGGAAGGTACAATGCTTAAGCATCTTTTTTGTTGTGACAATATAGATTTATCATTTGACAAATTTTGTGATATTCCTGGCACGATTGATCATGGACCTGCTGCAACAATAGCCAACTCTGATCCTTTCAAAGAGGTATGCGACAGATTACAATAATATAGATTGGTTATTCAAAGCATCTTTTATAGTTTGCATTACCAATTCATCATCATTCAGGTTGTTTAGATTAATATAGATTTGTTAGTCTAAGCATTTTTTTTTTTGTGACAATATAGATTTATCATTTGATAAATTTTGCGATATTCCTGGCATGATTGATCATGGACCTACTGCAACAATAGATAGCTTTGATCCTTTCAGAGAGGTATGTGATAAATTACAATAATATAGATTGGTTATTCTAAGCATATTTTCTATTGTATGTAGTTTAACTGCTACCTTGATGGTTTGTACAGGTACTTGTCACTCCAAAACGCCAACATACTGCTCTTGTGGAAGACTGTGCCCTGAATGCCTCAAATAGGCAAATTTTGTAAAAATTGAATTTTCAAATGTGAAACAATGTAAAAAGGTCATAACTGTGTATAGGCATAATCTATATCCAGTGATGTTTTTTGAAATACGGGTCAAATGTCTGGCATTGTATAAAGGGTATGATTAAAATGTAAAAATATTTTTGTACTTAATCGAGCTACAACCGGAGGTTTTCTTCCTAGTTCTTTCCTGTCGGTATGCTTGTTTGAACTAGGTTTTGTAATATATCCTATTTATATATAACAAATTATAGTGGCTTGCCACTTTTTCGAAAAACAAAAATGTAAAAAGTTCATGTGAATTTTATTTCCCATGTAATTGATTCAAGTTGATTGGGTAAGATTTTTCTGATGCAAGAGCTAGGACTTGCATAATCTTGATCCAACCTTAAATCTTTCTGCCCCCACATTTCATTAACATTAGCACTTTGGACTTTTAAGGGAAATTGTCGGTCCAATGCAACTCAGAGTGATTCGGCGTATTTGAGTGCAAAAGAGGACCATACCTAACGTAAACGTACCCATCCAGATGTGTTGGAATAGTGCATTTGGTCGTACGAGTTTGAGAATGAAAGTTGCACCACTTTGCAACTTTTCCCTCAACTGAAAACTCATCACCATGGGAAAATGCCTTCGAGATAGAAAAAACTGAGAGAGGTTATTGTAGATGGTCCACACATGATCCCATATCATCAGGCAAAGAGTCTGTAAGTATCATGGTTTCCAAGGAATAGTCTGTCAAAGATTGCTGCCTTTTAGCACTTTGGACTCTTAAGGGAAATCGTCGGTCCAATGTAGCTCTGAGTGATTCAGTGTATTTGGGTGTAAAAGAGGACCATACCTAGTGTAAACGTACCCATCTGGATGTGTTGAAACAGTCCGTTTGGTCGTATGAGTTCGAGAATGAAAGTTGCACCACTTTGCAACTTTACACTACATGCATTTGACAACTTTTCCCTCAACTGAAAACTCATCACCATGGGAAAACGCCTTCGAGATAGAAAAACCGGAGAGAGGTTATTGTAGATGGTCCCAACATGATCCCATATCCTCAGGAGAAGAGTCTATAAGCATCATGGCTTCCGAGAAATAGTCTATCAAAGATTGTTGCCTTTTAACACTTTGGACTCTTAAGGGAAATCGTTGGTCCAATGCAACTCAGAGTGATTCGGCGTATTTGGGTGCAAAAGAGGACCATACCTAGCATAAACGTACCCATCCAGACGTGGTTGAATAGTCTGTTTGGTCATACGAGTTTGAGAATGAAAGTTGCACCACTTTGCAACTTTACACTACTTGCATTTGACAACTTTTTCCTCAACTGAAAACTCATCACCACGGGAAAACGCCTTCGAGATAGAAAAAACCAAGAGAGGTTATTGTAGATGGTCCAACCACGATCCCAGATCATCAGACAAAGAATCTGTAAGCATCACGGTTTCTAAGGAATAGTCCGTCAAAGATTGTTGTCTTTTAGCACTTTGGACTCTTAAGGGAAATCACCGGTCCAATGCAGCTCGGAGTGATTCAACGTATTTGGGTACAAAAGAGGATCATACCTAGCATAAAAGTACCCATCTGGACGTGTTGGAACAGTCTGTTTGGTCGTATGAGTTTGAGAATGAAAGTTGCACCACTTTGCAACTTTACATTGCTTGCATTTGGCAACTTTTCCCTCAACTGAAAACTCATCACCATGGGAAAACGCCTTTGAGATAGGAAAAAATGAGAGAGGTTATTGTAGATGGTCCCAACATATTCCCATATCCTCAGAAGAAGAGTTTGTAAGAATTACGGTTTCCGAGGAATAGTTCGTTAAAGATTGCTGCCTTTCAGCACTTTGGACTCTTAAAGGAAATCGTCGGTCCAATGCAACTCAGAGTGATTCGGCGTATTTGGGTGCAAAAGAGGACCATACCTAGCGTAAACGTACCCATTCAGATGTGTTGGAATAGTCCATTTGGTCGTACAAGTTCGAGTATGAAAGTTGCACCACTTTGCAACTTTATATTGCTTGCATCTGGCAACTTTTCCCTCAACTGAAAACTCATCACCACAGAAAAACGCCTTCAAGATAGAAAAAACCGAGAGAGGTTCTTGTAGATGGTCCCAAAACTATCCCATATCATTAGATAAGGATTCTGTAAGCATCACGGTTTCTGAGGAATAGTCCGTCAAAGATTTTTGCCTTTTAGCACTTTAGACTCAAGGGAAATCGTCGGTCCAATGCAACTTGGAGTGATTCGGCGTATTTGGGTGCAAAAAAGGACCATACCTAGCATAAAATTACGCATCTGGATGTGTTGGAACAGTCCGTTTGGTCGTACGAGTTTGAGAATGAAAGTTGCACCACTTTGCAACTTTACACTACTTGCATCTGGCAACTTTTCCCTCAACTGAAAACTCATCACCACGGGAAAACACCTTCGAGATAGCAAAAACTGAGAGAGGTTATTATAGATGGTCCCAACATGATCCCATATCATCAGACGAAGAGTCTGTAAGAATCACAATTTTTGAGGAATAGTTCGTCAAAGTTTTCTTCATTTTAGGACTTTGGACTCTTAAGGGAAATCACCGGTCCAATACAGCTCGGAGTGATTCGGTGTATTTGGGTGAAAAATAGGACCATACCTAGCGTAAACATACCCATCCAGACGTGTTGGAATAGTCCATTTGGTCGTACGAGTTCGAGAATGAAAGTTGCATGATTTTGCAACTTTACACCTTTGTAGAGATTTAGGGATGTCCTCTTCAAATCACTCTATTATGAATAGGTTTGCGGATCTACCAATGTTAAATCCAAGTTGACTAACTTCGAGCAAATCCAAGCTAACTGACTTCGAGAAAAGTTGATTCCTTGAATGTAAGACTCCCAAGATGAAGGAAGACCATTAAGAGCCAACATGGTCAAATCTTTTTCATCAACAATATGACCAATGGTAGAGAGATGATCTCTCAATTCAGAAATCTTCATGAAGTAGGTGATGACAAATTTTCTCCTTCCCCCATCTTAACATGATGAAGTTGTTGCTTCAAGGCTATAGAACGACTTGTGTTGTTGATCTCATACATCTCCTCCAAAGTTTTAAGCATTTCTCTCGCTGTCTTCAACTTAGAGATGATAGGAACAATACAGTCCTTCATAGAATCAACTAACATCTTCTTCGCCTTGATATATTTCTTCCTCCATTGAAATTTCTCTTCCTCATCCATAGGTTCGGAAACTTTTCTCTCCACACTTAACCAATTAGTTTTCCTCCAAAGTGAGCATAATTTTGAATCTCCATGAAGTAAAGTTTGATGCTCCTTCGAGTCTATCCTCAATTTTAAGATCATTCATCATCTTGACTAAGATAGAGATAGACAAAAAAAAAGGGAATAGAGGTATCGCTGCAATAACTGGTCCCAACACGATCTTTTTCAAACCCGCTCTGATACTATGTTAGTGTTTTAATGATCAGATAGTACAACTGAAAGCACTCAAAAAATGCAACACATAAGATAATAAACACAACACAAAATCTGCTTACAACTCAGGCCCAGCTCATGGCTGAATTTGATACAATGAATAATAGCACCTCTCCTAAATGCAAAGATACAATTGAATATGCTTCTCCTTGAAATCGGCCTGATGCTGCAAGATGAAGCGCTGCTGCTCAAGTGCGAACTTCTGCTTGGAATGCGAATTATACTGAATGAACTTGATTGAGGAAATGAACAAATATCACCTTGTATTTATACAAAATAAGATGACTCTTCAAGGAGGTAGTCCTCTCTTGAAAATAATAAATTACAAAATAATATCAAGGAAGGTCGGCCTCATCCATTTAAATAAAATGAGTATAAATTAAATAGCCATAGGCTATCATTTAATTTATTACAACTTAATGTTATCGCTATCATGTATGAAAAATGTGGTAGCATAGACAAGGCAACAGTCTATTTGAAAAAAAAACTTCAAAGAAATGTGGTCTCATAGAATTCAATGACAAACAAATACAATTGACAACTGCTCATAGTTTTTAGTTATGCAATGTGAAGTAATTGCATAACTGCTTAGGTTGACTTTGTAAAACTATATTGTAATCAAAAATTTTTCATGTATGAACATCTAGTTGTTAGTTATGCAATGTGAAGTAATGATTTGAGTTTGAAAGATGTGTAATGCAATGTAATCAGCGATATAAATATAAACTACATAATATAACCATTCTTTTTTATGCTATTGTACATTGATATTTAACCATTGCTCAAGATAAAATTTTCAAAGAGTTTAATCATGCACATGAGGAACAAATTAAATTTTGATTGTCAACTTATATATACCAAATTATCCAATAATCAAGTGTATGTCCATATATAAAAATGACATCAACGCCAACTCAAAAAAAGTTTTACAAAATGTGGCATATGCCATCTCAATATGTATTCAAAATTTACATGCCAAAATGTCTATCTCATCCTAAACTAGTGGTGGATCATCAAAATGGAGCCTCTTTGAAGCACTCCTTGGCTCTGAAGCTCGCTGCACAAGAAAAATTCAAACCACAATTGAGATTAGTTATACTATATGATTTAAAATTGAATAATTAATATCAAAATCAATATACATTGAATTTTAATTGAAATCTTGATTACCTGAAATATATGTCTCTTCAAAGGATCAGGAGTCCTAGAATATACCAAACCAACATTTGAAATGACAATCTATATATGTGAACAAAAACATAAAATTGATCCAAGTTAGCATACGATTATTGGTAATAGGAACATATTTACCAAACACAAAATAAAATAAACACATACCTCTTTAGGTTGATCTTTTTCTTTATCTCCTTCAGGTGTTTCGACACCTCCTCCTTTAGGCGGTGTGTCACTTGTCAACAAATCTGTATAGCTCATAATTGCCTGTACATAAAATTGACAAGTACATATGAAACTACCAATCTATGTCGATGTATGTATAATCAATATAAGATCTTAAAAATATTAATTCAATCCAATTTGAGTTCAAGTACCCTCCCCTTATTTAACTTTGCGCCTCCATAGTCTGGAGTGAGGTTGCACCTCACTCGCACTAGGTATTTCCTACAAGAGGAAAATAAGATAAGCATATAAGTTATTATATAATTTCATTAATGAAAATTCAAATGACAAGCAAGTATATAATATAAAATGTAAATGAGTGAGTGCGAAAATATATACTGTGTGTCCAAGCCAAATCAAATGGCCCTAAAGCCCTAAGGGTGCTATCAGTCACCCGTGTGAGCTCCTCCTCAGACATCAACTATTAAATAGACCATGTAAATAAATATTAGTACTTGATACTATCACTTATTAATATTCATTTAAAAACAAACGCAAGTTATGAAATTACAACTTAAATCTTACCTGTTTCACTATTCCAGCATCCCCCTCTCTAGCAGGAGAGGACTATGTAGGGTACACTCCACTCCCCTGCGACTGATCTATAATGTCCAAATCATGGAGGTCATAATCAAAAGTGTCGAAGGGATGCTCAGTGGGTTGTACAAGAGGACCCAAACATATTTGGTGGCACATAGTGAAAGTATGTGGCACACAAATATGTGGACCTGAGGAGGATGATGCAACAACACTCGAGCCTTCGCTAACATCACTAGAATGTGGCTGAGCTATTGTAGAAGCATGCAAAACCAAATGACCACTCAAAGAGTGAATAACCTAAATAGTCTATGTGGTTGCATCTTGGATAATCTCTGGATGATATATTGGAGGTGGTGGAGGAAGGGGAGGAAGGGGAACATTTCGGCGCGGGACTACTCTAACTGACCCTGGTCTATCCTAGGGCATACCTCCATCGATGCCCTAGAAGGGTTTAATGTCAAAGTAATTGACATGATGCCCTAACACAAACTCAACATATGATTTTTTAATAAAGTAAAATGGTATATTGGAATTATTGTTCGGTGGTTTATCCAAAACCATACACGAACGATCCCAAAAGTTAGCTACAATGTCCCTATGCATGCACCATTTTATAGAAAGTTTTGTTTTATTAACATTCACTGGAAAACCGGTCCGGGGGTCAATGAATAAAGAGGATATTTGGGCTTTGGTTATTTGGAGATCTTTCACATCATTGTAAGACAATCCACATCCATAATATTCCCTCATGTCTTCTTACCACAAATGAAAGGACTTATGTTGGGTGGAGAGGTTTTCTATATTTTTAATTATTTCCTTCAATGTGTTTGTCATATCTCTCAATCGAGGGATTGCCTTATAAACTTCACAAATGCCCCTCAATTGCCCCAAATTTTCACCAATTAAGTCTTCAATTGGTGGTTGCGGAGGTGGTGGAGCATTTGGTTACGGAGGTGGTAGAGCGTTTGACATTTGTGGATTTTCATTCTCAACCATAATATCTAATTAAAGTTAAAAACTAATTAATCTAATTGAAATTACACAATATAAATGAAATTATTATAAAAAAACCCTAGTTTTTAATAAAAATCCAAAAAAAAACCTATTTTTTTCACAAAAATCCATAACAAACTCTACTTTTTGATAAAAATACATCAACAACACTAGTTTTTAATCAAAATCCATTTAGAAACATTAATTTTTAATAAAAAATCAATGTAAACTCTAGTTTTTAATAAAAATCAATAGAAAACCCTATTTTTGAATTTTTTTTTATAAAAACTTCAAATTAAGAGAATCTAATTGAAAAATCGATTACAACATTTAAAAAACCAAATACTTACCTTTGAAATCGGATATCTGATAGAAGCGGATATCGGATTTTCACTTTTCCTTGTGCGCCCGCATGCAAGCTATGAGAAATGAGGTTTTAAGAGTCGACTATTTTTTATATAATGTTTCCACAAATCGGATATCTAATTTGGATCAGATATCCAATTTGTAGAAACTAGGTTTGGGCTTTGGTTCGGCTAAATGTACTAGCACCCAAACCTAGAAAAGTCAACTCGGCATTTTTCGCGTTTTTGAGTTGATCCAAAATGTGATTTTTTTTCATTGCCACTTTTTGGCCCATCATGATCCTGCACATACCCTATTACGGAGGCCATGGAAGTTATATATCAATTTTTATTTCATATTTAATTTTTTATCTATTGCATAAATCATATGGGGGCATTTGGTGCATAAAAGAGGCTGAAAATCAAGATTTTTAAAATTTTAAAATTCTCATAATAGAGAAAAACGCTCCTTGAGTAAAGACAACATTTGGAGGAGTTTCTGGAAGTTTAAATGTCTCATTTAAGGCTGAATAAACATAGCATATGCAGATCTATTCTTGGGGGAGAGTTGGGAGTCCATTCTGGGACAATAATGGATGATTTTCAATGCATTTTTTTGGGGGTTTTTGAGGAAAAACATGGGAAGAAGTTTGTGAGGAATGGGAAAGACAAATATGTCTCTGTAAAGGTATCATTGGGGATTTTGTGTTACAAATTTGAGCAGCACTAGTGAAGAGAAGATAAGGGACCAGTGTGTGAGAGGTGCAAAGATTTTGGAGGAGTTGTGTGAAAATTTGAACAATAGCAAGGAGAGCTTTGGGGCAACAAGAAGAAGCTACAGGAAGAGTCAAGAAAGTCCATTTCTTGTGAATATTTGAATCTTAAATTTTATTGAATAAATTTATAATTGTTTCAATGTGAAAGAAAGAAGTTTTCTAATTTGAATTAAATGGTTTCTCTCTATTTAACCTTTGTGAATTTTTGAGTATGTTATTTGGCATTGGGTTTTGTTTGCATAAGTGGTATCAGAGCTAGAGGTTCTAAGTGCATATGAAGAGCACTGAACGTGAGGCAGTCTATGCCAAGACTTGGGGTGGAGTGCATGTGGTGTGTAGACAGATCGCCAAACATGTGGTAGTCTATACTTGAGAGGATGGGATGGGTCATTAGGAGACTCGTAAGAATTTTGTTTTGGAAAAAATATTGGGAAGAAATGGAAAATAGGAAGCACCATGAAGAATTTGAAAAGCTTCAGACTCAAGTGAATATATTAGAAAAGAAGATTAAAGAGGAAATGAGAATGTGGGAAGAGAGATATGGGAAAAAGAATGCTCTCTTAGAAGAGGACAACAAAAAGAAGAGCAAAAAGAAAGAGTGTTGCAGCCTTTTGGTAGGGGTTGAATGTAAGAAAGAATTTATGGGGGTAGCCCACACAAGTGAAGAAGATGATGAGGTGCAAGTTGTAGAGATAACATGTGAATGGAGTGCATTGTGTGAAGTGGACGAAGAGGGTTTGCAATCA
The DNA here is from genome assembly GCA_007115665.2 of Sequoiadendron giganteum. Taxonomy (NCBI): domain Eukaryota; kingdom Viridiplantae; phylum Streptophyta; class Pinopsida; order Cupressales; family Cupressaceae; genus Sequoiadendron; species Sequoiadendron giganteum. Next base: position 179,631,462 of record CM021106.1, on the reverse strand, counting down.
GAAATTGTGAACATGGGTGGTCCTAAATTTGACAAGTGGGTTGGTGAGGAAGAGGATGATTTTCTAATGCAATTGGAAGCAATCGAAAGAGAGTGGAATGAGAAAATTTCAGCTAACAAAAAGGTTACAGCCAAAGGTAATGAGGTAATTTCTGATTTTTAATACTTTTTATGATGAGAATAAGGATGTAGTTGTAGTAGTAGATGTGTTGGAGATAGTTGAGAGTGATGAGCAAGATGTGAATGTGAATGTGAAGTTGGAGTTTATTGATAATTCCTTGTTTGAGAATGATGAAGGTGAAGATTCCCTGATAGAAGAACTTGATTAATTGTTGCAGAAGGTGGATGATAAGTCACAAGATTATTATTCTAACATTGTTTTGGGTGTAGAAAATCATTTTGGAGCAGTAGAGTGTCTTTCTAAAGGCACCAATAGAGTGACAAGTTGCATTGAAGACAAGGTGAAAGAAGAAGAAGAAGGTATATCAGCAAAAAAATATAAGGTAAATTTTGATTTTAAGTTTAGAGGTGATGACTATTTACCATTTAAAGAAGAGTTTGCAATAGTGGAAGATGAAGTTGTAGTTGTGAATGGGTATATAAATGCTGCATGTTTGTGCATAGAGGTTGTAGATGATGGTGCAGGAGGAACTTGGTGGAGGTGGTCGATTTGTGGTGGGTTGGATCCCACAAAGAAGGAAAGGAGGAAACAAGAGATATGGTGAAGGATGATGGTCTATGGTGGATGTGAGTCCACGAAAAGAAGGATGAATAGAGTGCACACTTGGTGGAGGAGAATGACAAGTATCCCAGCTAAGTGTTGGAAGAGGCAGAGAGATAAATTATTTTTGTCTAAACCAGTGATGGAGTTCGTTGCAGATTGTCCACAACTTCATAAAGTAGTCCTACTACTCCATTCCATTTTGTGAGTTTTACTTACAAATTTTTTCCTACCTGATGTGTTTAATATAGGAGAATTCAGACAGATTGGAAATCAACATCAACCAAAAACAAGCTTCAAGTTTGAATTCAGTTTTGGTGTGTTTTGGGTTTCATTTGACATTTCTCAGCTTTGAAAAAGCTCTTGGTGTGTTCAAATTTGAATAAAGTCAGTTTGATCAAATCGTTGTTTTAAGGCTCTATAGACAGTTTTCAAAAAATATTTCTCGAAACTCATAAGGATTGGAGTAGAATACTTTGGTAGGGGCATTCATGGAGGTGGCATGTAGAATTTGTAAAAATAATCAAAGTCATACATTTTCTAGTTTGAGAGACTTTAATGCTAGAAGTTGGTTAAAATAATGTCAACAATTTTTAAAAAGTTTAAAATTTTAAAATCTGTGAAGGTTTGGGTGAAATCCTTTTGCAAGGGTCCATGAGATACCATTCCAATCTCACATACCAAATTTTGTAATAATCAGATAACTTTCATTTTTTTTTCACCTCCAACACCCGATTCTGCAGTTCCAAAACACCAATTGTAAATCATTTCATTTTGGAAATGAATTATGGAGGCCATGGAAGTCAAATATCAAATTTTTTTTCATATTTAATTGTTTATTTATTGCATAAATCATATGGGGGCATTTGGTGCATAAAAGAGGCTGAAAATCAAGATTTTTTAATTTTTAAAATTCTCATAATAGAGAAAACACCCCTTGAGTAAAGACAACATTTGGAAAAGTTTATGGAAGTTCAAATGCCTCATTTAAGGCTGAATAAACATAGCATATGCAGAGCTATTCTTGGGGGAGAGTTGGGAGCCCATTCTGGGGCAATAATGGATGATTTTCAATGCATTTTTTGGGTTTTTTTGAGGAAAAACGTGGGAAGAAGTTTGTGAGGAATGGGAAGGAGAAAAATGTCTCTGTAGAGGTATCATTGGGGGAATTGTTTGCAGATTTGAGTAGCACCAGTGAAGAGAAGATAAGGCACCAGTGTGTGAGAGGTGCAAAGATTTTGAGGGAGTTGTGTGAAAGTTTGAACAACAAGGAGAGCTTTGGGGCAGCAAGAAGAAACTACAAGAAGAGTTAAGAAAGTCCATTTCTTGTGCAGATTTGAATCTTAAATTGTATTGAATAAATTTGTAATTGTTTCAATGTAAAAGAAAGAAGTTTTTTGATTTGAATTAAATGGTTTCTCTTTGTTTAACCTTTGTGAATTTTTGAGTATGTTATTTGGCTTTGGTTTTTGTTTGCATCATCTCTAATCAATGTAATTGAAATGGTGAAAATGGAGGTAATTTCCTTCGGATTTATAGAGGTGGAATGGTATGGTAGGTGATCTTTACCAAATATCTTCTTGGGAATGATTAACATTTTTAAGGATAGTAATATTACTTAGGAATTTAATGAAGAAGGTTGTCAATGTGACATAGTTGCATTAAATTCTCAAGTTCATCTAGCTGAAATTTTAATTTTCCTTCTTTACTAAGATAATTCACACAAGCATAATAGTAGAAGGAAATATTTATTAAATACAAATTCTAGGAATTGCATGCCACTTACACGTACATCAGGCCACGGGCTTGGAATACAAGCAGAGATGATTTGAATGCCTATCAAAAATCAACTTGAGAAAGGCAATGTAATGATGATCGATTTAAAAATAGTCTTAAATATTCTTTGTGTATCAGTTCCTCTAATTTAGGGGGTTAGTTGTCACGAAACCATTGCTTGATATGATGGCAGTTATGCTAGCAACCAAGATTCAAGATTGGGGTTTTATAAAATCTTGTTCGAGAGACTTTGGAAGGGTCTGAATTCTTTTAGATTGCATTGTGATGTAATGGAATGAAGGAGGAACATTTTTGAACTAAACTTTAATTTTAGATTATTCAAATGTTGTCTATGAACTCTGAATTGTAAATGTGATATTTACATTGGTTTAGTCTATTGGCTAGAAAAATACTTGGAGTTTTATCCTTTGTGAACAGTAGCTTCATGTTATTATATTTACTCTTTGGGAATTGAAGAGAATCAATTCTTTAGAAAATATATTCTATTTGCTATTGTGTTTCTAGTATTTGTACCAAGAAATTATTAGTTATTTATTTCACCTCATTGATTTTATTGTTATGGATTAGTGTTAGTTTACCTTTCCCATTTTTTGGTTAAAATTGTATCTTGAAATGGTTAGCTATAACTTTGAGGGAGTTGTACCTCAATAAAAATTTAGAGGAAAGTCACAAATGAAATTGTGATCTTTCCTTGATGTTAGTAACATTGACCTTATTATAACGGGCTATGGAGGTTATACTGATGTATTTTGAGGGTCAATATGTTTACTAACAAATTTTTGGCAACTCTGCTGGGGAATAAATGAGAATGTTTACAGTTGCCTTCTTACACATCAAGATGGTGTTACCGCATAAAAATGTTTTCCATGTACTACAACCAGTTCTTGATTGGATGCAATCTAAGAAAAAGGATATCATTTCTCAATTGAACACCCTCACTTGGAGATATAAAAGAAACACTTTGGATTATATGAGAGAAAACTTTGTGCTTGAAGAAGAAGAAGAAATTACGCAACACCCACCCTGGAGAGTGAGAGAAAGGGCTCCAAGAATTGAAATTTTATGGTATCCTCACCCTCAACCTCATCCCAACCACAACCAAAATCCTCCACCTAATCAAAATTTTCCCCCAAGAAATTGTTTCATTGAAAAGCATAATTTGGAGGTAAGAAAAAGTACCCCAAAAATAAGAAATTACTTATCCTAAAAGGAAGCCAATGACTTTGTAAATCCTTTTTTATCCTAAAATTAGAATGTATGATGGTTGTTACAATACCTCAGGCTTGGAAAAACCATTTTGGACCTTTGACTTTACCTCAATACAATGTTTTACCATGTGGGTCATGGAAGAATTTCCTGAAATTTTCTAGTAAAAACATACAAGATCCTAAGGATCATATTTTGGCCCTAACGATCACATGTGGAATCTTAGGATTTCAAGATGAAGATGTTTTCGTAAGATTATTTATTGATAGTCTTAGTGAAGGTGCAATAGAATGGTTTTGGAACTTGGAACATGGGTGTATAAGTGGTTAGGGTGTTTTGGAGAGAATTTTTTTTGGTTGATTTAAAGGTGTGGTGAATATTGCTACTCTACTGGATAAATTTTTTTCAGATTAAAAAAAAGGAAGGAGAACCTATCCGTCACGGGTGATCCCACAATACTGGTTTGCAATTTTTGGTCAAACTGGACACTGAACTGATTTTTTCTAACTAAATCTTCACTTT
>CM021106.1:179609534-179627117 GCA_007115665.2 Sequoiadendron giganteum | reverse complement strand
TTTTATTGAATATTTTTTCCTTAATCAAGTTTTGAAGTCAAACCAATTACAATTCAGACATAGGCAGACCGTATAACACAATTTTTTTGTATGTATCGAAATTCAATTTTTTTTGTTGGATCAAGGACTTCAATATCTGGTGAACTCATATTTTTCAAAAAAAATGATAATCTTCTATTTTTCCACATGTGCATAACAAAGAGCTTGATTTTTGGTGGAAAACCTATGTTTAATAAAACTAAAACATATTAAATTATATTCATTGGATAGCTTGTTCTAAGCACTACCATCATCCAGTTGGGTTTGTGAAGTCTCCTCCATTTCCATCCTCAACCCAAGCTTCGAAGGGCAAAATTCTAGATTTTTTTGGTGCTAGAGGGTGAGAAGGTGGAAAAAGGGGGGTTTGAGCGAACCATGGGGGGTTCGAGTGAACCCCCTTTCCACAAAGATTTTCTTTTTCTTTTTTGCCAAGAATGGTGGGACCTTGCATTTAATGGGTTCACTCGAACCAGGGTTCTAGCGAACCCACTTTGGGTTCGCTTGAACAAAAAGTTCGTTTGAACCCCTAAAAACCATTTTTTTTGCATGGGGTCATTTTTTGCAACTTTTCCTTCCTCATTCAAATTGTAAACCACTTTTGTAGGTTTTCCCTAACTTCGTTGATCATTTTAATAGGGATCTGCAATAGATTCCTCAACTTGAGCAACCAAGTAAGTAGATTCAGTTCCATTTTTTATTCTTTGCTTTGCATCATGAGGTTCAATTCATTTTAAAAAGGGATAAGGTATGTGGTCTTGAACAAGCATAATTGGAAGTGGTTAGTGTTGAAGATGATTTAATTTCATCTAGAGTATGGAAACAAAATTATGCTAAAAAACACATTCCAGTTTGTAAGACACAAAAATAGGAGGTTCCATATTCTCAATTTTTATTCATTAGATCTTTCTTTCCCTATAGCTGAAAAATGTTAATCTCATCGTTTTTAGTTTCAAACACTTTGGAAGTTATGCAATAAGCGATGAGGAGAATAGAACATTGACTCAAGATGTTGAGGTATACAATTTAAGCTCTGAAGGAATTGAGGATGACTCCAATTTTTGAAGTGAAGAAGAAGGCTACTCTCCCAAAATACAACCTATGAGTATAGTACATTTTGACCACACTGAATATTTCTACTGCTAGTACGACTGATTTGGACTTCTGGGAAAATTGTCAGTTGCCAATATCTTTGTATACCCTTGAATTGGAAACTTTCACTTTTGAAGAGGTTAATATAAAATCACTTGGTATCTCTGTGAGTGATGGTGAACCACCTACTAAGGAAAGGATAATTTGTGATTTGATGGATGTTACCTCCGAAGCCAATGTGCAACTTGAATCAAAGGAGCGGGATATTACTTTTATCTTGGACCAATGCTCAAAATTGTTGGATAAAGACTTTAGCAACAAGGAAAGCAAACTTATGAGGACCCCTAGCCCTAAAGAGGTAGATAAAATTAGTATTTCTTCCCTTAATGAGGAAGGTAGGTCTCTAAATACTCCTTTAGCATTGCATGAGATAACTAAATTAGAAATTCCTGAATGAATAAAGACACCAAAAAGTGATCATGATGTGGAATTTTTTAGATACTCTAATCCTCTTTTTGTTTTGGATGAATCATACGAGGTCATGATTAATCCTTTGTTTGAGTTCTCAGTTTATGGCATACTATCATTATGCATCCATAAGGGGTGTGAAAAATTCTACAGTAAAGTTGGGGAAGAAATTTTTTTAATACTAAAACATTGGAATACAAAGGGATCAAGTGAAGAAATATTTGAAGGAAATTGTCCTGGTATAGTGACTTCCATTTACAATCCTAAAATTATGGAAACAACCTTTTCATGGAGGAAAACCAATGGAATGAGATGTGAGTTACATGAACATAAATAAGCCACTAAAAAGATTATTAGGTCATCCAATTTATGGGAAGATTATAAATGGGAGCAAGGTCAAAAACCCTTTCCTCATTATGTTAATGGAAAAGAGTTTGTTTGAGATGCTAGATTTTTAGAGATAATGAATTGGGATATAAAAAGTGAAATACAGGGCCACATGTATCAAGGGGAGGAGACATATGATGAGCAGTGGCATTTTGGAAGCACATAGGTTTATAGTGGGTTATCTGATGAAATGAAAATTATATGGTCATGTTTTCTTTCTTCTATTCTACAAAAGTTACATGAGTACTCAAGCTTTTTCAGGAGTGGCATGTTCTTTACTCAATTAGTCAACGGTTTCGCATGATCGAATCAGTTTCCTTGGTGGGTAAGAGTTTTCCTACCATGTACATATTTTTAATTTTTGTGTTTTGTTTGTTTTAGGTTTTGCTTGTTGTCCTATTTTTGGTGTTTTGTTTGTTTTAGGTTTTGCTTGTTGTCCTATTTTTGGTGTGTTTTGGTCCTCTCTTTTTGTACATGACTTTGTGCCCAATGCACTAAACACTGGTCTCTAAGCGTACCCTTGGGTTCTTGGCTTCATCCTTGCAGTCTTCATCCATAGACAGAGCCATTGTTACCTCAATTATAGTCACATTCCCTAAATCTTTTGTATTTACCTTGGAATTTTTCAAAGTATATGTTTTGTCGTTCTTTTCCTAAGTTTCATGAACCTTGTCAGTCTTCAATGAGGTTATCATAACTGTTTCTTGGCCTGACGTCTTTGTGTACTTTAAAATTCACTTTTCTAATCACGTTGTGAGAATGTTGTTGGGGCCCAAAGGGGTTTTCATAACCACTCAAGAAACATACATATGAAAAGAAAAGTGAAAATGCTAAAGGAAAGATTGCTTGATTTCAAAAATTACAAAAGGTTTGAAAACCTTTATTGGTCTCCGACAAGGTTTCACAAACTTCCTCAATTACTGACGATGAAAATGCTTATGTGAATAATTTTAAAAATGAGGCCATGAAAGATTGTAAAGCGAAAACAATAGAGGTTATCATAACTATAGTGGACTCCAATGACATACTTGAAACTTTTTCGGAGTTCGATGTCATCTCAAGGGCCGTACTTATCAATTATATTATAGTATAAACAAGCATGCTTAGCCATATAAAAAAGTAAATTTATTGAGTACGGTATGGTAACATAAACCAAAATTTATCATGTGTAGGAAAAGAAAGAGAGTGTCATTCACAGAAAAGATAAACACAGATCATTGAAATACAAAATTCTTTATATATATATATATTCAGATATATGCGACATTACATTGATTGTGTTTCCATTCTAAAATGGGAGATTCTAGTGCATTCTTTCAAACACAAAGAAAAAAGATAAGGATGCTTATTCCCTCCACCACTTCCTGCATGCACTCAATTTGGGCTGGTGAGAATAAATTTTGATTGGACTGCACAAAATGGGAAAACAATCCCATATCATTATGCTCGAGCCCAACACAAAGGAGAGCTACAATTTATTCAGTGAGGTCATGGTGAAGTGTCGTCGCAATGCAAATAGTGTCACCCACTAGACCAATTATTGGAAATGAATTCAACCCTTGTATGGCCTCTCTCACCTTCATCGGACCTACTCTAGCCTAATCAAGTGATTTGTAACTCTTATCCCCCAGTCTCACTTGCCAGAGGTATAAAACACATTATACATAAATCATCCAAAAGCTCAACATTATGCACATGAACATGGCTCAGGGAATTTCCCCCAATAATCTTCCTGAGTATGCCTTTTTCGACATCACTGTGAACGAAAAAGACATCTCTCAACTGGTTTATCACCAACCTCTAGGATTGATTGCTCTCCACATGCTCAATTGTGATGAAATCACTCTTCGAGGAGGCATCGTTCGTAGTACTCAACATCTCTGAACAATGTAATTGAAATGGTGAAAATGGAGGTAATCCCCTTTGAATTTATAGAGGTGGAATGGCATGGTAGGTGATCTTTACCAAATATTTTCTTGGGAATGATTAATGTTTGCAGGGATAGTAATATTACGGGAATTTAATGAAGAAGGCTAATGATGTGACATAGTTGCATTAAATTCTCAAGTTCATCTAGTTGAAATTTTAAGTTTCCTTCTTTACTAAGATAATTCACATGAGCATAATCGTAGAAGGAGATATTTATGAAATACAAATTCTAGGAATTGCATGCCACTTACACATACATCAGGCTATGGGGTTGGAATATGGGCAAAGATGTTTCAATTACCTGTCAAAATCAACTTGAGAAATGCAATGTAATGATGACCGATTTAAAAAAATTCTTAAATCTTCTTTGTGTATCATTTCCTCTAATTTAGGGGGTTAGTTGTCGTAAAACCATCACTTGATATGATGACAATTATGCTAATGACCAATATTCAAGATTGGGGTTTTATAAAATCTTGTTCGAGAGACTTTGGAAGGGTTCAAATTCTTTTAGATTGCATTGTGATGTAATGGAATGAAGGAGGAACATTTTGAACTAAACTTTAATTTCATATTATTTATTGTCTGTGAACTCTGAGTTGTAAATATGATATTTACATTGGTTTAGTTTGTTGGCTAGAACAATACCTGGTGTTTTATCCTTTGTGAATAATAGCTTCATGTTATTATATTTACTCTTTTAGAATTGAAGAGAATCAATTCATTAGAAAATCTATTTTGTTTGTTATGGTGTTTGTGGTCTTTGCACCAGGAAATTATTAGTTATTTAGTTCATCACATTGATTTCATTATTATAGATCAGTGTTAGTTTACCTTTCCTATTTTTTGGTTAAAAAACCTATCTTGAAATGGTTAGTTATAACTTTGAGGGAGTTGTACCTTAATAAAAATTCAGAGGAAAGTCACAAATGAAATTGTGATCTTTCCTTGTTGTTAGTAACATGAAAATTATTATAATAGGCTATGAAGTTGATATTGATGTATTTTAGTAAGGGCCAATTTGTTTACTAACACATATAGTGAGGATTTCAACAAGAAATAAAATATAGAAATTTTACAAGGGTTTATAGGCACTTCATGCCTTCAAATCTTCAAAGTCTCTTACCTTCAACTTTTTTGGCTTCACTCCTCTTTGTAAATATTTTATTTTCCCTTCTTCCTATAGATCTCAGGCTGCCTTGAACATATAAAACACACCTGCAACTTTCTTCTTTTCTTCTATCCCTACCCTCTTGGAAAGATAATTTTCCACACTTTCCTTCATGCAATCCTCAAGAGCAACCCACAAATTATTTCCTTTAACTTGTTTCTTTTGATTGTTGCTTCTTGACACCACTAAAGGTTGCATTTATAGAGGTTGTCAACTATGTGAAACACCAAAAAGTGGTTTTCAAATCTTCTCTTTCATCGACCCTTAAAACTCCTATAGAAAATGAAATAAAACATAGTTTGTTGATTCCAAAAGTGAATCCAAAGTTTTTGTAGCATATCAAACATTTTGTTGATGTATATGCATTTGAAAATGGATAAAATCAGTAACTAGGTCATTCTCATTCACCCCAAATTGTAAATTGAAGAGTCATTAATTTTTTTTCCAAAAATTGCTAGTTTTTTCTCCATTTTAGGAACCAAAATTGAAAGATTAAGACCAAAATGGAATGCCAAGTCACTTGTCTTATCTACACTTCCCTAGGCATCCAAATTTAAAAAATTGATTAATTTCCCTTCAAAATCCCCTTCCACCATGGTAAATAAACCATTTCAACCCCTAGAACCTTGAAATTATGCAATTTTACAAATCACATTAAACACCCTACTTGACCTTGATACATGAAAAGGAAATAAAGTCCTCACAAATAAATAATAATATCCTTAAAAAACTTCACAATATTCTCTTGAAGCTCTAACCTACACCAAAAATACAAAATATTGAACATGAAAATAAAATATATTTTTGGTGATGCAAGATTTCTTGTGAGTCTAAATGCTCCTGCATCAGAAACACTAGGTAAGAATTTTGTGAGCATATGCCCCCAAAGGTGGAGTTGAGTAGTTAAAATACTCTTCCAGGTTGCAACCAAGCTGCAATGAACTTCATCGTTGGGATAAGTGCACAAAGTCATTTCTTCTTCCTCGTCTTCTAGCATCTAATTGGAACATTTGCCATCTTCATCCAACAAATTTTCACCCTCTTCCTCCTTTCTCTCATGGGATTTCATACACCATGTACCATCCTCCTCCTCCAAATTATCTCTACTCTCCTCTCCTCCTTCATGGGATCCAACCCACTACAAACTGACCACCTCCACCATGTTATACCTACAACATCATCTACAATTTTTGCACACAACTTTACAACTGCATCCTCTACTTTCTTCTTTGCACATAAATTAAAATCTATATTTAAAAATTTCTCTTTCATTGTACCAAAATATTTTTCTTCATCCTTTATTACAACATTCATCTTTTCCATCCATTCTTCTTCTATAACCAACATCTTCAACAACAAATCATCTTCGTCTTCACCATTTGATGCAAAATCCTCACACTCCATCATTGCAATTTCAATTTCCACAATTGCATATTTGTTCTTATTCTCTATAACTACTTCTACATTCTTCTCTTTGATTCTCATATCTTTCACTTCCTCAATCACTATTGCACACAATTATGCATCTTCCTCATCCTTTCCTTTTACACCTTTCTCATGGCATGCCTTCGTTGTGAACTCGTCCCTCACAACCTCTCTACATCGCATAGCTTCCAATTTTTCCATCCTTGAATTTATATCCATGATCATCAAGGAGAACTTCCTCTTTTGATACTTACTTTAGCCTTCCCATATCATGGGATTCTTCCTCATGAGTATACCCATCTCATTCGTTGTTGCAATCTGTCACTACCACATCATACGTTCTGCAAAATTAATTTATTCATGATTTATAACCCTCATTCCCTTAGGAATTCACACACCTACAATAATTATTTTGAGATCTTCACAATCAAGCTTCCTCTATCCACCCACCGATCCTGGCATAGGCTGCCTCAAATTTGATGCTCTGCCTATGCGCTCAGAACCTCTAGCTTTGAAACCATTCAATGTAGACAAGATTAGGGGGTCTTGTCAAAGTACCCAGTCTTGTAGCCTTAACATCTCATCCAACCCATATTCTTGTACAAATATCAAGGACAACATATATTTTGTAACAAGATCTGAAACATATCTTATTATCACTTTCATAGGTACATCCATACAACAAAATTCCTCAAGAACAATTACTATAGTGAGGATTTCAACAAGAAATAAAATTCATAAATTTTACAAGGGTTTCTAGGCACTTCATGCCTTCAAATCTTCAAAGTCTCTTTCCTTCAACTTTTTTGGCTTCACTACTCTTTGTAAATCTATTTTATCCCTTCACCCTACAACTCTCATGGTTTCCTTGAACATATAAAACACACCTGCAACTGCATTCTTCTCTTATTCTATCCCTCCCCTCTTGGAAAGACAAATTTCCACACTTTCCTTCATGCAATCCTCAAGAGCAACCTGCAAATTTTCTTTCCCCAAATTTGATTCTTCTGATTGCCGCTTCTTGACCCCATTAAAGTTTTTATTTATAGAGGTTTTCAACTATGTGAAACACCAAAAAGAGGTTTCCAAATCTGCTCTTTGATTGAACCTTAAAATTCCTGGAAAACATGAAATAAAACATAGTTTTTCGTTGTTGGAAATATGAATCAACAATAACCCACTTGAAACTGCAATCTTAAATGGATCAACCAAGAAGAATACCATCCACATGAACAAGAAAGTGGTGCATCAAGAGCAAGAAGATAGTATGATCAAATGATGTTCCATGATGAATTGATCTAGAATGATTTACAAATATACAAGAGCCTTGTTTATATAGGCAAGGAGAGAGGAGGTTGGATAACCACCTTAGTTGCAAACATTAAATTCCTAATGCATAATTTTAAATGCATGAGAGAAATATTAAATGCCTAGATAATTACATGCTAATTAATGAGACATAGCCCCATTAAATACTTATTTCTAGAATTCAACCTAGGAAACAAACTCCTAAGTAAACTTATTAATGATGTGAATAGGTCCTCACTAATATCTAGTTAGGAAATAATCCCATTCACACTAACACCCCCCCAAAAAGTGCAACTTGGGAGTGTAGTTATTATGCAAATGATGCAAATACAATATGGGTCCTAGCTACTAGGCCATGTTAATTACCCATGTACAAATGAAAATACAATCTCTTACAAATAGAGAAACCTCATGCGACAAAACTCCTCCCCAAAAAAGAGATATAATGCAAAATCTAATGCTAATCATGTACAAGTAATGGAAGTGATGATGGAGGTCTCAACATCAATACCCCCAACAATAAAATCCATCACAAGGATACAATAATCAATAGCCCCACATAAGAGGGAAATAGAGAGACCATATAGCCCCCTCATAATGTGTAATCACCCGCAAAAATGGTAAGTGCCTGAAGAAAAAACATGATCCAATGTCAACAAACAACTTGTCTCCCTTTCAAAAGAAAAAAAACCAAGTACAAATGCGGAAATGTTTCCCATTCCATATAGGAATTGAAGGAAGGATGAACGATCATGATGATGTCTCTGAAAATTGTTCATTTGTCTCCTTGCCCAAGGAAAATGAAGATGCCACAATCAAATGAGGTACATGCCCACTCAATGAAGAAGGTGACAAACCAGGACTATGAGAAAATTGATGCTAAACAAGATCCAAAGACAATGATGGGTTGACAATAATTGTACAATGGTTGTCATCAAATAAGAGAGATAACCCCTCACAAGAATACAATACAATGATCCCTCCATTGAAGGAATAGATGGATACTATATTTCCCCCATGAATGAAGCAAAATCAAAACCACTGAAAAGAGTCTGAAGCCAAAAGAGTATCTAGTGATGAAAAACCACATGTCTCCCTCTAGGAAGAAGCAAATCCAATGGTATATGTTGAAGAAACTTTAAATCCATGAAGGAATGAGAGGGAAGAAGCCTCATATATGAAATTTATGAGAAGGAATCAAGTGCCTCCAAGGTAGTCTCACCAAGATCAAGATCCCCAATCAAGGTCGAAACAATGGAATGTGGAGACTCAAGAGGTTGCAAAGACGATTGTTGTTGCACCAAAAGATCGACCTATTAATGCCTGATACAACTGATGGACTTTTACAAGATACAAGATCCATGGGAGGTAGTTAAATCATGTCACAAATCTCGAGCGTCGTGTTGGCCCACGCCGAGGAGACCAAGGGTGACACCTTGCAAGCACCAAAATATCGACCTGTTAATACTCGATATAAGCGTTGGATTTATACAAGATCCAAGATCCACAGGAGGCGGTTACACCATGTCATGAAGCCCGAGCATCATGCTGGCCCATGCCGAGGAGACCAAGGGTGACACCTTGCAACACAAGAATACCCTCCAAAGTAGAATCTGCATAGAGAAGAGATATCCCCTCAAGAAAGTCCTCCAAAATTGTAGAAATAGCCAAGTATATAATACCTAAAACAAAGCCATCATGTAATCGCAAGTTTTGAAAAAAATTAGATACTTGTTGTGATGAATCACCAGAACTTCTCAATGAATCACCAACATAAGATGAATGATCATGTTGAATAGGAATGATGGAAGCCTCAATTAATGACTCTACACAAGGAATCATTGAAGGTGAAGGTACATCAACTATCTCTGACAGGGAAGAAGCATCTGAAGAACCCTTGAAATCCTCATCTAAAGATTCAAAGCATTCCAAATTTGTAAGCTCCTGCATAGCATTATCATCATAGGGTATTCGATCTAAAGAATGAAGAGGCACATGACATTTTGAATCATGATCATTGGGGGATGGTGGAGTATCAGGAGCTCCATATATCTCCCAAATATTAGTCCAAAGAGTATGAGGACAATCACAATGATCAATGCCTTTTAAAATATCATCATCAACATGCATTGCAATAACCTATAAGACATCATACCTTTTACAACTCCAAGCAGATTTTTGTATACCTTTATTTAGAGGGGGAACAAAACCATGCAAATGTGGCAACAATTCAAGTTCTTGGAGATGGTCTATGATGTAATATCTCCATTATTTATAGTTTCCCATTTCCAACATAACCAGCAAAGGATGAAATTAAAAAACCACAACGAACTATGATTGATATGCAATATTACAGTCATTGACCCTCAATATCAGATAGAAACTCCCAAATATGTTGCACAACTGAAAATGAAGCCACCTAATGCAAATATACCTTCTCTGAATTGTAGTATGTCTAAGTTATCAAGAAAGCACAACAAATTGCAAAACTCAATAGAATGTACCTAGAGCTAAATTTGAAAAAAGTGGATGGAAAGAATGATAGAACTTTGAATCACCTTCACAATGCCGCTAGAATCTCTAGAATTTGACAAAATGGTGAAAAGATATGAGCTCAAGAGTCCAAAAGGAAGCACTAACTTCAGTTGGCTATAATTTTTACCCACAATAAAATCTATAAAAATACTTTGCATGGTTGCGAAGTACACAAAACTAGCTTTCTGGTGGTATCTTGTTTGCAAAAATCCAATATTCTGGTGAAAAGTTATGCTCCATTGAAAAGAATGCCCTATTAGGGGGTGCAAGCTAAATAGGTGTAAAAATTAGTCACCTTAGGGTAAAAAATAGCCCCCTTCAGGCTAGCTCTCAGTCCTTGATGTGACCTCGACACTATGGGTGGAAAAAAATTAAGGTGCCACCAGTGGTGGTGGTGGGGCAATTCTTGGTGGCGGCGCCGCTATGCTTGGCTTTGTTGGAAATAACACTACTTGACGGTGGTCGATAAGCAGCCAACAAGGAGCTCCAGTGGGAGGAGAATCTCAGACTAGAGGGATGAGTTTTTCAGTGGAAGTAGGCTGACAAGTATGATAGAAACCTGCCAACCCTACCAAAAAAGAGACAACTAATTGACAACAATGATAATTAAGCCCCTGTCAATTTTTAAAAATATGCCGATGAAATTTTCAATCTCTTTTAAAATATGTATGCAGACATATAAATTTCATTAGCCAGAAAATATAAATCCATAGAATATTAAATATTTAGACCCAAATAAAATAGAATATGCCCGACCAGATATAAATGCCCCTGAAATAATATTTTTTGCCAAAAATATTTAAGGCCACAAATATATATATTTATGTCAAACTATGGAACTATAGCCCGAATAATTTTTTTTAACCTGCAAATATGATATGTCGACTAGAGAGTGGATTTTTTTTTGCAACAGGAGGGAGGAAATTTTTTCCTATGCAACTTGTACGATCTATAATTTTCCCTCAATATTGTTGTAAAATACCTTTGATGGCCTCTAGATGATGATGTTGAATTTTGATGAATGGGTAAGCATTCCTAGGATTTTTCAGATCTTCTGAACACAATGGAAAGGTTAGATCTGACCTAATGCGCTTCAAAAATTAGTTGCCTCTCGGATGAGAACAACTAGCCCTTCATGCAAACCCTTCAACTTGCGATAGTCTCCTCAGCTCAACTTCCTGATATGAGATGGATATCCTATGGCCTATGCTCTAATACCATGTTGGAAATATGAATCAACAATAACCCACTTGAAGCTGTAGTCTTCAATGGATCAACCAAGAATAATACCATCCACATGAACAAGAAAGTGATGCATCAAGAGCAAGAAGATAATATGATCAAATGTTGATCTATGATGAATTGATCTAGAATTATTTAAAAATATACAAGAGCCTTGTTTGTATAGGAAAGACGAGAGGAGGTTGGATAACCACCTTAGTTGTAAACATTAAATGCCTAATGCATAATTTTAAATGCATGAGAGAAATATTAAATGCCTAGATAAATACGTGCTAATTAAAGATACATGGCCCCATTAAATACTAGTTTCTAAAATGCCACCTAGGAAACTAACTCCTAAGTAAACTTATTCATGATGTGAATAGGTCCTCACTAATGTCTAGTTAGGAAATAACCCCATTCACACTATTAGTTGCTTCCAAAAGTGCCATCCAAATTTATTATACCATATCAAACATCTTGTTTTTGTATATGCATTTGAAAAATGGATAAAATCAGTAACCAAGTCATGCTCATTCACCCCAAAATTGGAAATTGAAGTCATTAATTTGTTTTCCAAACATTACTAGTTTTTTCTCCATTTTAGGAACCAAAATTGAAAGAATAAGACCAAAATGGAATGCCAAGAGTCACTTGTCTTATGCACATTTCCCTAGCATCCAAATTGATAAAATTAATTAGTTTCCCTTCAAAATCCCCTTCCACTATGGTAAACAAACCATTTCAACCCCTAGAACCTTAAAATCATGCAATTTTGAAAATCACATTAAACACCCTACTTGACCTTGACGTATGAAATAGAAATAAAGTTCTCACAAATAAATAATAATATCCTTAAAAAAATTCACAATATGATCTTGAAGCTCTAACCTACACCAAAAATGCAAAATATTGAACATGAAAAGAAAATATATTTCTGGTGATGCAGGATTGCTTGTGAGCTTGGATGCTTCTGCATCAATATCCAATTTCTTGAACACAAGGCTCAAAATAATGATGACAAAAAAATTGGTGTAGAATGAGTGCTTCTAAATTAATGCATAAACCCTTTTATATTTAACTTAAGCCAAATGTTGGTAAATAATCTCACCCAAATGAATGGTTCAAATCATGCATGCACCAACCACATTAAATGTCACCCCCTTTATCACTCAATTTAAATTAGAATTCATATTTACTGAGCATGTCAAAGATTCCAACCTTTTACTAGACTTAGTCACATTTTTGCATGGTTGATGAACTTGTGAACTTTACAACTTTCATAACTTCGTCACTTATTTCCCTTCTTTCCTTCTACTTCTTCTCTTCCTTCTCTTCAACTTTTTACACTTTTTATCATATCATAAACTTTATCGAAATTTCACATAATTTGTAAACTCATGAACTTTGTGACATCCTAAACCTCACAAAATTCTTCCCTTTATTGTATTTTTATTTGATTCATGAACCTTTAAAATTTATGACAAACTAAAATTTGCAACACACCTTACTTTGTCACATTTTTGCATCTTATTCTAACTTGCAAACTTTGAAACATACAAAACCTTATCACATTTTTTGCATGGTTTGTGAACTTGCAAACTTTACAAAAAATATAACTTGCTAGCCTTAATTTACTTCCCTTAACACATCAAAAATAGGGAATGGGTAGATATTACTTCAATATGGAATGGTTAGAAATGGGAAATTACAAGTACACCCTCCTTAAGATTATATCCCCTTAAGAAATACAAATTTGGATGTTCCAACATCTTGGTCCCTCTCATGTAGCATCTTCAATAGGAAAGTTCTTCCAACAAACTAGATATTTTGTGATATCACTTCTTCTCAATTTCTTCACTTTAGTATCTATTATTTCTTTTGGTACCAAAATTAACTTTCTCTCATAATTTATCATGCCCACCCATACACAGATAAATAAACATAAATAAAATGTTTTTTTAATAATGACTCTATTATGTCTTTTCCAAACTACACATGATAATTCACCATACACTTTCAACATCATAATGTTTCCACACCACAATGTGCATGTCACATTAAGAGAAAGAAAACACACAAAGCTAGTGGTAAGGAGGGATTCATTTTATTCACAAACCATTAAATTCATTTTGTAAATCTTGTTAAAACTATTTGATCTACTTATCTAGTTAATTTTTATTAGACTTGTAAATAGTTTATTCTTAACAACTAGTTTAGTTTTTTAGGTGATAATCAAATAATCAAGTGTGAAATGAAACTTGAATTGCTTGTGCTAGCCATTTAAATAAATGCATAGCAAAGCCTATTTTACTAAGATTGGATTGAAAGAAAAATATAACATATTTTCCAAAGAATTATAATTATAATGCATTTAAAATTATGCTTGTTGAAGACACCAGAGTATTGAGAGAGGGATGAATTAGTATGCTTTGACATTCAATCCCAATTAACTATTGTTCAGGTTAAGTTATACCAATTAAGCATTCATCCAATTAATCAAAAAGAGAGAGAAGACAAGCAACCACACAAGAACACAGATAACACCAGATTTTTGTAGAAAACCCCACAGGAGAAAACCACAATGAGAAATGCTACTAGGAGCTTCTGTCCTAATCCAACCTCACAAGTAAATGATAGTTTACAATTTAATTTTGGGCTACAACCCAAGGAAGAAACTACTCCCTGATTTTGTTTTAGGGGTTGAAACCCAAGGAAGCTACTACTCCCTAATTGAAAGAAAGATCAACTGAAATATGACTAATTTTATGGCTTCAACCACTGATAGTCATCAATTCTACACATTAGGTCTATAGTGTATCTTTTCACGCTCTTCTCATGTACTCATTCATCTTCACACACATCCAAAGTCATCCTCACATCTTTGATCTTTTAGATATATCATCCACACATTTGCAAAATACAAATTCAGTCGGTCACAAACAAGGAATTATGAAACTTGTGACATGTCAGCCTACATCTTCATTGGAGGTATAAAAGATTTATAAGACATTAATTACAATTCTTCTAGATGAGTCAGCATGAATCATACACAATCTACAAACAATTCTTAGATTCTTCTCAAACATAAACTTGTGGCGCACATCACCAACATACCCAAGTCGGCCATAGCAAAAGCATATCTTCACAAACTGACCTGAAACATTTTTGTGGTATTGGAAACAAGAAATATCTTCATGCGCTTCAAACCTGAGATACTATGAAAGATGTAGAGTGTCCACACAAACTCATAGCATTGATTTGTACAATCTTCTGCTGATGCAAGCAAACAAACTTATGTTTTGATGAAGGATAAGCATCCAAAACCAATTGTAACACTTTGTTATTGAATAAATGAAGTTGTAGAGCACCAAACCACTTGAATCTTCAATTTACCATTGTAAGAGAGGGGGACCAACCACGTCAAGGCCCCAGGTCACAGAGGGTTGAGAGTAGAAGGATGCCCTAACTTACCTCAGTTTAAAGGAGTGTTAGGAAATGCGAGACAAGAATGATGAGGATTATAAGGTCCTTCGATCACTCTAAAGACCTGAAACTCGAAATGGGGCTAAGCGAGTTAGTTTTTGGGGTCAACACTGTATCTCAGGGAGCTCTCTACCTGAGGATGAAAGTGTAGCTTTGGGATGACAACACGACGTGTTGGCATCTCTCAGGTGCGCTGGCATCTTTACGACTAGAGGACTAAAGAGACAATCTTGAACGATAAAAAATATTAACAACCTAGCTGGTTACTTATGAAGGGCCAAAACAACACTATGAAGTAGGCAAGATATGCATCAATATGATAAAGTAAATATACAAGAGTGAGGATGGAAAGAATGATCTCACAAAGGTACTCGTTCGCTAGTTAGCTCCAAGAATAATTCTACCTGCACACAAGAGAGAGGAAAATAGTTGGGGGGTTGTATAGGGGTCTGCCTCAGTTAGACCCTCATTTTGGTGTTCCCACCTCCATGGACAGCCAATATAACGATAATAGAGAAAAGTATGATAAAGCAGGAAATGAAGTAAAGAACACAAAAGCACTACAAAATAGTGTTATGCTACCCAACCAAATTGTAGAGGAGAGGAGTAGAAAGCTTACCACCTCCACCAAGAGATCACTACCCAATGGGGGAGAAAATGAGAGGACTCAATCCTCTGCTGCAATGGTGTTTGTTCCACACTTTCTCTACAGAGTTGGTGGAGTTTTGTTGTTGCTACTATGGAGTGCAAAGTGTTGCTTGAGAGTGATGGATGCTAAGAGGGTGATGTGTGGAGAGCTGTATTGAATGATTAGCCCCCAGAATGAAGGAAGAAAGAGTGAATTTGAAGGAGAGAATGAATAAAATGATCATATTTAGGTCGGTTGGTCGAAGAGGGCGTTACAAATTGACCTCCAATGGGAAGTGTAACGCCTTTGTAGGCTCCAAATGTGAGAATCTTCCTGGGATGTAAGTGTGTTGTGTGGACGTCTGCACGCTACGCCTACATCCCCGATAGCTATTCCTCTATTGACACACAAAACAAACACCAAGTGGAACAAAGACAAAGGTCTTATATGGAATTTCACCTTCGGATTTAGTTTTCTAAGGCGAGGATGTGTAAAAGGGGAATTTGCGTAAGGGGTGCAAATTCGCTCCTATACATTTTCCCCCCACTTTAGCGAGCATGAATACTGATGAGTGCTTTGGTAAAGTAGATCAGAGAAGTAGTAGAGTTAGAAATGTATACCTGAACCATTGAGGAAGCAGACCATGATCTAGTGAACCCGAGAGTGCAGGACAAGAAAAGGACTTCATAGCTTCACAAAAATATGAAGTTGAAGAAAGAAAGCGTCTTACATGCCCGTGGACCTGCAAGGAGGCAACCCCTAAGATCTCTCGTATGAAGGAAGCCCTAAGAATTAAGCACCTCACAGGCCCGCATACCTGTAAGGAAGGTGTCCTCCAAGATCTCTCATGGAAACTAAAAGAAAAGAGATGCCCTATATAGACCCCAAGTATTAGACCCTCTCTGAGGAAGCTATCCCTCCAAGATCTCTCATATGAGAGAACTAAGAAAAGCACTGAGGGCCCTTAGAACACTTGAGGAAGGTATCCTCAAGATTTCTCAAAATGGAAGGAAGGAAGCAGCGCCCTCTGAGACTACTGAGGCCGTGCCAGGGCGGAGCCAAGGTCTCTCCATGAGAGAGAGAGAAAGCAAGGGGAAGAATTCTCTAGAAATTAAATATTCATAGGTTGCACCTACCAAAGAAGAGAGGTGACATGTTTACATAAGAGATAAAACATATGTCAAAACCAAAATACACACGCGGAAGTAAAGTAGGATACATTAGGTGGAACCATCGACAAATTGGAAAAAGGAGGTGAAGAGGGAGGTCTCGAGGGGCCTGGGAAGGGATATCCACTCGAGGGGCCTTGTTAGTGTTTCCACCTTTCCGAGGAATCAAATTCATGACAAAGAATTCTTCCACGAAAGATGTTCCACTTCATCAAAAAGGAATTCGAAAGGGAATATACTTACATGGGAAGGTCCAAAGGGATTGTTTATGAAAGGAAGGTTCTCAGAGTTCTGCTGCTTTATGAATCCAAAGTGAAATGTAATGGTCCGGCTGGGGTTTGAGTTAGAGAATGCAGATTCTTACAAGAGGTAATGAGATTCTTAAGAAAGGATTTGGCAACAAAATGCATTTTTTTGAGATTAAAAGTGATGGGGTGTGGCATTTGTCATGTAGGGAGGGATAAATCAAACAAAAGAAGAGATATACGGAGAAAGCTAAAAAGGGAAAGGAGACACAGACAAAGGCACAAGAAATTTGTGCTTTGATATTTTTAGAGGGTAAAAATTGCTCATAAATATATATAAGTATAATAATAGTATATAAATGAACTATCATCAACCCCATACTATATCAGGCCATGTGAAGAATGGACGACAAGACAAAGTAAAAAAAAAAAAAAATTAGGTCAACATGGAAGGGGAGCCTAAATGCCCCCAATGCTTTGCAT
>CM021106.1:179148541-179609434 GCA_007115665.2 Sequoiadendron giganteum | reverse complement strand
ATAGCCCCATTAAATACTTATTTCTAGAATTCAACCTAGGAAACAAACTCCTAAGTAAACTTATTAATGATGTGAATAGGTCCTCACTAATATCTAGTTAGGAAATAATCCCATTCACACTAACACCCCCCCAAAAAGTGCAACTTGGGAGTGTAGTTATTATGCAAATGATGCAAATACAATATGGGTCCTAGCTACTAGGCCATGTTAATTACCCATGTACAAATGAAAATACAATCTCTTACAAATAGAGAAACCTCATGCGACAAAACTCCTCCCCAAAAAAGAGATATAATGCAAAATCTAATGCTAATCATGTACAAGTAATGGAAGTGATGATGGAGGTCTCAACATCAATACCCCCAACAATAAAATCCATCACAAGGATACAATAATCAATAGCCCCACATAAGAGGGAAATAGAGAGACCATATAGCCCCCTCATAATGTGTAATCACCCGCAAAAATGGTAAGTGCCTGAAGAAAAAACATGATCCAATGTCAACAAACAACTTGTCTCCCTTTCAAAAGAAAAAAAACCAAGTACAAATGCGGAAATGTTTCCCATTCCATATAGGAATTGAAGGAAGGATGAACGATCATGATGATGTCTCTGAAAATTGTTCATTTGTCTCCTTGCCCAAGGAAAATGAAGATGCCACAATCAAATGAGGTACATGCCCACTCAATGAAGAAGGTGACAAACCAGGACTATGAGAAAATTGATGCTAAACAAGATCCAAAGACAATGATGGGTTGACAATAATTGTACAATGGTTGTCATCAAATAAGAGAGATAACCCCTCACAAGAATACAATACAATGATCCCTCCATTGAAGGAATAGATGGATACTATATTTCCCCCATGAATGAAGCAAAATCAAAACCACTGAAAAGAGTCTGAAGCCAAAAGAGTATCTAGTGATGAAAAACCACATGTCTCCCTCTAGGAAGAAGCAAATCCAATGGTATATGTTGAAGAAACTTTAAATCCATGAAGGAATGAGAGGGAAGAAGCCTCATATATGAAATTTATGAGAAGGAATCAAGTGCCTCCAAGGTAGTCTCACCAAGATCAAGATCCCCAATCAAGGTCGAAACAATGGAATGTGGAGACTCAAGAGGTTGCAAAGACGATTGTTGTTGCACCAAAAGATCGACCTATTAATGCCTGATACAACTGATGGACTTTTACAAGATACAAGATCCATGGGAGGTAGTTAAATCATGTCACAAATCTCGAGCGTCGTGTTGGCCCACGCCGAGGAGACCAAGGGTGACACCTTGCAAGCACCAAAATATCGACCTGTTAATACTCGATATAAGCGTTGGATTTATACAAGATCCAAGATCCACAGGAGGCGGTTACACCATGTCATGAAGCCCGAGCATCATGCTGGCCCATGCCGAGGAGACCAAGGGTGACACCTTGCAACACAAGAATACCCTCCAAAGTAGAATCTGCATAGAGAAGAGATATCCCCTCAAGAAAGTCCTCCAAAATTGTAGAAATAGCCAAGTATATAATACCTAAAACAAAGCCATCATGTAATCGCAAGTTTTGAAAAAAATTAGATACTTGTTGTGATGAATCACCAGAACTTCTCAATGAATCACCAACATAAGATGAATGATCATGTTGAATAGGAATGATGGAAGCCTCAATTAATGACTCTACACAAGGAATCATTGAAGGTGAAGGTACATCAACTATCTCTGACAGGGAAGAAGCATCTGAAGAACCCTTGAAATCCTCATCTAAAGATTCAAAGCATTCCAAATTTGTAAGCTCCTGCATAGCATTATCATCATAGGGTATTCGATCTAAAGAATGAAGAGGCACATGACATTTTGAATCATGATCATTGGGGGATGGTGGAGTATCAGGAGCTCCATATATCTCCCAAATATTAGTCCAAAGAGTATGAGGACAATCACAATGATCAATGCCTTTTAAAATATCATCATCAACATGCATTGCAATAACCTATAAGACATCATACCTTTTACAACTCCAAGCAGATTTTTGTATACCTTTATTTAGAGGGGGAACAAAACCATGCAAATGTGGCAACAATTCAAGTTCTTGGAGATGGTCTATGATGTAATATCTCCATTATTTATAGTTTCCCATTTCCAACATAACCAGCAAAGGATGAAATTAAAAAACCACAACGAACTATGATTGATATGCAATATTACAGTCATTGACCCTCAATATCAGATAGAAACTCCCAAATATGTTGCACAACTGAAAATGAAGCCACCTAATGCAAATATACCTTCTCTGAATTGTAGTATGTCTAAGTTATCAAGAAAGCACAACAAATTGCAAAACTCAATAGAATGTACCTAGAGCTAAATTTGAAAAAAGTGGATGGAAAGAATGATAGAACTTTGAATCACCTTCACAATGCCGCTAGAATCTCTAGAATTTGACAAAATGGTGAAAAGATATGAGCTCAAGAGTCCAAAAGGAAGCACTAACTTCAGTTGGCTATAATTTTTACCCACAATAAAATCTATAAAAATACTTTGCATGGTTGCGAAGTACACAAAACTAGCTTTCTGGTGGTATCTTGTTTGCAAAAATCCAATATTCTGGTGAAAAGTTATGCTCCATTGAAAAGAATGCCCTATTAGGGGGTGCAAGCTAAATAGGTGTAAAAATTAGTCACCTTAGGGTAAAAAATAGCCCCCTTCAGGCTAGCTCTCAGTCCTTGATGTGACCTCGACACTATGGGTGGAAAAAAATTAAGGTGCCACCAGTGGTGGTGGTGGGGCAATTCTTGGTGGCGGCGCCGCTATGCTTGGCTTTGTTGGAAATAACACTACTTGACGGTGGTCGATAAGCAGCCAACAAGGAGCTCCAGTGGGAGGAGAATCTCAGACTAGAGGGATGAGTTTTTCAGTGGAAGTAGGCTGACAAGTATGATAGAAACCTGCCAACCCTACCAAAAAAGAGACAACTAATTGACAACAATGATAATTAAGCCCCTGTCAATTTTTAAAAATATGCCGATGAAATTTTCAATCTCTTTTAAAATATGTATGCAGACATATAAATTTCATTAGCCAGAAAATATAAATCCATAGAATATTAAATATTTAGACCCAAATAAAATAGAATATGCCCGACCAGATATAAATGCCCCTGAAATAATATTTTTTGCCAAAAATATTTAAGGCCACAAATATATATATTTATGTCAAACTATGGAACTATAGCCCGAATAATTTTTTTTAACCTGCAAATATGATATGTCGACTAGAGAGTGGATTTTTTTTTGCAACAGGAGGGAGGAAATTTTTTCCTATGCAACTTGTACGATCTATAATTTTCCCTCAATATTGTTGTAAAATACCTTTGATGGCCTCTAGATGATGATGTTGAATTTTGATGAATGGGTAAGCATTCCTAGGATTTTTCAGATCTTCTGAACACAATGGAAAGGTTAGATCTGACCTAATGCGCTTCAAAAATTAGTTGCCTCTCGGATGAGAACAACTAGCCCTTCATGCAAACCCTTCAACTTGCGATAGTCTCCTCAGCTCAACTTCCTGATATGAGATGGATATCCTATGGCCTATGCTCTAATACCATGTTGGAAATATGAATCAACAATAACCCACTTGAAGCTGTAGTCTTCAATGGATCAACCAAGAATAATACCATCCACATGAACAAGAAAGTGATGCATCAAGAGCAAGAAGATAATATGATCAAATGTTGATCTATGATGAATTGATCTAGAATTATTTAAAAATATACAAGAGCCTTGTTTGTATAGGAAAGACGAGAGGAGGTTGGATAACCACCTTAGTTGTAAACATTAAATGCCTAATGCATAATTTTAAATGCATGAGAGAAATATTAAATGCCTAGATAAATACGTGCTAATTAAAGATACATGGCCCCATTAAATACTAGTTTCTAAAATGCCACCTAGGAAACTAACTCCTAAGTAAACTTATTCATGATGTGAATAGGTCCTCACTAATGTCTAGTTAGGAAATAACCCCATTCACACTATTAGTTGCTTCCAAAAGTGCCATCCAAATTTATTATACCATATCAAACATCTTGTTTTTGTATATGCATTTGAAAAATGGATAAAATCAGTAACCAAGTCATGCTCATTCACCCCAAAATTGGAAATTGAAGTCATTAATTTGTTTTCCAAACATTACTAGTTTTTTCTCCATTTTAGGAACCAAAATTGAAAGAATAAGACCAAAATGGAATGCCAAGAGTCACTTGTCTTATGCACATTTCCCTAGCATCCAAATTGATAAAATTAATTAGTTTCCCTTCAAAATCCCCTTCCACTATGGTAAACAAACCATTTCAACCCCTAGAACCTTAAAATCATGCAATTTTGAAAATCACATTAAACACCCTACTTGACCTTGACGTATGAAATAGAAATAAAGTTCTCACAAATAAATAATAATATCCTTAAAAAAATTCACAATATGATCTTGAAGCTCTAACCTACACCAAAAATGCAAAATATTGAACATGAAAAGAAAATATATTTCTGGTGATGCAGGATTGCTTGTGAGCTTGGATGCTTCTGCATCAATATCCAATTTCTTGAACACAAGGCTCAAAATAATGATGACAAAAAAATTGGTGTAGAATGAGTGCTTCTAAATTAATGCATAAACCCTTTTATATTTAACTTAAGCCAAATGTTGGTAAATAATCTCACCCAAATGAATGGTTCAAATCATGCATGCACCAACCACATTAAATGTCACCCCCTTTATCACTCAATTTAAATTAGAATTCATATTTACTGAGCATGTCAAAGATTCCAACCTTTTACTAGACTTAGTCACATTTTTGCATGGTTGATGAACTTGTGAACTTTACAACTTTCATAACTTCGTCACTTATTTCCCTTCTTTCCTTCTACTTCTTCTCTTCCTTCTCTTCAACTTTTTACACTTTTTATCATATCATAAACTTTATCGAAATTTCACATAATTTGTAAACTCATGAACTTTGTGACATCCTAAACCTCACAAAATTCTTCCCTTTATTGTATTTTTATTTGATTCATGAACCTTTAAAATTTATGACAAACTAAAATTTGCAACACACCTTACTTTGTCACATTTTTGCATCTTATTCTAACTTGCAAACTTTGAAACATACAAAACCTTATCACATTTTTTGCATGGTTTGTGAACTTGCAAACTTTACAAAAAATATAACTTGCTAGCCTTAATTTACTTCCCTTAACACATCAAAAATAGGGAATGGGTAGATATTACTTCAATATGGAATGGTTAGAAATGGGAAATTACAAGTACACCCTCCTTAAGATTATATCCCCTTAAGAAATACAAATTTGGATGTTCCAACATCTTGGTCCCTCTCATGTAGCATCTTCAATAGGAAAGTTCTTCCAACAAACTAGATATTTTGTGATATCACTTCTTCTCAATTTCTTCACTTTAGTATCTATTATTTCTTTTGGTACCAAAATTAACTTTCTCTCATAATTTATCATGCCCACCCATACACAGATAAATAAACATAAATAAAATGTTTTTTTAATAATGACTCTATTATGTCTTTTCCAAACTACACATGATAATTCACCATACACTTTCAACATCATAATGTTTCCACACCACAATGTGCATGTCACATTAAGAGAAAGAAAACACACAAAGCTAGTGGTAAGGAGGGATTCATTTTATTCACAAACCATTAAATTCATTTTGTAAATCTTGTTAAAACTATTTGATCTACTTATCTAGTTAATTTTTATTAGACTTGTAAATAGTTTATTCTTAACAACTAGTTTAGTTTTTTAGGTGATAATCAAATAATCAAGTGTGAAATGAAACTTGAATTGCTTGTGCTAGCCATTTAAATAAATGCATAGCAAAGCCTATTTTACTAAGATTGGATTGAAAGAAAAATATAACATATTTTCCAAAGAATTATAATTATAATGCATTTAAAATTATGCTTGTTGAAGACACCAGAGTATTGAGAGAGGGATGAATTAGTATGCTTTGACATTCAATCCCAATTAACTATTGTTCAGGTTAAGTTATACCAATTAAGCATTCATCCAATTAATCAAAAAGAGAGAGAAGACAAGCAACCACACAAGAACACAGATAACACCAGATTTTTGTAGAAAACCCCACAGGAGAAAACCACAATGAGAAATGCTACTAGGAGCTTCTGTCCTAATCCAACCTCACAAGTAAATGATAGTTTACAATTTAATTTTGGGCTACAACCCAAGGAAGAAACTACTCCCTGATTTTGTTTTAGGGGTTGAAACCCAAGGAAGCTACTACTCCCTAATTGAAAGAAAGATCAACTGAAATATGACTAATTTTATGGCTTCAACCACTGATAGTCATCAATTCTACACATTAGGTCTATAGTGTATCTTTTCACGCTCTTCTCATGTACTCATTCATCTTCACACACATCCAAAGTCATCCTCACATCTTTGATCTTTTAGATATATCATCCACACATTTGCAAAATACAAATTCAGTCGGTCACAAACAAGGAATTATGAAACTTGTGACATGTCAGCCTACATCTTCATTGGAGGTATAAAAGATTTATAAGACATTAATTACAATTCTTCTAGATGAGTCAGCATGAATCATACACAATCTACAAACAATTCTTAGATTCTTCTCAAACATAAACTTGTGGCGCACATCACCAACATACCCAAGTCGGCCATAGCAAAAGCATATCTTCACAAACTGACCTGAAACATTTTTGTGGTATTGGAAACAAGAAATATCTTCATGCGCTTCAAACCTGAGATACTATGAAAGATGTAGAGTGTCCACACAAACTCATAGCATTGATTTGTACAATCTTCTGCTGATGCAAGCAAACAAACTTATGTTTTGATGAAGGATAAGCATCCAAAACCAATTGTAACACTTTGTTATTGAATAAATGAAGTTGTAGAGCACCAAACCACTTGAATCTTCAATTTACCATTGTAAGAGAGGGGGACCAACCACGTCAAGGCCCCAGGTCACAGAGGGTTGAGAGTAGAAGGATGCCCTAACTTACCTCAGTTTAAAGGAGTGTTAGGAAATGCGAGACAAGAATGATGAGGATTATAAGGTCCTTCGATCACTCTAAAGACCTGAAACTCGAAATGGGGCTAAGCGAGTTAGTTTTTGGGGTCAACACTGTATCTCAGGGAGCTCTCTACCTGAGGATGAAAGTGTAGCTTTGGGATGACAACACGACGTGTTGGCATCTCTCAGGTGCGCTGGCATCTTTACGACTAGAGGACTAAAGAGACAATCTTGAACGATAAAAAATATTAACAACCTAGCTGGTTACTTATGAAGGGCCAAAACAACACTATGAAGTAGGCAAGATATGCATCAATATGATAAAGTAAATATACAAGAGTGAGGATGGAAAGAATGATCTCACAAAGGTACTCGTTCGCTAGTTAGCTCCAAGAATAATTCTACCTGCACACAAGAGAGAGGAAAATAGTTGGGGGGTTGTATAGGGGTCTGCCTCAGTTAGACCCTCATTTTGGTGTTCCCACCTCCATGGACAGCCAATATAACGATAATAGAGAAAAGTATGATAAAGCAGGAAATGAAGTAAAGAACACAAAAGCACTACAAAATAGTGTTATGCTACCCAACCAAATTGTAGAGGAGAGGAGTAGAAAGCTTACCACCTCCACCAAGAGATCACTACCCAATGGGGGAGAAAATGAGAGGACTCAATCCTCTGCTGCAATGGTGTTTGTTCCACACTTTCTCTACAGAGTTGGTGGAGTTTTGTTGTTGCTACTATGGAGTGCAAAGTGTTGCTTGAGAGTGATGGATGCTAAGAGGGTGATGTGTGGAGAGCTGTATTGAATGATTAGCCCCCAGAATGAAGGAAGAAAGAGTGAATTTGAAGGAGAGAATGAATAAAATGATCATATTTAGGTCGGTTGGTCGAAGAGGGCGTTACAAATTGACCTCCAATGGGAAGTGTAACGCCTTTGTAGGCTCCAAATGTGAGAATCTTCCTGGGATGTAAGTGTGTTGTGTGGACGTCTGCACGCTACGCCTACATCCCCGATAGCTATTCCTCTATTGACACACAAAACAAACACCAAGTGGAACAAAGACAAAGGTCTTATATGGAATTTCACCTTCGGATTTAGTTTTCTAAGGCGAGGATGTGTAAAAGGGGAATTTGCGTAAGGGGTGCAAATTCGCTCCTATACATTTTCCCCCCACTTTAGCGAGCATGAATACTGATGAGTGCTTTGGTAAAGTAGATCAGAGAAGTAGTAGAGTTAGAAATGTATACCTGAACCATTGAGGAAGCAGACCATGATCTAGTGAACCCGAGAGTGCAGGACAAGAAAAGGACTTCATAGCTTCACAAAAATATGAAGTTGAAGAAAGAAAGCGTCTTACATGCCCGTGGACCTGCAAGGAGGCAACCCCTAAGATCTCTCGTATGAAGGAAGCCCTAAGAATTAAGCACCTCACAGGCCCGCATACCTGTAAGGAAGGTGTCCTCCAAGATCTCTCACATGGAGGAAACCTAAGAAAAGTGCCCGATAGACCCGTAGACCTACAAGGAAGCTATCCTCCAAGATCTCTCATATGAAGGAAACTAAGAAAAGCACCTTACAGGCCCATAGAGCTGCAAGGAAGGTATCCTCCAAGATTTCTCAAATGAAGGAAACCGAGAAAAGCGCCCTATAGACCTGCAGACCTGTAGGGGAGCGAACCCCAAGATCTCTCACATGGAGGAAAGCAAAGGAAGGGTACTCTAGAGAGTCAAGAAGCGGCTTCATAGGTGCACCTACAAAGCGACATGTTTACCCGCAAATAAAACATGTCAAACAACGACCACACAGGAAAGTAAGCGGACAGTCGTGCAGACCATCGACAAGTTGGAAAAATTTGAAAGGGGTCCCTCGAGAACCCGACATGAAGAGGATATCCACTCAAGGGACGCGCTGTTCGAAAGCTAGTGTTTCCTTTCTCGAATCGATTCATCAGCAAAGAATTCTTCTGAAAGATGTTCACTTCATCAAGGAATTCGAAAGGAAGAATATGCCCTCACATGAGGGGAAGATCAAAGTTGTTCCCACTTCAAAGGAAGGTTCTAAAGTTCTTTCTTTATGAATCCATGATGAAGGAAATGTGTTCCATTAGGGTTTCAAGTTGAGAATGCAATTCTTACAAAGAAGTGTGAAGATTCTTAAGAAAAGATTTGTTGGCAACAAATGCATTTTTTGAAGATTAAAGTGATGTAGGGGTGGCATTGTCATACATGAGAGGGATAAATCAAGCAAAGAAGAGAGAAAGATATAGGAAAAGCTAAAAAAGGAAAGAGAACACGAACAAAGGGCACAAGGGTAGCCTGATATTTTAGGGTAAGAATTGCTCATAAATATATATAAGTATAATAATAGTATATAAATGAACTATCATCAACCCCCTACTATATCAGACCATGTGAAGAATGCACGAGAAGACAAAGTAAAAATAAACAAATTAGGTCAACATGGAAGGGAAGCCTAAATTCCCCCAATGCTTTGCATCATCCCCAATTTTCCGAAAGTCAATCACCGGCATGGAAGAATGATGATACAAATAGAAGAAGGTTTACAAACATCACACCTATATCCAAGCACCAACAAGGGTGATGAGGGTTATCCAAGCACACATAGCATAATTATGAGGGAAACACATCACAACACATACACACATCTAATCTAAAGATAAAGAAGAGGCCTCTCTCTAACACTGATTGACCAAGAGGTCATCTACTTCCCACTCTAGATCATCATAGGGGGAAGGAGGACGAGCCTGCAAAGGTGGAATGTTAAGGGGAGGAGTTTTCGACCCTCAAGCAACATGGGCTAAAGAAGGACCTGCAAGGTCTCCTCCACTCAGCTCTTGTGGAGCTAAGGTCAACGACTTCATGAAGATTGCTGACAAGGTTAGAAATTCATCTACAGAGTTAAACATGCACTTAACACAAGTACCATGTTTCACCTCGACGGATGGAGGAGGCTGCACTTGAGGTTCACCCCTAAGCTCACCAAGCAATTTAGGAGCGGTGACGAACTCAAGAGAAGTTAGGACTTGTTCCATCACTAGGATAGAACAATCCAGTGCGGGGCCACCTTTCAGAGAAGGTGGGATCCTCCTACGTCCTCTGCTTTTGGAAGGACCACTCTCTACCTTCTACTTCATCGGGGGAGGCAAACTCCCCATAGACGAGGCAAAGAGCAGAGGAAAAGGAGGAGGAAAGAACTACAGTAGATATGACCAAGGTGTTAGTAATATCTATGGGCTTCAGGAAAGGCAAGATATCTGGAATGAATATCAACAAAGGCGGCTCCATCGAAAGAGTGATGAACACTTGCACCTTTTTGGGGTTAGGCGTATTTGCACTCGCAACAAAAGCCAAAAGTGATACAAAGCGAGTTTAAATGAAAGTAGAGGGGAGGAGAGAGGAGGACGTGGCAGGAGGTCCTTATACAGGGGCGTTCATCTCCTCTTTCTTTGTAAGGTGGCCTGCTCAGCCAAGAGAGCCTTTCGTCGATGCTTGCGCTCACACGCAAGGCAGTTTCTGCGAGTCTTTGAACTAGAGGCCGAAGATTGCAAAGGAATGAAAGGATCTTGCTCAGCCATGGGACTGTCCCCCATAGCTATTTCCAACAAAGGGACAATCTCTTGAATGGAACCAGGAGGAGAAGGTCCAAAAACAACGGGAGGAGTCGGCTCTAACACCTTGATAGCGAGCCTTTTCCTGTTCACTGCTTTAGGAGCAAAAGCGATAGGAGGCCGCGAAGGCCAAGACATAGAGGATTCTCCACAGGGGATTTCTGTCTTCCATACAAGTAGTACCAAGGTCTAGGTGGTTTAGTAGGAAGCTTCACTATCCTAATCTTATGCTTACGCCAAGAAGGAATTGTTGGATTGAAAAAGCCAAGTGTACGCATCCAAAACTCTTCTCTAGAAAGAGGAGAAGAGTCCTACCGGGGACGAGATAACTTCTCCTTTCCTTTTCGAGAAGAAGGAGCGGCCAACTGCCGAACTTTAGGAAGGTTCATATTTGGCTTCCCTTTTCCCCCAGTCTTATACTTCACATAATTCTTGTAAAGTAGGTCTATTCTTGGAGGAAGCGGTCCAACTGGGGCAGGCCAAAAGTTATCCAAGGTATAGCTACCATGCATAACCGGTGGTCTATAACCATTGTCATGGACAACATGTATCGAACCCTCATAAAAATACTTAAGGATTTTATGGACAACCAAGGGAACTACATTCATAGCTACTAACTAGGGGATGGCCAGCTTCACTTTGAAGAGTTCAGACCTCGAAATTATATCGAACAAGAGTCTTACGGACTTAGGTACAATCATAAACGATAAGAAAATGCTACCAAGAGGAGGTATGAAAGGTTCATCATGCGTACAGACGGTACTCACAGGTGCATCCTACCCATATTTATGCAGAAAGTTGATTAACATAATCTCATCGATTATAATATTTACTTGAGACGTCGGATCAATGAGAACACCTGCTACGGTATTCCCATTTATCCTTGCAGGAATGTAGAGATGAGATGGTTCCCTATTAAAGCCCATCGACAGGTCCTATGAAGTGAGGGCTATATCCTTACTACTGCTCATAAGATGCGTAGGGGGAATAGGTTGATGTAGGAAAGAGGCCATCATGTATGCTAAACAATATTGTCATAGAGCCTCCTAAAGGTTATAGGATAAGGTAGTGATCCAATCAAGGTTTCATTATGCAATACTTTCAGAACCTTCCAACAACGCCTACTAGGGGTCATAGGTTGGGTTGCAAGGCGAAATCCTCACAAAACTCGCACCCACAACACTCCTAGGATATGAGGAAAGGAAATTTTAGTATCACAAAATGGAACCAAAATGGTTCATGTTGGGTTCACCAAAAATGTAAGAGAGGGGGACCAACCACATCAAGGCCCTAGGTCACAGAGGGTTGAGAGTAGAAGGTTGCCCTAACTTACCTTAGCTTAAAGGATTGTTAGGAAGCATGGGATGAGAATGATGAGGATTATAAGGTCTTTCAATCACTTTGCAGACCTGAAACTTGAAATGGGGCTAGGTGAGTCAGTTTTCGGGGTCAACACTGTGTCTTAGGGAGCTCTCTACCCAAGGATGAAAGCGCAGCTCCAGGATGATAGCGTGGCATGTTGGCGTCTCTCAGGTGCACTGGCATCCGTACGACCGGAGGACTAAAGAGACAATTTTGAATGTGAGAAAATGGACTAACAACCTATCTAGTTACTTTCGAAGGGCCAAAACAACACTATGAAGTAGGCAAGATATGCACGAATATGATAAAGTAAATATACAAGAGTGAGGATGACAAGAATGATCTCACAAAGGTACTCATTCACCAGTTAGCTCTATGAATACTTCCACCTACACACAAGAGAGAGGAAAATTTTTGGGGGGATGTCTAGGGGTCTGCCTCAGTTAGACCCTCGTTTTGGTGTTCCTACCTCCACGAACAACCAAGATAACGATAATAGAGAAAAGTATGATAAAACAAAAAATGAAGTAAAGAACACAAAATCACTACAAAATAGTGTTATGCTACCCAACCAAATAATAGAGGAGAGGAGTAGAAATATTACCACCTCCACCAATAGCTCACTAGCCAATGGGGGAGAAAATGAGAGGACTCAAGCCTCTGCTGCAATGGTGTTTGTTCCATAATTTCTCTACGGAGTTGGTGGAGTGTTGTTGTTGCTGCTATGGAGTGAAAAGTGTTGCTTGAGAGTGATGGATGCTAAGAGGATTACGTGTGGAGAGCTGCATTGAATGGTTAGCCCCCATAATGAAGGAAGAAAGAGTGAATTTGAAGGAGAGAATGAAGAAAATGACCATATTTGGGTCGGTTGGTTGAAGAGGGCATTACAAATCAACCTCCAATGGGAAGTGTAATGCCTTTGTAGGCTCCAAACGTGAGAATCTTCCAAGGACATAAGCATGTCACGCGGGCATCCCTGATAATTATTCCTCTATCGACACACAAAACAAACGCAAAGTGGAATGGATGCAATGAGCTTATGTGGAATTTTTCCTTTGGAGTTGGTTTTCTAAGGTGAGGATGTGTAAAAGGGGAATTTACGTAAGAGGTGCAAATCCGCTCCTATACAAGCATGCATTGGACATTACTGAACATGTCGTCAAAACCGCATGGACAAATTACAAATGGACTAAATATAGATTCTAAAGAAATTAAAGCTTCAGTATATGAAATTTATAATATTTCACCTTCCTAAGATTTCATGGAGTTTGATGTTATGTATTTTCAAGACAAATTCATCTCTTATAAATATGTAAAAATGTCATTTTTTGTGTAAATAATATTTGATGGTATAAAATCCTACATGATAGTTGTGATTGTAACAAAACTTGTTAGGCATTATTATTCCAAAACTAAGCCAAGTCCCCTCCATTTATAAATGACTATACACTTGTGTCACACGTGTGTGCCTTTCATAAACTTTGATTATTTTGAAATTTTTTTTATTAAGGGCATTTAAAGTGTTTTAAAATATGTGCTTAATTTTTTTTACTAGTTAAGTGAAATTGATAACTTAATTAGTCGAAGGTTATTAAATTTTTTGATCAGCTTTTAAAAATTCCTCCCCATTTGGGGGGAATTTTTCCCATTGATGGCACTCTCAAATTTTGCAAATTTGAGATGCCTATTTCAAAAAATTTGCCTTTGCACTTTCAGAAGTGCACCTGATGAATCGCTCTAAGTGACCCACTTTAAAGGCTTATATTTTGAAGCCCGTTGATTGTCGTTGAAAACCTATTTGCAGACATATTTTGTTGACACATGTGAACGTGTGTGTCAGTTTTTAGCTTCTCACGATAAGTTTTGACAAGGTTTCAAAAAGTGAAGCTAGAGGGTTTTGACACTCTTCTGCTATTTGCAGACTATTTGTTTTGCGAAGTTGCCTCCTGTTTGAGCTTGGATTTTGCAACTAGTTGACTATCATGTTAGAACGAATGTTGTTTTGTATTCTCCATATCAAGATGATCTCACATGTCAGTTTTCAGAGTCTTATGATCTGTTTTTCTATTTTTAATAGATCAAAACCGAATGCAGTTTGTTCAGTTTTGCATTTGCATTCTTGTCAGCATTTCAGAAAGGTCAACTTCGACCGTCAGTATCTTTTGACCGGTGATGATTCCAGAAGATTCATTTTGCACACGTGCTTAGGGCACCTTAATGAACTTATGCGTCTGATGGAAGCTCACCAGGAGTTGATTCACTATTTTTACAAATTGGCAAGTGAATGAGTTTTAATTGGTTCTGAACAACTGTTGTTTCAGAAAAGCCCAACTGGGAAAATTTTCAATTTAATATCCAGTTCCTTGGGTTTCCTTTTTCTGAGCCATTTGTTACACTATATTCTCAGGTCAAATGTCTATGTTTTTGCAAGTTTTTATTGCTCCAAGGTGTCGTTTGACCCGTTTCCCAGTTTGATGCCAGAGCCAACTGGGTCAGTTTTGCCCATTTTCCAAATGTGCCAAAAAGTAGATTTTAATGGAAACCCAATTTATAATTTTACTTCAAATACACTCAAGAGTTGTCTCCGATCATTTCAAGGTGAAAGTTGTTAAAAAATGAAAAAATTATTTAGTCGGACCCACATGGGGCCCGACATGCTTTGCATAGTCATGAACCTATAATGGTTTCAGTGTTGCATCAAGGAAATCACTTCAATAAATTTTTTTTGAATAGGGTAGCACATGAGGGTATACTTGCCTTCAAGTTTTAAAATGCAAAGCAAGATCTACTTTTAAAAATGGGGTCTGAAGGTCATGCTATCATCGGTGTTAAGGAGATGTTGGATGTTTATTGTGAAAGATGTGCATGATATCTAATTAATCATAATAATTGTGACTTGTCTCAAATGTTTAAGTGCTAAAATGATGTAAATTTCATGTTTCTTGCTACTGGTGGTTCTTTTGATAATTTCAATGGGCATAATCTTTAAGTGATAAAGGCATGAGAAAAGACTCAAAAGCACTTGATCTTGTTTGAAAAAATGCCCCTTTCAATATGAATGCCATTTGCAACATAGTGCACAGAATGGCTATGTTGAAGGACCTTAAAAAACTCTCAGGAATATGCAAAGCGAAATGGAATGGAAACATATGCGCATGGACTGTTGAGGGAAGGCCCACGCCAAGTGAGGGGAATCCCATGACTGCAGGACAAGCACAACATATATATGTTGAATGGATTTGGAAGCTCTCAGACATGTGTGGAGTTGAATGCACACAACATGTATATGCTGAAACTGCCTCAAAAACTTTTAAACAAATGTAAGTGACAGGTGAAGAACACGTGTGTGGGATTGGGCAGAAGTGAATTTAGATGAGAAAATGTTTGTTATTGCTATGGTCGATGATTTTGTTGATCTTATTGTAGATCTAAAGCAGGGGCCCAAACTCTCACATTGATTTTAACATGGAGCATGAAAATCAACATGTTGTGGGGCACAAAACAAGACAAGGCAGATGAATTTTTGAAAGAAACTCAAAATGCCTCCATGGAACGCCATCATTGCATGGTATGCACCGAATGAATTTGTTGAAAATACCTCACAAACTTTCAAAGGTAAGCCCATGCCATTATACGCATAAAATGCATTTGTTGAAAGGCTTTAGAAACTGTCAAGCAAATGGAGGCCCGCGCCTAGTGAGGAGAAGACGAGGTGAGGGGTGCAACAACAAGTGAATGCATAGGAAATGCCATGGGGGTAGCATATGCAGCATAAAACAAATAGGATGCATGGAGAAGGTGTTAGAAACTTTCAAGCAGGGGCACGACTGGCAGTGAGGATAGGCATAACAGATATGTTGAAAAGACTTAATTAACTCGCAAAGCAATTGCAATTGGCGCAAATGGATAAAATGCATGCGCCAAGGCCATGAGGATTTGTGCATGAAGGATGGAGATGCTATCACACTATATATGCAAAATGAATCAGTAAAAAAACTTTAGAAACTTTCACGCAATCAACAGGGGGCACGCGTATTAAAGAGCAACAAATCAACAAGGTGGAGATCCATCAATGTGCAGCCACCAGAGGTACCCACGCTAAGTGTGGAGGAAGTTAATGAAGGGTATTGGCGCGACCTATTACTGAGGGGTGCGCTGGTCACCAAGGAGCAGGATGCTAGACTGGCATGAAACTGCAATTGCAAAAAATGTATTTATTGAAAATGATTTAGAATCTTTCAAGAAAACGTTTGGAGCCTTTAAGAAAATGTGTTGGCAGTGAATGAGTTGGATGGAACCCCTCTGATTGTGCCCTCCCTACCCAACTACCATGGTTTAGTTCTCTTTACAAGATAAATGTGTCTGCATTCATATACCAGGTGCGTGGGTAAAACTGGCACATATTTACTATGCACACATGGAGCTCGAGTGACAACTGATGGCGCAACCAACATGAATTGAAATGGAAATAAGCCCGAACCATATTAAAAGGCAGGGCTATTAATGGAGTCTTCTAAAACTTTAAGCAAATGAAATAGAGGGGCACCACTGTTGCGGGTGCATTCACAAAAATGTAGTCACCATAGTTCAAATGCAACCAGTGGATAAGAGAGAAGCTTGCCCAACATGGAGACCCTTGTGCCAGGATGAGCAATGGTTGCCATGATTGAAGGTCTTGAGTCTGTGGAGAGGAATGAGCAAACTAAAAATTAGGTTTTAGGGAAAACCTCACATGCCTCACAAGAGTATGCATGATGTGAGAAAAATTTCGTGAGGTGTGCGAGAATGCATGGGAGGAGTCACATTTTAATTTTTTCAAAATTTAAATGGTTTTTGATTGAAAGGAAGGTGGGCCCCGTGAAAATCCCCAAAAAGGCAAAGTATTTCAAAATTTAAAATTGTTTGATGGGCCATCTCAACCCTTGCTCGCAAGCCTCGCACAATAAATGGTGACGTCATGAAAAATATGCGAGGTGTGCAAGGTTGATGAGTGAGGGAGAATATGGTGGGCCTGAATTCTCATTTTCATTATGCAAATGGAATGTGGCGAGTAAAAGTGGCTTGTTTTTATTTTTTTTAAGTGGTAAGAAGGGGGTAAAATTTTAATTATTTTCCCAATGGCGCAAATGGATGAAAGATAGAGGCCACTGGAAAAGATTTTAAATTGCCCCGTCAGGTGAGTAAAAGTTTTAAAATAGGGGAATTTTAAATGAATATTTTAACGTGTAAGGTTAAAATTCTCCAAATTGAATATTTGAATATTGGTTGCATGGGAAATGTGTTTTTCCTATGAAAGGTAAAAAATGGAAAATATCTTAATAATGCATGTGAAACAACACGGGGTAATTTTTTATTTTTTGCCCAGGTCAATGTAAAGTGAATTTAATATTCACTGTGTGAGCAAGCATTCTTTTTGTTGAGGAATAGAATGTAAATGGATATGGGTAAAATGAATTTAATATTTATTTTATAATAATTAAAGGGCCAATACGTGTTGGGTTTTAATATGCAACAAGTCAAAGGAGCAGAAATATTAAGGAGGAAAACAAAACTGCAGCATTATAAAGTGGGGAAATATTTTAATGCAAAGTGAAATTCTATTGGTTAAGAAGTAGAAATATAATGTGCAACAATTAAAAGAGAGCTGAAACAGAATTTTGCATGGGAAAGAGGTTTTCTCCAGCAGTTGGGTGAATGATGAGATTCTCCACATGGGCTGATTTTCAATTGCAAAGCAATGATGAGCAGAGGCAGTCTTGAGGGAATAAGTTTGTTGCTGCAAAGGAAGGGAGAGGAGATATTCTTTTCAGTTTGATCAACGGTGAATGAAGCTTCCAGATGACATTTCCAGATCAAGTTTAGGGCTTCTCTTGCTTGCTTCTCTTCTTTTATATCTTCTCTTATTCTCTCATGGTAAAAGGGTTTTGAGTTTTTGTATTAGGTTGGGTAGATAGAGAATTGTAATTTCTAAGTCATTTCTTGAGTCTGTAAGCTGTAATTTTCTGAATTCATGAGCAAATACAACCACTTTATGCAAACAACATCATGAAGGTGTTTGCACATTCATGAATATCATCACATTTGTCTCCATATTTGTACACTTTTAGTCATGTAAATTCAATAATACAAAGTGTCTTTAAGTTTATCATCTCAAATTTCATGAGATTATTTTGTTTGTTCATTGTTTTGTTTCAAAGAAATGGTTAAAATGCTTTGAGCAGGTGATTGTGATTTCAGGTGTGTAGATGGGATTTGATAAGAAGAATCTGATTGATAATAAGAGAGGGATTGTTGGTGCAAGACACTAACAGTTGATGCAAAGCATTAGCAATTTAAATCCACTGGTTTAAGTCTGTTTGCTGAGGAATTCATTTTATGTGTTTGACT
The DNA here is from genome assembly GCA_007115665.2 of Sequoiadendron giganteum. Taxonomy (NCBI): domain Eukaryota; kingdom Viridiplantae; phylum Streptophyta; class Pinopsida; order Cupressales; family Cupressaceae; genus Sequoiadendron; species Sequoiadendron giganteum. The sequence goes on along the minus strand of CM021106.1, from coordinate 179,590,965 downwards.
CCATGGCCCAGAATTGGCACTGATCTATTATTTAGTTTTGTGCATGTCAGAAACAAATTTAAATGCAAAATCATTCTTAATCTTACTATTTAGTTTGTTGTTTGTCCTGCTTTCCAATGGCTGAGAGAGGGTTGAGTTACTGAGAATTTAGCCAAGTTTGAAGTTGTCAATGCTTCCCTTAGTGTATTTTCATTGGGAATTATCTGCTTTATAAAGCAATGTCAGTGTATGAGTGAATTAAGTTTTTGGCATTGTATAGGTTTACCCACCTTGGTCCTGCAGAGCCAGAAGTGTAGGAGATGTCAGTCTTTGACTGAATCTTGTCAGTTGGCCACTAGCCTTTGTGGTTCTTTAATATAGAGGTTGGCTACCTCTTAGAGAAATTCAAAGCCTAGCTGGGTTGCATTTTAAAACACCAACAGAATGGCGACTCTGCTGGGGATGAACTCATAAGTTTTGGTTGCAGACGGTGTTGTTATAGAGTGATTAAAGCTTTCAATTATTTCTATAACCAAATGTTGAAAATTATTGAATTATTTTCCCATCCGAGTCAGCAACAGAATGGTGACGCTGCTGGGGATGAACTCAAAAATTTTGGTTGTAGATGGTGCTGTTATAGAGTCATTAAAGCTTTGAATTATTTCTGTAACTAGAGGTTGAAAATTATTGAATTATTTTCCCATCCGAGTCACCAACAGAATGGTGACTCTGCTGGGGAGAATTGGAGAAAATTCTTATTGCAAAATCTAGCCTTAAGAGTCATTGCATAGAGTCAAATGATTTGCCATTGGAAATTTAGTTCAAATTTTGAAGGATTTAAACCCTGGAGAAGAATTTGTTGCAGTAAACCTGAACAATTTTGTAATTTGTGGTGCTCTGCTGGTGGAAGGAACTCAGAAATAAGTTTATATGTAAAGGAACTTCATACTGATTGAATTTCAGTCCTTTGTGAAAAGAGGTGGCGACTCTATTAATAGAACTTGTTAAAAATTTGAAAAAAAGTTCCAGATCTACAAATATTACCAGTCAGGAAGACAATTTGCAGCAGCTGAAAAGTTTCCAGGTATTCCTCATTCTTGGTTTTCAAGAAACTTGTGTATGAAAACCATATTTGAACTTCTAAGAAGAACCTTTGCTTCCCTATTGAGTGAGTTAGCACTGACAAAGGGAAAGAGCGGTAATTTTATGTTTGCACACTTCCATTTATTGGATCTGTTGAAAGTAACTGCAGTTCCATTGAAAGAATTATGTTTAGTGCTCAAATATTTGCTAGTTTGGATGGTTAGAATGCATTTGTGTATCTTAGGGGTTTCCATCCATTTTTCTTGTCATAATCTTCAAGCCCAGGTTGTCATTATGTCAGTAATTATCCCTGTTGTCCATCATTGGGTCAGGCTTGTAATTATGCACAATTAGTGAGCCTTAATTTGTAATATCCATGGATCACCAACGTAAAGTAGTTATACTAGTGAACACTTTGTTTCAACTTGTCTAGAAGTGTCAAAAGTATAATAATCTTCAAGCATCTAATACCCCAAAGTGTAAGAACCCAAGAGTTAATAAGCCTAGGTTCAGTCCTAAATGGAATGATGTATTTGAAAGAGGACTTAAAGAAATGGATGAAAGACACCAAATGTTTCAACAATCCCGGTCAAGAGACCATCAAACTGTGTCTACTTTCCAAGTCATTACACCCATTGTCAATTCCTTTGACCCATTGTATGCTCAGTTAGATTTGTCATGGGTTGATTATGAAACTAAAAGTATGTCAGCTCAAGTCTATAACGAGATGCCTAGATTTGATGGGTATACCGTATGTGAAGGAGATGCACATGTTAAAATTTTTTCCAGCTTCATGGAGAAACATTCATTCAGAGATCAGGATATGCAGATGAGATTTTTTTTCAGATCCCTTGAAGCAAGAGCTCAGGATTGGTATCTAAGCTTTCCTGAGAAGTCCTTTCCTTGTTGGGATAAATTAGTGGCTGCTTATAGAGAAGAATTTGCAAGAGAGCCTTATGATCTTGTCACAAGATTAAAGGAGATTAGAAAGCAAGATGAAGAGTCAAGTGTTGATTTCAGTCATAGATTTGTTGTTGCTCTTTCACTAATCCCAGAAAATTTCAAACCTAGTACATCAGACTGTATCCATTTGTATTTTGAAGCTTATGAAGAAGGATCTAGTGCATTGTTAAAATATTTTGAAATACTGAGTATGTGAATGGCATACATAGTTTTGGATAATTTGGAGAAATGGAGGAATCAATATGTTCAAAGTTTGTTGTCTTCAGTTGTGGGAAAACATGCTGATGGAATAAAAAATTGTGTGAATGCAAATGATCAGATGTCTTTAGACAAGTGCATACTTGAGAAGGTAAAAGATGAGAAGAATGCATCATCAGATGATGAGGAAGTTGTTAATGAACAACTTACAAAAGAAGTATACCCAACTACAAATCAGCAGTGGATTCTTCTGAGCCAAGAACCTAAAGAAGAATATGAGTTGGATTTACTCTTTGAAGAAGAGATAGGTGATCAACAATATGATGATACAATTGATTATGTCAATCCTACAAGTGTTGAGTGTAGATTTGACACAAGTCTTCATAATGAGATAAAGGAATTTGTTGATTCAGAGAATACTCTTGAGAACATAAGTTTACCAGTTGCAAATGAGGAGGTGTGTGATGAATTTCATTTTGAAAGACAAGCCACAAGCAACTACAATGAGAAAACCATTGATGGTTTTCAGTTTGGCAGTGAAGATATTTGTGTTTATCCTCAAGAGGATGCAAGTGACAAGTTTAGTGATGACACCCAATTTGATGTTGAAATGAAAAGTGATGTGGATTTCTGTTATGATAGCCCAAAAACAAGTAAGAAGGGAGAAGGGGACAGTTTATTCACTAAGACTGGTTATGACCATTCTTTTGACAATGTTGTCAGCAATTCTGCTTCCTATGATTGGGGAGATCCATTTTATGATCAGCCCATTGAGTTCTCAGAGTTTGAAGATGATGATACTTTGATATGTCCTGATTTGCAATTTGATAATGCATTCAAGTCAAGTGAAGATCAAGGAGAGGAAGTGGTTGAAACGATAGATCAAAATAGTGATCTATTGAGTTGTGAACAAATTTAAGATCTATTGACCATAGGATATCAGAAATATGCACATGAGGACAACTATCAGTTGTTGTGTGTAGCCCCTATTGACTTTGACAGTGGTGATGATCTTCAAGATGCAAGGTATGATGCAAGTGAATCTAATTCTCTTTCCAATGATGAACCAACTGATCAGTATGATGATAATATGGATAAAGATGAGCAACAAATTGATTGTGATGATGCACTGTATGATGAGTATGAAGATATGGACACTGATGCAAGTTCAGATATCTCTTTTGATGAGTTTGAAGCAACAGATAACCATGAGGTTTATGCATCTAATGAGCTGAGTAATGAGCCAAGTAGTGAGCCTAGACATGAGTTTTTTCACGTGGATGTTAATGCTGATTTCAAAGTAGAATAAGGTTATGTCTCTGAACCAGAATTGCTTGTTGAGCAAGCTTGTGATATTGAAGAGGTTGATACCTTATGTTCAAAGGATGACTATATGATTACTGATGATGATGAGTCAGAAATTTCTGATGACTTTCAATACCAACATGATGAAGAATAGTTACAAAGTGTGTTAATGTATGAGTGTATTTGTTTGCATACACTTGGAGGTAGTTTGCATAATGAGCAAGATCTTTTGGTAAGTTCTTGTTATAGTTTTAATTTTGATATGCAAACTAGTAATCAGTTTGAGTTTAACTGTTCTAGCCACAAAGCAAAATGTGAGTGCTATTTTTGTCAGTTGGGAGAATTTTTCACAGAGTGTGGCAATGTGCAGAATACTGAAAGTTGTTTTCAACTTGAGAGTGATTTATGTGATAATTTTTTGCCACATAATTATTATTATTTTGAAAGTATGCTTGACTTTCAAATGCATAGTGATTGTGAACATGTTGATGATGTTGAATATGATTGCCTATTAGGAGAGGCCAACATGTTTAATCAGGTGGATGGTTGTGATCAAGTTATGCTTTCATATGGTCTTGATCCCCATTTTCAAATGCTGCCACTTGATACTAGATCATAGAATGAAGGGAGTGGTAGTGATGTGACTTATTTGATTTGGTTGACACTTGATAATAGAGTTGAACAGAAAGAAAGTTGTCACTGGCACAAAATCAATCTAATACTCGTGTTTGCAATGATGCATTTGTTCATGTTGTTATGGTTTGACAGAGGCAAGCATGAGTTGAGGGAGATCATCTCTTTCTACATAATTGTGTTTGACAGAGGTAGAAGTTAATTCCCATTTTTCATTTGGTGACCTGGGGTCATCAAATGAAGTTGAAAAAATAAGGTTAAATGAAGGAACAGTTTGAGGACACCTGATGGACTCAATTGTTGGTCTACTCTCCAGAGATCTAGAATCTTGCTATGCCCACAGGGGGCATACATCCCCAGTCAGAGCCACTAATGGCACTCTCAAATTTTGCAAATTTGAGATGCCTATTTCAAAAAAATTTCCTTTGCAATTTCAGAAGTGCACCTGATGAATCGCTCTAAGTGACCCACTTTGGAGGCTTATATTTTGAAGCCTCTTCATTGTCATGCAAAACCCATTTGCAGAAATATTTTGTTGACACATGTGAACGTGTGTGTCATTTTTTCAGCTTCCCATGATAAGTTTTGACAGAGTTTTGAAAAGTGAAGCTAGAGGGTTTTGACACTATTCTATTGTTTGTAGACTGTTTGTTTTGTGAAGTTGCCTCCTGTTTGAGCTTGGATTTCGCAATCACTTGACTGTCATGTCAGAACGAATGTTGTTCTGTATTATCCATATCAAGATGATCTCACATGTCAGTTTTTAGAGTCTTATGATCTGATTTGCTATTTTTAATAGATCAAAACCGAATGCAGTTTGTTTAGTTTTGCATCTACATTCCTGACAACATTTCAGAAAGGTCAACTTCGACCGTCAATATCTTTTGACCAGTGATGATTCAAGAAGATTCGTTTTACACACATGCTCAGGGTACCTTAATGAACTTATGTGTTTGATGGCAGCTCGCCAGGATTTGATTCACTATTTTTACAAATTGGCAAGTGAATGAGTTTTAATTGGTTCTAAACAACTGTTGTTTCAGAAAAGCCTGACTGGGCAACTTTTTTGATTAATATCCGATTCCTCGGGTTTCCTTTTTCCGAGTCATTTGTTGTACTATATTCTCGAGTCAAATGTCTGCGTGTCTGCAAGTTTTTATTGCTCCAAGGTGTCGTTTGACCCATTTCCCAGTTTGATGCCAGAGCCAACTGGGTCAGTTTTGCCCATTTTCCAAATGTGCCAAAAAGTAGATTTTAATGGAAACCCAGTTTATAATTTTACTTCAAATACACTCACGAGTTGTCTTTGATCATTTCAAGGTGAAAGTTGTTTCAAAACGGTTTATTTTTTGATTGGACCCACATGGGGCCCGACATGCTTTGCATAGTCATGAACCTATAATGGTTTTAGTGTTGCATCAGACTTCAATAAAATTATTTTGAATAGGGTAGCACATTGAGGGTATACTTGCCTTCAAGTTTTAAAATGCAAACGAAGATTTACTTTTAAAAATGGGGTCTGAAGGTCATGCTATCATCGGTGTCAAGGAGATGTTGGATGTTTATTGTGAAAGGTGTGCATGATATCTGATTAATCACAATGATTGTGACTTGTCTCAAATGTTTAAGTGCTACACTTATGTAAATTTCATGTTTCTTGCTATTGGTGGTTCTTTTGATAATTTCAATGGTCAGAATCTTTAAGTGATAAAGGCATGAGAAAAGACTCAAAAGCACTTGATCTTGTTTGACAAAATGCCCCTTTCAATATGAATTCCATTTGCAACATAGTGCACAGAATGGTTGTGTTGAAGGACCTTAAAAAACTCTCAGGAATATGCAAAGTGAAATGCAATGGCAACATATGCACATGGACTGTTGAGGGAAGGCTCACGCCAAGTGAGGGGAATCCCATGACTGCAGAGCATGCACAAAATAGATATGTTGAATGGATTTGGAAGCTCTCAGACATGTGTGGAGTTGAATGCGCACAAGATGTATATGCTGAAACTGCCTCAGATACTTTTAAACAAATGTAAGTGACAGGTGAAGAACAAGTGCGTGGGATTGGGCAAAAGTGAATACAGATGGGAAAATGTTTGTTACTGCTATGGCTAATGATTTTGTTGATCTTCTTTTAGATCTAAAGTAGGGGCCCAAACTCTCACATTGATTTTAACATGGAGCATGAAAATCAACATGTTGTGGGGCGTAGAACAAGACAAGGCAGATGAATTTTTGAAAGAAACTCAGAATACCTCCATGGAATGCCATCATTGCATGGTACGCACCGAATGGATTTGTTGAAAATACCTCACAAGCTTTCAAGGTAAGCCCGTGCTATTATACGCATAAAATGCATTTGTTGAAAGGCTTTAGAAACTGTCAAGCAAATGGAGGCCCGCACCTGGTGAGGAGAATACCAGGTGAGGGGCGCAACAACAAGTGAATGCACAAGAAATTCCATGGGGGTAGTATACGCAACATAAAACAAATTGGATGCATGGAGAAGGCATTAGAAACTTTCAAGCAGGGGCACGGCTGGCAGTGAGGACAGGCATAACAGATATGTTGAAAAGATTTAAGTAACTCTCAAAGCAATTGCAATTGGCACAAATGGATCAAATGCATGTGCCAAGGCCATGAGGATTTGCGCATGAAGGATGGAGATGCCATCACACTATACATGCAAAATGAATTAGTAAAAAAGCTTTAGAAACTTTCAAGCAATCAATAGGGGGCGCGCGTATTAAAGAGCAACAAATCAGCAAGGTGGAGATCCATCAATGCGTAGCCACTAGAGGTACCCACGCCAAGTGTGGAGGAAGTTAATGAAGGGTATTGGCATGACCTGTTAATGAGGGGTGTGCTGGTCACCAAGGAGCAGGATGTGCGACTGGCATGAAACTGCAGGTGCACAAAATGTATTTATTGAAAATGCTTTAGAAGCTCTCAAGCAAACATTTGGATCCTTTAGGAAAATGTGTGGGCAGTGAATGAGTTGAATGGCATCCCTCTATTTGTGTCCTCCCTACCCGACTGCCATGGTTTAGTTCTCTTTACAAGATAAATGTGTCTTCATTCATATACCAGGTGCATGGGTAAAACTGGCACATATTTACTTTGCACACATGGAGCTCGAGTGACAACTAATGGCACAACCAACAAGAATTGAAATGGAAATAAGCCCGAACCATATTAAAAGGCAAGGCTATTAATGTAGTCTTCTGAAACTTTAAGCAAATGAAATAGAGGGGCGCCACTATTGCGGGTGCATTCATAGAAATGCAGTCACCCTACTTCAAATGTAGCCAGTGGATAAGAGAGAATCTTGTGCAACATGGAGACCCTTGCGCCAGGATGAGCAATGGCTACCATGATTGAAGGTCTTGAGTCTGTAGAGAGGAACGAGCAAACTAAAAATGAGGTTTTAGGGAAAACCTCGCATGCCTCGCAAGGGTATGGATGGTGTGAGGAAAATTTTGCGAGGTGTGCGAGAATGCACAGGAGGAGTCACATTTTAATTTTTTCAAAAGTTAAATGGTTTTTGATTGAAAGGAAGGTTGGCCTCGTGAAAATCCCCAAAAAGGCAAAGTATTTCAAAATTTAAAATTGTCCAATGGACAATCTCAACCCTTGCTCGCAAGCCTCGTACAATAAATGGTGACATCATGAAAAATGTATGAGGTGCGCGAGGTTGATGAGTGAGGGAGAATAAGGTGGGCCCAGATTCTCATTTTAATTAAGCAAATGGAATGTGGTGAGTAAAAGTGGCTTGTTTTTATTTTTTTTAAGTGGTAAGAAGGGGGTAAAATTTTAATTATTTTCCTAATGGCGCAAATGGATGAAAGATAGAGGCCACTGGAAAAGATTTTAAATTGCCCCGTCAAGTGAGTAAAAGTTTTCAAATAGGGGAATTTTAAATGAATATTTTAATGTGTAAGGTTAAAATTTTCCAAATTGAATATTTGAATATTGGTTGCATGGGAAATGTGTTTTTCCTATGAAAGGTAAAAAATGGAAAATATCTTAATAATGCACATGAAACAGCACGGGGTAATTTTTTATTTTTTGCCCAGGTCAATGTAAAGTGAATTTAATATTTACTGTGTGAGCAAGCATTCTTTTTGTTGAGGAATAGAATGTAAATGGATATGGGTAAAATGAATTTAATATTCATTTTATAATAATTAAAGGGCCAACACATGTTGGGTTTTAATATGCAACAAGTCAAAGGAGCAGAAATATTAAGGAGGAAAACAAAACTGCAGCATTATAAAGTGGGGAAATATTTTAATGCAAAGTGAAATTCTATTGGTTAAGAAGTAGAAATATAATGTGCAACAATTAAAAGAGAGCTGAAACAGAATTTTGCACGGGAAAGAGGTTTTCTCCAGCAGTTGGATGAATGATGAGATTCTCCACATGGGCTAATTTTTCAGTTGCAAAGCAATGATGAGCAAAGGCAGTCTTGAGGGAATAAGTTTGTTGCTGCAAAGGAAGGGAGAGGAGATATTCTTTTCAGTTTGATCAACGGTGAATGAAGCTTCCAGATGGCATTTCCAGATCAAGTTTAGGGCTGCTCCTGCTTGCTTCTCTTCTTTTATATCCTCTTATTCTCTCATGGTAAAAAGGTTCTGAGTTTTTGTATTGGGCTAGGTAGATAGAGAATTGTAATTTCTGAGTCATTTCTTGAGTCTGTACGCTGTAATTTTCTGAATTCATGAGCAAATACAGCCAGTTAATGCAAACAACATCATGCAGGTGTTTGCACATTCATGAATATCATCATATTGTCTCCATATTTGTACACTTTTAGTCTTGTAAATTCAATAATACAAAGTATCTTTGAGTTTATCATCTCAAATTGCATGAGATTGTTTTGTCTGTTCATTGTTTTGTTTCTAAGAAATGGTTAAAATACTTTGAACAGGTGATTGTGATTTCAGGTGTGCAGATGGGATTTGATAAGAAGAATCTGATTGATAATAAGAGAGGGATTGTTGGTGCAAGACACTAACAGTTGATGCAAAGCATTAGCAATTTAAATCCATTGGTTGAAGTTTGTTTGCTGAGGAATTCATTTTATGTGTTTGACTCCATGGCCCAAAATTGGCACTGATCTATTATTCAATTTTGTGCATCTCATAAACAAATTTAAATGAAAAATCATTCTTAATCTTACTATTTAGTTTTTTGTTTGTCCTTCTTTCCAATGGCTAAGAGAGGGTTGAGTTACTGAGAATTTAGCCAAGTTTGAAGTTGTCAATGCTTCCCTTAGTGTATTTTCATTGGGAATTATCTTCTTTATAAAGCAATGTCAGTGTATGAGTGAATTAAGTTTTGGGAATTGTATAGGTTTACCCACCTTGGTCCCGCAGAGCTAGAAGTGTAGGAGATGTCAGTCTTTGATTGAATCTTGCCTGTTGGCCACTAGCCTTTGTGGTTCTTTAATATAGAGGTTGGCTACCTTTTAGAGAATTTCAAAGGCTAGCTGAGTTGCATTTTAAAACACCAACACCCCTAATATCTTAAATGTTCTAGAGATGATAACCAAATTGTCCACTTTCTCCTTAGAATATCACTTGTCTTTACTTGCTAATTATATTTTCAAGTACACTTGCCAATTTTTTATAATTCCACTCCTTGATGTTTTTACTTCTTTTATAAATATAAAATAGTTGTCCAAATTTTATTGAGCATTAGTGATGCAACATAATCTTAAGGGTCTAACCATCAATATCAACCATAAATTTTGGTTGTTACAAATTTAAATATTTGTGGTCTAACCCATTATTTTTAGGTGCAAGAGGAAAACTCTACACTTCAAATACCAAGGTAGAAAAATTTCTCTCTAAATTCAATGTTCACATTTTATTGGAGTCTTTCAAGGGTCCATCTGACACATGTTAACTTGTGCATGACACCTCCTAGAAGTTTAATTGTCATAATATCTCATAAGGGCACTTCAGGTGGTGGTGGGAGCTCTTATATAGAGGAGTTGTAAATTGAAGAGAACACTACACATTGTCTTAATTATGTTGACTAGTTGAATTATATATATATATAATTTCTTGACTTTGGAAATTTGATGAATGGTGTTGCATATGGAGAAAATTATATTGGAATGGGATTACAAATTTTAATACTTAATTCAAAAAAATTACCCCCTTGAAAGAATGGAACCACATCTAGAGAGATTGATTTGGAAATACATTCTTGATATGTTAACTAGAATCTTCAAGCTAAATGCTATACTTGGAAAAGTTATAAAAAGAGGAGAAGGAGGGTACATTTAATTAGATTCCCATATGTTTTTTCCTATAGGTTAAAGGTGGGAGAAGTCCTTTAAATACAATTTTTTAAATTTTGGAGCTCAAAGTTTAAGTTTTAGATGTGTTGAAGATTGTGAAAATTTGTGGAATACGGTTTCAAGTTTCTTACCTAGAAATTGAACAATTTCTTAAATTCTATTCTTAATGTTCTTGGGATTATAATCTATTGGAGATCAATTTTGTAAGGATAAATTATTTCCATATTTCCCCATAAAAATGACATGTAAGATACTAAAGTTTTATTTTCTTCAAAACAAAGAGTTTATTTAAAAAATTAAAAAGAATATGATATCTTAGAGAAGGGATTCCATGTTGAGATGAAAAATTTGTTTCCTATTTTGGATAAATAGTTAGGACAAAAAATTGTGTCCCATAAAAATAGTTGTGTTTTTAGTACACAATTTTTTTAATATTTTTATTTAAAAAGATATATTTAAAATTTATCCATGCACTCAAGTTTCAAGTTATACATATAAAAAAATATTATATAAAAAATGATGTCTCACTTAACCTCTTTTTTGGTATTTTATTACAAATTAAATTATAGTGTCAATTTTATTCATTTTTTTTTTAAAATATAAACAAAATATATTTAAAAGTTTGTATTTCAGTAGTTCACATCATTTCAAAATTCAAAACATATTTGTGGGTTTATAGTGATTATAGTTAAACAATTAGATGAGTGTGGGCCAAAAAGTGGGATGCAACTTTGAAATTTCACCAAATATTATGATGCATTGATAATGAAAATTAACACTTTTTTATATGATTTGTGTTCATAAATGATCTTCAAAATCAACAAATTTGAAAGTTGTTGCAAGAATATTGTTTCTTGTTTTAAATTAGTAAGTTGTAAAGTTCCAATAATTTTCACAATCTACTAGAAATTAGAAAAAAATCTAATTATTTTTCATTATTAGTATTGGAACATTTTTATGTGGTTTTATTCAATGACTGGGTAAACATAGTTTCTATGTAGTATTGGATCTTTTTAGAGTCTTCAAGTTTAGTTTATTGAGTTTTTAAGACACTTTTTGAACCTACTGAATTGTGTTGTGAAGTCTTTTTACAAGAGAAAGTTTACCATTTGGTTGGCTCCCTACCCTTGACTACATCAAACATTATTAGAGATGGTTCATCCCATATGTGATTTTGTGAATATCCTCCAACAAAATAATAATGTGTGGAAAGAATAGGAATATCCTCTATTGAGTTGATAGTGGGTGAATGATGTTACAGAGTTTACATCCTTTGGTGAAATTGTTGAGTAGAGGGTATGTTCAATTTGTTTGAGAGGAAACCAATTTATAAGTGAAATGTGTGAATGTGACATCATCTCAAATTATGTAGGTATTAGGATTGTAGGTGTGTGAGTATCCATGCTAATATGTTTCTTAAAATAAGAAATAGGAAGGTTTTTGAGGAGTATTTTGATAATTTGATTTATGGAGAGGATGGAGAGACATGTATGGAAAGAGATATTAACAAAATGAACATCCTAAGAGCAAGGTTGGATGATATTGAGGGGTGAAATATTGGAATCAACAAGAGGATGGATGAGAGGTTGGAACCTTTGATAAGAAGCTACCACAAGAAATCCCTAGAATTACAAGCATAAAGATGGTGGAAGACAAATAAAATGAAGAAAAATATATTGTATTACCTCTAGAAGAGATGAGTGATGGATACTTTGTTAAATATACTTGAAAAGAAGTGAGGAGGTGGGAAAATTATACAAGAAAACATCCTCTTGATGGGGTAAATGGAGGCACTAGTAGGTAGTCTTGAAATTGAGGTAGAAAAGGTATTTTGTTTGGAGGACGGTATAGCTGGTGCACATTGATGCTAATGAGAAAGTGATAGTAGAGCATTGGAAACCACATGATGAAGAGATCCTTGGTCTAGTACCAACTTTGGAAGGAAGTGGGGCTTATTATAAAGGAGGTTTATAGTTGGATAGAGGAAGATGAAATAGAATAAGAGGAATGCTTAAGTAAAACTATGCTTTATAAAGTGGATTTAGAGTTGGCATAAGTGGTGGAAATTTTAGAAATGTCTTTCATACATGGGATATGAAAATGTTAGTAAAATGAGAAGCCATAGGTAGATGTAAATGGACTTATTTTGTATAATAGAGGAAGTGGAGGAGAAGAACCCAAAGGAGGAGGATAGATAATGGTGGGCCAAAACCCACAAGATGATAAGGAGAGGGGATAAGAAAGACTTGGTAGAGGAGGATAAGACATGACCCAAATAGAAGTTAGAAGAGGTGAAGGAATACAAGCATATTTATTTTGAGGTTTCTTTCTCCAAGAAGGAGAAAATTGATGTTTTCTTATGGATAATAAAGGTTGTTTTTATTACCTACCCTTAATTTGTGAGAACAATGCTCACAAACTCTTAAAACTAGGGTATCGGATGTAGGAGAATCTTAAAGGTCTAACCATGAACATCATTTTATTATTAAAATTTTAATTTTTTCTAGTCTAAACCTGTATTTCTAGATGGAGAAGATAACATATCCACTTGGAATATTTAAACCAATTTTTTCCTCATTTGGATGCTCAACTTTGCTTAGAATCTTTTGAGGTCCCATTTGACACATGTTCACTTGCTCATGACACCCCATGTAAATTGAAGGGTCATAATTCCTCACAAGGGCACCTGGGGTTATGTTCCACTTGTATATTTTGCTTATTTAGATTTCATGTTTGACCTTCATTTGTATGAATATGACCTTGAAAGGGCCCTCATAAGTGGAGAAGTTACAAATTGAAGAAAAAATTATATGCCTTGTCTAAATTATGTTGGCTTAGTGGTGGTTACATTTGGATGCTTAACTTTGTTAGTATGAAAAGATCTATTACCAAACTAGTTAGGTTCTAACTTATCTAGGAGGGTCCTATCCACACTACTCGTAAGCTCACTTTTTGTCTCACCTCATGTGAACTCACCAAGTGTCTTGACACTTGTCCATAGAGTCCTACACATGTTCCAATTTTGGTGGGGTATTCAGAGTTTCACTCCTACCTTTTCACCTCTCTATTCTTGCCTTTATATGCAAGGCTCTTTTCTATATTTTACATGTTGATGCATAGGATAATTTGTTTCATTTTGCATATTCTTATTTGTGGAAGTTTTCTTTGATTTTTTAAGAGATCTCGGTCACTCCAACATAGTATTAGAGCTTCTTTGCAAATCATTTCCCAAATTAGCATGAATTTGTAAAGGTCATGACCATCAACTTTCAAATAGGGCATAATAGCATGATTTTGGTTCTTCCATTATATCTGTAGCATCCAAAAACCTCAAGGAAATCTTTGGTTTGCAATTTTATGTTTTTGTTTGTAATTTATTTTTTTTGGTGGGTTTACTTTTTGCTATAGGAGAACAAAATTTTTGAGCACTTTGAGGACAAACATATAGTGCCATTGTGTTTGAAGTGGCCAAAAACTACTAAAATGACTATCAAATCATTGAGATAGGAGCACTTGCAGCAAAGGCAATTTTTCTAGGTCATATAGTCGTACGACCCTATATTATATTGTAAAAAAAATAAAAAATTAGTGCTTTCTTTTATATTTTAAAAATTAAAATATTATTTATTTTTTGGGCACTTGTATAATGCAACCCAATGCCAAGAACATTTTCAAAAGAAAAGAAAAACACCTTTTTATAAGGGGTCATGGGTACCCCATACCTTGTATCCATGCCATGCCAAGGAGGTGATAAGGGTGGGGCCCCACAACTCCCACTTCCTCTTTAAGAGGAGGAAGGTATCATCTGCAATATCTTTTGGTAGTTGTGTTGGGCATTAAAGCCCCACCAATATTTTTAGTAATTTTATTTTAATTTTTGTAAAGTTATTTTTAATAGAAAAGAAACTTTGCCCTTCCACCACCCAAGCTCCACTTAGGAGCCACCCACCAACCACTAGAGGGATAGATCCCTAACCTTTGTGTAGTTTAATTTTTTGGCACAACTTCAAATACTTGTAATTTACTCATCCAGACACATTTTCCAATGATTTTTTTTTTATTCAAGGTATTGTTTGTGCTCTATTTGGTGGTGTGATCTATTTTTCAATTTTCTGTTATTTTTAAAAAAATTCTTAGAGGTCACCATGCATAATTCTCATTTTGGAACTTCAAAGGGTTCGTTTGGGTACATACAGACTCCTTTTTGGGTCTCATTTTTTGAACCTACCTCATTTTTTAGTATTATGCAGTGGTGTAGTTCATTTTTCTTGACTATGTTCCAAAAATAGTATTTCAAAAATACCTATTTTGAGCATTTGTAAATGTATGTGATCAAATTCACTACATATAAAGTGTCACAATAGTGTAAAATTTTTAAGGGAGGTTTAATCTTTATATTTTTGTCATTTTTTTAAGTTTGTAAGACATGCTAGCTCTATGTTTTCTTTGTTCAACTCACAACATAGACTATAATCCTCCCTTTTTATTTCTATAAATGCACTCATATAAAGTGTAAAAAATTGATTTTGTGTTTCCTGGGGGAGAATTTCGTACATATATTGCACCTCTTTTACTTGCACTACATTATAAAGTGTCATGGGGGTTATGTAGTGCCTTATTTTTTCCATCATATATTTTTCAAGTGAGTGTCCCTCCACAACAATGAATCCTAGTGATTATTGCTCCATGTGTGTGTGACTTGGTTTTTGCACACCCTTTTTATTGTTTCTTGTACATCATATTGGACTTGATGTTGCATTCTACATTCTCTTGCATATTTATGTGTCACAATTGAGTTGATCTGCCAATACCTTTAACTTGTCAACATTAAGGGGACATTATCACATGGTTATAATAATGATTCCTTAATTTTAGTGGAACAAACTTCTACATTTTTAGTTGATCATCATTTGTGATATTTTGGTACTTATGTAGAGAACCATGCACATTTAGTAGTTTACTACAAGTCAATCGTGTAGTTTGTTTTGTGCTCCTTGATCATAGTAATATCTACATTTTCAACTTCATACTACTATTTTTTCCTTCATGTGAACTATGTAGTAATGGTTGAGTAGTGTACTTGATGTCACTCATGCAATATTTTTTCTTATCTTAATCTAGATTTGTCAAAGGTTCATTGATTCCAACACACATCATAAATTCATCTTCAATAGAGTTTATAGCTTCTATATGCTTTAGGATTTCTTCATCCTCATGTTCCTATCTTCATGGGAAATATTTTGAGGAAGTTTATTTCCTTCTCTTTCTCTCTTTTTGGGAGGAGTTTTTTTCCCATTAGGTTTTCTCCTTTTCTTTATTTATTAGAGATCTTCATTTGTACATGAGTACCTTATTCAACCATGTTACCAAGAATCATATTTTTTATTTTTTATCTTTCTCCCTAAGTATCACTTAAGGGGTGTTGACGTAGGTTTTTATTTTCCTAGTGGGTTAATTTATTTTCCCTTAGTCCTAAGCTTTTCCTACACTTTTATTAAGTTTTCTTAGGATAATAAAGTGAGTTTATCATTTAATAACTAGGAGGTAAGTGATGTGGTGTCCCCTTCCTTAAAGGGTGGAATACTTTCCACTTTTGGTGGTCATCTCCACTTTTGGTGATTAATTCCCATTGGTTGGATTTGCCATTTCCATCATTTCCTTAGCTCTATATAAACTCACTACCTAGCTTGTATTTTGATAGACTCTTGCATATTCTTGCATTCACTTGCATGCTTTGGTATACATGCACTTTGATTCATGCAATCATTTTTCTACATATTTTATTTGAGCTCCTAATGCAATCTTGTCATCTTGACATTTGCACATATCTTGGAATCTCAGGTATGTAATTGTGTTATTTCATTTATAGTTTTATAGCTTATCTCTCTCATAGAAGATCTTGGTTATTCAATCTATTTCATATTTCTAACATGGTATCAGAGCTTATATTTTGAGAGTTTTGAGTACTTGGATTCTTGATTAAGAGATTGGAGTTTTGTATGATCTTGTAAATTCTTGTATGCTTGTCTCTTGCATTTCAATATGATCTAGAGAATCAGATGGAATTATGAAGATCTATTAATCCTATTTTTACATGTGTTTTTTGGTGAGATCTAGTGATTGTGACTATTATGGCTATTGTGGCAGTATTTTTTATTATCCCATTACGTTCAAGAGGCTCAATAAATTCAGGTTTGGCTTTAATTCACTCAATTTGGCCACCATATGACATAGTAGAAAATAAGGGTTTGAAGCTTAGATATGGTAAACAACTTTTTGCAGGAGCATTTTCGGCCCAAACAGACCTTGCCATTGTGCTCAGATGGCCCAAAAACCCCTACTATCATATAAAAAAATTCTATTCTAGACAAATTTGATTTTTGACAAATTTTTATTTTGCCAAGGGGGTTGTCACTACAGGCGAAATTCAATCTTTTTAAAAAATTCATAAATTTTCACCACGGTGTTTGTTTTTGGAAAATGAGATATCATTGGAAAGCTACAGACGAGCACTTTCCATCCACATAGGTATTGAAAATATTTTTCCCATTTTATGCTAGATATTGTAGGTTGAAGTTGTTGTTGCATTTTTTCTTCAACATGCCATAACTTTAACCCCAAAGCTCCAATTTTCGGAAACAAATAGGCATTTGAAAGGTATTGAAGAGAACTACACAACTACAAGGCTAGTTTTTCTAGATTTTTTTTCTATTTCACTTTGTATAAAATTTTGTAATTTTGATTATTGTGGGCCTATTAAGTATTGTATCTTGGAAAAGTCTTTGTAAACACACTAATCAAAAAGTGCCAACATTGTAATATCTTGGGGGGTGATTTTTGAGACTAGTAGAAAGGGGGGTGTCTCTTGATGTCTCTTTTTACACTCATTTAATGTTGGATTTTTGTATCAATCTTGGGGGATTATACAAATAATTTTTAATCACGAACTAAGATAAATTTCCATTTATATGGGAGGGTTAAAAATGTCTCTTAAACATTATTTCCATCCTCATGTTGTTAAGATAACTTTAGAGAACTATTTATCCTAGAAACAAGGGATAAAAAATTATTTCCTTGAGCAACATCTACGGTCCTATCTCCTTGGACTCATTCCTGAGCCAAGTGACTATAATAAAAAGAATGCATGGTTTAATAATAACAACATGGTCTATGGAATAATATGCCTTACCATTTTTGAGGATATTCTACATCATGTAGAGCACACTGAGTTCCCTTTCACTGCTTGAACCATCATCCAATAGTTGTATGGAGACATTGGATCTTCGTCTGGAAGTGATATTTCCTTGGAGAACTAGACTATTGTGGATGATATTGAGACTTATATTGCCCCATCTTGTGTGGATGATCAACGTATTGATACCCCGTCTCAATCACCTATTGCAAATTTAGATTCCAAAGATGCTTCTTCGAAAGCTTCCAATGATTCATTGTAGAAAGATCATTTATGTCTTCTAGATTCATTCGTTTGGGACCAATTTCTACTAGACATCTATTGTTTGTTTGTAGAGTCCCTCATTTTGGATCTAGATGACACTAGTGAGGACATATGTCTTCTCTTTAAGGATAACTCTTTGATCCTTGCATCTATTGTTGCTACTTCATATTCCAGTGTTACTTCTTTGAAAGGTTACAATGATTCTTTGTAGCAAGACATGCATTGTCTTTCAAATTCGGCCTTGTGGGATGATCTCTTGATAGGTATTTCAGACTTATTTATGGAGACACATATTGAATATTTGGGAGACACAATTGATTGTATTCATATTATCTTTGATGAAGTTGATTGTTCTTTAGTTGTTGTGAGGGATCACTTTGACCCTCTTGTTCAATCTCTACATGATCATTCATCGTCGTTTGACATGAGTGTGGATACTTTGGATCATCATTTTGAGGAGACATCTTCAGAGGAGATATTCGAGCCTTTGGATGGTGTTCTACATTAGTCTCTAGGAGATTCTAAGTTTTTATTTTCAGCAGTGTGGCCTAGAATGCCTTATTTGATTGTGATAGTTTTCAACATCGACATGGGAACACTTGAGCTGAGTTCAGAGACTCCATACATCTTGAGTTTTCTTCCTACATATTCCTTTCAGGAGTGGGGAGATAGCTTGCATATGCCATTGATTGTGTTTCTTCCTAAAGGGAAGAAAGCTAGTCGATGATCATGGACCATCTTCTGCATCTAGTTTTAGGAATCTACCATTGGATCTCTTTGGGGGGCTTCTTTGTACTTCTATTTTATTTCTCTCTCTATTATTGTGCCATGCTTCCTTTTTGTGGGATGAGGTTTCTTATTCTTTGGGGAGGAATTTTATATATACATGGGTACCTAACATGGCTTCATTTGTCGAGACCCATCATCTTTTACATCCTCCTAAGCTATGCTTAAGGGGGGGTGTTGGTGTAGGTTTTTATTTTCTTCATGGGTTAATTTATTTTCCCTTAGTCCTAGGTTTTTCCTACACTTTTATTAAGCTTTCTTAGGATAATAAAGTGAGTTTATCATTTAATAACTAGGGTGTAAGTGATGTGGTGTCCCCTTCCTTAATGGGTGGAACACTTTCCACTTTTGGTGGCCATCTCCACTTTTGGCGGTTAATTCCTATTGGTTGGATTTGCCACATCCATCATCTCCTTAGTTCTATATAAACTCACTACCTAGCTTGTATTTTGATAGACTCTTGCATATTGTTGCATTCTCTTGCATACTTTGGCATACATGCACTTTGATATATGCAATCATTATTCTATAGATTTTCTTTGAGCTCCTAATGTAATCTTTTCATCTTGACATTTGCACATCTCTCAGAATCTCAAGTCTGTAATTGTGTTATATCATTTACAATTTTATAGCTTATATCTCTCATAGAAGATCTTGGTTATTCAATCTATTTCAAATTTATAACAAGGGGGTTATTAGTGTGAAAAGAGGTATTATCAAAATAGTTAGCATTTAGCTTATCTATGAGGGTCCCATTCACACTACACTTAAGATCACTTGGGAGATATGCCAAATTTTCTATCACCTCATGTGGACTCACCAAGTGTCACAATGCTTGTCCATAAAGTTGTACATGCATTTCACTTTTGGAGGGGTATTCAAGAGTTTCACTCCTAATTTCTCATCTCCTCTCCTTGTCCTTACCTTTATATGCAAGGATATTTTGTATATTTTGCATGGTGTTGATGTATATGATAATTTGTTTCATTTTGCATATTCTTGTTTGTGGAAGCATTCTTTGATTTTACAAGAGATCTTGGATGCTCCAATAAATTTACATTAACCTTCATGAATGGAACCAAATTTGGAAGGAGTTGTAAATTTAAATCCTTGACTTCAAACCTTGAACCCTTTGGAAGAATGGAACTATTAGAACCCAAATTTATAGGCCTCAAATTGTGGATTATTTTATGCTTTTCTCACCTTGTTGCATTGGCTTTGTGTTAGCCCACCTTTTATAACCAATATAAGAGAGTCTATCTTGGTTTTCCCTTTGTCAATATTCTTTCTAAGTACCACCTTGTGTAATCCCCCATATGCCTATCACATGTTAAAGTCTACAAGGAATCCAATATTTATTTTAGTTTTAGGGTTTTTTGGGCCATTTCCTTAAGTTGTTAAAGTTTTAAGCTTTCAGCGTTGTCCATACTAGTATTACATCCCATCCATCTTTGTATTTCCTTTTGTCCTTATTGGGTTGTCAAATTTCATTCTCTTAGCATACCTTTACACCCTATTATGGCATCCTAGCCCTTTGCCTTGTAAAATTTCTCTACATAATGTTGTCAAATTATTGAACCCTCCCATGTTGGCATACCATCCATTTGAGCCTTGAAACCTTGAACAAATGTCTTAGAAAAGTTTAAGCACCATATTTTTGGACTTCTTCTCCTGATACCATTTCCCTAACATCTCCAAGCTTCAATCCTCAAAATTTTGTACTAAACACTTAAGTATTTTATTTGCATTAGACTTTCAAACTTCTCTTTTCTATCATGACTTTTACTCACTCCCCATCAGATTGTTAAGAGTTATTTTTCCCCAAGTACCCTTCACATGTCATCCTCATCTCTTGATACTCAACTCACTATTTTTCAATAAGGACTCTGTCAAAGTCAAAGTTGTGGCCGTCCTACTCGAGTACTTGTTCCTTATAATGCTCGACTCTTGAATCCCATTGATTCCTTTATATACTTTTTTGAAGTAAATTTTTTTCTCGTTCCTTTACCTCTATGTCTTCTTGTGCATCTCCAAAAAAATTTGCTCGATAAATTAGCTTATAATTTTTTATAAAATTTAGAGATGTGACTTGCCTCAAAGTGGTACTAGGTATGAGTCAGTTTTGAACCTTGACCTTAGACATTCCAATGTACTCTCTTATCTCATATGCACTTTTTCTTTGGACTTCCCTCCATTTACATAACTTCCTCAATCATGCTTGATCCCAAATACTCTTTGAATTCTCAATTGACACATGGTATGAGGTATTGTTGATCTCCAATCCCTGATAATTTGAAACTTCTATGTTTTTTGTAGTCTCACCTACCCCTTGCATGTCCAAAAGATCATTTATGACTCGATCTGATGTAGTGATCACTTGAAAAGGTTTTTTCACACATAGAAAATATTGTTAATAATTTAGATACAAATCTACAAGTGGTTTCTAATGGGGTGATCCCACAATAGTGGTTTACAATATTTGGCCAAATTGGACACTGAAATTATTATTTTTAACTAAATCTTTACATTCGGGAACCTATAACAGCTAAACCATGAGGAATTTGAAGATGATGTAAACTAGAGTCTCATCAAATTTTGTCTGTAGATTCTAAAAATATTTTTTTCAAAATTTTTGAAATCAGATTGCACTTCTTTTTCCATCTCCCACAAAAACTATTTTTTTTTAGAAAACAACATTTTTAAAAAGTGACGCTCACCATATACAACATAACTTTTTTTGTATGAAGGATAAAATTCTAATTTTTTCGAATTTAGATTTGTAACTATGATATCTAGCACTTTCATTTGGTCTCATAGATTGTTATTGAATATATTTTCCTTAATCAAGTTTCAAAGTCAAACCAATTGCAATTCAGACATAGTCGGACTGTATACAACATAACTTTTTCTGTATGTATCGAAATTGAATTTTTTTTTTTTTAATGGATCAAGGACATCAATACCCAACACGAACATATTTTAAAAAATTTAATTTTGATAATCTTCTATTTCTCCACATGTGCAAAATAGAGAGCTTGATTTTCGGTGAAAAACCTATGTTTAATAATACTAAAAAAACACATACATAATAAAACCAAAATATATTAAAATTATATTCGTTGGATAGCTTGTTCTGAGGACTACTTGATTCTAGGTGGGTTTGTGAATATTCATCCATTTTCATCCTCAATCTGAGCTTCGAAGTGCCAAAATTTAGGTTTTTTTTGTGTCTCAGATGGGGGATGAGGGATAAGGGGGGTTCGGGCGAACCTCTACTTGAACACTAGTTTGAGCGAAACCCTTCAAAGAGGTTCGGTCAAACCCCTTTCCTATGCATTTTTTTTTGGTAGCCAAGATTCAAGGTTCGAGCGAACCCCTTATTTGTTCGGTCAAACCAGTAGGTTCATACGAACCCCTAAAATCATTTTTTTTGCCCTGGGGTCGGTTTTTGTGAGTTTTCCTTCCTCACCTGAATTGTAAACCACTATCATGGCTTCACCCAATGATAATAGAGAAAATAACATATGATACCATTAATGAGCCAATATGGCTCCACAACTACTAGATCAAATTTGAATGTGCCCAAAATTTATTGTTTATTGTAAAACACGTGGATTCAAAGAAGAAAATAGTGTAATGATCATGCCCTAATTTACTTTGATGGTTGAAGAGTGTAGGGATTGAGAATTCATGCCATTTCCCATGCCTCTTTCAAGTGGAATTTTTGGGCACTCTTCCACCTTATATACGTGAATATTGTAGCCATTAATGACCAACATGATGGTAAGTCACAAGAAGATCAAATTTTCATGTGTGTAAGTGCATCTTCAAGGCTTGAGAGGACAATTTTAGTGCATGGCATTGAAGATTATGATGTCACAAGTATGTGTATTCAATGCAAATAAAATGTGGGAACATCTTCTCTTTCAAGGCCATGTTCTCGAGTGGCATAACTATATATGAGTTTGCATCTTCCATGTAAAGGGTTGGTGTTTGTTCATATTTTTGAGCAAGCTCATTCAGGTTATGTGTAGTGCCTACCTATTCCTAGCATATGATGTTAGTGTGAGAATTGTATTTTATATATGTTAAAATGCTAGATGATCATATTTTGGCATTATTGCTCTCCGTCTTGATTCATGCTTCCTCTATAGTTATTTTATCATTGTTCTTGATTTAAATGGCATGAAAGTGTGTGTTTGTGTTATATTGCTAAAGTCCCTTAAAAGGAAATGGGTGTATTTCATTTTGGAGGTTTTCTTGGGATGTGTGCAAGATGTGGGCTTACCCAAATGATTATTATTATGTTTTTGTTCATGAATTATGCATTGGTATAGATATAATTAAAAGATATCATTAAATTTATCATTTAAATGCAATGAAATTATGGATATGATGTGGTACATCGTGGGGTATGTATGTGATGTTTCAGCTATTTATACGTATGGAGTAGGCATGCTTGATGTATGCGTTGAGTGGTTACAGGTACTAGGTATTTTTCAACCTAGCTCCAAAAGTATCAGTATACCTCAACAATGGTTATAAGATGTCACATTGACCATTTATTGTTTTTCCTTACCTATCATACTTGATCCAAGTGAGAGACCCTTGTTATTTTACCCATGTTGGCCCGAATACCGCCATTGGTGATTCTAGATACCGTAACCCTTCTTGTGGGTGTCTTGTGAATCTGTGGTTGATGTATATTAAATTTTCCATTTTTGCAATTTAATTTAATTAAATGCTTATATTATTTAATAGTGAGATTATAAGATAAATGTAATGGGGAAATGAATTTAATTGATTTTTAGGACTTGGGGGTTTTTTGTGGGAATTTCAAATGGATAAATGGAAAAAGGAGTTATATTAATTTAATTGGATTTAAATCCCAATTTTTGCAAAGTAATCTGAAATATGTCTTATATACAATTAAAATATATTTAAATGTGGAATAGTGAATTAGGCTCAATGTTAAATGTCTTATTTTGGATTTGGGAAAATCAAGGACTTAAAATGTTTAATTAGAAAAGAAAATATATTATTTTATTGGAAAAGAAAAGGGGTTAAAAAGAAAAAGGCATTTCATTTTCATTTTTATGTGTTATTTTTGGAGAATTTTGGAGAGGAAAAACCCTCTTTCCTCCAAAATATGGTTTTTCTGATTGGGTGATAAATCAAAGGCCAAATGGAGTGGGATTTGTTGAATCAAGATAGGAATTGGTAGGAGTTCATGCTCGTGCATGGATTCGTGCATCTACAAGGTGTGTTTTAAGTTCGCCTCATTTCAAATTTTGCTAAAATGAGAGGTAAGTTTTCCATATATTTTCAAATGCTTTTTTTTTTCATTTCAAAAGGTTGCAAATGGATTGGTGAGGTGTTACAACCTCCCAATGCCTTTCATTATGTAGAATTTAATTATGGATTAAATTATATATGCAAATTTTGATAATTTTCCAAAAAACGTTATTATGCCCAATTTTTCAACAAATGTGTAAATTGTGTTTTATGGCTTGAAAGAGTTGTTAGGAACTTTTTTAACAAAGGGCATTCTTAGAATTTATATTTTTAAAATTTAAATTTTTGATGAATTTCCATGGTGGAAATGGGAAAATTTCTAATTTTTGCATTGTTAAAATATTGAATTTTTTGAAAGTTTTCTATGAAAATAATTGAATTTGAATGTTTTGAAATGATGGAACCTCATAAAATTTGATGTTATGCATTGTGTAAAAATGTCATTAAAATTGAAGAAAATTGCAATTTACATTGATTTTTGTGCCACTCCTTGGAGGGTGTGATGAATATTTTGGAGCGTTTTGATGAAGCTGTACTTCATGGGTTGTGATACTATGCATTATGGAAAAATGTTAATTGAATTTGAATAAATTAGAAATTATGCATTAGGTTGTGTGCCTAAACTTGAGTTTGACATATGTGTTGACTCTAGGACTTGGTCCTTTTTGCTATGTGTTTTTGGATGGTTTCCTTCATTGATGGATGTTCCCCAATTTGAGTGTTTATGTGTTTCATAATTTTCATGCCAATGGATTTGTGATTTGGATCATCGTTTGATGCTTGAATGTCTTATCTACCCTTGTGTGATATGCTTGATAAATGTTCTTTGTGATTGGTGTGAGTGTATACCCTTTTCCAATGTGTCCTATGTGAGTGTGTTTGGGCCTTGTGGCATCTCCTAGAACAATGGGAGTGAACCTTGTTGGTTTCATGCGATAGGGGGCGTGGAAACAACCATTGAAGTTCAGAGGTTTGAGGAGTGAGTTTGACAATGGTATCCACTTCTCCATCATTCATTTGTTGTTATTTGTTTAATTGAATGTAATTTAATTTTTAAAGGGCATTTGAGTCCTTTCATATGTGAAAGGAAGCCAGGTGAGCGGAAACAACTTCCTACACTAATCTAAGTAGGGGAGAGTTACAAAATTTCATTTTAACATCTTTAAAATTTACAACAAGAGACACACATAAAGAATAAATGAATAGAACACCAAGTACACATAAACTAACATACACCAGATATACATGGGGAAAACCCTTTCAAGTAAAAAAACCCACCCTTCAAAAGCACAGTACTTCTATATTACTTCAAAAAGAGTTACAATACAACCCAAGTAAAAAGCTTCTTCATAAGTGCTTTGTCACAAACACCTATTCTGGAGTTAATCTGGTAGCACTTTGTTACCTGCAAACAAACTATGCATTCTACAATGCAAGGCACTCATTTTATAGAGAGATACAAGCTTCAAGAAGCATCTAGAAGGGGAGGGGCATCCAAATCCACATGGCACAATATCCCATGCCATAAACATGCATTTGGACACATGTACAACATTCCCTTACACCCCTTATAGTGGTCAAACATGTAAATATTCGTTCCTCAAGCTTGGGCGCGTAGAATATGCTAAAAATAGCTTATGACAAATGCCTTACACATCTTATAGCTGTCATAGAATATGTCATAGTTGACAACACTTACAACTGTAAGAGAATATTTCAGAACTAACTAAAAATAATCGATTCTCTTACATCTTGTCATAACCCAACTTGGGCACCAACTTTCTCCCATGCATTCAAAGATGTGTTATGACACGTCATAGAATCTATCATATGTCATAGATTCCAAAGTGGGATGCCTATGTCGACTTGGGATGATTATGTGTCCTCCAGTCACTTCCAATGGGGATGCCACCCAACTGGTGGGTCTAAGTTTTTGACATGACACAGTAGGAAATTAAATAATACAAATAAATACATTAATACATCAAATTAAATCAATATTAGGACTCTAAGGTTGAGACACCTTAATCCCAACATTCTCCCACTTGTTGAAGACCTGCCGAGAGTCATACAAAATCATCTGCTCAGGGCCCCAAGGCCCATGGAATTAGAACACCATCTGAATTTCTCTATGCTCACTGGTTTTGTCAGTGTATTTGCAACATTCACTAAAGTGTCAACCTTCTCCAAGTTCACCTTTCCATCCTAGACCATATGATGAACAAAATGATACTATACATCGATGTGCTTTGTTTTGGCATGAAAGGTAGGATTCTTTGCTAGACAAATCACACTTTAACTATCACAACAAACAATAATCTGCCTTGCATCTAAAC
Source organism: Sequoiadendron giganteum (assembly GCA_007115665.2). Classification (NCBI taxonomy): domain Eukaryota; kingdom Viridiplantae; phylum Streptophyta; class Pinopsida; order Cupressales; family Cupressaceae; genus Sequoiadendron; species Sequoiadendron giganteum. The sequence continues at coordinate 179,564,618 of CM021106.1, read as the reverse complement.
CAATATCAGAACATGGTATCTTAAGCCAAATGGATTCCTTACAAGCATGAGTGGCTGCCATATGCTCTTCCTTTGTTGTGAACAATGTGGCCACAACCTTTTGCTTACTCATCCAACTGATAACACCACGAAACATCATAAACACATAACCACTGATGGATCTTCCGTTGTCAATGTCACCTACCCAATCTGAATCCACATATCCATGAATTCTCATAGAATGCTAAGGTCCATTAAGATAACCATGAAAAAACAAGGCATACTCAAAAGTACCCCGTAAATATTTAAACACTCTCTTAACTGCATCCCAATGCACCCATCCAAGATTAGCCATAAAATGACTAAGGACTCCCACTGCTTGGGCAATGTCTGGTCTCATACACACCATCACATACATCAGACTACTAACTACACTCACATATGGTACTTTGGTCATGTCCTCCATCTCAGTAGGATATTTTGGACAATCATTCACATAAAGCTTCATCCCCTGCATCATAGGAGCAACTAATTGTCTGCAATCTACCATGTTGAATCTCTCCAACACCGAGTTCACATACTTGCTCTGGCTTAACCAAAGCTTTATGTTAGCTTTGTCTCTTGTGATTTCTATTCCCAAGATGTACCTACTTACACCTAGGTCTTTCATCTCAAATTGTGCTAACAACTGAAACTTCAAATCTGAAATCATACTTTTACCATTCCCAATAAACAACATATCATCTATGTATAGGAAAATAATGAGAATGCGACCATTATCAGATTTAAAATATACACAATGGTCATATTTAGATCTTTGAAATACAATGACAACACATAGGTATCAAACTTCTGATACCACATTCTAGGAGATTGTTTCAAACCATAAAAAGACTTCATCAGTTTGCAAACCAAATTTTCTTTACCTTTTTCAACGAAATGCTCTGGCTGTGACATGTAAATCTCTTCCTCCAAATCACCATGAAGGAATGTTGTCTTCACTTCCATATGTTCCGCTTCTAATTCATATGTTGTTGCAAGTGACAACAAAATATAGATAGTTTCGCTATAGGAGAGAATATCTCCCCATAATCAATTCCCTCCACCTGAGAAAACTCCTTAGCAACCAACCGTGCCTTAATAATTTTCAACACTGCCATTAGGAACACACTTTTTCTTGAAAATCCATTTACAACCAATAGGTTTATGTTCAGTAGGAAAAGGTACCAGATCCCAAGTCTTATTTTTCTTTGAAGAAAACATCTCTTCATCTATGGCTTGCATCTAGGAATCTAAGTCTCTCATACCCAATGCCTCTCTAAGTGTCCTAGGCTCATTAGTGTTAGTAATCAAGGAAAAAATATAACTGGAATCCAATAATGAATAACCAAACCTTTTCGGTTGCCACCTAACTCATGTAGACCTCAATGTTTGAGGTTGAGGTACTTCTTCTTGAAAAATTTCAGAGCTGCTTGAGCTCTCCTCATCGTCAGATCCAACAGGAGTGTGCAAATTTTCTTTCTTTGGAGTAGGTGGAATCTAAACTACCTCATTATTCTGTTTCTCCTCTTTCTTTGGTTGCAGCTCAACAGTGGAAGGTTTCATCACTCTGAAAATCACACTTCTACTATAGAGGACTTTTTGAGCTTCTAGATCCCAAAGCTTGTGCCCTTTCACACTAACACCATAGTTGATAAAGATACACTTAATAGCCTTGTTCTCCAACTTTGACCTCTTCTCAATCAGAACATGAGCATAAGCTTCACAACCAAATACTCTGAGATGTCTTGTTATGCATTGCATAACCACCCCATCTTTTACCTTGGTCAAAATGGGTCCCCCTTTTATGTTTTTTGTCCTTGGTTTCTTTTCAACAGAGTTTGGAGTTATTCTTTCTTCCAACACTTTGTTTGTTTTTTTTTTTTTGTTCTATCGGAACCGAACCGAACAGAATCAAGCTTGAAACTTGTTTTGAGAATTCCATTCCGATCCCGGTCCCATTTTTATTTTTCATTAAGTCTTTTACGTTTTCCTTTTCCAAAGCCGGGGCCAAAGTGGATATTAAGTCCAAGATTTATATTTAGTTTTGAACTTGTTTCCATTCCGTCTCCACCTCCACCTTTTTGTTTGTTCATTTGGGCTTAAGATCGGTGATGGGTTTTGCTTGTTTCAGTCTTGGTTTTTTTCTTTTGGTACTTTCTTTCCTCTTTCTTCTTTGTTGGTGAAATCGAAACCGGAACTAGAACCAAACTCGAAATTTGGACAAAGTTTTTGAATCAACTTCTATTCCTGTTCTGATCCCGCCATTTTGTTTTGTTGTTTGACTTTACTTTAGTCGCATGACAGTAATGTGCCAGTTCCCTCTCTGGTTCCGACTCCGATCTGTCGCATTTATGGCATTAATTACAAGTTCCATACGCGTATGAAGCTGCATTTTTAACCTTAATTAAGGATTAACTAGATGTTATCATCACTGTTTAAATATTAAGGACGAATCAGAGTTGCAGTGGACATTTGAGCATGTGAGTCTATCAAAGGTGAGGATTTTGCACGCAGATTCTCATCAGGGGACGACGTGTTGTTGTGTTTCGAGGTAGGGTTTTTGTTCTTCATTTCCTTTTCATCATGTTCTATTTGGTCGCTTGTTTTTTGTGGGTTTGTGGCTCTTGGTTTTCTTTTGAACCCCTATTGTTTGTTTTGCACGTCTTCTCTTTTATGCTATTTCATTTTTCTTGTTTTTGTTTTGTCTTTTATTCTTTTCATCTTTAGTGTTTTCTCCGTTTGTTTTTTTTTACCACAGTCGTTTTCACGTTTTAGTTGTGACTGTACCGTGATGCCCTAGGTTTTTAAAGGTATGGATCGTCTATTACATTGGTTTTTACAGTTCTTGGATTTACAGTTTTGCTTACTGGTTCTTTTACGTATCGGTTTGATTAATTTTGAATGGGGTTAAGTTTGTGCCCTAATTAATTTGATTCGGTGGGTTTATAAGCTAGGGTTTTCACACAACTCTGTTTAAATTAGGAAATGATGCCCTAGTTACTGTATTTTCCTCTTGGTCATATGGGGATGGTTTCGGGCTATCATTTTTAAGCCCTTGTGTTTTTTGGGGTTACCTCATGTTCAGGCTATGACGTCATTCATTAGTCTATTGAAATTCCTAAAATGATGTCATGGTTGTTTAAATCGGGGTCAGAGCCGAGATTGATTTCTTTTGCGGAATATGGTTTGTAATGCATAGTCGGCTCCGTCTCTAGTCCCACTTCCGATGAGTGATATTTTATCAAAGGTTTGTTCAACATAGTTGGAACTAGGGGAGGACTGGGATATAAGTTTGAAATATTTCTATTTTACCAAATCAGTGTTCATTCCGATCCCGGTTCTGGTTGCCATGTCGACTCTGACTCCGATCCCGGTTCTGGTTGCCATGTCGACTCCGACTCCGATCTCGCCATATGGTTGATTGCAAACTCAATGCCTATTCTGATCCTGACCCTGACAATATTTTTAAAGGAGAATTTTTAGGATGTCTTCTGCCTGGTTCCGCCTCTGGTATGAATGGAAGGGTAAGATCTCTAATCATGTTTTTATTATACTTCTTATAGATCTAATCTGGGGTTTTTATTGCAGGAAACTAAAAGATGTCAGGAGCATTGGGAGAGGCTTCTCAAAGGAGGTAGCCTGCAGGAACTTCAAAGGCAACAACTAAGCCTAAAAAGGTTAAACCTAAAAAACTCCCTTATACCTTGAGGTATAATCATCGGGGTCCTATTATCACTACTAGCAAGGTGGAGTCTGATTGGGTCGATATAACTGATACAAATCTGGGTCCATTCAATTATGAGGAATTGTAATCTGAGACATTTACTGAGGAGGTGACAGGGAGAACTCAAAGGATAGTTCAGTCTGGCTTGGATCATGTTATTGTTTTTCCTTTATCAATCCAATGTCCTGAACTGATAATGACAGTAGCTGGAGCTTATAATCTGGCTACTAGACAATGTGTGGATTCACAAGGCAACGTTATCATAGATTTGACTCCCCAAATGTTTCAATTTATGTTCAGTGTTCCTAATCCAAATAATCTTGGACAACTCAATGAGCCAGAGGCTTTAGAGATATATAACAATCATAAGGAGACCAACAAGGCTCATTTAAATAAGAAATGGTTAAGAACTGAAAAGAAGTCTCTAACAAATCTTTCAGATCAACCATAAAAGGTAGAGTTCTACAAAGAAGTTGGGGATATTATAATGATGTTATCCAGAGTCTTCAGAAAGAGAAATGCTTTTCATTTTAAGGAATGGATGTTTCCATTCATTCAAACAATCTTGGATGGAAAGCAACAGTTTGATTGGCCTATGATTATGTTGGAAAGCATACATAATCAGATGATGAGAGTGAGGGAAACTAAGAGTTTCTTTATGACCTCTTATCTCATTTATGCAGCAGCGAGGAGAGGCATCTTTCCAAGGTTAAACAGAGTGGGAGTGTTAGGAGAAGCTGATGGGAAAAAGAAAGTATGGAACCATTATGACCAACTGTCCTTGTAGATCTCTGAATTACATTATAGAAGAGTTAATAATGCATTTTTATATGTAATTATTAACCAACTTGATGGAGATGCGGGATATAGACTGAGCCAGGAGGCTATGGTGTTCATTACAGAGTGGGGTTATTGGTTTATTCAATATCCCAAATTCACTTATTTCAAGTTGGCTGGGTTTGAGGGTCATCCTCACTTGCTTCCTAGGTGTTGCAGCAATAGAATTGTCTTAATGGAGTTTTTTTACCAAGCTTTGGGGGTCAATGCAAAGTTTTGAATAAAGCATAAAACAGGTTGTCACAAGTTCCCCATGCAATTGGGTGAATACAACTTCCCACACCTTATGGGAGCTAAGGTTGTTTGTAATGAGTTAATGCATTTGAAATTGGGCCTATTTACTGCTAGGAAGCATTTTGATCTGAAGAAAAAGATGAATGCCTTGCTTGCTCCAGTCTTTGATAAACATTTTAGCCTACTAGAGGACTTTTGGAGTGATCTTCAGGATGAATATGATTTGAGGAAGAGGAACTCTGAAAGATTGCCTATTCCACTCGTGGTGGAATATGGAGTTAAGGTAGACATTCCTGATACACTATCAGATGATGGGGTAGTGTTGGATCCTTCATATGAGGCATTAAATGTAGGTACTAAGAGTTTGGATCTTGTGGATTGGGATGCAAAGGAGATAGTTGATATCAAACAAATAGCAAGACCCATATTGGATAGGAGTATCCAATGGGTTGTACTAAGAACCAAGGAGCCTGGGGGTCAAACCTCCAAGAAAAGAAAAGGTGCAAATACCACACAAGGGTACAAGAGGACGAAGAGGAAGATGCCTCCAAAGGAGCCCTTTGAATTCTTCCCTTCGAACATAGAAGAATTTGAACTTGAAGCTCTGACTCAAGAATTTACCAAAACACATGAAGAGGAGATCCCAATAGGACTTGTGGCTTCAACATTAGTTGTGGGTGAGTTACCATCTCAACTCCCTTCTACAGAGCAACAAAGTGGAGAAATGCCTAAGGGGACTCTCCATGATGAAGTTGAGACTTTAAAAGAAAAGGAAGTGGAGATGGAAATTCATGACATTGAAACAAACTCTGATGATACTTTATCAGATAAGGAGACACAAGAGGAGATGCCTCTGGAGGAAACTGAGCATGTGTTGACAGAAGAGGATCAGTGGGAATTATTTGAAGAGGCTAAGAAAGCCTCAGATGCAAAGGCACATGCTGAAGTTGTGGCAAAGAAAAAATAAATAGATGCAAAGGCACAAGCTGATGTAGTACTCCAATGATAGCAGTTGGAGGCCAAGCAGAGAGCTGATGAAGTGATCAAGCAGCACCAGCAAAAGGAGCATGAGCTCAGAATAAAAGAGGAAAATGATAGATTGGAAATGGTGCAAAATATACATGAGCTGGAAGAAGAAAAGGCCAAGCAAAGAAGAGAAAGAGAGGCCCTTGAGGCCAAGTTTAAAATGATTGAAGAGGCCTATAAGAAAAGAGAAGAAGAAGAACGCCTGCAAAAGAGTAAGGATGTTGAGGAGCTGGTTAAGAAAAAACAAAAGGAGAAGGAAGAATGGGATAAACTCAAAAACTTGGAAAGTGAAAGAGACAAACTGCTTAAAGAGAAGAAGTTGGAAGAAGAGCAATTGAAAAAGGAGCAAGAAGATAAAAGGTTACAATAGAAAAAAGATAGGGAAGAGGCTGAGAAGCTTGCAAAAGAGAATACAGAGAAAGAACAACAAAATGTATAGGAGGTTGATTCTCAACCTAAGGTTAATTTATTACCACCACTATCTTCTACAACTGCTACCTCTTCTTCTACAGTAAGGGCTACCACTCCTAGTGCTCCTACTTGGTTGAAGCTTAATCTTGAAAAGAAACAAATAGCTCCCCCACAACCTCTTAATTGGGAAGATATGATGAAAGAAATAGAAAAGGAGAGACCCAAGAAGAAGGCTAGAATTCTTCATTCCACAAGACTAACTGGATATTATTGCAGAATGTGCAGTTCCAGTAGTGGATAAGGATATGGGAAACATGCAGGTCACGTCTCCAGGTCACTGATTACCAATTGGGCACTGTCAACTTAGGAAGGCCTACAAGAAATCAATAGATAAACCTGATTGATGTTGTAGCTTCATCCACCAAGTCCAAGATGATGAAGGACAAACAAAGAAAGGATGAGCTCAAAGCTTAGTTGGATCAGGTGCACACCTTTTTAAAGGATGTTTCCACTCCTAAGTCACAACAGGTTGTTGCCTTAGAAACACCAGTTTTTCTCAGCAAAAGAGAGGTCAATGATCTGGTGCAGATGAAGAATAAGTCAGGGATGATGGACAAATAAACTTAACCAGGAGGTGGGTGAGGTATTAGTAAGCAGTTTTGAGATCCATAAGACAACATTGGAATTAATAGAAGAAATGAGTCACTATACTGAAACTTTGGAAAAGCAGGAGGAAGAATATAGGGGATATGTCCAGAAAATAAAGGATACAAATAAATTGTCAAAGTCAACTCTTCTTGAGCAGTCAATCCTTGAGGAAGACAATGCAGATTTCCTGGAAAAAGCCTCTAACATAATTTGGTTTAGATCTGATTTTATATACAAGCATAGGAATGAAATCCAAGGTGCTAGTAAGGATTTGAATGAGCAACTTGATGAACTAGAAGTTGTTGTAGCCATTCTAGTTAAGGTAGATATACCGGTTAAGGAGGGCATGCCTCTGCAACAATCAAAAGAGAAATGGGACAATAGGTTCCAAGATGTTATGCAGAAAGAGGATGATGGAGAGGATCTATTGTTAGATAGATTGATGGATGTTAAGGAAGAAATGAAGGCTGCGAGAAAGGAGTTGACTAAACTAAAGGACATGAAGGGGTTTTCCTCTGTAGAATTAAAGAGAATCAAATTTGACGACAGTTGGATTGATGGACCGAATGTAGATATTCTTCAACAAGTCTTCTCCCGTTATGATGAATACCTTCTGGAGCAGGTCACGCAGGAATGAGTTGGCAGTCTATTTTTGGCACATGACTTCCCCCCCCCTTCTTTCTCTCCTATTTCATAGCGCAATCAACGTTGGAACTGGAGATCAACCAGTCTAATTTTTTGAGGAGGTTCCAATTCCTTGATTTGTGGATCTCAATTTTGATTGAGAGGAATTTATGCTTATCATGCCTATATGTATTTTTGAGCTCCATTTTGTAAAGGTCAGCTGATGAGAGTAGAATTAGCCACGTGATAGTAGCAGATAGGAATTTCATAGATTTTTAAAAAGATACTTTGTTTTTAAGTTTAGCTAAATTGAGATACACTTTTATACAATGTTATGTTGAAATTGAGTTTACTGGATGAGGTTAATGAATCATAATCTGTATGTATGCCAGTGAGTTTGTTGAAGCATAAATGTTTCTTATTTGATGAGAATCAATAGAAGGAACCAGATTTCAAATATTATTTCATTAAATTATCTATGGATGGAATTGTTACATGTCTGTTGATCTATGTTATTAGCAACGAATGAAGAGTTTTATTCTTTTTATATCTTAAAAGTATTGTGATGAGTGATTGTGATGGTTAAACTAAGCACTATAAATGCATGAAATAGTATGGATTGTTCTATAAATTGCATCATGTTATGGTTTTCTTGATCTATTAAAAGAGAATTCATTGTTGGAAACATATGTCTGGATGTTAGAGAATTTTGTTCATGTTTTACTGATTTATGCCTTGACCTATCAATTTTTCTGTTTATTTAAACCCCCTTTCATTAAGTATAGATTGATGAATCTGTTGCTTCTTGCATTCCTTATCACCAGTAAATCCCCCTTGAATATTACAGTTGTATGGACCAATTGAGTGACATCAGACAGTTGAGAACCAACTACCAGGACCTTGGGAGTTAAGCTACTATATGTTGTCTTTCTTTTTCAAGAGAAATAGAGTAGAAATATTCGGTTTAATGTTGTTTGTGTCATTTTCAACATCAACATGTCTCATCGAAGGCTTTTTACCAGACCATGCCTCCATGGGTGTATTTCCAACAAGTGCCGATGTAGGAGATCTATTGATCAAATAACATGCAGTGGTTACCCCTTCAGCCCAAAACATCTACTCAAGGCTAGCACCACTCAACATACTCCTAGCCCTCTCCATCAACTTTATGTTCATCCTCTCTGGTACTCCATTTTGTTGTGGAGTATAGGGAGTTGTCTTATGTCTCTCAATCTCATGCTCTTTACAAAACTTTTCAAATTGTACAAAAAAAACTCACCACCATTATCAATCCTCAAACACTTAATCTTTCTACTAGTCTAATTTTCTACTAAGGCCTTAAACTTCTTAAACCGACTAAAGACTTCATGTTTACTTATGAGAAAGTCAAAAAATGTCCTTCTATTGTAATCATCTATAAAAGAAACAAAATATATAGATTTTGATAACGAATGAACATTCATAAGACCAAAAATATCTTAATGAACATAGTCCAAAACCCCAGAAGACTTGTGAGAACTAGAGTAAAAAGAAACACGGTGATGTTTTCCATATACATAATGTTCACAAAAGTCAAAATCAAGATTACAATCATCAAGGCCTTCAACAAGTCTCTTATTTTTCAGGGTTATAAGACCCTTCTCACCAATGTGACCAAGTTGTTGGTGCCATAACATTGTCTTCTTTGCAGGAAGCTTCATTTCCATGGAATGAGCACCCTTAGGTACCCAAAATGCATGACCATCAGATGGAGCTGCAACATGCTTCTTCCCTACATGATCTAATGGTGAGAATGAAGAATCCAAAGATCTATTCTTCGGTACATCAGAAGAACTATTACATTATACATTGCATGCATCAAGCTGAAACAAAGTGCCAATACAAACACCCTTATCCAACACCATAGCCCCTCTAGTCATCTTGCATCCTCCACTAGAGAAAACAACTTGCACTCTTGAATCATTCAATTTACTTACACAAAGTATGTTTCATGCCAAACTTGGGATATGCAAAACACCATCAACCCACTTTACTCTTCCATCAGAAAATCTAATTTTAACTCTTGCACGACCAACAACCTTCAGATGAGAATCATCGCCCAAGTACACCTGTCCGCCATTGTACTCCTCATACTTCGAGAACCAGTCTCTATGAGAAGTCATGTGAAAGGATGCACCCGAATCTATCAACCACACATCATCTGATGCATGAGCTGCCAAGGCTGCAATAAATTCTTCTCCATCATCTTGAGATGATTTCTCAAATTCAGAATAAGAGAAAGACTTGTTTTTCTTCTTCTCCTCCTTCTTGCAATATTTTTGAATGTGACCAACTTCACCATAGTTCCAACATTTTTCCTTGGACTTCTTACCAAGAGACTTAGATCTCCCTAGAGACTTTGATTTAGATTTCTTATCTTTCTTTTTGCCTTTCTCCTTTGGTCTGCCACGAATTGTGAGGGCCTCCTTGGCCATCTCAGAGGACTTCCCTCGCATCTCTTCAGATATTAATGAGGCAACAACCTCATCCATCTTGAAGGTGGAAGTAGTGCTTCCAATAGCCATTACTAAGTGATCCCAAGAGTCCAACAATGAACACAAAATGAGCATGCAATGGTCTTGTTCATCAATCTTGTCTCCAATGGAACCCAGTTGTGCAACCATCATGTTAAATGCATTTCGATGATCTGATATGGACCCTCCATCTTCCAGTTTTAGAGAATACATCTTTCTCAGGAAAATCTTGTTTACCAAGGATTTAGCCTGATAGACATCACCAAGCTTCTTCCACATAGAAGCAAAAGTTTTCTCTTCATGGAAATTCAAGAGGAAGAAATCAGCCAAAAAAAGTCTAATAAGACCCTTGGCTTTCCTATCTATGAGATCTCGATCTTCTTGTTTCATGCATGGCAGTTTGGTTCCAAAAATAGCAGCCCATAGATCGCAGTCTATGAGCATGTCTTCCATTTTGAGCTTCTAAAGTTCAAAATTATCACTGTTAAATTTCTCCATCTCAATCCTTCCAAATGTGCCTGCCATCTCTTTCTTGCAACAAGGTAACGAAACACACACTTCTACAAAACTCCCACTGAAACAAAGATCAGCTCAAAAAACCCTTCTATTTCAACAAAGGAACCAAGGCTGGCCAGGCTCTAATACCAACTGAAAGGAAGTCGGGTGAGTGGAAACAACTTTCTACACTAATCTAAGTAGGGGAGAGTTACAAAATTTAATTTTAACATCTTTAAAAGTTACAACAAGATATGCACATAGAGAATAAATGAATAGAATGATAAGTATACATAAACTGACATACACCAGCTATACGTGGGGAAAAACCTTTTAGGTAAAAAACCCCACCCTCCAAAAGCATAGTACTTCTACATCACTTCAAAAAGAGTCACAATACAACCCAAGTACAAAGCTTCTTCACAAGTGCTTCATCACAAACACCTATTATGGAGTTAACTCAACAACATTTCGTTACCTGCAAACAAACTATGCATTCTACAATGCAAGGCACTCATTTTACAGAGAGATACAGGCTTCAAGAAGCATCTAGAATGAGAGGAGCGTCCAAATACACATGACACAATATTCCCTTACACCCCTTACAATGGTCAAACATGCAAATATTCCTTCCTCAAGCTTGGGCACCTAAAATATGCTAAAAATAACTTATGATAGATACCTTACACTTCTTATAGCTGTGATAGAATCCATTATAGCTGACAACACTTATAGTTGTAAGATAACTTGTCATAACTAACTAAAAATAGTCGATTCTCTTACATCCTGTCATAACCCAACTTGGGCTCTTTCTCCCATGCATTCAAAGATGCTTTATGACACATCATAGAATCTGTCATATGTCATAGATTCCAAAGTTGGACGCCTATGTCCACTTGGGATGATTATGTGTCATCCAGTCACTTCCAATGGGGATGCCACCCAGTCGGTGGGTCCCAATTTGTGGCATGACACCATAGCGAATTAAATAATACAAATAAATACATTAATACATCAAATTAAAACAATATTAGGACTCTAAGGTTGAGACACCTTAGTCCCAACAATATGTAAAATTGTAATTTATTGCAATGTAATTTGTAAAGTGGACCTCTGTCATGAGATGACTTGTATCTCACTTTTGAAAGTTAGTGTTTAGCCTAGTTATGTGCCTCGACATTGGTGTCGAGTGTTGGTATGTGGCGACTGATCAGTGTATACTGTACACTCTTCATGTATCCTCGTCGGGGTCCGGGGGCGGTAGCCCCTGAGAAAATTTTTTGTCCTGCTTTTTCGCGAAATTACCGAAAAAGGGAAAAATCATAAAAAGGGAAAAAACCCCAATTTTGTATAACCCTAATTTATAAAGGGTTTGGGATAGAGTTACAGTATGATAAGAAACAGGTGATTATTCGTGATATTGTAATAGGGTTTTGCACTGGTTAATAATATCATTGGATGGCTACGGTTTGGTGGATGTAGCCCAGATTGGGTGAACCACGTTAAATTCTCTGTGTTATTTTTCTATGTGTTTTATTTCTGGTTTATTTGATAAAATCTACATTTAGCTTTTAGATATCTGCCTTTGAAAACCTAACATCAGGCATGATCGTAAATGCATATGAATGTAACTATGCCATGGAGGATTAAAATGAACTTATAAACATTTCATTTTGTGTTTAAAATGAATTTCTTAGTTAAATTTCATAGTTGGGCGGCTTGGTACTATACCTAGGTGACCTTGTTGCAACCAAGTTAAACCAATTTTCCAAAAACTTGTCTAACTATGTTGGGGAAGCCTGGGGCATCCTACACGACCTAGTGGCAATTGGGGTGGCTTGGTAGCTACTGGGGTGACCTAGTCCCCATACATTTTCCATAATGTAAAACCTCTTAACCAAGGTTAGTTAAGGGTTTTCTATGCCTTATCTCCTTGTCAAATAATTTTTATGCCCTTTCATTTTCCCACGTGGCAATCATTTTCATTGATTGGGTCTTCAAAAATCACCAAGTTTTATCTCTTTTAAGTCTTGTTAGTTCCTCTTAGTTTTGGTACCTCGGATGGGTAAATCGTGGAAATGAAATTTGTTCATCATGGTCCTATGGGTCTAATGATGCTTGGAACTTGTTCTTAAGTGTTTTCATTTAGGAATTGTGGGTTCTCTTATATTGTTTTGTGTGCACTCTTTTGAAGTTGGTTATTTAGCAAACCTAGGGTTAGGGAGATCGTGCACCTTGTCTTGTGAAGTCTTGAAAAGGTTGTAAACATTCTTGGTTGGTTTTGTTAGTGTCCTCGACAGTCCTCATAGGTCTTGAGGGTTGGGTTGTTGTATCTTTCCATTTGTGTGATGTCAAATGTGACAAAAAATCTTGGGAAGCGTGTTGTTTGTCTGGAAGTTAACTATGGTCATTCCAATTTTTGGAGAGTTTGTATCTCTTGGTTGACATCCTTTGGTGAAGGCTTGTCCTTGTGTTGGGTTGTTAAGTTAGTCTATATGTGGATTGGAGGTTTGATGATTCCGTCATCCTATTCTAGAGTTGTGTTGCGAGAGAACACGACCATGCATTGTAACTGATCATCGTGTTGGAGATGTTCCTTCTCTCTCTCTTTCTCTCTCTCTCTTGTTCTTTGTGGTGGATTTATCCCATGAGTGGTTAGTCTTCCACTATTTCCACCTTGCTTATGCAATGGTGATGTCATCTTTCTATGTTGTTCTTTGTGTTGTGGTGTTCATGCGACACTTGTGTGTACCTCGTTGTGCAAGTTTGACATGTTGACGTTGTATCCTTGGTGTTGTGTTCGTTGTGTTTCAAAAAAAGTTGTTTAGTGAAGTTTTGCCTTGTGCTTTGGGTGGGGCATTACATTATGCTATTAATTTTATTTGTACCATTTATATTAATGTGAATAAGTTTTAAATCTATATGAGATCTATGGTGATTTTGTAAACTATTTTTAGATGAATATAGGACATTAATTTGATTCTATTTTTGAATTCTATCTCCATTATTTTTTTATAGTTTTAAGGAATACATAAGTTCACATTTGTTGTTCTTTGTATTTGTCTATGCTAGTTTTCATCTAAGAGGTGTAAAATTATTTTTCTTTGTGCAATAGTATGCCAAGGTAAAAAAAATCAAGACTGATATGTGAAGCCTTAATTAGTGGTGGATTATTAAGTAGAGATGTATTTTTGGGATGAAGAGAACTTGATAGTTTAAGACCTACAAGATAGATCCAAGTACATTAGACTCATCTAAAATTGAGGGTTACTTTGTTATTAGGGTTTTAGCTAGATTTGACTTTGTGTTGCAAAAGTAAGCATTGGTGAGATAGTTGAAGGCTAAACATTCACACCATTTAAAAAATAAAAAATCATTATACAACTTTAATAAAATATTTATAGTTTATTGTCCTTCCATTATGCACAATTCAGTATTCTAAATTTCTATTATAGTTGTTGTAAAGCTATGACTGGTAAAATCATTAGAGGTCTATTGTATAAAGCATGTTACTAAGTTAAAGATGTTGTAAGCAACTACCAATGAATAATATGTAGGGATTAGTGACTAGTTTTTATCTTGTATAGTTTAACTTAGTTACCTAAAAGAAGAGATCTATGATTTATATATGTATAGCAATCATCCATAATTTTTTTTTATCAAAGTTAATTACAAAGTCATCTTTGTGTGTGGATTTAATTTATTTTATATTTTTATTTTGAAAGGGTCTTTGGAGACACCCTCCCAAGCTTGGTCGAGCTTGTGTAGAAGAGGTCCATATTCCTCTTGTTCATTGGCCTTTTCCAACCCTTGGTTTGAGGATAAGTGTCTTCCTTATTTAACAAATTTTGGTCACCTTGTCTGCATCTTGGTAAGAACCTTAGGGTTATTGGTTAGTGTAGAAGAAAAAATAAATAGGAACCACATTTGGAGAGAGATGCATTTGGGAGTCACATTCTTGACTAATTGACTAGAATCATCAAATTAGGTGTGGCACTTGGATGAATATATAAAAAGAGAAGGAAGATGATTTTATTTAGCTTCCCAATTTTTCCCACTATAGTTTGAAGATGTGAGAAAGATTTTGAATTTTTTTTTGCAGGTTGGGAGCTTAAGGGTGGAGTTGGTTGAAGATCGTAAAAGTTGGTAGGCTAGGGTTTCTCGTCTAGAACTTTATAATTTGTTAGAGATCAATTTTTAATTGAAAATACTATCCAAATTTCCCCTTACATAATGATAATTTGTTAGAACATGTATTTTGATCCATTTCTAGATTATTTTTAAATTCTACTTACTAAACCAAAAATGGTTGATATGGTCAAACACTTTATTTTTTAAATTAGAGTTTGGATGTTTGGGTTTAGCATCTTTATTTGTTGGAGTGATGAATTCAAATATATAGTTTTGTCTTGGTTGTTGATTCTATTCTTGCCTATAAAGGTTAAACTCTCAACTTAATCTTGATTGCAAAATATAAATCAATCTTGGACATAGTTATAGAAGACAAAATATTGTTCATTACACATTATCAGTTGAATATATAGGGCTCTTTTTATGGCCTTTGCCTCAATTTTTTCTCATCCTCATTTAGGCATTTTGGATGGAGAAGTCCATATTTTAAAATCTCATATAATGAATTTTTTTGTTGTGAATATTTGTGAAATGGATATTGAAGATGTTTGGGGCAATTTTGATGATGAAGATCCTTCTTCTAAGTTTTATTTAATTGTTTAGATTTTATGGACTTGACCTTGTTTATATTCATTCATCTTTATTATGGACTTGGTCCCATGAGACTTTATGGATGTATTTCTCTAGCACCCTCTCTTATTGTGACGAATGTAGTATTATCCTTTATTAAATTAAATTAAACAAGAAATATTCATAAAAAAGGCATGTGTAGAATAAACCACCTTAAAAAAGTTACTCATATTTTCTTATCTTCATCTTTTACATGTAATACCATGCATTTAAACACAATATTATAATAAGCTTTTTAATGGATTGAAAGTAGTTATAATATAATAAGATTATATCTAATTTTTTTGTTAAATTATTATAAGGAGATCAACGGATTGTATTTCAATTGGTTGAGCATAATTGATGGAGGTGATTGTATGTTCTTTGATTACACCATCCACCAAAGTTCAAAACCCTCAAAGGATATAGGATGAGCTTAGGATCGTGCCCGATACGATTTTGGTAGAATGGACACTCCTCAATCCTGGACCCGTAGCCAGTATTGGATAGCAAAACAAACTCATAGAAGATACAAAATTCTCCATTAAAAAAATGAAGTTATTGTAAAGGGGAAATCTAATTCCTCAAAGTCATTTACGTATCGAATTTGATCTAATAGCATGCATTTAAACACAATATTATAATAAGCTTTTTAATGGATTGAAAGTGGTTATAATATAATCAGATTATATCTTCTTCTTTTTGTTAAATTATTATAAGGAGATCAAAGAATTGTATTTCAATTGGTTGAGCACAATTGGTGAAGGTGATTGTATGTTCTTTGGTTACACCATCACCAGAGTTAAAAACCCCCAAAGGTATGTTAAAAAGGATGAGGTTAGGATCGTGCCTGAGATGATTTTGGTAGAATGGACACTCCTCAGTCCTTGACCCATAGCCAATATTGGATAGCAAAACGAACTGATGGGAGATCCAAAATTCTCCATTAAAAAATGAAGTTATTGTAAAGTGGAAATCTAATTTCTCAAAGTCATTTACCTATCAATTTGATCTAATTATTTTTAAAAGTCTAAACATTTTGAAAAAGATGATATAATAGAACATTGTCTCCATCAATTAAATTCAACCTTTTCAATAATATAATAAATTTTTAAGCTACCAACAGATCTATTATATAAGTGAGCCCAACCTAAACATCTGTATGTAAGAACCTCAGAGCCGACCTACACATTTGTTCATATAAGAACCTCAGAAGTTTCCTTCAATTTGATTCCAGCTCAGAAACCCTGTGACATTAACTTACAGAACCTCAGAAGTTTTCTTAAATTCAACCTGCTCAACAATAGAAAACATTTTTAAAGGCCCCAACAGATCTATTATATAACATATAAGGGAGCCCAATCTAAACATCTGTTTTATAAGAACCTCAGAAGTTTCCTTCAATTTTATTCCGACTCAGAAACCCCATGACATTGATATGAAATTCTCATACCTAATTCCAAACGGATATATATTGCCCATGATTTTTCATAATTCAGATGAAGAAAATGTTAACAAGCATACTCCAAATGTGAAACTCCATCGCCAATTTGCTCAAGGTGGGCATTCAATATTCAATCCGGCTCTGTAAATAATTCCCAAATCAAAAACTATAAACTAAAAGGAAGTAGAAAAAAAAACCTAAAACAATCCTGGAAAGTACCAGAAGCATACCTCCTCTGTTCCTGCTGTCTGAATGTGATGGCAGGGCTTATTCCCAAGGGAATCGTTGCAGGTATGAACATATTCAAACCAGGAAATCTCAATCTTCTTAGAAATGAATCCCACCTTGAAATATATAAAATCTGAAGATGGAACATCCACCTGAATCCCTTTAATGGCAACCCATATAAAGAACTTCTTTACCTCAATACCATCCAAATCACTAATTTTCCCATATGTGAGCTTTCCTGTGATTGTCTTGTCATAGTACACAAGGTTATTGAACTGAACATAACAGGGCTTCTCAAGCTCAACCCTGAATTCCCCATCATCTGCAAGGGAATATGACTTGACAGAGTCAGGTAGAAGGCCAATGGGTAGCCCATATTTGGCCAGAACTTCTGTAATAGGCTGGTCTGATAGGTCTGAATCTGCCCTAGCACATGAACAAATCACCAACATCACAGCCAAAATGGTTTCCCAAGTCATTGGGACTCTTTTACTGTTCATACTTGCTCCCATCTTCTATCTGGTTGTGTGTATGTGACGGAGTTTCATTCTAAATGCTTAATTTTAAGAGTTATGTGAAGGGAAGTAAGCAAATTCCTAGGGCTAGTCGGCTTATCCAATGAAATACACATAAGCATTGACCTAGTTTAGTAATATTTAATTATATGTGGAGTCATAGATGGATATGATAAGTGTATTTGTTACAATTGTTTATTTTTATTTTTATTTTTTATTATATTGTGGATGTTTGAATTCAGGATCTTTTAGATCTTTACAACAACGATCTTGTCATTATACTCACAATTGAAAAAAAAATAGGGAGACAAATAGTATTTAGTTTTATGATTCAAGAATAAAGATTATTGATGAAGATCATAAAGATGTTGATATCTTGATTTAGAAAGTATGATCTCTTTGTTTGGTAAACACATCTGTTTTTTTTAATTTCTGTTTATTGTAAGTAAGAGATTTGCGACTCAAACTAATCCTTCATCCATGAACTTGACCTAGCAAGAGCTTGAATTTTTTTTTTTGCTCGTTTTAATGATAATATTTGCTTTATTTTTTGTTAGCTTGTAAGACATGTAGTACTGAAAAATACCTTTGTTAGGTTGTTGTAAGACTAAAGTCATGAGGGCTCTCCACCTCAATCAACCCCTTGATAGCAAACAAGATCAAAGACAAGAAACACACATTGTGAACATAGACTTGTTATCATTTTAGTGTGCCAAATCAAAGTGTTTTACTATTGATTACCCGTCCAGTGTTCTTGGATGAGAGAATACAAGAGATTGTGAAATCCTTATTTAATGATTAGAATGTATGCAATAAATGTCATTAACTACTAATGCATCACATCAAATTGTAAAAGCATGCGTTTGGGCAAATTTTGGGTGAAAAAGGAAAACGAGACCAATCAACAAAATTTAAATTTTTGAATTTCATTTAGGATCGGTCAAGTTTGCCCTCACAAGGATGATGTTGTGATTGTAGTCCCGATCTAGGATTAGAAGATAAATGAGATCATGATAGACGATGACTATCTAAAGATCAATGCAGATATAAACATGATAACCCAACAAATAAACTAAATGAATAGATCATGTACAAATAAGAAATAGATAAATATGTTTGACTTTACATAGATGGTACACCAATTATAATTCACATTTCATCAAATTCACTATCTAGATAGGAATATTATTTTATCAAACTCATTAATATTCAATTCATTTTTCTAATTTAATAAATGCGAAATAATATATACTAAAAGCTATACCAATTTAAAAGTTATGTTTTTTCCAATATCAAAACATTTTAATTATAAAGAAATTAAATTTATTTTAATTTATTTTGTGTATATATAGAGTACATCTATATATATTAAAAAAATAAAGATAATATTAAATTAATAAAACGATATAACATTTATAAAAATATTATAAACATTTTAATCGGGTTCGACTCTACTCCTGGGTTTAAGAGGTGGGACTTCTTGCGGGCGGCAGATCTCACCCATAGGGGACTAGTCTCGCCCCAGGTACCCAAGATACGGGCTGATGGGTCGTTGGGCTGGGCCGCGGGGACACCCCTGTTGTATAAAAAAAAAACATTTATAAAAATATTACATAATAATTTTGATTGGATAAATAATTTAAAAGTTAAATTTCATTACATATAAAAATTGATTAAAAATATTTTTATATTTAAATGAACACTCTTTTATAATCTTATGTGTGTATACACATACACATACATATAGACGTTGATGTACATGTAAACGTAAACGTACATATACACATAGACATAGACATACATGTAAATATACACATACACGTAAACATACACATGCACGTACACAATCAAAACTATGCACATGATTAGACTTATTACCATGCACATACCAAAGCAATTGGTTATGAAGGTTCATAGGAAGTTTCCTTTCCTGGCTGCTAGTTAGCAAAGGAATAGATTTACATTTCAAACTTTTGACCTGTTAGTTCACACTTCCCTTTCCAAATTTGGTATAACAAGGGAAAGATATATCCAATAAAATGGATGGTGCACAAAAGTCGCACTTATTGTCTCCAAGGAATTCCTTAAGCATCCACTAACCACCCAATGTGGCATTATTTGATTTGATTCCATAATTTGTCGTTTATGCATGAGGCTTTCAATTTGAACTCTATAGGCCAATAGTTATGGTTATCCTAGATAAATGCCTTAAAGTATTAAGAAAAAGTAAACAATATGCTCCACTTAAGTAGCTTATACGATTTAATTGAAACTCTATATATACACAAGGCGTTTAAAAGGGTATATAGAAAGGTATGGGGAGAAGGGCATATGGACCCCCACTATAAAAGCTATAAAGTTTTAATGTTGTATATATTGTTGGATGAGATTTGAATTGAGTATATGTTTTTTTATAGTTATAGTTGTTTATGTTGTATATGCATTTGGGTGAGATTTGAATTGGATATATGTTCTTTATTTTTTTTAAATTTATGTCGTTATATCAAAGGTTGAAAGAAAAAACATAAAGTTGTTATAAGTATGTTTATAGCTTACATGATAATGAGATGGAACACTAAATTTAAATATAATAGACATTAAAACACTTTGATATGTTCAAATTGATTAATAATTTTATGACAATATTTATGTTTTTAATGTAGACAAGTTTCTTACAAGCATATAAAAATATTTTTATTATGAAACATTTATATATCATTGCACAAATAACGTATAGACTATTTGTCTATAAGGGGTTAACTTAGTTAGTGTAGTTGTTGTCTATAAGTGTGTGTTGGCTACCCACTAGAGTTTGAATCTTGATTAAAATGTTGTGCTAGGGACTGGGGTCTCTCCATACATGATCAATGCTAATTGTATGGTCAAATTGCCACTAGTGTATGAATAGTTTGGTTAGGATTAGGGTCCCCTTACCCTGCAATCTTATATATATTATTCATATATCTCCAACACTCTTGGAAAGTGTCCTTGACACGTAGAGTAGAATTAAAATTTATTTTATAATTTAGATTCTCCTAGAATCTTGATATTAGTTGCCATATGCATTCATAAAGAGAGTGGAGCATATCAATAGTAGTTACAAAGCTCTTTTTAGCAAATTTCTCAACTTGGGCATGTGAATTGAGTAGTGAATCATCTTGAATGTTGTTGGTGGATCTCATTCGATTTTGGTGACGATCTTAGATGTTTATCATGGGATATGAGCCATTATGGAGGAGTTATGAGTCAAATATACCATCTAATATTGGTATGGAGATTATTTTTCCTATTCATGGCTCATTGCATTTACTATTCTCAAAAGTGCTTAAAGTGGGAGTTTTTATATTTTATTTTGATCTTAGCATCGATTTCACTCTCTACTTTTGCTTTGAAATTTTTAAACATATCAAAAGCTTCAAATTTATCTCTTAAAAATGTAACCCAAGCCATTCTAGTATAATCATCAATAAGCAACATGAAATACCTTTCACCTTGTTGACTACTTGTTCTTGTAGGTCTGTATAGGTCAGTGTGAATCAACTCCAATGGCATTGTAGCAAAGCACGCCTTGCTCTTGAAACTTTCCTTTGTTTACTTTCCCATTTGACATTCCTTACATACTATGTTTGTAGGCTTAGTTATCTTAGACATACCTCTCACTGCATGATTATAACTAATCTTCACCATATTGCCAAAGTTGATGTGTCCCATTCTTTTGTGCCACAACCAACATTCACTAGATTGAGCTAATAAGCAGATGCTTCCATTTTCCTCCTTTAGATGATAGAAAATTTTATTTGCCCTTGTACCTTTAATAGCTAGTCTTTTGAACCCTGCCTTCTTGATCTCACAACCATTGGCATGAAATGTAATATTGTATCCTTTATTGCACATCTAACTGACACTAAGAATATTATGCTTCAGACCTCTGACATAGAGGACATCCTTAGTCCTGTTCTTTCCATAAATTGTTATGGCACCATTTCCACAAATTTGTGTTGATGCATCACCACCAAACTTAACAACTCCACCATTACACTTCCTAAGACTGATGAACCTTCCCTTGTAATCAGTCATGTGGTTAGAGCAACCATTGTCAATCACCCAAGAATTTGCTTCTTCATTTTCATGAAAGGCATTCCACACAACCATAGATCTTTCATTATTTTTGTCAACCTATAAAGTACTAGACTTCTTACATTTTTCAATATCATCATTTTTGTCTTTCAAATCCATGAATAGGATTTCATCATTTGAATCATTATCCTCATCTTTTGAGGAACAATTGATCTCCTTAGAATAGAACCCTCTTTCGAATTTATCTCGTGTGTTACTATCATCTGATTCTTTGTGATATTTAGATACAAAATGACCAATCCTTCCATAATTGAAATACTTGAAAGGTAACTTACCTTTGTATTTGTTGGTGCCTTTCTTCAGTCTTATCACAAAGTTTTCTTCCACCTCATCAAATTCATCATTCTAATCAATTTTTTCATCTTCTATCTTTTTACTAGTTTTGAATGTTGCTTCCTTCTTTGGAACATCTTTGTCAAATTCTCTCATTTCAAAGGTTGTGAGAGCACCAAAAATTTCATCTACTTAATACTGATCCAAGTCTTTAGATTATTCAATAACAAACACCTTATGACTATAATATTTAGGGAGAGATCTCAAAACCTTCTTCGCAATCTCATCTTCTTTTACTTCTCCACCAAGACCTCTAATGCCTGTAACGACTTCATCCACCCAGAGCATATAACTAGCAATATCTTCATCCTTTGTCATCCTCGGGGTCTCAAATCTACTCTTGAAAATTTGCATCTTGGCTCGCTTTACTTTATTGTCTCCTTCATAGATGCTACTAGGCTTTTCCCATACATCCTTAATAGAATTACAACTCATCACCTTCAAAATTTTTAAATCAAATAAACCACACAAGATAGTATTCTTATCCTTAGAATTATTCTCATACAACCTAATCCTAGTTGGATTTGTTGGAGGAGCAGCAGGAGTAGTGTAACCATCCTTGACAGATTGCTAAATACCAAACCCTAGAGAGATTAAATGGCCTTCCATTCTCAACTTCCAAAAGGTGTAATTTGTCCCATCAAACCTAGGACATTTGTAATCTCCATCATGTTCCATCCCAAACCTTTCCTTAAGTGGTTAAGCTTTTTCAGAGGAACTTGGCTTTGATACCAATTATTGAATACACCTAGATACTAAGAGGGGGGTGAATTAGTATTTTCAAAAACTTAAACCCTTTCATATCATAAACCCTTCAACAATATACAAATTCATACTCTTAGTAAGATCAACAACTCATTCCCAAATCATAAACACTTAATCTAATCAACAACAATGAACTTGATAAGGTAATGAGCACACATACTTAATACAACACTAGATTTACGTGGAAAACTTAAGAAGGAAAAAACCACAGAGAGGAATCTCTTAATATAGAAGCTCATTGCTTACATAATTATTATTTTAAGGCTCACTACTTATGGAGTTGCAGGCTAAGGTACACAACCTTAGGGAAAGATACAAGCGAATTGTAGTACTGAGGTGCAAATTAACCCCAAGGAAATATACAAATTACAAGGACCTAATGAGATTCACTATCTCAGACCGGGATACATGAAGATTTATGAATTACAAAAAAAATCAATAATACACTTTGCTAATTGAGGCGCTAAAGCTCATGTTAATATTTTATTTTCACAACTCACTACTTCATTCTATTCTCACACACCACCAATCACTCTCTCATCTTGAAACTAAAATTTTCTTACATTTATATCCTTTGAAATATCTCAAAACATCAATTACACTAGCCAAAAAAGAATACAAACAATGATTTCAACAAGTCAACCAAAAAAACATAATGTGGACCTATCTAGAAGATAGCAAGGAAAAAAAACAATCTTGTTACATCTTCCAATGTGATCCCAAACAACTCACACATTGGTGCACATCAACCCAAGTTGGCAACAAGGAAACGTGTAGATGAAACATATAGCACAATACTAGTTAGCTCCAAAAACATATTTTTAAATAAGTTTACTCAATGTCATTCTTAACAAGATAGGTCAAGACCCAAATGCATATTAACACAACTTCATATGTTGGCACAGGCCCCCAAGCACATGGCACAAACAAGATAACATGCCCTATCATTCAGATATCCACAAATTTCCCCAAAACCCAACTCAAAATAATATGCAACACCAAAGAGATCAACAATTAATGTGTAAACCACAAAGAGATGTTCCATGAACATACAAAAACACTTATTTCACACTAACATGTCACAAACATCCACTCCAAACCAATCAGATACAAAGTAATTCATCCTAGAAACATAAAATACACAAATACACAACAATGCGATAAAACATTAACAAATAAGATTGCGGTAAACACCATCACATGAAAACTGAATTGAGACACTAAAGAGACACTAAGATAACATCCACCAAATTTCAAGAGAATAAACATCAATATGGAGAAATATGGAGCATTTTTAGAACCAGTCCAAACAACCAACAAAATTGTTAAAACATTGTAAATGGTAGAAACCTCCTTGGTAAAACTGGTGACCTGAAAAGATAAGAGTACAATGTCCATAGAATAAAAACATTGAATCCCAAACCGTAAGACCATATCCTCATCAATGGAGGAATTCAGATCATTCTCCCAAATAGACTTCAAAGTATCTTCCTCAAAATAAAAAAATTTACCAACTTGCGGAGACCAGAACTTCCTTGCAACAACACGTTCTTCCTCGAAGAACAATAAGAGAGAGAATACAATATACTAGAGACCACTAGTAACATCTCTCCACCATCAACATTACTTCTAATTCTCATATTAATATATCATCATGATTTTTTTTTCTGACAACCATACTCCAATTACATCTTTACTTGTCATCAAACAAGACATGACATCCAACCATGAACTCAACATAGAGTGTCAACAACATACAACTACAAGAACCTTAATATAAAGTACCAAATTGAGTGTAGACATAGGCATCAATGATGACAAATATCAAACAACAATCTCAGAAACATATGCAATATCTCCCCAAGTGTTGACAACCAATACCAACAAACTCACCAAGTTGACATCATAAAAACCTCCTCAATTGTTAACATCAATGACAAGTAATATCAACATAGTGTCTAAATTGTACAATGAGAGGCTTGCATATATAGGCAAGGTAGAGTTAGGAAGGTAATACTGAATGACTGACTACCCCTCCAAAGGTGTGATACATGTATGCTTATATGATAAGTGTGTGAGCATGTGTAAGTGTACATGAAATAGGTGTGTCAAGACATGAGTATGTGTGTCTCGACAACATGAATTAAGAAAAAAGAAAAAAAATCCCTAAGTTGAGACTTAACTAGTGTGAATAGGTCAACCTAAAAAGGGTGATTAGCTAAGTAGACATGAAATAACCCTATTTACACTAGCATGTTCAAGAATTAATGGGAACTATATCCCCTTCTTAAACATGAGTTCAATCTCAAAACTTCTTACCCCATTCTTCAGAACTCAAAGCTTTTCCCCCTTCAATAGCATATGGAAAACTTGCTAAACTATGTCAAAGCAATTAACTTGGTATGACCACTCCCTAAGAGATGCGACTTAGTTTCTCCACATATTCTATTTGGTGGAGTAGGTTTATTCAAGTGAACGAGCTTCCTTTAATAAGTTATCATGAGGCTTAAGGAAAAATAAAATAAAATTACTATAAGGAATCTATGTATTCTCGAATATACAAGAATTTCCTAGACTACAATGGAAACCCTATCCCCTTATTAAATGAGTTCAATTTCAATAGTTTTGATATGCATGGTATTTTTAAATTCGATGTCTTGTGCCTCCATCCCTCACACATAAGCTCTTTTCTTTCTACCAATATATGACTTTTGAAAGATTAGTATTGGCCCCAATTCCATAGTATCCCATTCCTCCCTCTCAAGGCAATATTTATAAGACTACTTTCCCATCCCACTACCTAGCTACTAATTAGCTCATTGCCAAATGGAAATGTAAACCTTCTTGTGAAAAATTTAGGAAGATAAACCTTCACTTGTGGAAATCTAAGGATGATGCATGATTTCAACTCATCATATTGAAGTTCTTTCATGTAAAATGTCCTTTGGGTTTCGGTTCAAATTCTCCCTTCCTCCCCCTCTTGGCCATTTTACCCAAAGTAGGAAACTAGAAAATAGACTTTCTAGTTTTGTTAGCATGTTATTAGCATATGAAAATCCCTACATACTTCTATCCATAGTTGTTCACTTTGGTAATTGAATTCCTCTCTTTTGGGTCTCAGAATTTCTAATAATATTGTTACCGAATCTTTTAGATAAATAAGTTTTAAGTTCTTTTAGAAGTGATGGTTGTTGTGACCAACAAATTATTATAGGTTAACTACACTTGATCCATGAGGATTCAAAGTATTATTAGGCCATTAAATATCAGTCCCAATAAGATCAATCAATAAAAACTAAACTAGGAATCCATTAAAACTTAACATATAAAACTATCAAATCTTTAGAAACACCTATTCTAATCCATTGAAACTTATACTATTGGGGGAGTGGTGTCACATTGATGTGGAATGGCGACCCTTTCCCAATCCCGTGGATAATGAGCCTGTTTCGATTGATTCTATTGAAGAGAATCAACGAAATTGATGATATATGCATATGAAAACATGATTTGAAGCTATTTTAACATGATTTATGCAAAGATGATTGATATGGGTATATACAAAGCTAATCTAAATGAATTTTAAGCTAAAAAGATTCAAACCCTAATTACAAGATATGCTAAGTGGATGTATTTATGTTACCATGGAAGCCATTAATGAAAGCTAAGATAATATGATGCAAGAATTTAAACTAAAATGATTTCTAAAACATGAAATATGAGTGCAAGATGAAAGTGATTTTAGCAGCATAAGTTTGTTGTTAAAAGATGGATCCATTTGTCTCCAAATAGTGCTTTATTTATAGGAAAGCAAATAAAAAATCAATGGATGAGATTGATTTGATCTATCAATGGTTAAGATGAAAAAGGAGGGTGAAACATGGATCAAGAATTCTCATCAATGGATGAAAATCAAAGATCACACGGATCAAGGAAAGATCAAGGGTTAAGAATGATTGAAACAAACACATTTTCAAAACTTGCACAAAAAGTCTTGTAAGTTAACTTGCACAAGAAGTCTTATAAGTTTGTTATGAGAGAGAATATTCCTTTTTTCAAATGAGTGAAGAGAGAATATTCTTTGAAATATTCTCATGGGTGAGGAAAAATAGACATTTATAAAATGAAAACAAAGTTTTAATGTGCAAAAGGGGAAGGAATATTCCATGGGAATATTCCCTTTTTGGAGGAATGTGCAAAGGAGGAATATTCCCAAGGAATATTCCCTTGCAAGTGGGAAGATTAGATTAATGAGTAACTTGATAATTAAATAAAGTTCCGACTATGCAAATTAGGGGAATTAGGATATTCATTAAATAATTTATTTATTTAATTAAAAAAGGGAAAGTGTTATGATATTTAATTAAATAACTTAGGGATTTAAATTAAATAACTTGATGTATTTAATTTAATAAGATGAAATGTTAGTATGAAAAGGGGTGAATTAACCTAAGTAGGTCAATTAGGTTAATAGATGAAAATGATGCAATTAATTAAATAGTTAGGCTAATTTAATCAATTAAGCAAAAAGAGGATGGATTTTAGGATGAAATGATGTTAGTTAGCTAATGTGATCCATCGAGATAATTTTAGGTGTCTACAGTTGTACTTTCTCATTCATATTAACCTCATTAAGTTCAAATGTAATTTATCTACTCTAATCATTCTCTTCAAATGTCAAACTTGCCCAATTTCATGCAAGATCAAGTGAAAGTTAGCATTGTGGTTCTTTCCACCAAGGTCAAAACCTCTACTCGGGTGTTATTGATCAAAATTCATGTTAGGGACAAGGTCCCCTATCTATGGCCTCACTAGTTCATAAATATGATCAAATGAGTTTCAAATTTAAAAAAAATCATCAAGTGAGAGTTAACAAAGAGCTAGAATAATTAGTCAAGGGGCAACAAAATCAGCTTCATGCTCTTGAAGTGAGGCATGCAAACATGTCTAACAAGGTCAACAAGATATAAACTGAATCCAACAACCTTAACTCTATCAACAACACTCTTGATATTAAAGGTCACATAAATAGGACTAGCACACTACTTGTACAACATCCAAGCCATTATCAACCATACTACCAACTCAGTTGAGCATGACATTGAGTGGCCTGGCCTTTGGTGAAAGATTTTGATCTCTAGTTCTTGTTGTTATTCCAATCTGTTTTTATTGTGGTTTTGGAAATCTACATTTCGCCAAACTATAATCTGTTATGTATTAAGACTCTTGTTTTACTAGTGTCAGCATGAAAAACTTTAGCCAGTCATATATGTAAATCGTTGATGCTTTAGCTTCAATTCAAATATGAAAAAGTTTGAACATCCTTATATACAACTAACCTTTATAATGTATTTTTATGGTAATAAATTTGAATGATATTAGTGATAAATTTAAGAAACCCCCTTGAAAAAAATATAAAATCCTAATGAATCTTTCATTTTTTAGAAAAAAATATTAATTTTATTGGCAAGCTTTTATAAATCACTAGAAATTTGTAGAAAATCTTGGCCAATCTTGATGAAAAATAGGAAAATGCATTAATTACCATGGTAAATCATTCATTTTTATTAAAAAAAATACCTATGGAAAAGTAAGGGCCTGGCGGTGATAGTGATTGACTAGTTCTAAGTTTAAGGTGTAGTGTTTGTGTTTACAATTCCTTAATATTTTAAATCAAACATTGAATTTTTAAATCAATCCTAAATTGTTTTTCACCATAATTCATTTTATTTATAATCTAATGGTTTGGGTTCAATTTCAGGTCTCATGGGCATTAGAGCTTTACACATTTTGGGCCATGAAATTTAACCCCAACCATTAGATTATAGATAAACCCAATGGTTGTGATTAAAAATTGATGATATGGACCTAAAATAACCGATAAATATATAATATTATTGTAGACATGCAAATTTGACCTCTCCCATAAGGTCAAATTCGTCCCTTTCATTCATCTATCTCGCCTTTTCCGTCGATGTTAATTAAATAATTTATTTAATTAATATTTCCCCTTTCCCTAATGTTCCTAAGGTATTTAATTTAAATAATTAAATACTTTACCTTTGTCCCCTTTCCTCTCTAAATTAAATAAATACTCCTATTTATTTAATTTAGTCATTTTTCCTTTATGA
The DNA here is from genome assembly GCA_007115665.2 of Sequoiadendron giganteum. NCBI lineage: Eukaryota > Viridiplantae > Streptophyta > Pinopsida > Cupressales > Cupressaceae > Sequoiadendron > Sequoiadendron giganteum. The sequence goes on along the minus strand of CM021106.1, from coordinate 179,535,792 downwards.
ATGTAAATCAATTTTAAATTTATTACTTTCTCTCTCCTTGTCCCATCCTCCATAACCTTTCCTTAATCTGGATTAATTTAATTAATCTCTGATTAGGATGTGCACACCCTTAATCAAGATTAATGTCACATCCTCCATCATAGCCCATTTGTCTTAATCCTCCATTAGCCATTTTAATCACCTATTTGCACAACCTAATTACTTGATTAGGTCATCCTAACCCCTTATGCCATTTATGGCATACCCTCAAGTCAACTTTTATTAAATGCTTTCTCCTTTTGGAGAAGGTGACCCTTTTCCAATGCGAATCTTTAATTCACATTTATTCCTCCAAGGTCTCATCACCCACATGGGGACAAGGACCTCCTTTATGAGGAGATCTTGTCCATTCCCAAGGTACAAGGAAGTACCTCCACCTCATGTCCTCCTTTACACATCACCCGTCACATGTCAAGATGTGAGGGCTTGTGAGTTATCAACTCACCCTAGCCCTTGATCTTGTCCAAGGTGGCTACATCTTGACCCTTCATTACTTAGAGGTCTTTCCCCTAAAATTAGAGGATTTTCCCTCATTTTCATTATGCAACTTTTGAACACTCAAGCATTCAAGCACACTTGCATTTCTCATCTCATCCACATCATTTTGCATCTAGTTTCATGTTGTTTTCCATTGAAAGGAGCACACAAATCAAGTGATCAATAGGGCCAACCAACCAATCAAATTGGACAAGGTATATCACTTCTTTATCTTTCATTTTGTTCAAGTTCAACTTAGGCCAATCTTGAGGTGTTGTTTGTGTTTTCCTTGTTTGCATTTCATTTAGTTTTACATTTTAGACTAGGTAAAAACACTTGCACACATTTATGGCACACTCGATGGGACACACATCATGGGCCTATCCTTTTACGTTCTTTGTTGTTTGAGTTTTGCAGGTTTAGATTTCAGTTATAGAGGCGAAACTACCCTGACGGGCAAACTTGCTCAGTACAGGGGCGAATTTGCTTGGACAGACTGAGAATTTTCCTTTAGGGGTGAAGTTGACTTTCCAGGGGAGCGAATCTGCACATTATAGGCGTGAATTTTCTCTCTGGGGAAAACTTTCCTTTACCTCCAGTGACAGGTGAACTTGATTTCTCAGATGGGAAAACTTTCCCCCTTTAGGGGTGAACTTGCTTACTTAGACAGGCGAACTTGCTCACTTACACAGGCGAACTTGCCTGACATAGAGGCAAATCTGAGGTGAATCTGAAACTTTGATCTTCCATTTTCAGTGTCGTTTGGTTCTAGTTTTATGTACTGACTCGCTAACTCATCTATTTATGAGTGTCCCAAGTTCGCTAATGTTTTGTGCAGTTGTTCCTCGTTCAGCCAGGACCAATGGTTTGAAACTACTAACGTATTTGTTGCAGAACGATCGGTCCAAGACCATTTAGTTAGTTTGTTTGTCATTTTCCCATACTAGTTAGGACACATAGCTTTAATTAAAGGGTCAATTAACTTGTTTTCCATGTTTTTGAGTGGGTTGTTGACATATCCACTCCCCTTGCGCCTTTAGGCGATCCTGGGTGATGAGAAATTGTAGCTTGCTCTAGTCCAGCCGAGTCTACCTAGGAGGTGCTAGTGCATCTAAGCTCTCCCATTGTGCTACGTGTGAGCCTGGGGACCGGCCGAAACGTCTAGTGTCTTCTTCCTTTAGCGGGACCTACCTGGGATTTCATCACCTAAGGGACGATTCCAACCACGTGTTATCGATGGGGTATATAAAGGGGGGAGAACGAAAGTTGTACCCTAATCCAATCATGTCATGTCTGGTGAAGCATCGAAGCTAGGGTGATACCTAGATAAGACGTGAAGAGTTGGTCTGAGTTTCTAGTACCTCATTGGGGCTCTTGAATCATGCTTGTGATGGGCTGGTGTTCATGGTTGTGCCTCACGTATGTTGCGTATATCGAGGATGCTTGAGATAGCTTTGTTTAGCCTAGATAGAGACCCGTGTTTCAACCACGGCTTGGTGTAGTGCAGGGGATGCTAACTGTACCCCAAAGTTACTCACCAATTACTCCCTTGGGTTGAGATAGTAATCCTTGTGGTGGACTATGATAGTCCTCAAGTGAGAGCGTGAAGGTGAGCCCGTGGCTTCTGTTGACGACCCTGTGCCATTGGAATGCTAGCTATCCGCTTTCACGAGAAAGGGTGCTCTAGAGAACCACCCCGGTATCATAGAGTATTAACCTTTGGTTTTCCACTCAAGGTGGTGGGCCTACATTAAGTTTGCAAACCCATATCACTAATTTTAGGATCGTGTTGCCTAGAGTGTCTTCTTTGTGTGATACCAATGCTTCTACTTTGATTTGAGTTAGTCCAGCCTTTTGTCTGTTGTTTTTCGTGCCTATTTTCCTTTGTCATAGTCAGCCCCTGCCTTCAGAGGTGAATTTTCCCCTTACAGAGGCAAATTTTCATTGTAGACAAGCGATTTTACCCTCCAAACGGGTGATCCTGCGTCTCAATCAATCTAGGTCATTCGTTTAGGCGATTTTTCCTTTGTCGGAGGCGAATTTTCCTGTGCGTCACTTTCTTAGGCGACCCCATTTTTGCTCATTCCCTAGAAAAGGCGAGTTTTTCCATCCCTTAGGTGAGTCTTTCAGTTGTCAAATTCACCCATTCCCAAGAATAGGCAAAGTTGCTCCCTTGTTGGGCGAATTTTCTCACTTGTTGGGTAATTTTGCTTACTTGTTGGGTGATTTTTCTTACCTGTTGGGCAATTTTGCTTCCTTCTTGGGCGATTTTTCTTCCTTCTTGGGTGATTTTGCTTCCTTCTTGGTCGATCTTTCTTCCTTGTTGGGCGAATTTTCTATTTATAGGGGTGAACCTACCTCTCGTTCTTTGTTTCGAGACACCGTTCAGGTTCGTTTAAGTACCTGCTAATCCATTCATTGTCTCGTTCTCCATTCTGAGTCCCCGTTCATATTTGTTTAAGTGTTTGTTCTCCATTCTGAGTCCCCATTTAGGTCCGTTTAGGTGTTCGTTCTCCATCTTGAGCCCCTGTTTGGGTTCGTTTAGGTACCCATTTGTCCGTTCGTTGTCTTGCTCCTCATTCCGAGTCTTCGTTCAAGTTCGTTTAGGTGTTCGTTCTCCATCCCAAGTCCCTATTCAAGTCTGTTTAGGTGTCCGTTCTCCATCCTAAGTCCCCATTCAAGTCCGTTTAGGTGTCCGTTCTCCATCTCGAGTCCCCGTTTAGGTGTACATTCTCTGTGTTGAGTCCCTGTTTGGGTTCATTTAGGCAAATCCATTTGTCTGTTTGTTTATCTTGTTCTTCATTTGAGTCCCCATTCAAGTTCGTTTGAGTGCTCGTTTGTTCGTTCATTGTCTCATTCTTCGTTTGAGTCTTTGTTCAAGTTTGTTTAACCGAGTTTGTTTGTTTGTCAGGTGATCCTATTTTTCCATCTGAGTTCCTGTTTGAGTCCATTTAGTCAAGGTTGTCATCCCGTTAAGTGATCCTGAAAGTCAAATCTGCCTGTTCTTCAATGATTTCAAGGTTTTAGGTAAACTTGTTAGCTACTTAGGTGAATCTATGAGCTTCTTGGGTGAACTTGTCACCTTCTTAGGTGAACTTGTTAGTTTCTTGGGTGAACCTATCAGCTTCTTGGGAAAACTTGTCACCTTCTTAGGCAAACCTATCAGCTTCTTAGGTGAACTTGTCACCTTCTTAGGCAAACCTATCAACTTCTTAGGTGAATTTGTCAACTTCTTAGGGGAGCCTGCCATTTTATTGGGCAATTTTGATAGTTTTTGGGGTGAACTTGATTCCTGATAGGTGAACTTTCTAAGCAACTTCACCAATTTCTAGTGCCTGTCAAGTCTTGGGCGAGCCTTTTTTTCTAGATAGGTGAATTTTCTTACCAAATTCATATGTTTCCCGTGTCACTGAAATCTTGGGCGAATTTTTCATCCTAAACAAGCAAGCTTGCAACCTTCAGGGGCGAGTTTTCTATCTAAAGAGGTGAGTTTTCTATGCCTGGATAAGAAAAATTGCAACTTTCAGAGGTGAAGTTGTGACCTACAGAGGCAACCTTGCTTCCCATACAAATTCTAGAATGTGAATCCTTTTGGCCACTGAAAGCTTGTCATTTTTCGTGATCAATTTTTTTTTACCATCATCCACCTTCCCGTAATCATCATTTTTGTTCGCCTATATTTTCCAAAGATCATCATCTCATCAATAAAATCATCTAGGAGCATCTTAGAGCATCCTTAGATCACATATCCATCATCAGTTCATCAATCTGAATCCCCTAGACTTTGTTTTAGAGGTTTTTATCCAAGTTGGCTTAGGTGTCTAATCTCGATCCCCATCATTTGTACTTACTTAGGATTGCATCCATATTGAGTTAATAAATCATCTTTGGCCCAATCAATCTACCTCCACCCTAAGGTAGATTCAGTGTCGTAATCATCCATCTTGTAGTTTAATCTGATTAATCAACACCTTATGTCATATAATAAAAAACTTTTGAACCTGAGTTTAGACTCGGTTTTACCAATCCAATCCAATCAATCATCTAACCCAATCTAATACAATTGCATCCTGTATCCATCTTCCAACTCAAATCAATCAATCCTTCATCTAATCCAACTAATATTTCATTCATCACTTAGGCCCATTTTGCACTTTCATGCCCGTTACTTGATCACAAACAAAGATGCTCATGGTAGACCAACAAGCTCAAGGTGCTCAGCCCAACATCCCCTAGGATCCTAACAATGGAGGCTCATCACAATCCAACACTGAGGTCCAAGCCACATCACCTCCTACCGACAAAAGCATGGTCAATCAACCTGAAGTCACGGTTGATGAATATCTTAATAATCCCATCAATCTTCAGATGAGAGATCGTATTCTTAATGAGCATGGGGATAAAATCATCACGACCTTTCTCTTGAAGGGTATCAATCCACCATCGAGATTTGAGCTATCAAAATTTATCAATACATCACCTCATGCGCCTCCTATGCCTCAAGATCCCCAGAACTCATAGAATCCTCTGAGGAATACTTATGTTCCCAAGGGTCCTCCAGTTGATAATTGGTACTAGCCTGGGTTCGACAATGTTGTATTGTATCATGTCACACATCCCCCTCAGGTTTCAATCACAGTCGCGGGAGCATCACCTGATCCAAAGGATCCCCTTGCATACGGTATGCCACAAAACCTTCCTTCATCACCATATATGAATGTCCCTGAAGGATAGACCCCAGTACCATCTGCACCACCTCTTCCACCTACTCAATCTGGTCAACCTCCCATCAATGCTGGGGGAAATCCTTTTGTTTTTTTACCGCCACTTCTAGGATCAACACCTACTTCTAATCTACTGCCCCCTCTGTTTATTCCTCAACAACCACCTCAAAGCAGTATGCCACCTTCTCAGCCACCATAAGGTAACCCTCAATAAATTCCACAAAAATGCCTCAACATATTCCAATCCAGTCTCAACCAATCTAGCAACAACCTCCACAACAAAATATCCCCATTCCTTCGCAACCACAACAACCACCCTCACATCAGCCATAGGGTAATCCATCACAACCCCCTCATCAACCTCAAGGTACTACCATTCAACATATATCTCAGCAAAAATCATCCTCCCAACAGCCTTAGATCACTCAGCAGCCTCAAATCCCCACTCGACCTCTTTATCATCAACCCCTTCAATAACCCCAATCCAAACACAGCCTCAACAATCTCACCATTCCATCCCTAACAACATGGCTCAGTACCTATACCATCCAAAAAGCACATTCTATGTGCAACCTCATACGCCAAATCCCAATCCTGGTTATGCTTATCATACTCCACAACAAACTATTTCCTATTAGCAGTCCAATACACAACAACCTTTGCATGCATCCTAGCAATACACCGTCTATAACTATCAATCTAATCCATACTACACCTTGCAACAGTATCCATCTTACCAACAACCATCATACCAATAGAGTGCTTCCACCTCATACTATCAAGAACCTCCATCATACCAGCAAGGGGGACCCTCTTCTTATCACCAAAATCTTCCATCCTACCATCAACTCTACACTAATCCAACATCACAATCTACCTATACCAATCAATATCAATCGGCTCCATAATATATGCCTCCACCACCATCATATGATAAAACTGCATCCACTCCATCCACCTCTTACCAACAATACACTCCTTACAATCAATCTAATCCATTAAACCCATCTTCATCAACACCTTTTAATAAGGATTTGGAGGAGTTAAAAGACGCATTGAAAGACTTACAAACAGGGACTTCCAAAAAGTCTTTCAAGTTTGAAGAAATTTTTCCTTATCCATTTGATCCCTCAATTTCACTCATTCCTTTCCCTGAACATTTCAAAATTCTGAAATTCAACAAATACAAAGGGACGAAGGATCCTAAGAACCATCTCCAAGAGTTTTATTCACATTGCCAAGAAGTCCTCCACAATGACAACTATCTCTTGCGGTTATTCCCTAGGAGTTTAATGGGGGTAGCTCTTGACTAGTTCATGGGTCTTCCAAAGGGATCCATCTCTTCTTTCACAGATCTTTTAGAAAAAATTGTCACACAATTCTCCTTCAATTTGGATAAAGATATCGATACATTAGATCTTCTAAAAGAAAAACAACATGATAGTGAAACCTTTGCTAGCTACCTACAAAGGTGGTGTGCATTGGCAAGTCGCATGAAATCTCCGCTCAGTGAGAAAGACATGGTGAATCTATTTGTGGCCAATTCACATTCAAATATGAGGCATAATTTAAATCTTCATTGTGTCACAACCTTTTCGAAGTTCATTGAAAAGGGTCCTATCATTGAGAGAGCTCTCATCGCCAAGAGAAAAATTAAAATCTATAATCCAGATAAAGAGAAGTCATTTGGAGATAAGTCTCGCTACTGGAACAAAAACAAAATGCAATTAATGATGGTGTCATTGATATCAAGCATGTTCAAGTAGAAAACACCTCACAAAGGCCTCAATACACTCCTCCACAACCAATGCCAAATCCCATATATGTGCTGCAAGCCGCACCTTGTCCTCCCCAACAGTCCAATCAAAACAATTAGGGAAACAATAAACGCTCTTTCACAGCTTTGGGAGAGCCCCTAAGCGACGTGTTCAATAGGCTTTTACAAGAAAATTATCCAATTATTTATCCTGTGACCAAGCCTTTTGATGAATCCAAGCCCAAACCAACTTGGTATAAGGATAACGAGTATTGTGATTTCATAAGATCAAAGGTCATTCCTTAAAAAAGTGTCAAGGACTCAATAAATGTGTCCAAGATCTTATAGATTGTGGAGATATACAAGTGGATACCAACCAAGAATCTTTGTCTTATTCTCAACTACAGATATACCAGAATGCCTTCCCTAACCATAACCAAGGAGCCAATACATCTAATGCCAATCTTGGGTCAAGCAACAACAACAGTCAAAACAACACTAATAACATCAGCTACAAAAATGTACCTTATAACTATGATGGCATAGTTATGTGCATTAGCCAAGTAGAGCCTCATGTCTCTATGATTCGTGTCAAAGGAAAAGATCCTCAGTGTGCTGTTACAACTTTGCCACACCCCCATCTCAGCCCCTGGTCCTTCCACATCAACCCAATATGCTCCTGTAAGCTCACAATATAATATTCTTGACCACCTAGGAAAGACACTTGCTCAAATATCCATTTTGGATTTTCTTAAGTTTTCTCCTATACATCAGGAAATCCTCACCAAGGCCTTATAGGATACCCATGTACCAAATGACATAGACCCCACTTAGTTTCAAGCCTTAGTGGGACACTTGTCGTCAACTTACTAGTTGGGTTTTTAGCCAAAATGATATGCCTTCCATCAACCCCAATCATAACCGCCCTCTTCATATTGAAGTCCTTGTGGCCCGACATAAAGTAAAAAGGGTCTTGGTAGATAATGGCTCTTCCCTCAACCTGTGTACATTAAAGTTCATAAAACAGCTTGGATACACCACAACTGACTTGAACAACTATGTTATTACCATAAAGGCATATGATAATACTGAGAGGGATTCTAAAGGTACCACTTGTCTTCCTATTCAGTTTGGCCCTATTATTAAGTACACCACATATCATGTTATTGACCTCAATATTTCATATAATCTCCTTCTCGATCGCCCATGGATTCATTCTATGCAAGTTGTTCCATCCACTTATCATCAATGTCTGAAGTTTCCTTTCCAAGGAATGGAAGTAATCATACAAGCCGATCCTCAACCATTTGAGTTTTTTCATGCTTTGGAAGCTTCATTCCCCCACTCTCATTATTGTCCTGGAGTTGAAGTGGGGGCACCTTAGGCCTTATCATCCAATCCATCAACCAACACCACATCCACCATATCTACCACTTTTGATTCCACCTTCACCAAGTTCAAGATCATTGACAAGGGTTGTGGAGAATATGAAATGCAAACTGCACTCAACGTGGCCACAATGCCACCCTCTCCTCGCTCATATGGAAAACCATCTCAATCATCATCCAAAGTAGAAGAAAAGACCAAGACCCTCACTTCCAAGAATATGGGTTCCATGACATTCAGAGATTTGGGTACACTCGAAGAACAAATGGAAGATTATATTAGCCAATGGGTTTAAAGAGAAGAGCTTGAGCCATCAACTCCCCTTGTAGAATATTTCAAGGAGACTTATCCTCATGCGTCAAAGTTGGCTGAAAAATGTAACTATCAGGGAGGTGGTCTTGGTATAGAGGAACAAGGGCGTTGCCAACCTATAGAACCATCTGTGCAACCGAGAAGAATAGGCCTAGGCTATGACATGAAATAAAAGGGTCTTGCGGTATCAACTATTGCTTCTAACAATGTTAGTTTGGACAATAGTCTCCTTGAAGATATACCTGAAGAAGAGTCCATCATACTTGTGTACGATTACATGGATCTATTTTCCATGTTCGATTTCCTATCCATCTGCACTATCGACCTTTCCCTTCGCCATCCTGACCTCATTGACTGAGAGCTACGTAGTTTCGCACATGTTGACACTTTTCCCTTAGTGGTTGCTTATACAAATCTTATGGGATTGGGGGAAGATGAATGCCCTAACCACAAAAGTAAAAAGAAATAAAATCAAAATGGGTCATCTAGTGAAAACCTCCCCGAGGCGCTTCTTGACTCAGAAAAAATAAAAATAAAGGGTGTATCTGATAGTGAAAACATTGATGAGGCATAAGAATATGGGGACGTTCATCTTCCCCTTGTGGGAACTCAACTATCTGAAAGATCTTCTATTATCATTGAAGAAACACAGGAAGTCAATTTGGGAACTTAAGAAAATCCAAAAATCACTTATGTAGCTAAATCCTTATTTGAAGAGGAGCACTCCACCATTGTCCAGCTTCTCAAATATGTCATCATCAATTTTGTGTAGGCCTATTTAGATATGCCAGGTCTAGATCTTGCTCTAGTTGTACATCATTTGGATGTCCACCCAGATGCTAAACCCATCAAGCAAAAGTTGAGAGAAATACATCCTCAAGTAGCCTTGTTAGTCAAGAAAGAGTTGGAGAAACTATTAGAAGTTGGATTCATAAGACCCATTTACTACTCAGATTAGATATCTAACATAGTACTTGTTGCCAAGCCAAATGGAAGTATCAGGATTTGCACAGATTTTTGGGACCTCAATAAAGCTTGTCCTAAGGATTATTTTCCCTTACCAAATATCGATATGTTGGTGGATTTAACTGCTGGACATGAGATGCTATCCCTCGTGGATGGTTTCTTTGGTTATAATCAGATTAAAATTGCACCTAAGGATCAACATAAGACTACCTTCACCACTCCTTGGGGCACATTTTGCTACAACATCATGCCTTTTGGCCTCAAGAATGTGGGGATAACATACCAACATGTTATGATAGCCATCTTCCATGATATCATTCACATCATAATGGAAGATTATGTTGATGACCTATTGGGGAAATCCAAAACAAGAGAAGAACATCTAACGGTCCTGAAAAAGATCTTTGAATGGTTAGAGCATTACAGACTGCATCTGAATCCTAAGAAGTGTGTCTTTGGGGTCACATCAGGAAAGCTATTGGGTTTCATTATCTCTATAAGGGGCATAGAGGTATATTTGGCTAAATTCAAAGTGATAATGTAAATGCCCCCGCCACACAATCTTAAACAATTAGGGAGCCTTCAAGGTAAGTTATAGTCCATTAGGCGGTTTACAACTCAGTTAGTTGACAAGTGCCAATCATTCTCCTATCTGCTACAAAAAGATACCACCTTCAAGTGGGATTCAAAGTGTCAGCTAGGTTTCGACAAGATCAAAGAGTACTTGGATCATCCACCCGTCCTCATACCTCCAATTCCAAGTAAACCACTCCTATTGTACATTTCAAATACTTCAGTTGCACTGGGGTCATTATTAGCCCAACATGATGAGTCTTCAAAAAAAATGTGCTATCTACTATATCATTCAAACATTGGTGGGCTATGAACTTAATTATCCTCCGATGGAAAAATTTTGCTTAGCTATCATCTTCTATTCACAAAATCTCCACCATTATATGCTCAGTCATCTAGTAAATTTGATATCAAAATTTTATCCACTCAAGTATTTGCTATCTAGAACATCTTTAACTGGTTGCATGGCTAAGTGGATCATGCTACTGAGTGAATTTGATATAGAATATGTAGATCGCAAAGCAATTAAAGGGAAAGTAATAACAAATCAATTGGTAGATGCTCCTTTGGTGGATGCTTATCCTTTGGTCACAGAGTTTCCTGATGAAGAGGTCCTTACAATCACAGAGACAGTTACTTGGACGCTATGCTTTGATGGTTCATACACACACAATGGATCTGGGGCACGTATCTTTTTTTTCACCCCACAAGGTGATTACATCCCAAAATCATTTAGCTTATCCCTCCCATGCACGAACAACATAGCAGAATACGAAGCTCTCATCACAGGTCTTAGGATCACCACCCAATGGAACATCACTCACTTGCAAGTCTTTGGTGATTCTCAATTGGTCATTAAATAGGTAAATGATGAGTTTCAAACTAAGGATGACAAATTTCTACCTTATAAATGCATGGTGGATGATTTCAAGAAGTACTTCACCTTTATCCAGTTTGAGCAAATCCCAAGAATCCAAAATAAGGTAGTTGATGCAATGGCTACTATTGGTTCCTTAATTAACATGCCAAAAGATTAAATAGACTATTTGTTCTTAGTTGAACAAATTTTAATCCCAACTTATGATATCCTTGAGAGTGATATGGTGTGCGACATCGTAGGTCTTGAGTCACCATGGTATCATGACATTTACACCTATCTCCATGATAACATCCTACCCCCCGATTTTACATTTAATCAACATAAATCCTTCATCCAACACACCTCTCATTATACCATAGTGGGAGATACTCTTTATCATCATGGGTATGATGGAACCCTTCTTAGGTGTTTGAATGAGACCGAAGCTCACACTGTGTTAGTAGAGGTACATAGTGGTATTTGTGGGGCCCATTCCAATGGCATGGCCTTGGCTAAGAGAATTCTCATAGTAGGATATTAGTGGCCTACTATGGAGTATGATTCTTGTGAGTTTGTGAAGAGATTCTTTCCTTGTCAGCAACACATGAATCTAATTCATGCCCCTGCACAAGATCTACAACCCATCATAGCACCATGGCCCTTTTCACAATGGGGTTTTGATTTGATCGGAAAGATTTACCCTCCATCCTCCGATGGCCACACCTTCATCATCACCGCTACTAAATACTTTACTAAGTGGGTGGAAGCAATGCCACTCACTCAAATCACTGGAGTTCATATTTCCAAGTTCATCCTCTTCCATATCCTCTGCAGGTATGGAATTCCCTCCACTATCATCGCAGATAATGGAAAGCCATTTAAGAACAAGTCTATGAAATTATTTTTTTATACCTATCATATCCAAAATTATTGTTCCACCCCATATTACCCTCAAGGTAATGGTCAAGCAAAAGCAACCAATAATAAGTTAATCAAAATCCTCAAAAAGGTCATTAACAACACTGGTCGAGATTGGCATCTCCATATCCATCCCGCCCTTTGGGCTTATCTCACTTCCATCTGCACTCCCACTAGCGCCACTCCATATTCTCTCGTTTATGGTGTTGAAGCTATCTTTCCAATCGAAGTTGAGATCCCATCACTTCGCATATCTCTGAAGAATCTAATAAGTGACGAAGATACTCGGGTTGCACGTCTTTCTCAATTGGAACTCCTAGATGAAAAATGGATGAAAGCATATAATAACTTGCAAGCCTATCAACATCGTCTTAGGAGAAGCTACAATAAAAAGGTTTAGCCTCATCAATTTAATGTTGGTGATCTAGTCCTTAAAGAAAATCAGTGAATTTTGCAAGAGCGAGACAAGAAGGGAAAATTTGAAGCAAATTGGCTAGGTCCTTATGTCACCATAGCTAAGTATGGTTCCAACACATAAAGGCTTTCCACTCTTGAAGGAGAACCCCTAGAAGAGCCCATCAATATTATGCATTTGAAAAAAAATTATGCCTAAGTCAGCTGGGTTGTCCTTCCTTGAGAAAATACGAAAAAAGTAAAAAATTGTCAAAAATACAAAAAAATTGAAAAACATCAAAAATCCAAAAAATAGTAAAGATAAATAATGCATCCTATGGTGAAAACTACTCTTCGTGGCACCTTGGATAAGTACATTTGGTGAAAACCTGGTAACAGATGCCATTCATAGAGGGCTTAATCATTATCTACCTTGCATCCTAGTTACTTTATCCTTCCATCCATCTTATCCTCAGATCCTGTCTTAGCATCCAATCGGTCCTATCCTTCCACCAGTATCCCATCATCCGTCACATGGTATTTTTTGATTGAGCATTGGACGATCCATATCGGCTATCCAAAACCTTGAGATTTTTATCCTTAATCTAATATTTTCATTGCCTGTACATCATGTCTCATCATTAGTCTTGCGTCATCATTTAGGTCTCCTCCATCGTGTCAGTCATCATTAGATCTCGTCTTGTCTTTCTTATTTTTTGAACTACATTGCCCCTACGCTTTTACGTAGGCAAGTTCAATCATTTGATTTGCCCTCGGGGCATTTATCCATACATCTTTGTCCTCCATCGCGGTCTCCATCATCCTCTTTCCACTTTTGTCCATGGCCTTTTGTCAAACTACGAGGGCTTTGCGCTTTCACGTAGGCAAGGTTGATCTTTGATCAACCCACGAGCCCCTAGGCCTTTAGGGTGTGACCATCTTGTCATCTTTCTGTGTCATCAAGTATGTCCCTATCCTAGCTAGTGCTTACAAAAAAAGTTCATCAATATCATGAGGTTCAGTTGGTTTCATATATCATGCATCATATCGATCTTTTAGTTTAGTCTCCATCTTTGGTCTCAACAGGATTCATCCTTCCTAATAGACCACATCAATCCCATCCATCCTTTTGATCCTTTGGAAAAGGACGTTTGAATTTGATTGTGATCTTTTGATGCTTTTGAGATTTTGTTTTATCATTCGATCTCCCTATCATACCTTGTCGGGGTCACCATGATCGATCATATCATGGTGCACTTTGATTGGTAAACATAGGGGCGTATCTTGATATTTTTGTTTGTTTGTTGTCTTCCTGGTTCTCCCACATAATACCCACCAAGATCCTCATGGTCTTGTGTTACACTGGGGCATCCTTTATGTTTGTGATTATCCTAATGCTTAGCTTGACCAAAGTCCTCACAACTTTGGGGTGTTGGGATAGCCTTCTTGTGTGTTGTGTTTGTTTTATGCATTAGACACATATCTGCCTTGGTTCCTTGTACTTTGGCATCTTGTGTCTTGTGCTATAGAAAAATTTAGTGCTCCTAAAATTGGCAAATAGAATTAGGATTGCATTTCATACTTCATCTCATTGCATCACATTTTATCCCTCCATCTCTTTCTCTCACCTATGACTAGTGATTTTGGTTGTGCAAACATTCCCCTTCCATCTCCTTTTCTTCTTAGGACCCACAGGGTCTTGACAGGTGTAGTTCCATATCCACCCTCATTCAAGTTTTACATCATCATGCATGCCCTTATTTAAACTCATGATTCACCTAGTTACGTTTGCATTATCATTTCATTGCATTATCATGGTCATTATTATCTTAGGTTGTTTGGACTAATATAGATCTGTTACTCTAAGCATCTTGAGCTCATTACCATTATCATTAGCATCTTGAGTTCATTATCATTATCATCTCATTGCATCATCCATATAGATTATTTAACATTTTTTATTTTAAACATCTTAGTCCATCCCATTGCATTGCATTGTCATTACCATATTCATTTTAAGTTATTTAGATTGACATGGATTTGTTATTCTAAACATATTACATTAAATTCATTTCATTATCATTTCATCACATATTAGTCCATCTCATTATATACATTGCATTATACGCATACATCACATTTTTCATTCATTGCATCTTATTATATGTTCATTTCATAATCACATCAAAATAACATAATCCATGGTGCACATCATAAGATTAAAAAAATATATATATACATAATCATATCACGCATCTCATCCTGCATTAAAAAAAGTTAGGCATCATGCATATCATATAAATCATCATAGATACATACATTATAATCATCATATTCATATGCATACATACATCATGACCATCCATCATATCTCATCATTAATCACATCTCATAATAAACGCATCCATCTCATCATAAATACATAGTGTAAATAAGGGCCATCACATAATACATCAATATCGAGTTATCAAGTCCATCGTGCAAAATCCATAATAATGTCCATCATAATGATAAATACATGTCCATAATCCATAATTATACAATAAAATATAGGTACAAAGTGCCCATCAAAAATGGGGACCACATCAATGAATAGACTGATCTATGTCTAGTTTGCACTGTGGAACCTGTGGCCTCTATCCCTATCCCTTGTCTATACACCTTGCACCTGTCAAAATTGGGATCTTGTCATCCTTGTCCTCTCTATCCTGTGTTGGCTCCATCTGACCTCTGTGGGGATTCTGGCACTTGTTCCCTACACGGGGGTGTCTCTCGATAGCTACTAAATCCTCAGGTGTGTGTACCTACTAATCGAGATTTTGCTGGAATCTATGGTACCACTCAGACCTAGGGAGGTATACGTTGTGCAGGATTTGGGACCCCTCCAAAATAGGCTGCCATGTAGTAGCTAGACTCCCTCATGTAATCATCCCTCTCTGTCACTTGACTCCTCATTGTGTCCCGCTCTGCTCTATACCTATCTCGTAATCTAGATAGTTGTCTCCTCTCCTGCTCCCATACCTCTTGTGCCATCCTCATATGATATATATGCCCTTGTATCTATACCATCTCCTCCACTTCCGCATCTCTCTCACTTTGCAGAGTCTGTACCTATCTCTTTGTTGTCTCTACCCTCTCTAGAACTGCCCCTAAGTCTCCCATCGCCACCTCTGCACACTCAATCCTATCCTAGAGCTCATCTTGCTCTCTCGTCAGCTCCTCTATCACCCTCCTCATCTCCTCCCTCTCCTATCGAGCCTCATCCATATCCCCCCTCATCTTCTCTCTCTCTTTCTAGGCCTCATCCCTCTCCTGCGACATCCTAGATGCCTCGTGTGAGAGAGAACAATAGTCCCTCTATCCCTCCTCCTGCAACCTCTCTATCTCTACCTACAACTAGTCTCTCTCTACCTCTGCCTCCTTGAGTCTCTGCTCTGCCACTATGAGTCTCGATCATGCTCCTGCTAGTACTACTACTGGATCCTCAGGTAGAGGTGGTCCACCCTATACCATCATGAGTGGCTCTGCATGTATAATATCCATCTCCATAGGCTAGTCTTGCTCTCCTACATCCTCCATAACCACATCCTCCTTGTATCTCCTCCTTTATCCACCTCCTCTCCCACCCCTTCGTCATTGATTTCATAATCTCCTCTCATCATCTGAGCAATAGCCAAGTGCCCCTCCAATTAGACGCACTATCATAATCCATCTAGGACTATGCTCCACCCACCATGCAACATACCTCATGGCCACCCCTGCATCTACCTCTCCTCATGTCCTCCCTAGATATGGTGCCAGCTACAACTCCTCCCACCTCTGTCTGGAAATATCTATTACAATCATCTCACCCCACAATCGCTCCTGGGTAATTCAATGGAATCTTTGTGGTCCTGGTGGAGTATCCTGTGTCACCTCGAACTGCCTGGTCACCTTTTCAGGTTGGTGGATCTCTATGATATGTCGATCCCTCTCGATCAGGTAGCATACTACACATAAATATCCTTTGTGCCTCCTCTTGTCCTCTCTCCATCCGTTGAACCATCACATTAGATATGGTCTCCATATAATCTGATCTCCCTATAGATTGTCTAGCCTCCTCCTGCATCCCGCTAAATCCCTTACGTCTACATAGTGTAGATGCCAGCCATACTCTACCTCATACCAGTATGCTACTGGTAGCCTCTCATCCTGGTTTCCCACTGTCAGCACACCTAGCCTAGTCACATAGATGTGCTCCCAGGCCCATATCTACAGTAGTGTCACGTGTGTCACGCTGAGTGCTCCCCTATAGAAAACAATGCACATGTCTCTGTACAGATGTACTAGTACGCATGCACCCCATGCAAACTCTCTGTCTTTGTTCTCAATGATATGTCGTACCACCTCAATCATCTTGAGGCTGCAAAACCTCCTGCTCCTATCTGGCAATAAATTCTTGCTAATCAATCCACATAGGTACAATGACAGTGGAGGTACCTCCAATCCTAAACATCCATCCAAATCTAAGTCTGCCTCTTGGATAGGTAGATCCACTCATCTAAAAACTGCCCATAGACTCCTCTCCTGCACTCGTCCCTGGCTCTGGGTCCAACTAACTAGGTTCCCTCTGATGGGCAGTCGTAGTATCCTCCACACATCCTCCAAGTTCACCATCATCTCCCCAATTGGGAGATGAAATGTGGAAGTCTTTGAACTCCAGCTCTCTATCAACGCAGTCAACAGTGGTTGGTGTGCTCTAATGTTGGGGTACCCCAACATGTGTAGTAGACCTGCCTATGTTAAGGTTGTGTGGCCCTCTATACCCATCATTGTGATCGTCGCTTGTAATAATGCCGAGTGTCTCTCCCACATACATAGTGTATCTAAACTCTACATCCAAATCGCACACCTTGTTAGTCATTCTTCATTTTGTCCTTTTTCTATCATTCCCTCATTCCTATTTTCATCCTTTTTTTTCTTCTCTCTTTTCTTTTATCCAAGTCGTGCCCCCGATGACTTCACCCTTTTTATTTTTTGTGCAGTGGATTCACCCCTTATGGGACACATCCATGTTTCCCCCTTCTTCTTTTCTATCATTTTTCATTGTTCAGATGGCGCCCGTCTGGGCGAGTTCACCCCTTTGGATGAACTCGCCTGTCAGGCAAGTGCCCTCACCCGTTCGGTGGGTGACCCCACCCATCTCAGGCGGGCGGCCCCACCTATGGGTGACCCTCCCCATTTGGCAAGTGGCCCCTCCCGTCGAGCGGTGGTCCCGCCTATGGGAGGCGCTGCTTGTTGGGCAGGCAAGCCCACCCATGGGTGAGCGGCCCCGCTTTTGGGTGGGTGAGTTCGCCCCATCCTCAAGCAATCTCGTTCGTTGGGTGGGCGAGTTTGCCCATCCCGAGCAGAATCGCTCATCGAGCGAGCAATGTTGCCCATCTTTCAGGTGGATTTTCCCATCGGACAGGCGGGCTTGCCCCTCTCCTGTGTTTTTCCCTCCCCAGGCACAAATCCGCCTCCTACACAAGCGAATTCGCTTCTTTTTAGCCATGCCCTCCAAGAGAGATTTTGACTCTTCAGATGGGTGATTTCGCCCATCCGTCGGAAACCCATTTCCTGTCTAGCTCAATCTGAACAACCCATAAAACTCAAATATGCCAAAACTTACAAAAAATAACTAAAAATCACAAAGAAGGGTTTTGACGCTAACTTATCGAGGTACCACGCACTCATAGTAGAAATCACGCACCTCCTAGCCTCAGCGGATGATCTCATCATCCACGAATCCATCGTCCTCGCTCGCCATGTCAGCTATCCTTCTCACCTTCTTCCTCTCTTTCTTGCTCACTCAGCTTCCAAATGTGCAAATGGTGAATAGTAATTTCTAAAATTACTATATATTCCATTTCCCTCTTTTTTCACCCCTTTTAAGTTGAGGGTACTTTTACCCTTTATTTAAACTTCTTTTTAATCTAATTCATCCCCTTTCTTCCATGGGCCGCCATTTGCACCTCGTTCGTCTATTTTCTTTTGTTGAAAAGCCAATTTTTTTGGTTTTCCATGGTTTATCAAGTGGTACCCTCTGTTTCTTCCTATCAAGAAGTTGCTCGGGGCCCCTTGTTCTTCCCTGTCCACCCTCTCGATGCGCATACCTTGTCATTTTCCTCCCTTCCTTAGTCCTATCCATTTTCCCATGAGACCGAGGCATCTTCTTTCATTTTCTTCCATTGGATAGCCTACACCACCCTTCTCGTGTTGGGGCATCATTTTCTAGTTCATTCTTCTATCGAGTCATTTGCATCTTATTTTTCTTCGAAACACTGTTATTCTAACAATATTTTGAAGAGGGAAAAAATGTAGACATCCAAATTTGACCTCTCCCATAAGGTCAAATTTATCCCTTTCATTCATCTATGTTTCCTTTTCCGTCGATGTTAATTAAATCATTTATTTAGTTAATATTTCCCCTTTCCCTAATGTTCCTAAGGTATTTAATTTAAATAATTAAATACTTTACCTCTGTCCCCTTTCCTCTCTAAATTAAATAAATAATTTTATTTATTTAATTTAGTCATTTTCCTTTATGAATGTAAATCAATTTTAAATTTATTACTTTCTCTCTCCTTGTCCCATCCTCCATAACCTTTCCTTAATCTGAATTAATTTAATTAATCTCTGATTAGGATGTGCACACCCTTAATCATGATTAATGTCACATCCTCCATCATAGCCCACTTATCTTAATCCTTCATTAGCCATCTTAATCGCATGTTTGCACAACCTAATTACTTGATTAGGTCATCTTAACCCCTTATGCCATTTATGGCATACTCTCAAGTCATCTTTTATTAAATGCTTTCTCCTTTTGGAGAAGGCAACCCTTTCCCACTGTGAATCTTTAATTCACATTTATTCCTCCAAGGTCTTTTGAGGAATTTTTCTCATCACCCACATGGGGGAAATAACCTCTTTTATGAGGAGATCTTGTCCATTCCCAAGGTACAAGGAAGTACCTCCACCTCACATCCTCTTTTACACATCACCTGCCACATGTCAAGATGTGAGGGCTTGTGAGTTATCAACTCACCCTGGCCCTTGATCTTGTCCAAGGTGGTTGCATCTTGACCCTTCATTACTTATAGGCCTTTCCCCTAAAATTAGAGGATTTTCCCTCATTTACATTATGCAACTTTTGAACACTCAAGCATTCAAACACACTTGCATTCTCAAGCATCGACCATTGCTACAACTTTGAGCTCATTTTGCATCCATATCAAGCATCTATCAAAATACCCACATACAACATTGCATTCTTCATCTCATCCACATCATTTTGCATTTAGTTTAATGTTGTTTGTCATTGAAAGGAGCACACAGATCAAGTGATCAACAGGGCCAACCAACCAATCAACTTGGACAAGGTATATCACTTCTTTATCTTTCATTTTGTTCAAGTTCAACTTAGGTCAATCTTGAGGTGTTGTTTGTGTTTTCCTTGTTTGTATTTCGTTTAGTTTTGCATTTTAGACTAGGTAAAAACACCTGCACATAATTATTAGCAAATTAATTTCATTTTCTACTTGTAGACACGAAAAATATACAAGTTGATCCTACACACCTGATCCTGATCTTACTAACATCGTTTCTTCCTAAATCATCCCCCTTACTAATTAATTTAATTAAATAATTTGTATTTGATTAAATTAATCATATTTCCTCTCTTAATTAATTAAATCAAATTTATTTGATTAAGTCATTCTCCTCTATTAATTAAATAAACCATTTTGTTTAATTAA
Source organism: Sequoiadendron giganteum (assembly GCA_007115665.2). Lineage (NCBI taxonomy): Eukaryota > Viridiplantae > Streptophyta > Pinopsida > Cupressales > Cupressaceae > Sequoiadendron > Sequoiadendron giganteum. Next base: position 179,515,611 of record CM021106.1, on the reverse strand, counting down.
TGTGATCATCCCTCTTTTAATTAAATAATTCACTTTATTTAATTAAATCTCTAAAGTCATCTCCTTAAATTAAATAAATTAACCTTTATTTGATTTAATCTAACATCATTCTCCTTAGTTAAATAAAACAAATTTATTTAATTAAATCTAAAATCATTATTCCTCTCAACTTTGATTTATTTAATCCAAGAATCCAAGTCAAAATGGTCAAATCAGCTAATCCCCCTCTTAATGAATCAAATCTTGATTAATGCTAATCCTAATCACTCCAATCCTCTAGATTTTGCAACTTGCACAATAAATCAATTTATTTGATTTATTAATTCATCAATTTCTATTCAAAAGAGCATCTTTTATGGAATATTCTTCCAATTCAAAAATCCCTCCAAAAAGGGATGGGTACTTCCAACAAGGCATTCAATGCCTCTTACATGTCCTTGGCCTTGAGACAAGTGACATTAACTCCATTTCCCTTCCCTCTAAACCTGTCACTTTCAAATTTCAAATTTGAATCTCATAGCATTTATCATGCACATTGACCAAAATGTGTTCATTCCTCCTCCAATCACATGTGGACAAGTGGCTTTCTCTCATTGGTTGGTCTTTTGTCCCACATTCACCCAAATCCTTCAATCTTTTATTCTTCAAATCTATAAATAGAGGCCTCCTCTATTGCAATATCATCCACAAATTGAGTAAACTTACTATACTCAATTTCATCCTCAAACATATATACTTTCATCCATTTTATCAAGTTCTTAGCTAGGTTATGCAGGTTTTTCATCATGGAGTTTGATTGAATTTGCATCAAAGTGGATCACTCATCAAAATTGCATAGTAGGAGTTGGGAAAGGGCCAATTTATACACATAATTGGCACCAATTCCCCCATGGGATTGAGGATTTGCATGCTTAATTAGGATTTCATTTATCTTCCATGTTTTGTTCTTCATTTTCCTATTATTGAGCATTGTTAATGAATTTCATGGGGAATCTTAATTCTCACTTGCATATGAACCTAACTATGTGCTTTTTTTCCATTTTTGTGCAAGTATAGGATTGGGGTTCATATTTTGGCACTAGAAGGAGGGCGAATCTTAAGGGTTTCATCACATTTTTTGAAAAAAATCATGTTTTTTTGGTGTTTTTTCTTGCAGCTCATAGGAAATTGCGCCACTCACAGTCTAGCAATGCCAAACTGCACCACTACCAATCTAGCGAAACTATATTGCACTGATCCTAAATTCTAAAGTCCGCTGCTGGAGTCTTCTCGCCCGAAAAATTCAAATTTCAAACTCAACTACGGGTTTCCCAAATTTCAAACAGCTCCGCAATCACGACCACTTTTTTTCTGCAGAGTGTCACTCTCAATCATCAGTGGCACTATATTGTGCCGCTGGCCTTCTCAAACTGGGCCACACCTGCGGATTGCGCCGCTGGAGTTGGGTAAAAGACAAATTTTTGATTATTTTTAACATTTTTTGTGATGCAGAAACTTGCTGAGGTCATAACTTTTGACTCGAATGTGGGTTTTGGCTGATATTTTACAGGCAATTTCATTATGAGGTGGCATGTGGATTCCCAATTTATTTTGACTTAGTTGGTGGCCATTTCAACTCATTTTTGGGGCTTCAAACTTTCATCTTGACCCTCAAAATGCCAATTTAGTGTTTTTTTTCTAGTTTTAAAAAAGTCATTTATTTTAATAACTTGAAGCTCATGTTTCGAATTTAGGATGTTAGTTGGAAATTCATCCTATCTTAGTTTTAGAAAGTTTTTGGGGAAAAAAAAGGACTCAAAGTTATGCATGCAAAATTACAAAAAATGGCAAAAAATCTGACAATTGTTGAAACCTGCCAAAAAGGGAAATTTCTTGATCAAAAGTGAAGGAAGGAAAACGAAGGCCAAGGGTTCTTTATGATTTTATCATCTCATTGTATCAATTGTTTTTAAACACTTTCGGAGAACTTATAATCCCTTTCTAAGATTTATTACCTTCATGCTTTTAGGACACACTAAGTTTATTTTGGGCTCTAAAAAGAACACTACAAAAGCTTTCAATTTTTGCAAACAAAGGCTTAAAATGAACTTTAGGACAAACTCACTAGATTTGGTTTAAGGATTAATAATTGAACAAGGCAAATTTCATATTTCTTTTGGTGCTTGAAAAGAATTCACTATTGCTTTGAAGGATTAAAATGAACAAGTGCTTTCTTGTCTTGTAATTACTTACCCAAGGTAATATCACTAAAAAGACGTATGTGCTTCTCTCGCACTTTATTGTGATATTGAGAATAAAAATTCTTGGTGTTGATCTTAAATTGTGTAAGTAATTTCCTTCACATTTCATTTGGGCCTTAAAAATTGAACCAATCTTGCGAGTGTGAGTGTGGCATATTGTGAGTGTTCTCCCTTTGTTTTTCAATGAAGGTCGATTGAATTACATGATATGTTTGCTTGCTTTCATTTATCTTAGAGGGCCTTCTTGGTGGGAAAAAGTAATCACCCTGGGAACGACCCAACCAAGAACACGCTAAAGCCAAGCGACTTCCACCCGAGATATAAATGTGGATTCTTGAGAAAATTTTGAGAATCACGAGGATTATTCCAGCAAGAAGGGAAACAATGGTCTCTTGCTGCATGGATGGTCCCCCACGAACATAATGCTTGCCTTAAAACCCTTGTTTTGCAAAGGCCAAAATCCTAATCTATTTGTTGGTGCAAAAGGTCATGTCCTTTGAAGTCGCCCCACATATACATGCGATTCTATTGTAGAGATGAAAAGTGTGCCATGGGAGATCCATGGGTACTGATGGTTGGATGACCTGAGAAGTGAGTGCACTATAAGGGGGAGCTTGTGTGGTCAAGCATCTAATCATCCGCACTGAATATGCACAGCTGAATTTATCCAAGTGGGAACCCAACAAATATTGTCTATTCATCCTAGGGTTGTGCATGTTCTTGGAATCAAAACACTTTGCTTGGATCTCTAAAACGGTGGAAAACAAACATTCCATGAATCATGAAAATTTCAAACCCTTTAGGAGAAGAAAATACCCTTGAACAAGTTCACATGCTATTGCTTGTCCTTGGGATTCGTATCCTTAGAGGCTTCTAAGCATTTGGATTTCATCTCAATTTGCTTACTAAAGTCAACAATAGGTAACCTTTGCCTTGATTTCCTTGATTTCCACATAATGCACTTTGTGGGATGAAAGGAAATTAGGACATTGGACATTCAATTTGAAAAAACTAAGCAAGAAGTGGATGTGGTAAAAATCAAGTCATTTTTCAAGATTAACCCCAATTGAACCTCACACATGTTCTTGCAATATTTTGTCTTATCGTTTTCCATGCGAACATTGGTCTTTTGGTTTGAACTACTCTTAGGGAAAATCATGTTCTTCATTACCTTGGTCCTGTAAACAAAGTCCTCTTAGGTTCATCTAGGATCAAGTCAATCATTCTCATCCATCCCTCAAGCATCAAAATCAAGGATCATCTCACCAACAAACTCTTGGAAACTTTGAAAACATCATTCATGCTAGACTTCTAGGCAAAATCAAAATCATCTTATTTGACTTAACACATTTAGTCAAATTATCAATCCTTGTGAACAAATTTACCTCTTGATAAAATCCAACATCTTGGGGTCTAGGAGTTCATTATCACTTTTTTTTGCTTAACACACTTAGTCAAATTATCCAATCCATTATCACTTTGTTTGTCTTAACACACTTAGTCAAATTATCCTCTTGTGTACGAGTTTACTCTAGGATAACACAACTTCCTAGAGTTTACAAGTTCATCATCCAAATCAAAAGCAAATAAAATCAAGTCCTAAAGTCTAGCATTGATCCAAAGTGCCTAAAAGTTCAAACATCCATACCCCTCACCCTTTCATCCTTCATCTCATCATTGGTCCTAAATCCCCTAGAGGTTCACTTTGGCAACAAGTTCAAAACACAAAAGGAGCATGGAATATAAACTTGATTCATACATCATGAGTAATCTAGGTCAACCAAACTATCAGGGCCTTATAATACCAATTGATTTTCAAAATTTTCATATGTACAATCCATACATGGGATCGTTATCTCCTACAAACCTCAATGGTACAACAAATGTAAGTTTTTCCAATCTAAATTTTGGAACATCTTTTCCTAAGGTAGATTTAAATAAAAGTCAAAACTTACAAATCTATCAACCAAACAATCAATGCATGAGCCTTCCCCTTTTACCAACCATCAATCAACCAAATTCGAGCAATACTCCAATCATAAAGAAAAACATCATACCAAATCCTCTCATCTTGTCATCAATATCACAAAAATAGGTGGAAACCATTCAAGCAACCCCAACAATCAACACATCATCTACCACCCCCCAAATATCTCAAAACATGGTCTCCCAAGGACCAAGCATATCAATCACACCCTCCACCACGCAAACCCCAATTATCAATACGATCGCTCCTTTTATCACAATGGTCAACACCATTCCCAATCCACCACCATTACAACCAAAACACAACATGGCAAATTCATTTAGCATCATGTTGCAAGCAGCTCAACAAGCATAGGCTCAAGCTCAAGCCCAACACCAAGCTCAACAAGCGCAAGCGCAAACTCAATACCAAGCACAATTATAACAGGCATTTCAACAAGGCCTACAATAGTATCAAGTGCAACAACAAGCAACCCAATTACTAGCTCAACAACAAGCTTTGTTGGCACAGTAGCAACAAGACCAACAACAAGCATTATTAGCATAGAAAATGTAGGCATATCAACAAACCTTACTCGTGTAATAGAGCTTTCAACAAACTCCCACCAAAATTGTTGAAAACAAAGATTAAGATCTAGCCATCGACGAGCATGTTGAAGATGTTTCCACCTCATCCAATGATCAAATCAACATACATCAAGAGCCATTTTTTAGTCATGATCAAGACCCCTCCTATAATGACCTATTTCAAGGAGTGTTGATGTTATTTGATCCTATTGAAATAATCCAAGATCCATTCACCAATGATTATGTTGACAATGTATCTACATCACCTAATGAGTTAGAGGACATATCTCAAGAATTTATTCTAAAGCATGATCAACATCTATCGCCAAGGTCTAGCAATGTCCTTCCCAAGACATATTGACATCCTTTGACCTCATGGTTACAAATACTAAAGGGATCCTCAACTCAACGTTTGATCCAATTCCACTCAAAGCTCAAGAGGATATCGAGCCACTTCCCATTCCTAATAAAGATATCCAAGAACCCTTTATAAGAAATCCATCCTTTGAAACTGACCCATGTCAAGAACTTGATCCAAGGCATGTCGAAACCAATTTTGAAATCATTCGAGATCAAGAATTTATATCTCCAAGCTACTACAATGATATAATGGACACTCTCCTATCTATACGAGATGATCACATCCACATAGCACATACTCCTCCATCTATCCATGAGATGCTTCTCGTGGATGGACATGTAGATGATTTGCATTCAAAACAAGAGTCTCATACTCTTGATATCATTACCAAGGAACAAGAGTCTCCTACTCTTAACATTTGTACACGTGATCAAGATATAGAAAAATCCAGAGACATCAGAAATGGATCATGAAGAAGGCTTCTATAGAAGTTTTGAATCAGAAACATCTTGTGAAATGAATCATGAGGAAGACTTTTATGTGGACGGTGAAACATCAACACCTCTTGAAGAAGCACTAAAATATGTTATTTCACAAGATCAGGCCAAAGAGATCAATCAGGAATTTATCCCACATATGGAGGATCCTATCACTTATAAACTTGGATCACTTACCTTTTTTAGGACAAGCTATCTCATAAATAAAGAAGCTCTCACTTTTGAAGATCCACCACAAAGTAGGGAAGGATTAGCACCTTGTTTCTAAGGTAAATAATATCCTATTGCAAATAAAAAATTTCAACAGATGTATTATCAAGACAAAGGATTAGGCCTACATGAATAGGGTATCCTAGAACTAGTGCTTATTATTGGCAATCCTAAGCATCAAAGTATTGGTTATTCGACCATCAAGGGATATAAACATATTAGTGATACCTCTATAAAACTGGGGGCAACTTCGTCTCAAGCAAATGTAAAAATAGGGAGCACGAAGAATCCTTATGATGAAACCAATGTCAATACTACAACCCACCATGTCACGAATCTCCATCCACCCATCACCCCATCCACGAATTGGGACCAAAATCAAAAGAAGGTTTCGAATCAAAGCACAAGGAACGTTATCAAAGAAAATAATCTAAGAAGCATATAAGACAAATCAAATACGCATGGATACCAAAAAGTACAAAGAAAGATTATCCCTATCAAACACCATCAGTCAAAGAAACTATGGGGAAAAATAAAAAAGGGAAAAGTATCCATCAAAGATGTCCACAAAGGAAAAAATAGGCTTCTCAAGTGACGTACAAAACATATGAAGTTGTTGGTCCTAATTCCATGCACATTTTCGTATCCACCCATTGTTGCTCATCTTCCCAAGTTTGGAGAGTCAAAGGTTCCAAATTGTCAACCAATCCATCTCCTATTCCTAAACACACTCCACCATCCACGCCTCCACGCATGATACCCAATTATTAATTTGACCATGTGTTGGCAACGAACCTTCATCATAAGGATTCAAAAAACACTCTATCACGATGTGCGCACAAGGATAGAGTTAACTTCGGTATCAACAAAGCAGATCAAGGATCTCAAAAGTTGCATTCAAGTGTATGTATCTTGGAAAGGAAACTTCTTCAAGCAGTATATCGATGGCACATTATGATAGAAGCATCTACATCGACGACATCAGGTGGTTCAACATGAGCTTGGAATCTTTCAGCCAAAAATATAAAAAAATTCAAAATATATAAAAATCCAAAAAAAAAAAAAGGATTAAAAATAGTAAAGAAAAAAATCATCCTCTGGTGAAGACCACTTCGGTGGTGCTTTGGCCAGGTACCATGATGAAAACCTAGCAAACAGGCGTCATGTGTAGAATTGAGGATCTACGTGCGCCAGTTCAGGTGAAAGCATCTCATCCCATCCATAATAAATCCAACATGCCCTCCATCTTACCCATAATAAATCCATTCATCCACAAACCATTTATCCAATCCATGTTCATATATCTACATCCATAATCCAAGTTATCTTGATCTTGGAAAAATTTGGTGCACACTTTACACTTGCTTATGGTAAACATCTTGACATGGGTCATTTTCATTGATCCTATCCTACCCAACTTTATCTAAGCCATGAAACATTATCCAAATAAACATCCACTATCTAAACCCCTTATCCTATCACAAGATAATCCTTGGCATCCTTTGCATGCTTATCATATCCATCCATCCACACACCTATCCAAGAATCCACCCATGGCCTTCCATACATTGCTAGACACTAGGGGTAGATATTTATATCTTGCTTCGAGAATAAATCTTGATCTATATCCTCCAACTTATGTGGTGATCTGAACATTGGAAAACATGAAATCAAATTGGTCAAAACAATTGTGAGCACGAATCCAAATCACTAGCCCATGGCATATTTTGATAGGAAGACGTTCTTTATCAAGCTTTATCTTCCATCGAACATCAATCCAAACAATCAATATCAGTGGCATCTAATGTGTAATTCAACGTCACATCAAATCATTCAAACAATTATGTTCTAAATCAAGCTTCATCAATCTTGATCAATCAAAATTAGTCAATCCCTCATAATCTCAGGATATCTTTTCCAATCCTTGTGTTGCTTAACACTATCCTTGCATTGTTGCGTATCCTCAACAATGTTATCATCATCAATCCATCAATCTGATCAATGAACCCTAGCTTAATTTTTAACAAAATTCCAAAACAAAACATTGATATCATCATCCAAATCGTCAAAATCATTCGAAAATCCATAAACCTAAAAACATTCAAAAATCAAAAATCCAAAAAAAAAAAACATCCAAATCATTCAAAATCTCAAAAAATCAAAATCATGTCAGTGAGTCATCCAACCAAACTACATCGTTTTTGAGCTTGAACATAGGCAAGGTTGATCTTTGATCATCCCTCGAGACATTTTTTTTAGGTCAGTCCTTTAGGCATCCGTCGCAATAGAAATGGCAATCTGTTTGCTTATCTATCTCATCAGTAATCAAGTCTGCGTTAGTTGAACTATGTGGTCTCTGCGTGTATAATGTAGGCAAGGTTAATCTATGGATCAGCTCTTGAGAGCCCTAGGATAGGTCTTTAAGTCAGACTCTTGGTCAAAATCTCAAAAAATCCAAAAATCAAAACAGCCTCAAAATATTTCAAAAACACCAAAAAAATCCAAATATCTAAAAAACTCAAAATGGTGCATCTGTCTCATCTTTCATTCACCTACGATTATCATCATTCCTAATAAATCAATCATCGCCTTCATCCTTTGGTGAGTCAGTCGAAAGCAAGTCTAGCAGGTTCAAAAGTGAACACCTAATCATCAAAGTCTCAAGTCTAGGTCAGTAAGCAAGTAAGTTGTTCAACTCAAAGTATCAATAGCTTATCATTCAATCAATCTCATCAAAACCCTGATCACAACATGTCCTAGGATGCATGCTTCCTGCGATGGACATCAACATTAGGCATCACAGTAGTTTAGTCTTGGCTAGCGGTATGAAGAACATTAGCTTGTTTGTTTACTTTATCTTAGTCTTTTTTACTTATCTTATTTTGTGCTCATTCCAAGGACCTCTCGATGATTCCTAATCAAAACAAGTTTAGAGAGAAAGGAATGGGGCAATGACCATTATCTTTTGTATCTGTTGTACTTTTTGAATATTCTTGTAAAATAATTTGGTGAATACTTGCTTTATTAGGTGCATCCTAGCAAAGTTTTCGCATGTCAGGTGTGAACAAGAATACTCCTATCTAATTGTCAAGTCAAAGTCCATCACACTAGGTACAACACCATATTGGTTCTTTATACCTTGATGCATCGTACCTATGTGTGTTATCAAACATAAAGTAAATGGCCCTTTTAAAATCCCAGCTCCTGGTAAGCAAATCATCATCATCATCAGCATTCATAATGTAGGCTTGTGGATCCTCCTTTCATCATGTTATTCTTCTTATTCTTCTATCTTACTAACATTTCTATCCAAAATCGGTGTGCTATATCAAAATATACATGAGGCTACCCATGGCCGATGATTGTCTATACATAATCAAAATTTTCTACATCAAATATCTAATCTTTCTAAAGAATTATCTTTCGTCCTCTAATCAATAGAACCATCCCTCTCACATTTTATCGTGATCTCGATCGGAAAATCATACATTTCCACTCGATCTCTCGAGGGGGCAGTATACCAGCATAATCCTTCTCGCTGGGGCAATAGTGGGGCATCTGAAAAAAATCGAATTTTTTAAAAATTCTGATCAGAACAGTTTATTCTTTGAACCAATGCAACAAGTGCATTGCTTCAAAGAGGGGAAAAATGTAGACACAAACAAATATACAAGCTGATCCTACACACCTGATCTTGATCTTACTAACATCGATTCTTCCTAAATCATCCCCCTTACTAATTAATTTAATTAAATAATCTTTATTTGATTAAATATATCATATTTCCTCTCTTAATTAAATAAATCAAATTTATTTGATTATGTCATTCTCCTCTAGGAATTAAATAAACCATTTTTTTTAATTAATTTGATCATCCCTCTTTTAATTAAATAATTCACTTTATTTAATTAAATCTCTAAAGTCATCTCCTTAAATTAAATAAATTAACCTTTATTTGATTTAATCTAACATCATTCTCCTTAGTTAAATAAACCAATTTTATTTAATTAAATCTAAAATCATTATTCCTCTCAACTTTGATTTATTTAATCCAAAAATCTAAGTCAAAATGGTCAAATCAGCTAATCCCCCTCTTAATTAATCCTAATCCTAATCACTCCAATCCTCTAGATTTTGCAACTTGCACAATAAATCAATTTATTTGATTTATTAATTCATCAATTTCCATTCAAAAAAACATTTTTTATGGAATATTCTTCCAATTCAGAAATCCCTCCAAAAGGGGATGGGTACTCCCAACAAGGCATTCAATGCCTCTTACATGTCCTTGTCCTTGAACCAAGTGACATTAACTCCCTTTCCCTTCCCTCTAAACATGTCACTTTCAAATTTCAAATTTGAATCTCATAGCATTTATCATGCATATTGACCAAAATGTGTTCATTCCTCCTCCAATCACATGTGGACAAGTGGCCTTCTCTCATTGGTTGGTCTTTTGTCCAACATTCACTCAAATCCTTCAATCTTCCATTCTTCAAATCTATAAATAGAGGCCTCCTCTATTGCAATATCATCCACAAATTGAGTAAACTTACTATACTCAATTTCATCCTCAAGCATATATATACTTTCATCCATTTTATCAAGTTCTTAGCTAGGTTATGCAGGTTTTTCATCATGGATTTTGATTGAATTTGAATCAAAGTGGATCACTCATCAACATTGCATCATAGGAGTTGGGAAAGGGCCAATTTCTACACATAATTGGCACCAATTCCCCCATGGGATTGAGGATTTTCATGCTTAATTAGGATTTCATTTATCTTCTTTGTTTTGTTCTTCATTTTCCTATTATTGAGCATTGTTAATGAATTTCATGGGGAATCTTGATTCTCACATGCATATGAACCTAACTATATGTGCTTGTTTTCCATGTTTATGCAGGTATAGGATTGGGGTTCACACTACTATAACTTATCATGTGTCAGAATTCATAAGGAATGTTCCTCTTCCTAGTGTTGCATGTAGATCATTTTAGGGCTTTCCCTCAACACATTTCATGTTGTTTGATCTTTGGTCGACCTGTAATTGTAATATTCTTGTTGTTCTTGGCTGACATGTAATGTAATCAATGTAATATCATATATATATATATTGTAAACCTAGTTGATCTAGGTTTCATAGATGTAAGAAGTTGAATGTTGATGTAAGTGGCTGAAAGAGAAAGAGAAGAATTTGCAGATCCTATATGGATTCAATTTGATCATATCTCTAAGACATAAGAAAAGTGAAGAGTGTGCCTAACTAATTGCTAGAGGTAGTCAGCCAAAGTAAAAACTTCTTGAATGTTGAAAGAAGTGAGTTAGTAAGTTAAAGAGAAGACATTTGAAGAAGTTATAGAAGTGTTGTAAGAGCATAATTATAATCATCAAAAGGATTGAGCTTCATTGTTACATTCAAACAAGAGAAGGACTGCCATATTGTAATCTTTTTTGAGTTTATTCTCAGTTCAGGGAGTAGTTTCTTCCTTGAGTTGAAGCTTTAAAACAAAGTCTATAGGGAGTTGTAGCTTCCTTAGGAGTGACCCTAAAACCTTTCTATAAGAAGTAGTAGCTTCCTTGGGTGGTAGCCCTAAAAAAAAGTTATAAATGTGATTCATTGTGAGGATAAATTAGGATGCCCAGTAGCTCCTACCAACTTTTCTCACCGTGGTTTTTCTCCCTTGGGATTTTCCATGTATATTTGGTGTTAGTTGGTGTTGTGCATTATGTTGATCTTTCATTTTTTTTGAATGTTGTAAAGATTAAGTTTCAATTTTCTCTATAGGGTTTGAGATTTTTTTGAATACCGATTCACCCCCCTCTTAGTGTTCTGGTGTATGCGCAACAATTGGTATCAGAGCCTAGTTCCTTAGAAAAACCTTAACAACTTGAGGAAGGTTTGGGATAGCAAAAGAAGGATCTAAAAAGGTGCCTAGATTTGATGGAAATTTTTTCTCTTTTTGGAGATGCCAGATGGAAATCCATCTATATCCCCTTTGGGGTTTGGTGTTTGGTAATCTGTTAAAGATGGTCATGTTGTTCCTGCTACTCCTCCAACTGATTCGGCTAAGATAAGAGCCTATGAGAACAATGGAAAGGCAAAGCATGTTATCTTGAGTGGGCTATCATATTCCGACCTAGTAAAGGTAATACACTACAAGTCAACAAAAGAAGTCTAGGATAAGTTGGGTGGCATCTATGAAGGGGATACCAAAGTAAATCAAGCCAGGTTGCAGATCTACAAAGGAAAGTTTGAGAAATTAAAGATGTCAGAGGATGAAGATATTGCAGGTTATATGAGCTCTAGATTGATGAAGTGATTAATGCAATCAAAGGTCTTGGTGAAGATATTGAATAATTTATGGTGGTAAACAAGGTACTAAGATCTCTTCCTAAGTCTTATATTTCTAAAGTATCTTCTATTGAGGAAGCTAGAGATTTGGATACACTTTCAATGGATCGATCATATGGTGCCCTTATTGCATTTGAAATGAGAGAGTTTGAAAAAGAAGGTGATAAGAATTTCAAAGCAAGTAAGAATGAAACTTATGAATAATCTGATCTGGATAGTGACACTGATGAAGAGGAAGAAATTTTTGTAAGGAAATTGAAGAGAGGTATCACCAACTACAAAGGTTAGATACCTTTCAAATGTTCCAAGTGTGGAGAGGTTGGTCATTTTTCTTTGAAATATCCCTTGAAAGATTCTGATAAGAGAAGTAAAAAGCCTAGAAGAAATAAGGTGAAGCAGAGTCTCTACTCCGTGGAATATTATTTCTCTACAAAGGATGATGAATCTAGTAGTCTAGATAATAAAGATGAAGTATTATTTTTGGCCACTAAGAAGGCTAAAAATATAGCTAAAAATCCAAGTGTTGCGTGTATTGAATTTCCTACAAAATATTAAGCTAATTCATGAGTGATTGAGAGTGGTTTTTCCAGCCATATGACAAGAGACAAGAGCAAGTTTATCAAACTTGTGAATTGGAATGGTGGCATAGTCAAGCTTGGGGATGATACTTCAATATAGATCTATGGGAAAGGTTCATTCAATATTGATGGAAAGAGTAGAACATAAAATGTTCTTTATGTCAAAGGTATCTGGCATAATCTTCTTAGTGTGAGTCAAATGTGCAAAAATGGTTACAATATCCTATTCAATAAAAGTGGGTGTGAAATCAAAAAAGAAAATTCTAGTCAATTGGTTGTTGAAGGATCTAGGACAAGTGATAACATATAAAGTCTAAGGGATGTCAATGGAAGAAATTTTCTTCTATGACAAGGAAGTGAATGTTGGTTGTGGCATAGAAGAATGAGACACATTAACTTTGAAAATCTTGTGAAGATCAACTCATTGCATGTGGTAAGAGATATGCCTAAGATAGCCAAGCCTGCGAGTATAATATGCAAGGAATGTCAATTTGGTAAGTAGATAAGGATAAGTTTCAAGTCTAAAGAATATTCTTCTTTTAGACCTTTGGGTTTGATACATATTGATTTGTGCAGACCTACTAGAACAAATTTTTTGAAAGGAGAAATGTATTTTATTCTTTTTATTGATGATCTCTCTAAGATGATATGGGTTACATTCTTGAAAGATAAATATGATGTGTTTAGTAGATTTGAGGTTTTCAAATCAATGTTTGAGAATGAAATGAATGCAAGGATCAAATTTTTGAGATTAGATAGAGGAGGTGAGTTCACATCAAATGAGTTCAATGATTTTTGTGAAAAACATGGAATAAAAAGGCATTTATCTACTACTAGAACTCTTCAATAAAACGGGGTAGTGGAAAGGAAAAATAGGACTATTCAAGAGATGGCAAGGACCATGCTGATGGAGGAAAGTTTTCCTGATTTTTGTTGGAGAGAAGAAATTCATACTATAGTATATGTTCAGAGCAGAGGATTGTTGAAATTGAAAAACACTAAGAATCCATATAAGTTGTGGTATGGATGACCTGCAATTGTCAGGCATTTTAGAGTTTTTGGAAGTAAATGCTACATCAAAAGAGATGAAGATGTCTTGGGAATGTTTGATTCAAGAGCTGATGAAGGTATATTTTTTGGATACTCATCTCAAAGAAAAGCATACAAATGCTACAACAAAAGGTTGGGAAGGATAATTTAAAGCACTAATGTAAAGGTTGATGAAGATCTACATGAAAATATGAATGAAATCAAGGATTACGAATATGATGCACCTCCCTAATGAGATGAAGAAGAAGTTGAAGAGAAAGAAGAAACACCAGAAGATCTCAACAAGACTCTTGCAAAGTATGTTCAAATAAATCATTCAAAATATTAGATCATTTCTAACAATAATGAAGGAGTGTTGACCAGAAGAAGGCTTGCAAAATCAAGTGAACAAGTTAACTTTTTCTTGTTATCAAAGGTAAAACCTAAAACTTTTGTTGATTCCAGCAAGGATGAAGGATGGTTGCAAGGAATGGAAGAAGAGTTGAATCAAATTGAGAAGAATCAGACTTTAGAATTAGTTCCAAGGCCTGCAAACAAGAATGTGATAGGAACTAAGAGGGTATTCACATGAATAAGTTGAACGAGGAAGCAAAAGCTGTAAGAAATAAGGAAAGACTAGTTTGTAAAGGCTATTCATAAGTAGAAGGAATTGATTTTGAGCAGAATTTTTCTCTAGTAGCAAGAATGGAAGCTATCAAAATGTTTATTTCTTTTTCTTTCTATAAGGACTTCAAGGTTTATCATATAGATGTCAAGTCAGCCTTCATTAAAGGAGATTTGGAAGTAGAAGTGTACATAGAGAAACCTGATGGATTTCGAATGTTAGAAGAACCAAACATGGTGTGTAGACTCAAAAAGGTATTGTATGGACTCAAACAAGCTCCTAGAGCTTGGTATACAAGGTTTGATAAGTACTTGCTTTAGGAAGGATTTAAGAAAAGGTATCGCATATAGTAATCTTTACTTCAAAATTGAGGATGAAAGAATTTTGATAATTATTGTGTATGTTGATGGCATAATCTTTAGCGGAAATGATGAGATTTGCAAGAAGTTTGTTGAAGAGATTTAGAAAGAATTTGAGATGTCTATGATTGGTGTGTTATCTTTCTTTCTTGGTCTTCAAATTTCTCAAATAGATGATGGTATCTTTATTTTTCAAGAAAAGTATGCCAAGGAGATGTTGAATTTTTTTGGGATGGAATATTGTAAACCAATTAGTACTCCCATGGTTACTAGTTGTCATTTGAGTAAAGATGATGAGTCTCCCTTGGTTGATCAGAAGCTATATAGATCTATGATTGGAAACCTATATTATTTAACTACTTCAAGACCTGATATCATGCATGCAGTATGTTTAGTTGTAGGATTTCAAGCTAATCCTAAATATTTTGGTAGATGGTCAGTTCTCCCCTCGGGATTTGTGACATGGACTAACAGCCTCCCATGGATCTGTTAACTCTGGTGGTTGTATTGGACATTAATTGGTTGATCTTTTGGTGCAACGATAATCATGGGGCCAACAATTAGTATCAAAGCCAAAGGTGTTGGGTTTGAATCCCCTCGGGTAATATTGAGGGATATATTGTTGGCAAATGGTCGATGCTGCCCTTGCAATTCATGACATGGAATAACCATCTCTCATGGATCCGTTAAATTTGATGGTTGTATCGGGCATTAATAGGTCGATATTTTGGTGCAACGACAACTGTGGGGCCAACTAAATAAACTCATGTGAAGGTAGTCAAAATAATCTTCAGGTATTTGAAGATTACTATGAATTATGGCTTATTATATCCAAAAGGTAATGACTTTGACCTGAGTGCTTACACTGATGTTTATTGGGCTGGATGTGTGGATGATATAAGTACAAGTGGTGGTGTTTTCTTTTTAGGAAGCAGATTGGTTTCATGGCATAGTAAGAAACAAGATTCAATATCTTTATCAACTATAGAGGCAGAGTATATTGCTATATCATCTTCTTGTACACGAGTGTTATGGATGAAGAAAAAATTGAAGGATATATAGATATAGTATGATGAGCCTATTCCTATTGTGTGTGATAATACAAGTGCTATCAATATTTATAAGAATCCAGTGATGCATTCTAGAACCAAGCATATATCAATCAGGTATCAATTTTGAGAGATTAGATTACAGATAAAGAAGTGAAGTTGGAACATATTTCAACAAAGTATTAGATTGTAGATATCTTCACAAATTCCCTTGCAAAGGATACATTTGAGTATCTTTGATAGAAGTTAAGGGTAATTGCCCCTCCTTTTTGCTAGATGCATAATTGGTGCATCTGTCCAGGGGGTAATTCATGGCATATCCTTATTCCTGGACTAATGGTGGCTACCTCTTAGGGGGATTAGGTAGTGTTTGATTCAAAAAGGGTGAGAAATAATATCCTCCTTAGGGGAAGAGTTTGTGCCCTAAGGAGGAGAAGTAGTTTCCCTTTGTCCTTGATGTCAAAGGGGGAGAAGAGTGCAAGTTAGATTGGTTTTTCCATCAATACTAAAGGGGGATATTGTTGTAGTCTAGTTATTATTGATGTCAAAAGTGTGAGTTTTGGTTGTCATTGATGTCAGAAGTATATTGTAGTTGGTTGCTGTTTGGTTGGTAGTGTTTGCAGTTTGGTTGGTTGGTTGCCAAAGTCTCTGAGAAATTCTCCATATTTCTTGCTAGTGATGTTGTGCTCCTATTATTTGGAAGTTAGCTTCATATGTTTTTAGATCATGTTTGATTCAAGTTTCATGTTGTTTGGATTATCAAAAAGGTGTTTTGTAAGTGATAGTTTGAAGACAGTGTTGTTTCTGTGAGGATTCTCATAGTGTTGCAAAGCTTGGCTCTACATTCCTCCGTGTTTGTAGATATGATCATGCAAATAAAAATTTATGTTCAATTTGTTATGAAGGTGCTATACCCAAAGTTTCATATCATTTATCCCTCTGTAGAGAAAGTTGTAAGTGACAGAGTGCAAGACTGTATTGTTTGGTGGTTAGTTCTAGTGTTTGTTAGCTTGCACCAACTTGTTGTTGTATGAAGTGGTGAATTGGTTGGTGGAGAATGATATTGAAGATATTGTAATGTTTCGTATTGCTTCGCAATGTGTTTTATAGGTTCTCCGAAATAAGTATGGTCTAAAATGAAGGTGTCATTGGGTTATGCTTTTTCCTAGTTGATTGAGATATGTTGAAGGTGTGCACCATGAGTTGGGGTTTGTGTAGAATCCTTGAAGTATTTGAAGATGTTGTATGGGTCATGCTAACTCATCTAAGAGAAGTGCAAGTAATATTTAATATTTCATGAGTATCTCCAAGTTGTAATGGTCGACATGCTTCAAGCTTCATAATTTCTTGCTTTTAAATGTGTGAAGCGTGCAGATGTTGTTCTTTGAAGACTAATGTTGTGAAGGGTGTTTAGGACAAGGTTAAGCATATTTTAGAATCCACAAGGCATGTTCCTCTTCCTGGCATTGTGTGTAGTTCATTTTAGGGCTTTCCCTTTACATGTTTCATGTTGTTGTTTGATCTTTGGCCAACCCAGGTAATTGTAATATTCTTGTTGTTCTTGGCCGACATGTAATGTAATATCATGTATATATTGTAAACCTAGTTGATCTAGGTGGTATAGGTGTAATAATTCAAATGTGGATGTGTAATGCATTATGATATATATGTAAGTGTCTGAAAGAGAAAGAGCCAAAGAGTGTACCTAACTAATTGTTGGAGGTAGTGAGCCAAAGGCAAAACTTCTTGAAGGCTGAAAGCAGTAAGCCAGTAAGTTGAAGAGAAGACATTTGAATAAGTTACAATGAAAAACATAATTTCAATCATCAAAAGTATTGAGCTTCATTGTCATATTCAAACAGTAGAAAGATTGTCATGCTGTAATATCTTTTGAGTTTGTTCTCAATTCAAGGATTAGTTGCTTCCTTAGGATGAAGCCCTAAAAAAAAGTTTGCAGGGAGTTGTAGCTTCCTTGGGAGTGACCCTAAAACCTTTCTATTGAGAGTAGTAGCTTCCTTGGGTGGTAGCCCTAGAAAAAAGGTTTAACTCTAATTCATTATGAGGCGAAATGAGGGTAGTAGCTCCTAGTAGCTTTTCTCATCGTGGTTTTTCCCCCTTGGGGTTTTTCACGTATATTTGATGTTATGTGGTGTTGTGTATTGTTTTGATCTTTCATATTTCTATTATGTTGTAAAGATTAAGTTTTAGTTTTCTCTAGAGGGTTTGAAATTTTTTTTAATACTGATTCACCCCTTCTCTCAGTATTTTGGTGTATGTTCAACAACTTCATGCTCTTGAAGCGAGGGGTACAAACATGTCTAACAAGGTCAAAAATATAGCACATAAATCACCCAAACTTAACTCTATCAATAACACTATCGATGTTAACTTGGCATGACCACTCCGTAAGACATGTGACTTAGTTTATCCACATATTCTATTCGGTGGAGTAGGTTGATTCAAGTGAATGAGCTTCCTTTAAGAAGTTATCATGAGGCTTAAAGAAAAAAAAATATATATATATATATATATATATATATATATATATATATATATTATAAGGCATCTATGTATTCAAGAATATACAAGAGTTTCCTAGACTACAATGGAAACCCTATCCCTTTCTTAAATGAGTTCAATCTCAATCGTTTTGATATATGCATGCTATTTTTGAAGTCCATGTCTTGTGCCTCAATCCCTCACATATAAGCTCTTTGCATTCTATCAATATATGAATTTTGAAAGATTAGTATTGGCCTTAATCCTATAGTATCACATTCCTCCCTCTCAAGCCAATATTTGTAAGACTAATTTCCCATCCCACCACCTAGCTACTAATTGGCTCATTTCCAAATGGAAATGTAAACCTTCTTGTGACAAATTGAGGAAGATCAACCTCCACTTGTGGAAATCTAAGGATGCTACATGATTTTAACTCATCATATTGAAGTTCTTTCATGTAAAACGTCCTTTGGGTTTTTGGTTCAAATTCTCCCTTTCTCTCCCTCTTGCCCATTTTACCCCAAGTAGGAAACTATAAAACAAACTTTGTAGTTTTGTTAAAATGTTAGCAGCATGTGACAATACCTACATACTTCTATTTATAGCTTGTTCACTTTGGTAATTGAAGTCTTGTCTTTTGGGTCTCAAAATTTCTAATAATATTATTGTCGAATCTTTCAAATAAATAACTTTTAAGTTCATTTAGAAGTGATGGTTATATTTTCTCATTCATGATAACCTCATTAAGTTCAAATATATTTTTTCTACTCTAATCATTCTCTTCAAATGTCAAACTTGCCCAATGTCATGCAAGATCAAGTGAAAGGTGGCATTATGGTTCTTACCACCAAGGTCAAAACCTATATTGGGTGTTATTGCTCAACATTCATGTTGGGAACAAGGCCCCTTATCTATGACCTCACCAATTCATAACTCTGATCAAATGAGTCTACCCTCAAATTTAAAAAAAAATGGTCAGTGAAGGTTAACAAAGAGCTAGAATAATTAGTCAAGGGGCTACAAACTCAGCTTCATGCTCTTGAAGTTAGGCATGAAAACATGTCTAACAAGGTCAACAAGATAACACATGAATCCAACAACCTTAACTCTATAAGTAACACTCTTAATATTAAAGGTTACATAAATAGGACTAGCACACTACTTGTACAACATCCTAACCATTATCAACCATACTACCAACTCAATTGGGCATGACACCGAGTGGCTTGGCCTGTGGTGAAAGAGTTTGATATCTAGTTCTTGTTGTTATTCCTGTAGACACTAAAAATTGACTTAGGCCTGCAAACTTTATTTCTTCCATATTTCTTCTCAGCATAATTAAAATATTTAATTATGTCCTATAGTCCAAATTCAACTATTAATTAAATAATTCTTAATTATTTAAATAATTCAACTATTAATTAAATAATATTATTTAATTATTTAATTAATTCATATATTTTATTCCTCTTGACTATTTAAATTAATAAATTACATTTATTTTATTTAAATATGTCGCCAATTTCTTATGGCTATCTATAATTAAATAAATTCCTAAATTTATTTGATTATCACTTATCAATTTATTTTTCTTCGATTAATGCATCATTAATTCCTATGATTTATTTATTTATTGTCCACCTTGTCCATTTTCTCCACAATTAAATAATTAGTATTAATTATTTAATTATCTTATGGACTTTTCCCTAAATTTAAGTAGTCATTTATTTAAATTTCCCACTTTCTATTTTCCCACAAAGTAAATAATTTGAAATAATTATTTACTATCACATGACCCCAACACTTTTGAATTAAATTAATTTTTAATTCAAAAGGTCAACACCTCCTCTTGAATCAATTAATTTTAAATTTCTATTTTGATTCTCCACTAACTTCTTTTTCTATGCCTATTATCTCCTTGTGACATGAATTCTTGTCCATTGATTTGATTTCCTTCATTTCAAATTTACCCTTATGTTGCCCTAACCCTAGTTGTTGGTTGTCACAATTAATTTTAGCCTATGATCTTAAGGCATTTCTCAACTAACAATCTTGGCCATTCATCCAAAATTGGATTTTTTATAAAAAGACAATGTCAACCTCATTTTGTCACTTCATGCTTGGATCTCTTGACTTCGTGATTTCTTGCTGTAGACTTTAGGCTTTAGATTTGCTTCATACTTGCTACTTAATAGTAAAATCTTTCAATATTTGCTTAGAGCTTTGACATAGGCTAATAGTTGCTCATCAAAATCCGAGGGAAAACATCATTTTGTAGCAAATGGAGAAGGGAAATGAAGGTCAATCATGGCAAGTATGAAGGTTACTTGGTGAAAGCTTCCTTTGTTTATGCATATTTCCTCCTTTGTACTTCATTGTTTAACTAGGGTTTTGTTTATGCATTTGTTTTCATGCTAACCTAAATTTTTGCCTTAGTTACAATTCCAACATGTTTTGATTATGGTTTGGGACTTCTATGTGCCACAAAATTATAACTTGTTAGGTATTAAGACTCTTGTTTTGCTAGTGTTAGTGTGGCAATCTTTAGCTAGTCTTATGCAAATATCTGACGCTTAAGCTTAAATTCAATATATGAAAAAGTTCAAACATCTTCATATAAAACTAACCTTTAAAATGTATTTTTGTAGTAATGAATCTGAACAATATTAGTGATAACTTTAAGAAATCCCCCTTCAAAAAATATAAAATCCTCATGAATCTCACTTTTTTCCAAAAAAATATTTAATATTGGCAAATTTTTTTTTTAAAATATTAATTTTATTAGCAAGTTTTTATAAATCCCTAGCAATTTGTAAAAAATCATGACGAATCATAATGAAATATAGGAAAATGCATTAATTACCATGGCAAATCGTTCATTTTTTAAAAAATAAACTCCAATGAAAAAGTAAGGGATTGACAATGAAGTGATTGCCTAGTTCTATGTTTAAGGTGTAGAACTCGTGTTTATAATTCCTTAATATTTTATATCAAACAATGAATATTTTAAATCAACCCTAAATTATTTTTCACCATCATTTATTTTATTTATAATCTAATGATGTGGTTTTAGATTCAAGCCCCATGGGCATTAAAGCTTTGCAAATACATTTTAGGCCATGAAATTTAACCCCAACCATTAGATTATAGATAAACCCAATCATGGAGATTAAAAATTGGTGATATGACCCTAAAACAAGCAATAATTATATAATATTATTGACAAATTAATTTCATTTTCTATTATCTTATGAAATTTAGAAAATCTATCTAATTAAGTATTGAAGCATGGGTTCTTCACCTATGTGAGCATCACCTAGATGCAATGAGTGCTAAGTGGATCATTCATTATCATGAGAGATGGGTTCATGTGAACCACCACTCATGAAACATGGGTCAATGAGTTTGACTTGTAAAACTACATGGTTGAATCCTGATAGCAATATCAAAATAAGTATTGAATATTATGATGAATTTTTGAGTTTAAAATTTTAATAAAATAAATATAATAGCAATTTAATTAGAACTAAAACAAAAATTTTATAAATTCTAATCACTTTGAATCCCAAATTTCAACTATTTATTAATTGACAAATATTAATCACTAAAAAAATCAGTCAACAATATAGAACATAATATCAATACAACATGGATAGCATCACAAATTTCCCTTTCTCCTAGGGAAGCATTCTAAGATTGGATAATGTGTGCTGCTTGCCATGCTAAGTAATAATGAATTTTGAGGTTTTACTCCTCCATCTATCCCCCTACTCAGTTTCCATTTTTCTTCCACAAATAGATTTACCTAGGTACCCTTTACAACTATTCGTTTACATAAGGGTTTCTACTTTTAAATATAAAAGTACTTGTACTTTTAGGTTAAATAAATAAATAATTAATGATATTACAGTTTCTGAATCAGGCTCATAGTTCACTGACCCATATTTATGGATCTGACATATCTAGTTGTACTTGACTTTGGCTAGTCCATGCAGACCTACACCCCGTCCTTCCATAACATGTTGGCGCAGACCTGGAATATTGAATGTTTGCGAGGTAGTGTTTCCATTTAATCTTTTTAATATCAAATCCAAAGGTCCTCTGCTCTTCCTCTGATAGTTCTTGCCATAATCTCTCCACATTTGAGTTATCAAACCTGTAAAGAATCAAACCCACACAAACTTACATTCAAAAAGATTTGTTAACCCAAGAGAGTATATCTACATTCGATTGTTTGGCACAGTCCAGAATATTGAAGACATCTTACCTTCCTTTATAAAATGTATATGGCTCGTATAACATGGACATGTACTGAGTTTGTTGTATATATTTGGAACAAATGTATTTCTCCCTGTCCGACATACTTGGAGCAAATGGGGGAAAGTCATCTATCTGCATGGTGGTTATGAATCAGCAATATGTAATCCTTTAACTACTGCATATGATAAAAATGTGAGGGAATTGTTTTAGGAATAAAACTATTTCAGGCATGATTGTAAGGGCATAAGACAAATTCATCATCAGCAATTCATCATTAGTAATTCACCGTCAATAATTCATCTTCGTTACATATTCATCACGTATACAATTCACCATCAACAATTCATCACTGATTTTGTTGAAGACATAAAAAAGGTATACGTGATGAATATATCACAACGATAAATTGCTGGTGATGAATTGTATACATTATGAATATGTCACGACGATGAATTGTTGATAGTGAATTATTAAGAATGAATTACTGGTGATGAATTTTTCTATATTGTAGAAAACAAGATCAGTTCACAAATCATAAAAATGAACAAAATCTTGTGGGAAACAATTCAAGTTTTATCTAGAGTTTAAGGAATCGTTGTGACTTACACTTAACGGAACGTTAAAAGTGCTGTTCCAAGCATGATCGAGAAAACCCTCCATTGTAGGAAAGAAGGCCAATTCCTTTTGTAATTCCACTGGTTTTCCTTTGTTGTTAATGTAGGGATTACTTCTAAAATGGTCAAAAATCGCCTCTACAATTTGTTGGAACCGTACTGGATTTGCAACAGAGGAAGACACGTGATAGACCTGAATGCCAGGCCTTCTTGCATGCTTTGCAATGGCTGCCAGTGTTGCATTGGCCACCATATCTACGGGTAACTGTCAAATGTTTAATAGAATTTAAGGCATCCATGAATTTTACCTACTACCCATAAAATACGGTTCAATGAATGGAATGTTTTTGCTCACCAACCAAATAGAATTTAATGAATGGGATTGTACTTAAATTAAACAGCTTACAGTAGTTACTTACCAGATCAATAATTGTCTTTGGATCGCCCCACAAACCACCCAGTTGACCTTTTGCATAGTGTGAAATAATAGGATCCAGCATCCTGCATCCATTCCATTAGTTCCATAACAATTATTACATATGATTTTTTATTTATTCAGGTATATTGAGAATAGAAAATGATATATTGTATACCTATGGCCTTCTATCCATCCAGGGAAAGGGCTACTATATGTACTTTCTATAATACTGGGACGAAGGATGACAACTGGTAAATCTCCACAGCCACTGGCCAGCAGCACTTCTCCCATGGCTTTGGTGAAACAATATGTGTCTTGCCATCCACTTCTTCTTGCCCTGATCAAGAGAAAAACATTTCATATGGTAAAAATGTGAAGGAAACCCAACCAGGGAGACTAGGGTGTATGCTAACTAGAAAAACAGTGAAAAGTCATCTGTAGTAAAAATAACACCATTACCTACAAATCAGAGATTTAGCTCACCTTTCCATGCCTAAATCTCTCATCCTTTGGGCTAAGGTATTTTCAGAGTCTAAAACGTTTAAAGGAGATGGAATTTTGGCCTCTAAATCTTCGACTTCTTTTTTGGCTCAATTAGTTTCAGCTTCAATGTGATTTAGAAGTGGGGAAGATTGCCTTTTGTGGTTGGATTGACTGTACTCTGTTTGTAAGAGTTTTTCTAGAGCTCGGCCTTATATTTGCCCGTTCGCAAATGCTGCAACCAAGAAAAAAATCAAGACAGATAAAAGAGTTTTTTAGCAGATACTTAATAAATCAAGACAGATAAAGAGTTTTTTTTGCAGATACTCGACAAAACAAGACAGATAAAAGAGTTTTTTTAGCAGATACTTGAAGATTCTAAGACAAATAAAAGAGGTTTTCCGGAAAAACTGAACCAACATTTCAGATTATATTCCGTGATTATCATCGTCTTCTTCTTGATGATGAATTACTGCTCCTTCTCTTTATGATGAAGAATCATGAAATATGATCTTAACCCTTGATTTAAAAATCTGACAATTTTTTTTCGAAAATCTCTTTAATGTACAAGAGACTGGAAATATAGTGTCTTGAGTGCATGGAAAGAGTGGGAGACATATGTCCTACCTGTTGATATGTGCATGAGAAGCTGAACCCTTGTACAACGTTTTCCAAACTCCATGAGACGAGAAACACCTTTTGTGTTCATTTCAAGAGCAAAATCATACCTGTAACATAATTCACATTCAATAAAATCTTTATTTTGTCTCACCTCATACCAGTATTTACAGGTGTGTTACAAGGACAAAGAAACAGTGATCCACAAGAAATAAAATTATTTAATACTCCTTCAGAACCCAAAAGTATTGAACCAGCATTAAATCTAAAAGACCACCTCTGTTTCTGATACTTAAGAACTGTAACATCATATTTAAATGTAAAACCAACTTGTCTGCATTTTATTTTTTTCTTTTCCAAATGTCAGATTTTAAGGCGGACAACCAGATTACTTTTGAACATCATTACCTTTCATCAAATGTTGTATTAGCTGCAGAGCTGACAATAATGTCTGTTTCCTTTATAAGCATATCAGCCACATCTGCTTGTATTCCAAGATCATCCTGAGTCATGTCACCTTTTATGGGAACCAGGTGTTCTAGCATGAATTTCTCGTACCCATCAGTGTATGTTCCCCGTAATACCTTGAATATCTCCATATTCATAACCTAACAGGATAGGAGTATGGGGCATTTTCATAACACAAATACTCTCCATGAAAATTTTGATGGAAAAATACTTAATATGATAAAGAAATAGTTGCACTACTCAAAGATAACCAAGGTGCAAGAAAGATCTGAACTATAAAACAATCAATTTATTTCTTGGACCTCATACTTACTTCAGTATTCAACCTGTTCAGTGCAGAGGAAGAATCCTTAGCTCTGATTATAAGAAAGAGCTTTCCCACTTCTGGTTGCACCCTCAATATGCATTCTATCAGTACTGCAGTGGGAAAAGAAATGTTTTTAATGGAAGATTATATCATACAAGCATAAAGATGGACTGTCATATACCTTTAGCAACAAATCCTGTGGCTCCTGTGATAAGGAAGTTCTTACCCTTCAAAAAATCTACAATTCCAAGACCTTTGCATGGAGCAATGGGAGAGACATCTGATATTGCAATATCCCTAGATTTTGTTTCAATGCTTGACTTCATGAATGTTGAAGCCAACATTTCATGTTTTGCACTGACCCACACTAACCTTCTTGGAGATGCTCTTTGCCAGCACACTGAATTATGTATTCTTGATATTTTGTGGGCTGATTGTTTTCTGCATTGAAGCAGAGAATTCTTGATACAGGTAAAGGTTGTCCTCTGCTTTCCTTTTTCATGGAAATAGTTGGCAGAAAAACGGTAGGAAGAAGGTTTGGCATAAACAAATGTTTGTAATGTATCCATTACAAGCACAACTATTGCAACAGATATAGAGTTCAGAGATGCCCACAAAATAATTCTTGTCAACATACCTCAAATTTATCATACTTACGCTTGGATAGACGACAAAAAATATTTCACCGAGGTGGTTTCTCCCAGTTCTGTAAGAAATGGCGTTACCTTTCTACGTTCATTACAAACCTTTTTTGGGTTTTTGTGTACATCATTATCTTGCCTTTTTTTGGGGGTGAT
This sequence comes from Sequoiadendron giganteum, assembly GCA_007115665.2. NCBI lineage: Eukaryota > Viridiplantae > Streptophyta > Pinopsida > Cupressales > Cupressaceae > Sequoiadendron > Sequoiadendron giganteum. Next base: position 179,489,292 of record CM021106.1, on the reverse strand, counting down.
TCACGAAATTTCGATGTAATAAAAGTTTATTGGTACAAAATTAATATACATTTATTTTTATATTTGTTGTACTATTTGGTATGTCTTCAATAGCCAATTTAATTTTTAAATTTTCTAGGTCGTACATAATATTCATTTAATAGTGGTAGGAATAATATAATAATTTCTTATCTACTCTATAACAATCATTAAATGTAATTAATAGTATAAAAGAGTAATTATGTGCTTAATAGCATAGCATATGTATGTAATCATAGGGTAGAAGGTATCTACTTAGGGTTGAGGGCTTGGGGTATAGGGTTTAGGCTTTAGGGTTGATGTGTGGAGTTTAGGGTTGAGGGTTTAGTGTATAGGCTTTAGTGCCTACGGTTGAGGGATAATGTTTAGGGATGAGGGTACTAGGATTTAGTGTATGGAGTATAGGGCTTAGGGTTGAGGATATTGGGTAAAGGGTTGAGGGTATAAGGTATAGGGTTTAGGGTTCAGACTTTAGAGTTGAGGGTATAGGGTTTAAGCTATAGGGTTGACAGTATTGGGTGTAAGGTATAGGCTTTCGGGTCAAGGGTATAGGGTATAGGGTTGATGGTGTTCGATATAGGGTATAGGGTTTGTGGTTGAGAGTATAAGTTATATGGTTGAGGGATGAGGTTCTAAGGTTTAGGGTTTAAGGTATTGAGGGATAGTCTTCATGGTTGAGGGTACATGGTTAAGTGTATAAGGTATAGGGCTTAGGGTTGAGAGTACTAGTTATAGCGTCAAGGGTATTGAGTTTATGGTTGAGGGTATAGGGTTTAGGGTATAGGGTTGAGGGTGTAAGGTATAGGGTTGAGGGATACTAGTCAAGGTTGAGGGTATAAGGTTAAGTGTATATGATATATGGATTAGGGTTCAAGATATTGGGTATATGGTTGAGGGTATTGGGTTTATGATTGAGGGTAGAAGGTATCTATTTAGGGTTGAGGGTATAGGATATAGGGTTTAGGGTATAAGGTTGAGGGTATAGGTTATAGGGTTGAGGGTGTAGGGTTTAGGTTTTAAGGTGTAGGGTTGAGGGTTGAGGGTATACAATTGAGAGACAATGTTTAGGGTTGAGGGTATAAGGTTAAGTGTATATGGTATAGGGCTAAGGATTGAGGATATTGTGTATAGGGTCGAGGGTATTGGGTTTACGGTTGAGGGTATAAGGTATCTGTTTAGGGTTAAGGGTTTAGGGTATAGGATTTAGGGTATAAGGTTGAGGGTTGAGGGTATAAGGTATAGGGTTCAGGGTTTAGGGTTTAAGTATAGGGTTGAGGGATAGTGTTCAAGGTTGAGGGTATATGGTCAGGTGTATAGGGTATAAGGATTAGGTTTTAAAATTTACTGGGCATAGGGTTGAGGGTATTGGGTTTATGGTCAAGGGTATAAGGTATTTATTCAAGGTTGAGAGTATAGGGTATAAGGTTGAGGGTTGAGGGTTGAGGGTGTAGGGTTTAAGGTATAGGTTTGAGGGTTGAAGGATAGTGTTCAGGGTTGAGGGTATAGGGTTAAGTGTATAGGGTATAGGGTTGAGGGTAGAAGGTATCTACTTAGGGTTGAGGAAATAGGGTGTAGGCTTTAGGGTTAAGGTTAAGGGTTTAGGGTTTAAGGTATAGGGTTGAGGGTTGAGGGATAGTGTTCAAGGTTAAGGGTATAGGGTTAAGTTTATATGGTATAGGGATTAGGGATTAGTATATGGGGTTGAGGGTATTGTCACGTACTGATTTTATCATTTAGTTAAAATGCAATTATTAATCATGAGATTTTTTATGTTTATGATAGATGATTATTTAAATTGAAAATGAAAGTGAAATTGAAATTTAAATGCAAATGAAATGATTTGAAATTCATTATTGTGGAATTCGGGGTTTGTCATTGTTGATGAAAATTTGAGTGCAAGTGAATGTAGGAACAAGTGAACGAGAATGAAGGCGAGAACATTGATTAGGTAGAGTCGTTTTAGCCATTAGACGTTAATGAGGATGATGGAATCTCACACACCACTTAGTTAATTATAATGCATTTTCGTGATGATTAAATGGTTTAAATTTTAATGGTTATTATGACTATGCTTTTGTTTGAATGTAATTGCGAAAAAAAATATATTTGTTTTAAATGACAATTTGATTATTTTTGTGAGGAAATTGATTTTTATTCAAGAATTACTTCTTTGTGTAAATATTTTATTATTCATTGAAAATAATAATGCTTTTATTCTAAATAATGGGAATAAACATTTAATTGTGAAAATATAATATTATTAGAAAATCCATATATTGAAATAAATGTTTAAATAGAAATAGATGTTAAAAATTAGTTATTTAATGGAAATTAGAAATAAAAGAAATACGTTTGAAAATGGCAATTGAAATTGAATTGAAAACAACAGTTAACAAATTGAAAACAATTACATCACAATCAATTTTTGCATGCAATCAAATAGAGGAACTTGGAGTTTGGCCATTTTTGTTGGAGATCAGAGCTAAGATTGCGGATCGAACTTTATTAACAACTCCACCATTTGCATGAGATTGACATATAGGAAAATCCATTTTTTTTACATGGAGTGAGAGGAAGAGAAAATATTTTTATAACATTTACGCATGTGAAGGGAGTTAAGAAAGGAAGTGGGAAATAAGGTAAGGAAGGCGCGACTGAAGGAAGAGGAAGACTCATACGCGGGGAGATAGAGGTGAAGCGCGTGGGAGAAGAGGAGGAAGGGCGCGGTTGGAAGGAGAGCAACCAAAAGGTGTAGATAAGGAGGTGTGCAAGGAGAGAGGGAAGAGAGGTGTGCAGGGAGAGAGGGAAGAGAGGTGCAACCAGCATGAGGGAGGAAGAGAGGAAGGCACATGGGAGGAAGGAAAAGGGAAGTACGCAAGAAGGAAGAGAGGGTGAAGAACAACAGGAAGGGAGATAGGAAATAACAGCAAAAAGAGAAAAAGGAACAGAGAATAGCATAAACAAAAGAGAATTTAGAACAAAAAATTGACAGAGAAAGACAATGATTCATTTCCAGATTTGAGAAAACACTCAACTACAGGAAATAAACAGGTAGATTCAATAGATAACATGTTATTTCTCAAATTCATAGCAAATTAATATCTAAGTTTAATTATTTTTCTTCTATTCAAACAAAAATGTGTTTACTGAATGTATACAATTTGTTGAAAAAGATCAAACACTAGACTGTATTTTTAATTTAGATAAAGAACAAGCTTGAAAATAGCAAACTATAAAGAGACTATAGATTTCCTTGTTAGAGAATATTGTTTAAGTATATTTAAAAGATTCAAACAGAAAATAGTATGATTAAGATTAATTTCTATATTTATTAAAGATTCACACAAAAATCATAAAGTTTTAGATTTAGAAATGCTTCAGAAAAAAATCAAAATCAAAACTCTTAGAAAGATGAAATTTTCAAAACAAAAAGAACAAAAAAGATAGTGAAATTATTATAGAATTAAACAACTGAATGTTCTTGTTTTAAATATAATTTAAAAAAGGATAAGATTAAATAATTTTGTTTATTTAAATGTGCTTGAAAAGTTAAGTGAAATTTGATAAATATCTTGGAACGATATTAAATTACTTCGAAACAAAAGAAAATGAGAGGATTTTATGTTTTCAAAAGATAAGATTTTAGGCAAATATGAAAACGAGAAAAGAAAGAAAATAAAGTAAAATATAATTACTTTAAAATTAAACGAATTAGAGAAAGACTATATTAAAGTGTAATTAAATTTCATGAGCAAATGAACCGAAAGAATGTGTGCTCATTTAATCTTGTTTTATATGTACTTAGTTACATACTTGAGATACACCTTCTTTTATTTATTTTTGAATATAAACATTATGTTATTTAAGAATTTAAATTTGTGAGATTATTGTATTAGAACCATGTTTGCTTGAAAGATAAAAGTGCAGTTCATGTGTTTGTGAAAGATACTTTTTAATTTGAATGAAACCATGCATGCTTGATAATTGAATGTGCATGACATGTGTTTGGAAAGTTACTTTCCAGGACGGGTGCCGAATATGGGTTTTTAGAGAGCGTAGTTTTGCTTTTCCAAAACTACTATTATTTGTCGTGCATCACATATTACTTGGCCAAGTAACTTAAGGACCATTGAAATAGATGGAATGAAAATAACTCTCTACCATATCCTAGTATCGAACTTGCTTGTTTCTTAAATGAATTAAAAAAATGAAAATGCTTGTGGATTTGCTAGTTATACTAGGCATGCATCAGATTTCATCCTGCTTGTCGACTTCTTTTTGCTAAGCGATTCGTGTAGAGTTGGGTATTCTTTGAATGACAAGGGAATTTTAGGGAAGTGTAAGCTTCTGTCATGTATTGATTTTGTCAATTATTTAAATGCAATTATTAATCATGAGATTGTTAATTATTATGTTAAATGATTATTTAAATTGAAGTGAAATTGGAATTGAAATTGAAAGTGAAATTTAAATTGAAATGCAAATGCAAATACAAATGAAATAATTTGAAATGAAATTCGAGTGCAAGTGGATGCAGGAATAGGTGAACGAGAATGAAGGCGAGAACATTGATCAGGTAGAGTCATTTAGCCATTAGACGTTTATGAGGATGATGAAATCGCACACACACACTTAGTTATTATTTTAATGTATTTTGTGATGATTATGCTTGCAAAATTAAAATAAGTTAAATTGATTTCTCAAATATATGTGAAACAATATATGTTGCTTTAAATGACGATTTGATTATTTTATGAGGAAATTTATTTTGTTCGAATAATTGGATTCCTTGTGTCAATATTTTACTATTATTTAAAAATAATGATGCTTTTATTTTAAATTAATGGAATAGAGTTTCAATTGTGAAAAATTATTAAAATGTAAAATAGTATTATTAGTATTGGAGAGATTTGTTGAAGAAATAAACAAATATCTAAAACTAAATTAGTGAAATCAAATTACGTTCAAATTGGAAATTGAAATCAAAACAGTAGTTAACAAGTTGAAGAAAATATCTTTCAATCAAAATTTGAATGCAATTAGAAAATGGAATTTGGAGTCATGGCTAAATTTAGACTGGAGATCAAAGCTAAGAAAGTGGATCTGGCTTTGTTAACAATGATCATTTTGCACGAGTAAAGGAAAAGAATTTGAATTGCAAAGGGAGAGTGAAAAAATCCGTTTTGGGAATTGAACAGAAAAAAAACATAGCCTTTTGATATTTTATTGACTTTATTTGACTTGAGAGGAGGCTCAGCTAGTAGAGGGAATGAATTTGATAACCTTCAGATTCTAATTTCCTTGCATGAGAAGACACCAGGGAGATTCTGTAAGTTTTTTTGTTTATAGTTTTTCTCACCTTCTAAACCCCACGTGCGGCCTGGAGAGAAGGTAGAGAAACTTTAAATCACTGTTTCCCCCATCAAGCGTGGCTAAGAAGGGAGGTTCTTTTTTTTATTTATGTTCATATTGATTAAACCAGTACCTTCAAATTCCATGCGCATGGCCAGGAGGGAGGTGTGCAGGGAGAAGGTGCACAGGGAAGAAGAGGTGAGCCTAAGGGAAGAAGAGGCGCGACAACAAATTGGAGAAAGGAGGCATGGAAGAATAGAGGGAAGATAGGAGAAGGCAGCAGGGTGGAAGGGAGAAGACAAGGCACGTGGAGAGTATTGGCTAGGGTGCGGCCAAAGGGAAAACCATTGATGAGTTAGAAAAGAACAATAAACAAAATTCAATTTTGTTTTTCTATTAATTGGACATTCTACTTTTCATACGCCAGGGGGAGGAAGAAAATTGTAGAATAGAGGAACAACAACAAAAAATTGACAGAGGAAGCAAAACAAATAATCATTTCTAGATTCAGAAAATTGCTAGGTAGATATAATGAAAAAAAATTCACAGTTAATACAATACTGAGTTAAATTCTTTTCTATTTTTCTTGTATTTTAGTTTTGAACAAGAAAGAAAATCACTGTTTTTGTCAAATTTAGGAAAAAAATTAAACATCAAACTGTTTTTTATCAGAAAACCATTGAACAGATTGAAACATAAAATTGTAGAACGATTTTGAATAGAAAACAATTAAGAGAGTAGATTTTGCTGTTTAGTAAATTCTGTTTTTGTTTTTGTAGATTCTATAACCAAAACTGTTAGATAGATAAAACTTTCAAAATAGAAAGAACATAAAAGATAGGGAAACTTTTACGGAATTAAACAATTGAATGATCTTAGTTTAAATAAAATTTAAAAGGATAAGATTAAATAATTATGTGTATTTAAATATACTTGAAAAAGTGAAGTGAAATATGATAATTACCTTGGAATGATATTAAATTGCCTCGAAACAGAAGAAAATGAGAGGGGTTTATGTTTTTAAAAGATAATATTTTAATGGAAATATGAAAAACAGAAAAAAATAGAAAGTAAAATTAAAATATAATTACTTTGAAAGAAAACGAATTAGACAAAGATTATATTGAAGTGTAGTTAAATTATATGAGTAAATGAACCGAAAGAATATGTGCTCATTTATTCGTTTCTTGTTTTATATGTACTTAGTTACATATTTGAGATACACCTTCTTTAATTTATCTATTTTAAATATGAACTTAATGTTATTTGTTATTTAAATATGTGAAATGACTGCAATAAAACTGTGTTTGCTTGAAAATAGAAGTGCAGTTCATGTGGTTGGGAAAGATAATCTTTATTTTGAGTAGAACCATGTGTGCTTGATATGGAATGCGCATGACATGTGTTGGGAAAAATAATTTATTTATTTTGAATGGAACCATGCATGCTTGATAATTGAATGTGCATGTCATGTGTTTAGAAAGTTATGTTCCGGGACGGATGCCGAATATGGGTTTATAGAGAGTGTAGTTTTGCTTTTCCAAAACTACTATTATTTGTCGTGCATGATATTTTACTTGGCCAAGTAACTTAAGGACCATTGAAAGAAATGGAATATTTATAATTCTGTACCATATCCTAGTATCGAGCTTGCTTGTTTCTTAAATGAATTAGAAAAATGAAAATGCTTGTGGAATTACTAGTTATACTAGGCACGCACCAGATTCCATCTTGCTTGTCGACTGCTTTTTGCTAAGCGATTTGTGTAGGGTCAGGTATTCTTTGAATGACTAAGGAATTTCGGGAAAGCGTAAGCTTCGAGGTTGGGCGAAAAAACCGCCTGATTATTGTTCTCGTCTTCATGTTTGAAGATAAGCTATTGGATTGAAGATCAAATGATGTTTTCTTCATTTATGTATTATTTATTTCTTGAATTATGTATTGCAAAGCTTAAGGCGACATAATGCCTAAGTCTCGAATTGTAAACTTATGTTACAAATACTTTTGTATTATTATCAATATCATGTAAGATGACACATGTAAGAATTTAACTTGAAGTATTATGAATCTATTTGTCGAATTTAAGTCGTTGTTAAGAAGTCGTTTGGATTTTATGAATTCTAATGAATGAAGTGTCGACTTTCTTTTGAATATAAATGAATTTATTTAAAGTATTGTCGATTCTTGGAATTTAAGATTTTCACACTTAACAGCTTTGAGGTTGGGCGGAAAAAGCACTTGATCCTTGTTCACGATCGTCTTCATGTTTGAATATATGGAATTGGATTGAAGATCAAATGAAGATTTCTTCTTATATGTATTATATTTATTTCTTGTATGATTATTGTCGAACATAAGGCGACAAAATGCCTGTCTTGAATTGTAAACTTTTGTTATAAATGCTTTTGTTTTATTAATGTCATGTAAGATGACACGTTTATGAAATCGATTGGAAGTATTATTGAATCTTGTTGTCTTTAAGTCATTATTTTGGAATCTTTTGGATTTTATGTAATCTAATGAATGGAGTTTCGACTTCCTTTGGAATATAAATGAATTTATTTAAGGAATTGTTGATGTTTGGAATTAAAGAGTTTCTCTCTTTACATTTGGTATCAGAGCTCTAGGTTTGAACACTAGGGTCCTTGTCCATTACGCTAAAGAAACATTCCTTGATGCAAGAATTGTTGATACATAATGGGTACAAGAGGAAAAGGAGCTGTTGCAACTAATGAGAAAGACAGGTTGGATCAAATTCTCAATCTTTTTAATCAACAAGGTTCTAGAATGGATAATCTTGAACAAGAAGTTTGAGGAGTGAGAGAAGGACAAAAGCCTCAGAACGAAAATCCCCAAAATTAGGAGCAACCCACCAATGAAAATCCAAGGGTTGAAGAAATACCAAATCCTCAAGCTAGGATTGAAGGGGAGTTGGCAAAAGACTTGAAAAGGGTAGCCCCGCCCAAGTTTGATGGTAAGACCATTGGTGATGGAGCTGAAGCCGGGGTAATTGAAATGGAAAAGTATTTTGAGCTCAGGAATATGTCTAATGAGACCAAGGCAGTTTGGGCTACATACCAGCTTATTGGAGAAGCTGCTACTTGGTGGGATAGTGAGAAGATTGAGATGAAGTTACTACCAAGTGGGACTACATGGGAAGTATTCTTGTAACTTTTCAGGAAGAGATGGCTTCCGTAGATGTTCTTTGATAGAAAAATGATAGAGTTTCAGAATCTAACACAGGGTGGTTTGACAGTTACTCAGTACTGGGAGAGATTCACTAATCTCCTGAAGTATGTACCACAGTATCAAATGGATGAGCAGTTTCGTATTTGGAAATTCATCCTAGGATTGAGGCCACAGATAGGAGCTGATGTGGATATTCATAATCCATTGACTATGGATGAGGTCTTTGAGAAGGCCATAAAATAGGAACAAAAGTTGCAAGTGGTAGAAAACTACAAAAAGAATGTGAATTGTAAATCTGGATTTGGAAACAAGAAGTTCCAAAATAATAACAGTAATAACTAGATGGGTAACAACATTCAATAGATAAGGAACTTGAAGAGAGGAACAAACTCTCAGGAAAAAGGAGAAGGAAACTTTGGTGGAAACAAGAAAGTGAATAATACTAACACCAACTTCTCTAATACCAGGAATAGGACAGGTGGTCACCCAAGGCAATGAGGTGGATGTTACAGTTGTGGAGGAGATCACTATGCTTCCATTTGTACACAACATACAGGAGGTTAGTGAGGAGGGAATGATTGGTGAGTGCCACAACACCAGATTCATGCAATGGTTGACAACCATCAAGCAGATTTTCAAGCTTCACCTATTCAGATGACGGGTAAGCTTTTTGGTCAATCACTTTCCATTTTGATAGATACAGGAGCTACTGAATGGTTTATTGATCCTAAAGTAGTTGCTAAGTTACCTATTAGACCTAGTTATATGTCACATGCATGGATGGTTCGGTATGGAAACCAAGCAGATAAGAGTGTAGATTCATGTCTATCTTGCAGCGATTTAGAGCTACCAGATTTCCAAACCCAAGTTAACCTATATGTAGCACCGTTGGGTTCATATGATGTGATCCTAGGGATCAATTATTTAACTGAGCACAAAGATATAGTGAGCTGTGAGGATAAGATTGTGAGTTGTCTTGATGATTTTGGACAACCAGTTGAGATTTTTGGATCTCAAGAGCCTCTTGAGTTGAGACATATCTCAACCATGCAGCTAAAGAAAGCACATAGGAAAGGATGTTCCATATTTTCTATATTGGTGAGTGACTTGGATAATGTCCAAAACATTCCAGAGGGCCATCCAGTTCTCAAGGAGTTCTTGGATATCTTTCCTGAAGAACTTACTGAGTTACCACCGAAGAGAATTTGATTTCTTGATTGAACTTTTACCTGGAACTAAGTCTCAATCCAAGGCTCCATACAGAATGACTACTACAGAGTTATATGAGTTGAAGGTTCAATTGTAGGAGTTACTGAAGCAGGGATTTATTAGACCAAGTGTATCTCCATGGGGTGCACCGATAATCTTCGTGAAGAAGAAGGATGGGACCTTGAGATTGTGTATTGATTACAGAATGTTGAAAAAGGTTACCATTAAGAATAGGTATCCTTTACTTAGGATAGAAGAGCTATTTTATCAGATGAAAGGGGCTATAGTGTTTTCTAAGATTGATCTTAGATTAAGTTACCACCAGCTAAGGATTAAGGAGGAGGATATTCTAAAGACAACCTTTTGAACTCGGTATGGACATTACGAGTTGACAGTGGTACCTTTTGGTCTAACGAATGCCCCAACAGAATTCATGAATCTTATGAACAAAATCTTTAGAGATTGTTTAGATGATTTTGTGCTTATATTCATAGATGATATTTTGATTTACTCTAAGATAGAAGAGGAGCATGAGAGGCACTTGAGAATAGTCTTGCAACGACTAAGAGATCGAAAGTTGTTTGGTAAGTTTTCAGAGTGTAGTTTCTTTCAGAAGAAGGTTCACTACTTGGATCATGTCATATCTGATGAGGGAATCTCAATTGATCTTGCGAAGATAGAAGCAATTGTGGATTGACCAACACCGTAGAGTGTTACTGAAGTTCGTAGTTTCATGGGACTTGTAGGATATTACAGGAAATATGTGGAAGGATTTTCCAGGATAACAACACCTATTACTTCTCTTCAGAAGAAGGGAAGGAAATTTGAGTGGATTGAGAAGTGCGAGGAGGAGTTTCAATTTCTTAAACATAAGTTGACATCGGCACCAGTTTTGACCATACCAGATCCTAATGGGCACTTCATAGTGATTACAGATGCTTCAGGTGAAGGTGTAGGAGTTGTGTTGATGCAAGAAGGGAAAGTGGTTGCATATGAGTCCAGAAAACTAAAACAATATGAATTGAATTATGCGCCACATGATCTTGAGCTTGCAACAATTGTTCATGCATTACAAATGTGGAGACATTATCTCCTAGGGAAACCATTTGAACTAACGACAGATCATTTAGGACTTAAGTACATATTTACACAACCTAACCTCAATGTGAGACAGAGGAGGTGGCTTGAGTTCCTAAGTGAGTATGATTTTGGTATTGAGTATATCAAGGGAAAGGAAAATAGAGTTGAAAATGCTCTTAGTCGAAGAAGACATCTCTCTTCTATGCTGACCACAAGGTCAAATTTGAGACAACAAGTGTTGCATCATCTTCTAGCAGATGAGCATTATGAGAGGGTCAAGCAAGCCTTAGAGGCAGATCCTTTAGATCATAGATTTGATGGATATGTGATGGAGTATGATGGTATTTTGAGATATCAGGGAGGGATTTATATCCCTGAGGGTGGAGACTTGAGGAGGTTGATTCTAGAGGAAGTACATGATGCACCTTACTCAGGGCATCCAGGAGTTACGAAGATGGTAGCAGAGTTGAAGACTTTTTATTTTTGGCTAGATGTTTGGAATGCCAACGAGTCAAGGATGAGCATGTGCATCCAATAGGACTTTTGTATCCCCAAGATATACCTGAGTATAAGTGGAAAGTAATCAATATGGATTTTATCCAAGGATTACCTTTGAGCAGGAATAGGCATGATACCATCTTAGTAGTCGTTGATAAGCTAATGAAGGTTTCACATTTCATACCTGGGAATCTGAAGGATGGATCATTGACACTTGCAAAGAAATTTGTGCAAGAGATATTTTGATTGCATGGTGTACCAAAGACCATTATATCAAATAGGGATACCAGGATGACATCTAGGTTTTGGACAACACTGAATGCAACTTTAGGAACTAAATTGAATTTTAGTTCTGCATATCACCCACAAACTGATGGCCAAACTGAAAGGGTTAATCAGGTTGTTGTGGATCTTCCGAGGATATACTGCATGGATCAATAGTATAAGTGGGAGGAATATTTTCCATTGGTTGAGTTTTCTTACAACAACTCATTCCATGCATCGTTGGGTATGGCACCTTTTGAGGCACTTTATGGATGGAAATGTCGCACACCCATCAGTTGGGATAGGATGGAAGATAGGATCATCATTGGTCCGAATATGATCAAGGAAATGGATGAGAAAATGTAGTTGATCAAGAGTAGGTTGAAGGAAGTAACTGATAGACATAATAGCTATGCTGATAGAAACAAGACTTTTAGACAGTTTGCTATGGGAGATAAAGTCTTCTTGAGGGTTAAGCCTCATAAGAGCTCTATCTCATTTGGGAAATCATCAAAGTTGGCTCCGAGATTTGTGGGACCCTTTGATGTACTGGAAGTCATTAATCCAGTTTCTTATAGACTAGCGTTATCACCTACTCTAGCTCGACTCCATAGTGTATTCCATGTTTCTTTATTGAAACCATACCATCGTGATGCATCTCATATACTTGATTGGCATTCATTACAGGTATAGGATCTAAGGGTGGTGCTAGTGGAGCCCATCCGAATCCTAGACAGGCATAGCATTAAGCTGTGTAATGGTGATAGTACTCAATACAAGGTCCAGTGGGACCAGCATACTGAGGATAGTGCTATATGGGAGGATTTTGAGACGATTGACCGTCATTTTCCTCATTTTCTTTCTTAGATTAGTATTTGCTTAATGCGGAGATACTTGATACTCTGGTTTTTGAATCACATGTTGTGAAATTGGATAGTGTGGATGCTACTATGAATTACTTATGCTTATGTTTTTAGAACTATGATGTTAGTTATTATTTCATTATGATTGAGATACTATGTTAAACTGATTGAGATACCATGCTTATTGATTGATTAATAAGACATCGAGACGATGTCTTTACCAAGAGGGGAAGGATGTCATGTACTGATTTTATCTTTTAGTTAAAATACAATTATTAATCATGAGATTTTTGATGTTTATGATAGATGATTATTTAAATTGAAAATGAAAGTGAAATTGAAATTTAAATGCAAATGAAATGATTTGAAATTCATTATTGTGGAATTCAAGGTTTGTCATTACTGATGAAAATTTGAGTGCAAGTGAACGCAGGAACAGGTGAACGAGAATGAAGGTGAGAACATTGATTAGGTAGAGTCGTTTTAGCCATTAGACGTTAATGAGAATGATGGAATCTCACACACCACTTAGTTAATTATAATGTATTTTCGTGATGATTAAATGGTTTAAATTTTAATGGTTATTATGACTATGCTTTTGTTTGAACGTAATTGCGAAAAATAATATATTTGTTTTAAATGGAAATTTGATAATTTTTGTGAGGAAATTGATTTTTATTCAAGAATTACTTCTTTGTGTAAATATTTTATCATTAATTGAAAATAATAATGCTTTTATTCTAAATTATGGGAAAAAACATTTAATTGTGAAAATATAATATTATTAGAAAATCCATATATTGAAATAAATGTTTAAATAGAAATAGATGTTAAAAATTAGTTATTTAATGGAAATTAGAAATAAAAGAAATATGTTTGAAAATGGAAATTGAAATTGAATTGAAAACAACAGTTAACAAATTGAAAACAATTACATCACAATCAATTTTTGCATGCAATCAGATAGATGAACTTAGAGTTTGGCCATTTTTGCTGGAGATCAGAGCTAAGATTGTGGATTGAACTTTATTAACAACTCCACGATTTGCATGAGATTGACAAATAGGAAAATCCATTTTTTTTACATGGAGTGAGAGGAAGAGAAAATATCTTCTTAACATTTACGCATGTGAAGGGAGTTAAGAAAGGAAGTGGGAAATAAGGTAAGGAAGGTGCGGCTAAAGGAAGAGGAAGACTCATACACAGGGAGAAAGAGGTGAAGCACATGGGAGAAGAGGAGGAAAGGCATGGTTGGGAGGAGAGCAGTGAGCAGGTGTAGATAAGGAGGTGCGTAGGGAGAGAGGGAAGAGAGGTACGACCAACAGGCGGAAGGAAGAGAGGAAGGCATGTGGGAGGAAGGAAGAGGTAAGTGCGCAGGAAGGAAGAGAGGGTGAAGAACAACAAGAAGGGAGATATGAAAGAACAACAAAAAGAGAAAAAGGAACAGAGAACAACATAAACAAAAGAGAATTTAGAATAGAAAATTGACAGAGAAAGACAACGATTCATTTTCAGATTTGAGAAAACACTCGCCTACAAGAAATAAATAGGTAGATTCGATAGATAACTTGTTATTTCTCAAATTAATATCTAAGTTTAATTATTTTTCTTCTATTCAAATAAAAATGTGTTTACTGAATGTATACAATTTGTTGAAAAAGATCAGACAATAGACTGTATTTTTAATTTAGATAAAGAACAAGCTCGAAAACAAAAAACTATAAAGAGACTGTAGATTTCCTTGTTAGAGAATACTGTTTAAGTATATTTAAAAGATTAAATAAAAAATAGTATGATTAAGATTTATTTCTATATTTATTAAAGATTCACACAAAAATCATAGAGTTTTAGATTTAGAGATGCTTTAGAAAAAAATAAAATCAAAACTGTCAGAAAGATGAAAATTTTCAAAACAAAAAGAACATAAAAGATAGTGAAATTATTACAGAATTAAACAGTTGAATGTTCTTGTTTTAAATAGAATTTAAAAGGATAAGATTAAATAATTTTGTTTATTTAAATGTGCTTGAAAAGTTAAGTGAAATTTGATAAATATCTTGGAATGATATTAAATTACTTTGAAACAAAAGAAAATGAGAGGTGTTTATGTTTTCAAAAGATAAGATTTTAGAGAAATATGAAAACGAGAAAAGAAAGATAAAAAAGTAAAATATAATTACTTTAAAATTAAACGAATTAGAGAAAGACTATATTAAAGTGTAATTAAATTTCATGAGCAAATGAACCGAAAGAATGTGTGCTCATTTAATATTGTTTTATATGTACTTAGTTACATACTTGAGATACACCTTCTTTTATTTATTTTTGAATATAAACATTATGTTATTTAAGAATTTAAATCTGTGAGATTATTGTATTAGAACCATGTTTGCTTGAAAGATAAAAGTGTAGTTCATGTGTTTGTGAAAGATACTTTTTAATTTGAATGAAACCATGCATGCTTGATAATTGAATGTGCATGATATGTGTTTGGAAAGTTACCTTTTGAGATGGGTGCTGAATATGGGGTTTTAGAGAGCATAGTTTTGCTTTTCCAAAACTACTATTATTTGTTGTGCATGACATATTACCTGGCCAAGTAACTTAAGGACCATTGAAATAGATGGAATGAAAATAACTCTCTACCATATCCTAGTATCGAACTTGCTTGTTTCTTAAATGAATTAGAAAAATGAAAATACTTGTGGATATACTAGGTATACTAGGCACGTATCCGATTCCATCTTGTTTGTCGACTTCTTTTTGCTAAGTGATTCATGCAGGGTCGGGTATTCTTTGAATGACTATGGAATTCCGGGGAAGCGTAAGCTTCGAGGTTGGGCAGAAAAAGTGCCTTATCCTTGTTCTCGTCTTCATGTTTAAAGACATGCAATTGGATTGAAGATCAAATGAAGATTTCTTCTTATATGTATTATATTTATTTCTTGTATGATTATTGTCAAACTTAAGGCGACAAAATGCCTAAGTCTTGAATTGTAAACTTTTGTTAAAAATGCTTTTGTTTTATTAATGTCATGTAAGATGACACGTTTATGAAATCAATTGGAAGTATTATTGAATCTTGTTGTAGACTTTAAGTTGTTATTTTGGAATCTTTTGGATTTTATGCAATCTAATGAATGGAGTTTCGACTTCCTTTGGAATATAAATGAATTTATTTAAGGAATTGTTGATGTTTGGAATTAAAGAGTTTCACTCTTTACAATATTGGATTACGATTGAGGTTAGAAGGTATCTATTTAGGGTTGAAGGTATAGGGTTTAGGGTATAAGGTTAAGGGTATAGGGTTGAGGGTTGAGGGTGTAGGGTTGAGGGTTTTGGTATAGGGTTGAGGGATAGTGTTCATGGTTGTGAGTATAGGGTTAAGTGTATATGGTATAGGGCTTAGGGTTGAGGATATTGGGTGTAAGGTCAAGAGTATTTGGTTTACGATTGAGGGTATAAGGTATCCATTTAGGGTTGATGGTTTAGGGTATAGGATTTAGGGTATAAGGTTGAGGGTATAGGGTTTAGAGTTTAGGGTTTAGGGTATAGGGTTAAGGGTATAGGGATGAGGGTATAAGGTATAGGGTTGAGGGATAATGTTTAGGGTTGACAATTTAGGGTCAAGTGGATAGAGTATAGGGATTAATGTTTAGGAAATTGGCTATTGGTTTGAGGGTATTGGGTTTATGATTGAGGGTATAAGGTATCTATTTATGGTTAAGGGTATAGGGTTTAGGGTATAAGGTTGAGGGTATAGGGTATAGTGTTGAGGGTTCAGGGTTTAGGGTTTAAGGTATAGAGTTGAGGGTTGAGAGATAATGTTCAATGTTGAGGGTATAGGGTTAAGTCTATAGGGTATAGGTATTAGAGTTTAGGATATTGGGTATAGGGTTGAGGGTATTGGGTTTATAGTTTAGGGTAGAAGGTATCTATTTAGGGTTGAGGATTTATGGTATAGGGTTTAAGGTGTAAGGTTGAGAGTATAGGGTATAAGGTTGAGGGTGTAGGGTTCAAGGCTTATGGTTTAAGGTGTAGGGTTGAGGGTTGAGGGTTGAGGGTTGAGGGTTTAGGGTATAAGGTTGAGGGTATAGGGTATATGGTTGAGGGTTGAAGGTTTAGGGTTGAGGGTATAGGGTTGAGGGATAGTGTTCAGGTTTGAAGGTGTAGGGTTAAGAGTATATGGTATAGGGATTAGGGTTGAGGATATCTGGTACAAGTTTATTAGGTTTATGGTTGAGTGTATAAGGTATCTATTTAGGGTTGAGGGTATAGGGTTAAGAGTTGATGGTGTAGGATTTAAGGTATGGGGTTGAGAGTTGAGGGTATAGGGTGAAGTGTATAGGGTATAGGGATTAGGGTTTAGGATATTGGGTATAGGGTTGATGGTATTGGGTTTAAAATTGAGGGTATAAGGTATCTATTTAGGGTTGAGGGTATAGGGTTGAACTAGGGAAAAAGTGAAACCTTTGGATTTTATTCTTAGGATTTAGCATTTTTTTGATGTACTTCATTAAGAATTTGAGGTAGTAGGGTTTTGATAGATTTGGACAAGGTATAAGACTAACTTACAACCTGAAAGGTGAGTCAACCTGCCCTTGACCAAACTTGAAATGGATTTAAGAATGAAATATAATGATGTGACTAGGTTAATGATGCAATTAACTATTCTAATACAAAAAGAGTAATTCTAGAAAGTTAGATAAATTTAGAATTTAGAAACTGACTGAGTAAAGTTTTGTACACCTATGTTATTAATTTTGAGATGATTTTTGAGGACCAAGTTGCATTGGGCGAATATGTCCCAGTAGATAAATTGTAGATATGATTTCATAGTCCTTTGGAGCCAAATTAGAGCCTTCTCTTGCCCAGGTGTTGCAATGTTGGATCTTTGTTAGGTCCTGAGATAAAACTGTTTCTATATGTTTCCACTTGGTGTAGGGTTTTGAATGTAATAATGAATAATCAACCTTCAAACTTATCCTAATCTTATTCAGATTTTAAACTTGCACATTCAAAGAGAGAGGAAGGGTTGTTCCATATAGGGTCTTGCCTCAGTCAAACCTCATGTTGGTGTTTCCACCTCCATAATGGAAATGTCAATAAAAGATAGCTAGATGACAAATGAATTATGAATCAACACTCCCTATATGGAACATCTCCATGGGTTCTATCCTAAGGCATCTCAGGCATTTGTAAAAGGTTGGCAAAGTAGGGTCTTGTAGATATTCAGGTTAGGGTTCAATATCATTGAAGATTTTGTAGCTAATATTACGAGTTTGGCAATTGAGGGGAGGAAATTCTATAGGGATAAGGAGTTGAGTGTTTCTATTAATATTTTCTTCAAGGATGATGAGAGGACCCAATTGATGAAGGCTAAATGTGGTGGTTACACAAGCAACTCCATTAAGGAAATTTGGGGTGATGTGGCCAAAGAAATAATGAGGTATTTCACTCTTCATGGCTACTTTTTAGTTCTTTCTGGTTACCATTTCATCTTCTTGAACCATTTTAGGCAAAGGAAAAGGGTTTCCTTCCCTTTTTATCTACTTGTTTCTTTGGAAAATGGGATTTGTGATCACAAAATAAACCCCAAGAACCTTGTGTTGTATGAGGGTTTAATTTTCCTTAAAACGAACTATGCTAAGTCCTATACTATTCCTGACAAACCCAAGTTGATTTCTAAAGGCCACAAGAAGAAATCTAACCTAGAGTATGGAGCAAGGTCTAAAATTGGGGTTGGGTTTAAGGAGTATGCCCTTAATTTGGAAGCCTCCTTAGAGGTTTATTCAGAGCCTCCTGATTTTGAGGAGGGTAAGCATAAAAGGAAGTTGAAATCTTCAAAGTCCTTGAAGCCTGAGGATTATGATATGGGTAGTGATGAGGTGTAGGGCTCCAAACACTCCACTGATTCTCAGAAGGGAAAATATGGCAAGCCTCAGATGGGTAAGAATTTAAATTCCAAGAGTGGTGTTCTTTCCTTGAGTAAGAAGAAAATGGTGGAGTCAAATGTGGGGGATAAGGATGTGGACTCCTCTGTGTAAGGGAGAAATAGGAAGTTGTGCTTGAAGGAGGGTAATTCTCAAAAGAAGAGTAAGGAGAAAGCAAGCTTGAACCAAGAGGATACGGTTATTTTTGACTATGTTCCCAATGTTGAGACTCTATGACATGAGGTTGGTTTGGAGAATGAGAAAGTGCAGAGTGTGAATGTGGTGGCTGAAATTGAGAGGTCGGTGCATAAAATTAAGGTTCCCAAGGTCTAGGTGAATGAGGATACTAGGAGTTCTCAGGAGGAGTTGGCTGCTAATAGGGATTATTTTAATTGCAATAGGGAGGACCTACCTAATGTGCTTGACTTGGCAAAAGATGGATCCTTGCTTTTCTTCAAGCTGTTTGAATGGGATTTTAATGAATTGAACCTTGTTAATGTAAAGTTTTGATCTTTGATAAATAATGTTGGGGGAACCTCTTCCTCTAAGGAGCCTTTGGTCCAAGATCAAGTTAATCAATTGGTGGATGCTCTAAAAATTGTTACTAATGATATGTTAAAGATGAAGACATAATTTGAATTTAGAATTGTGGTCCTTAAAGACAAAATGGAAAGAGCCTACCAGAATTTGGAAAAGGTTTTTAATGTGATTAAGACCGTATTGTGTAATGAAGCTGAGGGATTACAGTTTTTGAATGAAAAAGCTAAGTAGTGGATGGGGGGTTCATCTAGTTTAAAAGAAGCTGCTGGTGGTATGAGGGATCTTCCAAGTGCTCAGAATGATGATAATAGTGAGAATGGTCCTTGCACTCAAACTCGTAACAAGACCAAAACTAAGGCCGAGATTCCTTCCAAGGAGGTGTCTGAAGCTATGGATTTGCATCAGAAGACCATTACTAGTGATTTGGAAGCGGCTGATATATTGAAGAACCTGTAGATGTTTTATATTTTTGTCCCTCTTTTTGGATTGTTAGTGGCTTATTTTTTTCTTATGATTGGCTCCTTCGTCTTGTTTTGATCATCTTTTAAGCAGTGGTTCTTTTTGTAAAGGGTTTCGAGGCCCCTTCAAAACCCGTTTTACCTATAATAGAAAACAATGATCTACAATTCACCGCTTAAAAATGGATTCCTCGAAGGACTGAAGTCATGCATATCTCCTCAAGGCTTGATTGTTGTTGGCTTGATTTACTTGAAGACCTACAAGGGTTAGATCTCATAAACAATATGATAACATAAACATGAACAAACTCACATACAATTTGACATGATGCTTTGATATTTAATTGCTACAATAAATCTACTCTTGACTGCTTTTGACTTGCTTGATAATGCTCTTGACAATAGTTCATGCTCATAAAATTGCTAGTTCTCACTTGTTCTTAGTTTTCAAATGGTGAAATGACTATGTATTTATATACAATTATTTTAATTTCCTAAAAATTAAATATTGATAGTTGACATTGGACATTTAAAATTCAAATAATTTTTTTTTGACTTCGACATATTCAATTTTGGAGGAAAAATAGGGGGCTAAGTCGCCCTAGGCAACTAGGTCCCAACCCTATTTTGTGGGATTTAAGGGGGGTAAAATATTAAATGAATGCTTTTGTTTTCAATATGCAATTTGTTGATAAATATTAAAATAGGCGATGGAATGCATAATTTAGGGAATTAGGTGTACAATTAGGTCCACACGCTTAGGGGGAGGAAAACATAGTGTGAAATTGTCAATGGTGACAATTTATGATGCTACATTTAGCTGCCACTTTAGTGAGAGTATGAACATACACTCAGGCTCACACTAAAGTAGAAAATATTACAAGAGGGGTCCAATTGTGCAAATGTTGAAGACACAGAATGATAATGAAGCTTGGGGGAGTGTACAAGCCCTTATGATTCAAGATCCCATGGAAAACCAACATAAGCACAAAGGAACACACATGTATGTAACAAAACAAGACAACATACACAAACATACACAATATCAACACAAAATTTACAAGGAGGGTATGAATACTCATGAACTAGCAAGTTGTGTTATGCTAGGATCCATACCCCAAAATTTTTTATGAATCACAATCTAGAAAAGTGCGATATTTTCTCGGTAAATCACAAACTGAAGGCACCATAGGCTAGTGAAGTTCGATATTCACTAGGTGAGACCCCTAGATAAAGTAATAAAATGAGAAACACAAAAGGACTAGTGAAGTTTGATCTTCACTAGGTGTGTACTCATGTCAACCATACCAAGAATTATACTCCGTGATACTTTTGATAAGGTGCTACATAAATGATCAAAATGTTATGCCAATGCATCACTAAGTCTAACATGTATGAACAAGTTGAAGCAAAAATTCTATGTCAACACATCACTAAGTCCAATGTATGCGAACAAAGTGAAACAGATAATGGAATGTTAATGCATCACTAAGTCCAACGTGTGTGAACAAAGTGAAGCATATAATGTGTTGGATCTCAAAAATACAGGTTTCAAGTCCTAAGAGGATGCCAGGCTCTATGATCAGACTTGCAACGTTTCTGAACCAGTGAACAAAGTTAACCTATTAGGTTGATGACTCCCTACTCTTCAGGCTCTGCTAGACCTAGGTGGGTTAACCTTATTAATGAAGCAGATTTGAAAGCTATGTTACTCTTAACTAATGAAATCTACTTACGATGGCAATGGAAAGTGAAGTAGATGTTGTGAACTCCGGTCCTATTCCTGTACAAACACAACAAACAAACAAATAGTTAGGTTCATATGTAAGATAAAACAAGGATTCTCCATGAAATCCATTTACAAATACTCAAAATAGGAAAATAAAGAAATAAAACATGAAAGACAAGTAAAATCCTAATTAAGTATGCAAAATCTTGATCCCATGGGGGAATTGGTGCCAATTGGTGTGTCAGAATTGGTGCCAATTGGTTTGTCAAAATTGGCCCTTTCCCAACTCCTTTGTAAGCTTGATGATTTGATGGAGATTGATCCACTTTGGTTGAATTCTTGCATAACCTGGCTAAGAATTTTATATAGAGAGATGAAAATGGCTATGCTTGAAGATGGATTTGAGTATAATAAGTTTACTCAAATTGTGGATGATAGAATGAGAGGAAGAGTCTCTCATTTATAGATTTACAAAATGGAAGAGAGAGTTGATTTGGATGAATGTGGGATAAAATACCAACCAATGAGAAGAGGCCACTTGTCCACATGTGATTGGAGGAGGAATGAGCACATTTTGGTCAATGTGCATGATAAATGCTATGAGATTCAAATTTGAAATTTGAATGTGACATGTTGGAGGGAGAAAGAAATGGAGTTAATATCACTTGGATCAATGCAAAGGACATGTAAGGTGAAATAAATGCCTTGTTGGAAGGACCAAGTCCATTTGAATTCAAATTCAAATTTGAGGGAATATTCCCCTTTTTATGCCATGTGAGGGAAAATAGATATTTAATAAATGAATTAAATATATTTTCATGTGCAAGTTGCATTCTCTAGAGGATGTGACATGAGTTAGGATTAAATTAATTAAAGATTAATCAATTTAATGAGAGGTTAGATGATTTGACAATTTTGACTCAAATTTATGAGTTGATTTAAATCAGAATTGAGAGGAAAGTATTAATTAAATAAATGTTTTTGATTTATTTAACTAAAGGGGATAATGTTAGGTTAAATCAAATAATGTTTAATTTATTCAATTTAATAAGAAGACTTTAGGGATTTAATAAAATAAGATGAATTATTTAAAGAAGGATCGGTGATTAATTAAATTAAACTGATTAATTTAATCAATAAGGGAGAAAGACCTAATTAAATAAATAATGATTTATCTAATTAAGAGACGAAAAAAGTGATGATAAGCTAAGAGTATGATTTAGGACAAAGCGATGTTAGTAATTAGGATCAAGTGCGTTGGTCAATTTTCCATGTCTACATTTTGCCCCTCTTTGAAGCAATGCACTTGTTGTATTGGTTCAAAGAATAAACTGCTATGATCAAAGTTCAAAATTTCTCAATTTTTCAAATGCCCCACTGCTGCCTCGACGAGAAGGATTATGCTAGTATGTTGCCCCCTCGAGAGATCAGGTGAAAATGCTAATTTTCTGATCAATATCGCGATAAAATGTGAGTGGAGTGGTTCGATTGATCAAAGGACGAAAGATAGTTTTTTGATGTAGATAATTCTATATATATAGTCATCAACCATGGGTAGTATCGTGTATATTTTGAGATCTCACACCTACTTTAGATAGAAATGTTAGTAAAGATAGAAGAATAAGAAGAATAAGATGGATGGAAGGAGGCTCCAACAAGCCTACGTTATGATGATGATGATGATGATTTGCTTACAAGGAGTTGGGATTTTCAAAGGACCGATTACTTTATGTTTGATAAAACATATAGGTACGATGCATCAAGGTATAAAGGACCAAGATGGCATTGTACCTAGTGTGATGGACTTTGAATCAACAATCAGATAGGAGTGCTCTTGTTCACACTTGACATACATAAACCTTGCTAGGACAGACCTAACAAAGAAAGTATTTGCCAAGTTATTTTACAAGAATATCCAACAAGCACAACAGATAAAAAAGATAACGATCATTGCCCCATTTCTTTCTCTCTAAACCTGTTTTTGCTTAGGCATCATCGAGAGGTCCTTGGGATGAGTGCAAAATAAGATAAGTCACAAAGACCAAGGAAAAAGTAAACAAACAAGCTAATGTTCTTCGTACCGCTAGCCAAGGCTAAACTAAGGTGATACCTAATGCTGATGTCCAGTGTAGGAAAGATGCATCCTAGGACATGTTGTGATAAGGGTTTTGATGAGGTTGATTGGATGATAAGCTATTGATACTCCAAGTTGATCAACGTGCTTGCTTACTGACCTAGATTTGAGACTTTGACAATTAGGGTGTTCACTTTGAAACCTGCTAGACTTGCTTTTGACTGAATCACCAAAGGATGAAGGTGATGATTGATTTATTAGGAATGATGATTATTGTGGGTGAAAGCGAGATGAGATGGGCACACCATTTTGGGTTTTTTAAATGTTTTGAGGCTGTTTTTGATGTTTTTCAAATGTTTTGAGGTTGTTATGATTTTCAGATTTTTCAATGTTTTTGGTATTTTGTGTCTTAGGGGCCAATCAAGGACATCCTTGCGTACGTTTAAGCTCAGAGATGATGTAGTTCAGATGAAAATAGACTTGATTACAGATGAGAAAGATGGGCAAACAGATTTCCATTGCGACGGATGCCTAAAGGACTGACCTAGAATGTGAAATAGATGGGCAAATGGATTGCCATTGCAACGGATGCCTAAAGGACTGACCTAAATGTCTCAAGGGATGATCAAAGATCAACCTTGCCTACTTTCAAGGTTAGAGATGACGTAGTTCGACCGACTGACCCTGTTTTTGATTTTTTAGATTTTTGACATGTTTTGGATGTTTTTGGATATTCACATGATTTTGATGATTTGGATATGGATATGTGATGATATCAGTGCTCTGTTTGGGATTTTTTTGAAAACCAAGCTAAGGTTGATTGATCCGATCAATGGATTGATGATGATAACATTGTTGAGGATACACAACAATGTAAGGATAGTGTTAAGCAACACGAAGATTTTAAGATTGATGATGATAACATTGTTGAGGATAAACAACAATGCAAGGATAGTGCTAAGCAACACAAGGATTGGGAATAATATCTTGAGATGATGATGGATTGGCTAGATTTGGTTGATCAAGATTTTGAAGCTTGATTTGGATCAAAATCATTTTGATGACTTGATGTAATGTTGAAGTACACATTAGATGCAATTGATATTGATTGTTCATATTGATGTTTGATGAACGATAAAGCTTGATAAGGAACATTGTCTCGTCAAAATATGCCATGGGCTAGTGATTTGGATTTTGGCTCACAAATAATTTGACCAATTTGATTTCATGTTTGTCAATGGTCAGATCACCACATAAGTTTAGAGGATATAGATCAAGATTTATTCCCAAAGCAAGATGTAAATATCTGCCCCCAGTGTCTAGCAATGTTTGAATGACCATGGGTGGATTCTTGGACAGATGGATGGATGGATGGGTATGGATCATCTTGTGATAAGATAAGGTATTCGAACAGAGGATGATCATTTGGATAATGCTTCAAGGCTTAGATAACGTTGGGTAAGATAGGATCAATGAAAATGACCCGTGTCAAGATGTTTACCATAAACAAGTGTAAAGTGTGCACCAAACTTGGTCAAGATCAAGATAATTTGGACTATGGATGTAGACATATGAACATGGATTGGATAAATGGTTCGTGGATGAATGGATTTATTATGGATGGAATGTTGGCTTTATTATAGATGGGATGAGATGATTTTACTTGAACTGGCGCATGTAGATGCTCGATTCTACACATGACGCCTGTTTGCCAGGTTTTCATCATGGTACCTATCCAAAGCGCCACCAAAGTAGTTTTCACTAGAGGACGATTTTTCTCTTTACTATTTTTCAATCCCTTTTTTGATTTTTTATATATTTTGTTTTTTTGTATTTTCTAAGAGATTTTAAGCTGATGTTGAATCACCTGGTACTACTGACATTGATGCTTCTATCATAATGTGCCACTGATATCCTACTTGAAGAAGCTTCCTTGCCAAGATACGTGCACTTGAATGCAACTTTTGAGATTCTTGATTTGCTTTGCTAACACCAGAGTTAACTTTGTCTTTGTGCACACATCGTGATAGAGTGCCTTCTGAATCCTTATGATAAAGGGTTGTCACCAACACATGGTCAATGTGAAAATTGGATATCATGCATAGAGGCATGGATGGAGTGTGTTTAGGAATAAAAGATGGATTGGTTGATAGTTTGGAACCTTTGACTCTCCAAACTTGGGAAGATGAGCAATGATGGGTGGATATAGAAGTGTCCGTGGAATTAGGACCAACTGCTTGATATGCTTTGTACGTTGCTTGAGAAGCCTGCTTTTTCCTTTGTGGACATTTTTGATGGATACTCTTCCCTTTTTTATTTTGCCCCATAGTTTCTTTGACTAATGGAGTGTGATAGGGATCATCTTTCTTTGTATTTTTTGGCATCCATATGTATTTGATTGGTCTGATATGCTTCTTAGCTTCTTTTTCTTTGATAATATTCTTTGTGCTTTGATTCAAAACCTTCTTTTGATGTTGGTCCCAATTCGTGGATAGGGTGATGGGTGGATGAAGATTCATGATGTGGCTAACTGTAGTATTGGCATTGGTTTCATCATAAGGATCCTTCGTGTCCCCTATGTTGACGTTTGATTGAGACGAAGTTGCCCCTAGTATGGTGATAGTAGCACCTTTGTTCTTTGATTCTCCTTGTTTTGAGATGGATTGTTCAAAATGCATTCTCTGAAAAATGACCACTGCAGATGACGTCATTTCAATTTGCTGCTCTACTGACTCTGGAATATCTCATTCTATCTGACCTATTTCCTTGAGTGGATAATGTTGGATATCTTCATATATGATGTTCTCAGTCTGAATTTGGGATATATCTGATCCTGATGTTGACAACTCAGTTTGACTGTAGGAATAAATAACCTTCTCTTTTTGTGTAATAATGTTAGGAGTAAAGGAATCCTATTCTAAATGAAGATCATCTATGTGTCCATCCATGGGAAGAATCTCTTGGGTAGATGGAGGAGTATGTGCTATGTGGATGTGATAATCCTGTATAGATAGGAGAGTGTCCATTATATCATTGTAGTAGCTTGGAGACACAAATTTTGATCTCGAATGATTTCAGAATTGCTTTCGACATGCTTTGGATCAAGCTCTTGACATGGGTCAATTTCAAAGAATGTAATGCTTATAAAGGGCTCTTGGGTATCTTCCTTAGGCATAGGAGGTTTCACAAATTTTATGAGGTCAAAGGATGTCCATATGTTTTGGAAAGGATCATTGCTAGACCTTGGTGAAAGATGTTGATCATGCTTTGGAATAAATTCTTGAGATATGTCCTCTAACTCATTAGGTGATGTAGAGACATTTTCAACATGATCATTGGTTGAAGGGTCTTGATCATGATTTTCAATGATTGTGGTGAGAATTTGTTGCAATATTTTCTGTGGGAGTAAGGATTGCGTTTGCTGCTGAGGCAACAACGCTTGTTGTTGGTCATGTTGTTATTGTGCCAACAATGCTTTTTGTTGGGCTTGTTGTTGTGATACTTATTGATACACTTGTTGATGGATTGCTTGCAATTGTGCCTGATTTTGTGCTCACACCCGCTCAGCCTGGTGTTGGGCTTGTGCTTGTTGGGTTGCTTGAGCCGCTTGCGTAGCTTGTGCGACTTGTTGGGCGGCTAATTGCGCTTGCACTTGTTGATCAGCTAGTTGTGCAGCTTGTTGGTTTTGGAGCACCTTTCAATGAGTGACTTGTTGAGTGGCTTACAACATGATGGAGAATGAATTTTCCATGTTGTGTTTTGGTTGTGGTGGTGGTGTATTGGGAATGGTGTTGACCATGGTGATGAGTGGAACGGTCACATTGATTGCTAGGGTTTGAGTGGTGAATGGTGTGATTAAGATGCTTGGTCCTTGAGAAACTTGAGGGATGGTGTTTGTGTTGACCGTTGGGGTTGCTTGGATGGTTTCCATCTATTTTTGCGATATCGATTGCGTAGATGGAGGATTTGTTATGATGCTTTGGTTTATGATTGGAGTGTTGCTCGGATTTGGTTGATTGATGGTTGGTAAAGGGGGAAGGCTCATGTCTTGATTGTTTAGTTGATAGATTTGTAAGTTTTGACTTTGATTTAAATCTACCAAAGGGAAAGGTGTTCCAAAATTTAGATTGGGAAAACTCACATTTGTTGTACCATTGAGGTTTGTAGGAGATAATGATCCCATGCATGGATTGTATAAATGTAAGTTTTGAAAATCCATTGGCATTGTGAGACTTGGATAGTTTGGTTGAATTGGACTACTCATGATGGATGAATCAAGTTTATATTCCATGTTCCTCTTATGTTTTGACCTTGCTGACCTCTAAGGGGTTTAGGACCAATGATGAGATGATGAATGAAAGGGGTGAATGATATGGGTGTTTAAACTCTTAGGAACTTTGGATCAATGCTAGACTTTAGGACTTGTTTTAATTTTGATTTTGATTGAGGATAGTTTGACTAAGTCTGTTAAGTCAAACAAGGTGATTATGAACTTGCAAACCCTAGGAAGTTGTGTTATCCTAGAGTAAACTCGTACACAAAAGGATAATTTGGCTAGGTGTGTTAAGCCAAAAAAGGTGATGCTGATTTTTCCTAAAAGTCTAGCATAAGTGATGTTTTCCAAAGTTCCGAAATTGGTTGGTGAAATGTGATTTGATTTTGACTTGATCCTAGATAAACCTAAGAGGATTTGTTTACTAGACCAAGATATTGAAGAACATTCTTTTCCCTAAAAGTGGTTCAAACCAAAAGACCAATGTTTGTATGAAAACCCAATGACTCAAAAAGGGACCAAGCACATGTGTGGTTCAATTGTCTGTTATCTTGCTTTGATTTGGTTCTTTTTACCACAAACACTTTCTTGATTATGCTTTTCAAACTGAATGTCTATGTCTCAATTCTTTTTCATCCCACAAGGTCCCTTATGTGGAAATTGAGAAAATCAAGGCAATGGTTTCCTATCTGTTGACTTTAGTGAAAACAAATGATGATTAAACCCAAGCACTTAGAAACCTCTATGGATGGAATCCCTAGGGAAAGCAAGAGCACTTGGATTCGTCAAGGGTATTTGTTTCCCCCAAAGGGTTTGAAATTTTGAAGCTTTTGTGAATGTTTGTTTCTCAATGTTTTAGATCCAAGCAAGGTGTTTTGATTTCAAGAACATGTACAATCCCTAGGCTGAAAAGACAATATTTGTTGGGTTCCACTTGGATGAATCCAGCTGCACATATTCAGTGCGGATGATTATATGCTTGACCACACATGCTCCCCCTTACAGTGCACTCGCTTCTCAGGTCAACCAAGCATCAGTACCCATGAATCTACCATGGCATACTTTTCATCTCTACAACAAAATCGCATGTACATGTTGTTGGAATATTTGCTTTAGCTTTCTGGCATGTTTCTCCTTCGGCCTTGTTTTTCCTTCATATTTATGGTGTTTACCACCATACCACGGCGGTCTTCCTTTCTACTCTGGTGGTACCACGGTGAAGGGTTTGGCGGTTACCTCGTTATCGTGCGTGGTCTCCTTTCTCACCGCGGTGGCCGCGATAACGGTCTTTCGATATAGCTTTGGCGGCTACCGCCATAATGCAGGTGGTGGGTCGACTCTTCACGGTAGTGCGGTGAGACTGCCTACGGTGGTCCTGGCAGTTATCACCATACCGCAGGCGGTGGGACGACTCATCGTGGAAGCACGGTGAGGCCGCCAGCGGTTGGCTTGGCGGTTACTACCATACCACAGGCGGTGGGTCCTCTCATTGCGGTAGCGTGGTGAGACCGCCTGCGGTTAGGTCCGGCGGTTCCCACCATACTGCGGCCAGTGTAATGGCTAGCTACGGTGGCCACGGTAAGACCACTCACGGTCTGGTTGCTAGTTACCACCATAGTTAGCACGGTGGAGTCCTAAGGTGAGCTCAAATAGTTTACCACCATACAACCAGGTGGGTCTAACAATGCTGCAATAGCATAGTAGGAGCTTGGATGAGCTTGAGCAGAGTTTGACCAAGTTGGACTCGGTGTCGGAACGATTGGCGAATGGCAGGGCGACACATGGCAGTTTGGCAACATTTGGTTGGTTGAAGGTAAGGAAAAGGCTGAGCTCAGTGAAGTCTTGGGCCAGAGCTCGAGGGAGCTCAGATGGCTTACCGCCATACCGCGAGGCAAGACGGACAGGGCAGCGGTAGTGCAGTAGATGGTGGGGTGAGCTCAGGCGATCTCACCGCCATACTGTGGTTGGGTCGATTGGACTCGGCGGTAACGCGGTAGAAGGAAAATGGGCTTGGAGCTTAGTTGACCGAGCTAGACTGACAGTCAAACTACAACAGCGAATGTGATGGTGACACGTGGAAGATCTTTTTGATCTGATTGGCCAGAGAGTTATTTCCTGATTGCGATAGAGCTATATTATTGATGGAAGGTTGACGGACTTGTCTGTGACCAATTTTAATGTTTGTGTGGCTTGATGTAGCTAAAGTAGCAATGCACGTTATCAGGGAATGGTCGTGCTCTATAGGTAGGATAGTTATTATCCTGGATGACCATTACTGACAGAGATGGGATGAATAGGTTGGCAATCTATATATGTATTCTGATGTACAGATCGTGACAAAATATGAGCGATATCAAAGAGAGGCTGAGAGTGTTCGAACTGTTCAACAGTGAACACTTAGACTCTCGGATCTGGTAAGATGTGAACTTGTGAGGCATGAGGCTGGTTGTGACAGTCTTGTGAGAGGAGATGAAGGGAATCTACATAGTATGTCTTGTGTACATTGTAACTCTGTGAGATTCTAGTTTGTGTAGCCTGTATTCTTTTTCCAGATGAACAAGATGTAATATCTTGAAGAGCATAGCTTTGGTCTTGTATTGTAACCGTTTTTGAGTTACTGAATAATACATGTGAGTTGAATGTTTTGGAGGTGGGGTTTTTTCCCCGAAAGGGTTTTCCCTACATATATTTGTGTGTTCATAGTTTTGTCTTTCATGATTATCTGTTTGTGTTGAATCTGTTTTCTGTTTGCATTCACTTCTCTCAGAGGATCAATTGTGCCTGTTTTCGCTTTATGGCATAGTTGGTTGTGTCTTTTTTGTGATTTTGAATTGAAATCACTAAGGCACTGCTGTCTTAGATGCATATCTTGATGACATAATCGATCTGTATCCCCAACATATGTGGGGTGGTTTCAAAGGATATGACCTTTTGCACCAACAAATAGTCTAGGATTTTGGCCTTTGCTAAACAAGGGGTTTTAATGTGGGCATTCCATTCGTGGGGGACCATCCATGCAGCAAGAGACCATTGTTTCCCTTCTCGTCGAAACAATCCTCATGATTCTCGAACTTTCTTCGAGAATCCGCACTTATATACCGGTTGGAAGTCACTTTGCTTTAGCATGTTCCCGGTTGGGTCGTTCCCTTGGGTGATTAATTTTTTCCACAAGGCAGGCCCTCTAAGATAAACAAAAATGAGAAAGCATATCCTGTAGTTCAATCGACCTTCGTTGAAAAACAAAGGGAGAACACTCGTAATATACCACGCTCACACTCACAAGATTTGTTCAATTTTAATCCCAAAATGAAATGTGGAGCTAATTACTTTACTCAACTTAAGATCACCAAAAGATCTTTTAATTCTTAAGATCACCATGAGGCACGAGAGAAGTGCATACGTCCTTTTGATGATTTTACTTTGAGTAAACAATTACAAAACAAAACAACACTTGTTCATTTTAAGTCCACAAAACAAAAATGAATTCTTTTTATAGCACCAAATAAAATGTGGGATTGACCTTCTTCAATTGTTAAACCTTAAACCAAATCTAGTAAGTTGTTCTAAAGTTCTTTTTAAGCCCTTTGTTTGTAAAAAATTGAAAAAAATTATAATGTTCTTTTTAGGACCCAAATGAAATTTAGTGTTTTCTAAAGCATAAAGTAAACAAATCCTTAGAAAAGGATTATAAGTTCTCCCAAAGTGTTTAAAAACACTTAATACAATGAGATGATAACATCATAAAGAGCCCTTGGCCTTCATTTTTTCTTCCTTCACTTTTGATTAAGAAATTTCCTTTTTAGGCAGATTTCAACACTTGTTAGATTTTTCCATTTTTGGTAATTTTGCATGCATAACTTTGAGAGTCCTATTTTTTTTTCAAATTTTTTTTAAAACTAAGATAGGATGAATTGCCAACTAACATCCTAAATTCAAAACATGAACTTCAAGTTATTAACAAAAACAACTTTTAAAAAACTAGGAAAAAATACTAAAATGTCATTTTGAGGGCCAAGATGAAAGTTTCAAGCCCCATAAATGTGCCAAAATGGCCACCAACCCATCTATGATGGATTGACAAACCACATGCCACCTCATAATGAAACCGCCTGTAAAGTTTTAGCCAAATCCAACATTCAAGTCAAAAGTTATGACCTCGGGAAGTTCCTGCATCACAAAAAATATTTAAAAAAATCAGAAATTTGCAAGTGCGACATAGTTAGCAAATGTGGCACATTTTGGAAATACTGTGGCGCAGTTTGGAAATATTGCAACGCTATATAGCACTGCACCTTTCACTGAGTGCGACACTCTGCAGAAACAAAGAGCGTAGATGCAGTAGAGTTTTGGTATGGAATGCAGTTTGGAGAGCGACGAAGTTTGTAATTTTGAAATTTGTAGGCGAGAAAGCAGATGTGGCATAGTTTGGAATTTTGTGCAATGCAATATAGCGCCGCCTGTATGGCAATGGTGCAATATGGCACCACGTGACTATAAGCGGCGCAGTTTCTTGTGAGCACAAAAAAATGTCAAAAAACAAAAATGTTTTTGAAAAATGTGATGAATTTCTCCAACTCACCACTCCCTCTAGTGCCAAAATGTGAACCCCGGTTCTATTCCTACACAAACACAACAAAAAAACACATAGTTAGGTTCATATGCAAGATAAAACAATGATTCTCCATGAAATACATTTATAAATACTCAAAATAGGAAAATGAAGAAATAAAACATGAAAGACAAGTGAAATCTTAATTAAGTATGCAAACTCTTGATCTCATGGGGGAATTGGTGCCAATTGGTGTGTCGAAATTGACCCTTTCCCAACTCATTTGTAAGCTTGATGATTTGATGGAGATTGATCCACTTTGGTTGAATTCCTGCATAACCTAGCTAAGAACTTGATATAGAGAGATGAAAATGGCAATGCTTGAAGATGGATTTGAGTATAATAAGTTTACTCAAATTGTGGATGATAGAATGGGAGGAAGAGTCTCTCATTTATAGATTTCAAAAATGGAAGAGAGAGTGGATTTGGATGAATTTGAGATAAAAGACCAACCAATGAGAATAGGCCACTTGTCCACATGTGATTGGAGGAGGAATGAGCACATTTTGGTCAATGTGCATGATAAATGCTATGAGATTCAAATTTGAAATTTGAATGTGACATGTTGGAGGGAGAAATAAATGGAGTTAATGTCACTTGGCTCAATGCAAAGGACATGTAAGGTGAAATAAATGCCTTGTTGGAAGGACCAAGTCCATTTGAATTCAAATTCAAATTTGAGGGAATATTCCCCCTTTTATGCCATGTGAGGGAAAATAGATATTTAATAAATGAATTAAATCTATTTTCATGTGCAAGTTGAATTTCTCTAGAGGATGTGACATTTGTTAGGATTAAATTAATTAAAGATTAATCAATTTAATGAGAAGTTAGATGATTTGAGAATTTTGACTCAAATTTATGAGTTGATTTAAATCAAAATTGAGAGGAAACGATTAATTAAATAAATGTTTTTGATTTATTTAAATAAAGGGGATAATGTTAGGTTAAATCAAATAATTTTTAATTTATTCAATTTAATAAGAAGACTTTAAGGATTTAATCAAATAAGATGAATTATTTAATTAAAGAAGGATCGAGGATTAATTAAATTAAACTGATTAATTTAATCAATAAGGGAGAAAGACCTAATTAAATAAATAATGATATATCTAATTAAGAGATGAAAAAGTGATGATAAGTTGATAGTATGATTTAGGACGAAGCGATGTTAGTAATCAGGATCAAGTGCGTTGGTCAATTTTCTATGTCTATAGATGTAATGGCTAATTTGGTATAAATTGTATAAGCAATATCAAGGTATATAAATATGTTTAGTTAACAAATGTAGTTATTTGGAAATGAATACTTTCTAAATTTCCTAAAATGAATTATATATGATTGAATAGAAAGACCAGTGCTTTGTTGGGTATGTGGAGTTAAAGAAGTTCTATAATAGGTGGCTGGTATTGGTTACAATTCTAATTGTTTGGCACTAAAGTTTGTTTATACTTTGTATAATATTGCAAGAATGTGATTGAAAAACTCTTCTTATTGATCCAATTGATCCTACCAGATTACTGTGATTTATCAAAAGGATTTTAATCCTTCCTTGAAGGAACTGATTAATAGAACCACACAATGACAACAAATGCATATTGACAAAATGAAGTATACCCTTATATTTGAATAACAAGACACAATCAATGTGGAGACAGTATGGCAATCATATCAATTATCTAACTCTTCTTATTGATCCAATTGTTACCCCAAGTTATTGTAATCAATTAAAAGGATTTTAATTCTTCGACAAAAACCAATTAACTTGACTACACAATAACAACAAATATGTTTTAATGAAATTGAAATATCAACTTGGATATGCAACTTCAAATAATAGAGGGACAATAATGTGGAGACAACCGGATAGTTGCTTTTGAATTTAACAAACAATTGATACCAATATTGAGCCATAGAATTAAAGATCTTCCATTGATTTCAGCCAAAATTTATGCATGCATCATGGTCCATACAGTAAAGTTTATATGATAAACATTCTGAAAGTATTTTTTGTATATCTCCTACGTAACTCCTAATTCTAATCTTATTCTCTCCTTTGATGATTTTATTTCATCTTACATATATACATTGTATTTTTAGGGCTGCAACTCTTCACAACATCCATCTGGTGCAATTCTTCTTTTCAGTGCAACTCTTCATTTAATTATTCTTAGCAAAATATTTAATTAGTTGCCTTTGGAAAATTAAATATTTTAACTTTAATCTCCATTTTTGCATCTTCTTGAAAAATAAATTTCGGTAATTATCCTTCGCTGGAAAATTTCATACTTTCACCAATAAATCCTTTGGGTAAAAGTAACTACCCATTTTTCTTATTTAATTACTTCGGTGAGAAAAGTGAAAAGTTTCACCGACATCAAAATGGTCTGGTATGCTAAAATTTCCTTCGGCCATCGCCCAATATCTTTCTGATGAGTATAAGTCATTCTTCATCACCATCAAGATGACATGACCCATCAACAAGAAAATAAGTTGCTCTACCAATGTGTTTTGGTCTCCCCGATGTGTTTCCTTTTATTGCTTTATTAGCTGGGAAGGGTCAGTGAGACTTTCCCCGAAATCATATTCATCAGTATGAATTTCATCATCAAAGAGACCTAAGGGATTCTAGCCGATCATACATGTCTCTTTGATATGCTTTTTCCATCACTTCACCCATTCAGATGGATCGACAAGAGTCTCCCCAAAACTTCCTTCATCGGTGTGACCCATACGTTAGATGAGATCTGAGGGATTCAAGCTGATAATACATGTCTCCTTGACATAACCGTCCTCTAGTTTTATTAGTAAGAGTATGTGTATTTATTACTAATGAAGCCTCCGTCGGTGTGACTTTTGAGCTCGATATGACTCGACAATTTTTCTCTGACTGCTTTACTCATGCTAATGGGTTCTCATCGGTGAGAGGATAGGTATTATCCCCCAACTATGCAATATTATTTATCTCTAGGGCCTTTTGATGGCTGTGACTTGTCTTATGTCTCCCTGAATATGTTTTAACTTCCATTCATGGGGTTTTTGATTTGTGTGACCTTGTGTATCTCTTCCTGACATGCAAAAAACACTCAAATGAAGGATTTGTGACTTATTGATCGAGAAGACATATGTATGATCTCTCCGATAAGGAGCAATTATTCATGATATGAGAAGCAACTCGACTATATTTTGGCTAGACATGAAATGATTATGAAGCTGAATAATGAAATGAAAAATGGCAATGCAAAATAAAGAGAGAGCTTGAGGAAGAAACTCAAAGGCACATAGACCAATTTATTTATGTCTTCTCTTTGATATGATCAGGGGATCCTCATTATAGAATGGTATATTTTGTGATGCATCTGGAACACGTTTGTCTCTCAATTGCAACAGTTGTTGATCCAATTGTAATAATTGTTGGTCCAATTCTCTTCACTCTCTTATTAACTGTTGCCTTATCACTTCTTCTGACATCTTGACAAGAAATTTGCAGAAAATTTTTATGTTTATTTTTGAGTGGAAATAGTGTTGCTATTCCAAAATGTCTATGCATTATCTATCAAATTTTTAATAGAGTTGCCACCTACTTTTCCTAAAAGTAGGAAAATGAAATGGATTTTGAAATTGTTCTTGGTTTATTGCAGAGGAATCTCCTATGAAATCAGCTGAGTGCAAATGTGAATATTTTATGACTCTATACTAAGAAAGGCTTGGATTCAATGTTGATTTCAATGTTGATTTGGTTGATTCCCTAGCATAGTCACCAAACTGTTGGATCTCAAAAATGTAGGTTTCAAGTCCTAAGAGGATGCTAGGCTCTATGATCAGACTTGCAACATTTCTGAACCAATGAACATAGTTAAAATATTAGGTTGATGACTCCCTACTCTTCAGGCTCTACTATACCTAGGTGGGCCAACCTTATTAATGAAGAAAAATTGAAAGCTATGTTACTCTTAACTGATGAAATCTACTTACGGTGACAATGGAAAGTGAAGTAGATGTAATGGCTAATTTGGTATAAATTGTATAAGCAATATCAAGGTATATAAATATGTTCAGTTAACAAATGTAGTTATTTGGAAATGAGTACTTTCTAAAGTTCCTAAAATGAATTATATATGATTGAATAGAAAGACCAATGCTTTGTTGGGTATGCAGAGTCAAAGAAGTTCTATAATAGGTGGCTGGTATTGGTTACAATTCTAATTGTTTGGCACTAAAGTTTGTTTATACCATGTATAAATGTGCAAGAATGTGATTGAAGAACTCTTCTTATTGATCTAGTTGATCCTACCAGGTTACTGTGTTTATCAAAAGGATTTTAATCCTTCCTCGAAGGAACCGATTAACAGAACCAAATAATGACAACAAATGTGTATTGACAAAATAAAGTATACCCTTAATTTGAATAACAAGACAACATTAATGTGGAGATAGTATGACAATAATATCAATTATCTAACTCTTCTTATTGATCCAATTGTTACCCCTAAGTTACTGTAATCAATTAAAATGATTTTAATTCTTCGACAGAAACCAATTAACTTGACTACACAATAACAACAAATGTGTTTTGATGAAATTGAAATATCAACTTGGATATGGAACTTCAAATAATAGAGGGACAACTATGTGGAGACAACTAGATAGTTACTTTTGAATTTAATAAATAATTAACACCAATATTGAGCCACAAAATTAAAGATCTTCCATTGAATTCAGCCAAAATTTATGCATGCATCATGGTCCATACAGTAAAGTTTATATGATAAACATTCTAAATGTATTTTTTGTATATCTCCTACCTAACTCCTAATTCTAATCTTATTCTCTCCTTTGATGATTTTATTTCATCTTACATATATACATTGTCGTTTTAGGGCTACAACTCTTCACAACGTCCATTTGGTACAACTCTTCATTTAATTATTCTCGAAAAAATATTTAATTAATTGCCTTTGAAAAATTAAATATTTTAACTTTAATCTCCATTTTTGCATCTTCGTGAAAAACCAATTTTCGTAATTATTGTTTGCTGGCAACTTTTGTACTTCCACCAATAAATCCTTTGGGTAAAAGTAACTACCCATTTTGCTTATTTAATTACTTCAGTGAGAAAATTGAAAAGTTTCACCAACGTCAAAATGGTTTGGTATGCTAAAAGTTCCTTTAGCCATCGCCTAGTGTCTTTCCGATGAGTATAAGTTATTCTTCATCACCATCAGGCTGACATGACCCATCACCAAGAAAATAAGTTGCTCTGTCGATGTGTTTTGGTCTCCCTGATGTGTTTCCTTTTACTGCTTTATCAGCTAGGAAGGGTCGGTGCGACTTCCCTCGAATAATATTCATTGGTATGACTTTCATCATTAGAGAGACCTAAGGGATTCTAGCCGATCATAGATGTCTCTTCGATATGCTTTTTCCATCGCTTCACCCATTCAGATGGATCGAGAAGACTCTCCCGGAAACTTCCTTCATTGGTGTGACCCATACGTTCGGTGAGATTTGATGGATTCAAGCCGATAATACATGTCTCCCTGACATAACAGTCCTCTAGTTTTATCGGTAAGAGTATGTGTATTTCTTACCAATGAAGCCTCCGTTGGTGTGAATTTTGAGCTTGGTATGACTTAAATTTTTTGCTCTGATTGCTTTACTCATTCCAATGGGTCCTCATCAGTGAGACGATAGGTATTATCCCCCCGATTATGAAATATTGTTTATCTCTGGGGTCTTTTTATCATTGTGACTTGGCTTATGTCTCCCCGAATATGTTTTAACTGCCATTCATGGTGTTTTTGATTGGTGTGACCTTGTGTATCTCATCCTTACATGTAAAAAAAACTCAAATGAAGGATCTGTGACTTATTGATTGGGAAGACATATGTATGATCTCTTCGATAAGGAGAAATTATTCATGATATGAGAAATAGCTCTGCTATATTTTGGCTAGACATGAAATGATTATGGAGCTGAATGATGAAATGAACAATGGCAATGCAAAATAAAGAGAGTTTGAGGAAGAAACTCAAAGGCACATAGATAAATTTCTTTATGTCTTGCTCTAATACGATCAAGGGAATATTTGTATGCAAAAAGTCATATTTATGGGATTGAATATAGATCTGGTCACACAAATCTTACTGATTTGTATCGATCACAAAATTGATGTGGGACAAGCTTCTGTGATATGTGAAAGGTGCGTGGGTGGATACTAGTGAAAACATGAGATTTTTCCAATTCTAACATAATGGAGTGTATGCCCCCACTTTAAAGAAATTTCTAAACGTCATGGTATGAGAAACTGCTTTAAGGTAGAAAAATGATAAATTTCATGTGATAAGGACATGGGAGGTTATTTGGAAAGTCATATGCCGATGATATGTTTCCAAATAAAGTTGTCTCATGAGAAGGGGTTACCCCCAAATAAAATGCCAAAAACAAGACAAAAGATGATCACATTAGGGATCCATGGATCTAAGGTCAGTATAAAGTACCATAATGTAAATGATCTTGGAATTGACATCATTCCCCAAATACTTGTGGAATAATGAACACAATAGAAGAATGACACATAAAGAGAACAAACAAAATTTTGGGTCAACATGAAAGAGGTCTAAATGTCTCATCACCTTACATCATCCCCAAAAGGAAAAAACAAGACCAAAAACAAAAGATAAGGTTTATGACATAAAGAAGAATGAAGATACAAATAGAAGAATGTCACGACAGATTGGTTTCCTTTGTATCCTTGTGCCAATGAAGCAACAATGGTCCTCAAAAGAAAAATAAAAAACATAAAGAAATGCCAAGCAACACAAAATGAGAGATGAAATTGAGTGCAATAAAACATAAATAAAACATAAAGAAAATACAAAAAGGGTACCACACATGTGAGCTGATCTAAAGAAAATCATTTGCATTCGAATATTTATCATCATATATGGAAGGTGGACAACTAACCAAAGGAACTAAAAAAAGTGTCATACTAGGAGAATCACTAGGTTCAACATGTGGTGGATCACTCTCATCAAGAGAATCCTTATGGTTGCCCCCATCTAAATATATAGACTTTAAAAAAAACAAAGATAGTTCGTGATGCACTTATTCATCAATTTTAGCATTTCCATCCTCATCATCTAGGTTTATCACCATGGGAGGTTTAATGACAATGTTAGTTATATGTTCCTATTTTAGTATTTTTTTGGTTGGGATATGTAAGGTTCAGTTTCATGTTTTGTTGAAATTTTTAATTCATCTTGATTTTTTTGCATAGGCATTTGGTCATCAGGTAATGTTTTATTATTTTCACCCAATTGGTGAGAAATAACACGACATATATGCCTACGCTCTTTAGAATTTTTGTTTCTTCTTGTGTGGTTTTTAGTTTGTGAAGGTGTAAGGGTAGGTTTCTCAACCATTGGTCTCTTTTCTTCCATTAGTGGAGGACCTAAAGGGATCATCGGGGGTTGGGAGACTATTGTCTCCTTAGGTATATACACTTATTTTTCCTTCGTAGGCACAAAGGGAATCATGCGATTGTCTGTTGGTATTTTGTATGATATGGATGGAGGAAATGCAATTTATTTACCTTTTTTACTTGGGATAATGTTTTCTTTGGGCATGGGTTCATCCAAAACTGGTGGGGTAGAAATAACAATCATAGCTCTATCATTTTTAAGAATATTGTTAATGGATAACTTTGTTATGAATTTTGCATTAAATTTTTGATATAAAATAAAAAATATTCATGAGGCTTAATGGTTCCATAGGTTGAGGCCAAAAGTAATCTAATGAAAAAAATTCCATAATAAGACAAAGGATTAAACCCACTATGATGTACTATGTATATTTGATCTTCAAATAGGAACTTTATGCACTTATGGATAATTGACGGGACAAAATTCATGGATTGTAGCCATGGATAGCCGATCTTCACAAGGAATTGGTCTGATGTTGGGATAATAGAGAATGATACATTTGGTTGCTTTGGTCCAACTTTAAGAGGTAGAGTGATCAAACCTATCATAGGGTGAGGAAAACCATCATAAGTTTTCAACCATGCTTTCAATTATTCATAAGAATCTTGATAAAGATCATGCACATACAAGAATTCCTCAATGATCACATTCTCTAAACATATGGGATCAATGAGTATCCCTTGTGTAGGTTTTTCATTGATATGCCTGGCAATGTAGAGAGGACCATCAAACACATGTGTGAAAGAAATATCGGGTAACAAAGTGGTTTGGCCCTTATGAGGTTGAACATCTATTAGAGAATTCATCTTATCTAGACCATCTTCATCATCATTCTTATCATCACAATCGTGCACAAAGTTGGATGTATGATTTGACATTAGGTTTATGAAAAATTGTAAATTTTTATTTGTTGGGGCAACAAGCTTGTTTCCTTTATCATTAACATCAACCAACTAGATGTCATTAGAATTGATGAGGTATTTCACTTGATGTTTAAGACACATACATCATTCTATATCATGTCCATATGTATGATGATATTGAAAAAAGGCTTTTGGGTTGAAATTTGGAGATATAGGCTTTGTTGTATCCACAAGTCTAATTGGAGGTAATTAGATTACGTTTTTGCTCAAAATTTGTATCATGATCAAATGGAGGGAGTTAGATAATTGCTTAATTGTCTATCTCTCACCCTAAATTGATAAGGAGTTGAACTTATGGCTACAAATTGTGGCTCAATGTGATTGGTTGCTTGGGGTGTGCTTATCTTGATAAAGTTCTTGTTTTTCTTTTTAAATAGTTGATAGTTGTTGAGGTATAGATTTGAATCACTCAAAAGGAGTCAATGAAGATGTTTCTTCGTAATGACTAATAAAATTATGATAATCACAAAGAGTCATACACATGTTTGTAAAGGATGGATATTGCATTAACAAGGTCTTATCAAGGCTAATTCCAGGTTGTAAAATTCCTATGAACACTCTTTGAACATAAACATAAGGAAGAGTGTAATTGATTTGTGAGTATAGTAACTAATATCATCCTATGAAGTCTGTTAACTTTTATTTTTTTATTTTTTTCACCTCACTAAATCAGTTAATGCAATTTGAGGACCAATGTTCACTTGGAAGTGTTGGAGGAATGCATCAACAAGTTCATTTAATGAATGAATCGAGTTATTTGACAATGAGAAAAAACATTCCATGGCCATGTCTTTCAATGACCTAGGAAATAGCTTAGCTAAGAGCTCATCTTTAAAGATGAAGTCACTACACAATTTCATATAAGCTGATATATGACTTTTATGATCTCCTTTACCATTGTACTTTTCAAATCTAAGAATCTCTATGTTTTGTGGCATGGGTTTTTTCAAGATTTCAATTGAAAATGGGGTCCTTTTGACATATTGCAATGGTTTTCCATTTTGAGTTTGGTTCAATGTGGAAATTTTTTGTTGAAGTGAGGTTATATTTTTCAACAGTTGGTTTATGATTGAATAATTTCTTGACATATTTATAAGAATGTGGTGAATATAGTGGGAATGTTTAGGTGCTTGGTGGACTAATATGTTGCAAGTTTATAAGAGGTGATGAATATTGAGGTGCCACATGTGATGTCATGAAACTATAAGGGTTCCCACTATAAATCCCTAAGCTTGGAGTTATGCCATTGGTTTGTTGTATTATTGAAGCTACAATTGGCAATGTGAATGTAGAAATAGAGGTTATAGTTGTGGGGAGGGAGATTTAGCTTCCTCCTTGGCTTTGAGTGTATCCTAATGCTTGAGTGAAACTAGCAATTTTAGGGATATTAGCATCAAATATATAGGCTAGACTATGAAAAACCTCTAATCCTTAAGCATCATTGATCAATTCCCTTAAGTTGGCCACTGTAGGCATTGTTTGTCCTACTAAGGATTCGATACTTAAGTAGTCTTGCAACCCCTCTAAGTCTTTGTCTAATTATTTTAGTTTGTCTTTGAGAACATGGGAAACAATAGTATCAACATCCATAAAGGTGCTTGTTTGTTAAGTTTTCATGGGTATGGTAGGATTAGGGATTGAGTGCAAAATGGGCTAAATATTGGAAATACCTTGCACAAAAGAGTTGGACACTCAAGATCCACAATAGATGTAACAACATGATAGGATGTCATAAGTCTACAAATATGTCTCATCAAAGTATTGCCATTAAGACACTAGGTCATGAAGCTCATACGAGTTTAAAAACACTAGGTGTGCCCACTATGAACAATAAATTGCAAACTGTCATAGTATAACATGCATAAGCAAAAAATAGAAAGAAGCAGATAGAAAACACAAAAATAAAGATCTGACAAATATTTGAGCCAAAAATAGCTGGACTAAGTTGCCTAGGGTGACCATGTCTTGCGCATGTTGATATAGATTTCAAAGTTTGATTATCTTTTATAATGTTTAAGGTTCTTAGGTCTATGTGTGTATAGGTCTGCCGATGAATTGTTTTCTAGAATTTACCCAATTTATGATTATGCAATTCAAAATGCAAGTGTACAACAATTTGCAAAATATTCAAGCAATAAATGATAATTTTAAAATATAATTTCTAGATGTAATATGCAACAATTGACTGATTCTAATATGCCAAAATTTGAAAATGATGATGTTAATGCCTTTTTGAAACAAAACAATGTAGTTTTTAACTTTTTGAGCTATATGCAAGAATCCTATATGAATGTGATGAACAATTTCATATTTAAATGACCTAATGCAGATTTTTAAATGAAATTAGAATGTAAATCTGACATAATATGACTGAAAATAACCCTATTGCAACATATGATATGTAGTTTTTTGAATTTTTATACTTTTTATGATACAAAAAAGAATTACTAAATGAACAATACAAAACAATGCAATGCTAAACCTAGATCTAGGACGATTTTCCTCAAATTTCATAAGGTTTATAATGTTGGGTTCACCAAAATGAAATTGGGAAAAAGTGAAACCTACTCTTAGGATTTAGCACTTTGTCTAATTTATTTCATTAATAATTTGAGGTAGCTAGGGTTTGATAGATTTGGAAAAGGTATAATATTGACTTACAACCTGCAAGGTGAGTCAACCTACGCTTAAACAAATCTAAAATGGATTTAATAATGAAATGAAATGATGTGAATAAGATAATGATACAATTAACTATTTTGATGTAAAAATAGTAGTTCTGGAAAGTCACAGGCAAATTCAGACTTTAGAAACAAGATGAGTAGAGTTTTGTGCACCCGTGTTATGAATTTGGAGCTGATTTCTGAGGACCAAGTCACCCTATGTGACTATGTACTAGTAGATGAATTCTAGATCTAATTTGACAATCCTCTAGAGCCATACCAAAGCCTTCTTTTCCTAGGAGTCACATTATCAGATCTTTGTTGGGTGTTAGAATAACAAAGTTTTCATATTTTGTTAAGGTGTAGGGTTTTGAATGTAATAATGAATAATCAACCTTTAAACTTCTAATATTCTTCAGATATGAAACCTCCACATTCAAAGAGAGAGGAAGGGTTGTTTCATATAGGGGCTTTCCTCAGTCAAACCCCGTGTTGGTGTTTCGACCTCCATAATGGTAATGTCAATAAAAGATAGCTAAATGATAAATGAATGATGAATCAACAGTGACCTACAATTCACCACTCAAAAATGGCGTTCTTGAAGCTCTAAATTCATGCACATCATCTCAAGGATTGAATTTTGTTGGCTCAATTTTCTTCAAGACTTACAAGGGTTATATCTCACAAACAATATGCTAACATAATCATGAACAAACTCACATACACTTTGACATGGTGCTTTGATATTGAATTGCTACAATAAATTTTCTCTTGAATGCTCTTGAATTTCTTGATAATTCTCTTAACAATAGTTCATGCTCATAAAATTTCTAGTTCTCCCTTGTTCTTCTTAGTTTTCAAATGGTGAAATGACTATGTATTTATATGCAATTATTCTATTTTCTCAAAAATTAAATCCTGATAGCTGACAGTGGACATTTGAAATTCAAATAATAAAGTGTCGACTTTGACATATTCAATTTTGGAGGAAAAATAAGGATACTAAGTCACCCTAGGAGACTAGGTCCCAAACCTATTTTGTGGGATTAAAGTTGTCGACGAAAACTATGAAATGAATTCTTTGATTTTTAATATGCAATTTGTTAGTAAATGTTAACATGGTCCACAAAATAGATAATTTAGGAAATTATGAGTACAATTAGGTCCATGCACTTAGGGGGAACAAAACATAGTGTGAAATTGTCAAGGGTGACAATTTATGATGCTACAAGGGTATAGGGTTAGGGTATAAGGTTGAGGGTATAGGGTGTAGGGTATAGGGTATAGGGTATAGGGTATAGGGTATAGGGTATAGGATTTAAGGTATAGGGTTGATGGTATAGGGTTTAGGGTATAGGGTTGATTGTATAGGGTTGAGGGTATAAGGTATATGGTTGAGGGTTGAGGATTGAGGGTGTAGGGTTTAGAGTTTAAGTATAAGGTTGAGGGTTGAGGTATAGTGTTCAAGGTTGAGGGTACATGGTTAAGTGTA
The DNA here is from genome assembly GCA_007115665.2 of Sequoiadendron giganteum. Classification (NCBI taxonomy): domain Eukaryota; kingdom Viridiplantae; phylum Streptophyta; class Pinopsida; order Cupressales; family Cupressaceae; genus Sequoiadendron; species Sequoiadendron giganteum. Next base: position 179,444,641 of record CM021106.1, on the reverse strand, counting down.
TAAGGTATATGGCTTAGGGTGTATAGCGTATAGGGATTAGGGTAATAAAGTTGGTTATTAAGGTGCATGGTTTTAGGATGTATTCATTGATGTTGGGCCTCTAAAATCATATGATGATTGTAGAATTATCAATATCCAATATGAGGAATTTGAGTTAGAGGACAATCAACCCTTAAGAGAAATCCTATGTCATAATCATTTGAGGCCAATACCACCTCCAATTCCATTACCCAAAAATTTAGCTGCCGGTGATGTTGTGGATGCATTTCATAATGATTGTTGGTGGTGTGCCATTATCTTGGATTTCCCATAAACTTCTAATTCTCCTCCATAGAGTTATTTTCTCTATTTTCCAAACACCATAGCCTAGGGAAACTATGAATCTAAGGACCTCCACCCCTATTAAGAATGGCTCATGGGTAGGTGGATCTTGCCACAAGTATGTCAACTTACGATCTATCTAAATCTTCAATATATTTAGTTTACTCATGATATACTGATAAATTATAATGAATCATGCCTATATTTTATGTTCATTGCTGAGGTCCTCATAAATAGATATAAATTTTCTTTAACTTAAAATTATTATAACGTATGCTTTAGGTTGAGGTCCTCATAAATAAATATAAATTTTCTTCTTAAAATTATTATAGAATATGCTTTATTAATGAGGTCCTCATAAATAGATATAAATTTTTTTAACTTAAAATTATTATAGCATATGTTTTATTAATGAGGTCCTCATAAATAAATATAAATTTTCTTAACTTAACATTATTATTTATGCTTTAACTATACAACTTGTACCATGGTGTTTGATGATGGATTTGTGTTAATTCTCAGCATGAGGTTGAGGGTTGAGGGTTTAAACTTCATATATCAATCCACTTAGTATTCTCACATTTAGACCTACATTGATTCTCACATTATCTTGAAACTAGAATTGTAAAATTTTCTCGTGGAAAAAGATATAGGAAGTAGACATTTTGAACACCCAAAATCCATTTCCACATAGTTCATGAAAGCCAAAATGTGCTCCTGCTTTGAAGAAGTTGAAAATCACTCACAATTTGAATAATCTAAAGAATGCTCACACTTTCAAAAAGCTAAAAAGTACTCACATATTGAGCAAGCCAAAGAGTGTTCATGCTTTGTGCAAGTCAAAGTGTGCCTACACTTTAATGTGAGAAAATATTGGGAAGTACAAAAAATGGTAAAATCACATGTGACCCATGATTGAGACCCACATGATTTATTATTCTCTAGTTTTTGCACATTATCCAACAAAAAAATACTTTTTGATGGTGTTGGAATATGTAAAATATGCTTGTGCTTTTTTCAACACCATGAAAAAGCATGAAAGGAGGGGAAGGGATGTTCCATATAGGGGCTTTCCTCATTCAAACCCCATGCTGCTATTTCTACCTCCACAATGGAAAAGTTGATGATAGAAGAGAGCATATCCTTTTGAAGGATAGAGGCTAAATAATAACAAGTGATGAATTGATAATTTGTTACAACTCACCACTCAAATATGATCTCCTTTATGGATTGAAGTCATGCTCATCACCTTCAAATATCAATTTCAACTTGATTTGATTTTATTTGAAGACCTACAAGTGTTAATACTCAAAAACAAAATGCATGCAAAAAAATGAAAAAACTCACATAGTACTTGACATGATGCTTGAATGATGAAACACTGTAATAATTTTGAAATATTTTCTCTGACTGCTCTTGAATTGATTTTAAAGTATAATAATTGCTCTCGAATGTTTCTTTTATGCTTATCCTTTAAAATGGTAAAAATGACTAGGTATTTATATGCAACTCTTCTAATTTCCCAAAAACTAAATCTCGATGGTTGACAATTAGGATTTAAATTTTAAATAATAAATTACTAACACCAACACAATTAAATTTGAGGCCAAATTAAGAGGTCTAGGGCACAGTGTGCCCTTGATGATATCCCTCCTTTTTTGGGATCCAAAATTTTGGGGACAAAATATTAAATGCATACTTTGATCTTTCACATTCGATTTTCTGGTAAATGATTAAAATGGGACATGGAATTCATAATTAGGAAATTAGGTGCATAATTAGGTCGAAACACATAGGAGGAGAAAAAACCTAGTGTGAAATTGTCAAGGGTGACAATTTATGATGCTACATTTAGCCCCCACTTTAGTGAGAGTACGAACTTATGCTCAAACTCACACTAAAGTAAGAATATGTCAAGAGGGGTTCAATTGTCCAAATATTTAAGATAGGATGGAATTGAATCTAGAGGAATGCATAAGCCTCTAGGATTCAAGATCCCATGATAAACTAACATAAGGACAAAGGAACACACATGTGAAGTAAAATTCAGCATGACAACACAAAGCATACATGACAAAAACACAACATAATGAAAAACATAATGCAAACAAAATGCAAATAAGGTGCAGAAAAGGTGGGTTTGACAATCATGGACTAGACTAGCAAGATCTCTAGATATCTAACTAGGATCCATACCCAAGGAATTTATTACTCACAAGCTAACAAAGTCTGATATTTTCTAGGTGAATCAAGAGCATGACACTACAAGCTAGTGAAGTCCAATATTCATTAGCGAGCCTTCTAAAGTGGTAGGAAAATGAGAAGCACACAAGGGCTAGTGAGGATAAATTTTCACTAGGTGTGTACCCATGTCAACCATACCAAGAATTATAGTCCCAATAATTTTGATAAGGTGCTACACACATGATCAAAATTCCAAGACAACACATCACTAAGGCTAGCATGTGTGAACAAAGTGAAGCACATAATGAAATGTATGCCCCCACCTTAAAGTGATTTCTAACACCACTCTATTAGAAATTTCTTTAAGGAAGAATAAAAACGATAAATGCAATATGATAAGGTCATGAGAGCTTATTTGGAAAGACCTATTCCAATGTTATGTTTCTAAATAAAGCTAACTCACAATAAGAGGTTGCCCCCAATACAAAGCCACAAACAAGACAAATATGATACATGATGGATCCATAGATTTAGGGTTAGTATAGACCTTTGATAATATGTAATATGATTATGCTTGAGATTGACATCATTCCTCTAGATACTCATGGAACTAAAAACATAACAAAAGAATGACACATTAAGAGAACAAACAAACTTTTGGGTCGACATGGAAGAGATCTAAATGTCTCAATGCCTTGTATCATCCCAAATAACAAACACAAGACAACAAAAAATGTTTATGACATAAAGAAGAATAGAGATACAAATAGATGAATGCCATAACATATTCATTTCCTTTGTATCCTTTTTCCAATGGAGTAACAAGGGTCATCCAAAGAAAACTCATAAATATAAAGAAAAATCAAGCAATAGAACATAGGAGATCACATCACATGCAAGAAAATACACTAAAGACATGAAACACACATAAAGGTTACTACACATGCGAGCCAATCTAAATTAAATTGTTTGCATCCCAATCTTGCTCATCATATATGGAAGGTGGACAACTAGACAAAGGGACTATAAAGAGTGTTGTACAAGGAGTATCACTAGGTTCAACACATGGTGAGTCACTCTTATCAGGAGAATCACCACAGTTTCCCCCATCTAAATATATACTTTGAGAACAACAAAGATAATGCATTATGCACTTATTCATGAATCTTAGCATCATCATCTTTATTATCCAAATTTATCACAATGGGTGGTTTAAGGATAATGTTAGTCATATGCTCTTTTTTCATTATTTATTTAGGTTGAGACATGTAAGGTTCAATGGCATGGTTTGGTGAAGGTGGTAGTTCATCATGGTTCATTTGGATAGGTTTTTGATCATTAGGTAATGTCTTATTATTTTTAGCCAACTAACGAGAAATGGCATGACATCTATGCTTATGCTCCTTAACACTTCTATTCCTTCTTACATGGGTTTCAATTTGTGAAGGGGTAAGAGAAGGTTTCTTTGCCATTGGTCTCTTTTCTTCCCTTAGAGGAGGAACTGAAGGGATCACTGGGGATTAGGAAACCACTGTAGCTTTAGGTTTATAAATCTATTTCTTTTAGAGGCACATATGTGATTACATGCTTATCTCTTGGTACCTTATATGAGAGAGGGGGTGGAAATGTAGTATAAAAGCTTGATGTACTTGGGATGATATTTAGTTCAGACATGATCTCATCCACAACTTGTGGGATGGGAGGAACAACCATATATGTCACCATAGATCGATTGTTCTTAGGTGGGATGTTAATAAGGGATAATTTTGCTATGCTATTTGCTTTAAAATTTTGATATGACTTTAAAAATAAGTCCTCACAAGGCTTAAAAGGATCCGTAGGTTGAGGGAAAAAATAATCTAGTGAAAAGTTTCCACTAGAAGCCAAAGGTTTAAACCCACTATGATGAGAAATATATATTTGATTTTTGAATGGGAACTTTATGCATTTGTGGATTACTAAAGGGACTACATTCATAGAGCATATCCATGGATATCCTAGCTTCACATGAAATTGGTTTAATGGGATAGTGGTGAATAAAACATTTAGCTATTTTGGTCCATCTTTAAGAGGGAGAGTTATCAAACAGGAATTGTAGGGTGAGTAAAACCATCATGAGTTTTTAGCCATGATTTTGATTGTTCATAAGAGTATTTATATAATTCATGCATAAATAATAATTCTTCAATGATAAAATTCTCTAGACACATGGGATCAATGAGTATCCCTAGTTTAAGTTTTTCATTAATACGATCAATGATATAGAGAGGACCATCGAGTGCATGTATGGATGCATCAATATGTGTGAAAGAAATTTCTAGTAAAAAATGGTTCAACCCTTATGAGGCTGAACATATATTGTTTTAACAACATTAGCTAGATCATCATCATCATGTGTATCATCACAAGCTTACGAAAAATTGGATGTATGATTTGGCATTGGATTTGTGAAAAATTACAAATTCTAATTAGGTGGAGCTACAAACTTGTTTCCTTTATCATTAACATCACCCAATTGGATGTGATTAGAATTGACAAGGTCTTGAATTTGGTGTTTAAGATGCATACATCATTTTGTATCATGTCTAGGTCTACGATGATATTGAAAAAAATTCTTTGGGTTAAAATTTGAAGGTAAAGGTTTAGTTGTATCCATGGGTCTAATCGAGGTAACTGGATTAAGTTCTTATAAATTGTAAGATGATCACATGAAGAGAGTCAAAAAATTGGGTGAATCATCAATCTATAAGCCTAAATAAAAAGAAACATCATATCATGAATTCCACATCCGAAGTCATCTCATATATATATCAAAAAATAATGACTGTCATAATATAAATTAAGGGTATAAAAAATGAGGGTATAAAAAATGAGCCTACATATGTACATCAAAGAGATATCATTTGCTCTGTTGATCATCATGCTATGATGGTTGTTGATGTGCTAAGGACTATTGAATTGATGGTCCCTTAGCATAGCCACTCAGCATAACCCTGCTCCTATGTGAAAAATCTGGCTGCCACCAGTGGGGAGGTACCTCTTGATGGTATAAGGGATGATAATATGTGGCCTTTTCTATGGAATGACAATACATCATGGCTGATACTACCTATCCCTACATCTGGGATAGCTATGTGTTTGACTGGCACCTCCTAGCAGTCTCTTGAACTAACTAAATGGTCAATTGTTGTACTTTTTGCCGCTCATGGTCCTACTCTTTGTAGTACCTATCCTAATCAGCCGATGAAGTATCTCACTCCTAGCGAGTGGTATCCCTCTCTCTGAGGGCTTGATCCCTCTCAACTATTAATGCCTATTGTATACACACAAAAATGGTCTAGAGCATAAATTAATTAAATACTACTTATTTAATTAATGAATCTTAATTCCTCTACTTATAAATAAATTGCCAAATTTATTTATATAGTTCATTTCTTAATTCTTCCTATCTAAAATCATTTTCCTCTAGATTTAATTTTATAAACAAATTTAAATAATTTGTTTTATTGGGTTAATTCCCCTCATTTAAAATTGAATTTTTAATTCAATTTTGTCACATTTCTACATATTCTTCTAACTTCCTTCCACCTCACCTACCACCTCACCATGTGTCACGTGAATTTAAATATTTCTAATTTTGTAAAATGAGAATTTCCATCAACAACCTACAAAAAAATTGAAACCACCTTGGACACATGGCTTCTCCTTCCCTTTGATTCTCTTCAACACTTGGCAAAGTGTTCTATTAAAGGGAACCACCTCCATGATTCTCTCCAACTTCTTCTTCCTCCACCGTCGATTTCTCTAGATCATAATCCTGATTGTTAAATCATGCCACATCACAATTTTCCTTGGAAATCCTATAAATGTAGTTACTTGCTCCAAATTTTGAGAACACATCTTGAAGAAAAATAGCTCTGCAAAATTCATTTGAGAGCATTAGAGCATTTTGAGAGCATTTAGAACTTAGAGCATTTTTAGCATTTAGAATTGTGGTTATCTTGTTAGTTTAGAATCATGTCTTAGTGTAGTAATTGCATTTCCATGGTCATACTAGCTTCCTTACAACAGTTATATTACAACATTTATAGCATATCATCTTCAATTTTATTATAGCAGAATATTCATCATAAAATCTTGGCATTTAATCATACAGTTTATCAAACCATGTAGGAATTAGGATTCTTGCATTTTATAGCATCCATTCTCTAAGTTGTCATTCTACAAAGTAATAGTGCTAGCAAAATCTGAGAGCCATTGTGATACAAAGAATCCTAAGAGATAGGAAATAATGGAACATTTTTAGGAATTGATTATGCTTTGAATTTAGTTAACTCTATAATTCGATTTCTAATGTAATACATATCATTGCTTGTGTGTTTTGATTATTCATTTTACTCACATATTTAAAGCACACATAAATTTGGTGCCCATCATGGGGCATAGCCCCTTTCATTAACATTCTCTAGAAATTTTTGTTTTATAGGTCTAGACGTGAAATATTTTAGCGCAATCGTGAATTCCTTTGGCGCATACGAAACTTTCTCCAATGCATACGAGCATTGTTCTGGCACATCCGAGCAGCCTTTCAGTGCATACATGCAATATTTTAGCGCATATAGGGAGTATTTTGGCACATTCGTCATTTCTTTTGATGCATTAGTAGATTGTTTTGGTGTATACATAGGTATTTTTAGCACATAGGTGTAGTCTTTTAGCACATTGATTTTCCATTATGGAACATTTGATTTATTTGGCAGAAATTCATAATTCAAAAAACTGATTAATATTTCTCTTTTTTGCAGGTTTTGAGAACACTGTCAAAGACTTTGTTGAAACCCTTGAAATGCTGTCAAAGACTTCAAAGTTGAAACTACTAACAATTGATTGTAGGCTTAAATTTAATTGTTGTTTCTTTTGATCAAGTTAGGAACATAGCTTAATTAGAGGAAAATGAACACCATGATTGCTGTGTTTGGATAGTGGTAGGCGTGTATGCTCTCCCTTTAACTGGATGATCAGAAAGCCAGACCCACATTCTTTCATTTTATTGCATTTAATCCTTAGAGGGAATTCCTTGGTGGGACAAGAGGTAATAACCCCAAGGGAACAACCCAACAGGGGACACGCTAAAGCCAAGCGACTTCCACCCAAGATATAAGTGTGGGTACTTGAGGAAAGTTCAAGTATCATGAGGATTGTTTTGATAAGAAGGGAAATATTGGTCTCTTGTTATATGGATGATCCCCCATGAACATAATGCCTTTACAAAAACCCTTCTTGTAGTATGCCAAAATCTCTTTTCTTTTTGTTGCTGCAAGAGGTATAACCTCCAAAGCCATCCCACATTCTTGTGGCTTTTGGTAGAAATGAGAAGTCTGTCATGGGAGATTCATGAGGACCGAGGCTTGGTTGACCCGGGAAGTGAGTGCAATGCAAGGGGGAGCTAGTGTGGTCAAGCCTCTAATCATTCTCTAAAAGTAAGCACAGTTGGACAAAAAATCCAAGTGGGAATCTAGTAAGTACTGTCATTCATAGCCCTAGGGATTTTACTTGCTTGATATGTTTTGCATGCATTTTTTGAAATGAATTTTGAACAAACATCACATATTGGAGTATACAACCGTTGATTCAAAAGAACATCCAAACAAAACAATCAGATTCTCTGCCAAAAGAGTAGAAAAATCCATCAAACTATCAAAATAGAGACCATCTTCCAGTTTAGTGCATCCATTGACTACTCTCACACATTCCTTCCATCTTTTGGCACATCCATTTATTGTTCTGGTGCATCCCTGTCATATTCTAGCACATACATTTACTCTTCTAGCCCATCCATCGACTCTTTTAGCGCATCTATGTAATCCTACAATGCATACCTATCATACTTTGGCCCATCCATTGTCTGTTCTAGCACATATCGACCATCTTTTGGTGCATCTGTGCACTGTTCTAGTGCATCCAAAAATTTTTAAACCAAAGAGCTAAATTCCCTATCTATTTGAATTTTAACCTCACAACTTAGGATCATTTTCAATCCAGAACCTTTCCTTAGTCATACCAAAATCTCCAACTTGTTAAAAACAATATTTTAAAGTGAAATTCCTTTACCTAAACTTTGATCAAACATCCAAAAGTGCCTCATTATCACACCTTTTTTAGATTAGTAGTTGCATTTCACCATCGTGATTCATCATCCTTTATCAGGATTCATCATCCTTCATCATCCTTCATCCTGAAACAAAGTTGTATAATCAGATTTAAATTAGTCCTTTTGGCACTCCCAAACTTTGATAAAAAAATCTTAGTACATTATCATCACTTGTATGCCTTGTCCAAACAAGATCACAAAGACAAAAAATCAAGGAGAAAGAACTTGAAACCCAAGACAACATGGTTGAAAGAGAAGAGAATCCCTTTTTCAGAATTGATCGAGATGAGATAGAAGAAATAAAAGATGAAACCATAGAACAAGCACATCAAGATCCCAATTTTCACAAGTTCATGGAGAGGATCTTTGAAAAGGAGGGTGAAAAATACCTTTTGATGCTAGCAAGCAAAGGGGTCAAACTACCTAAAGTTTTTGATGTCACAAAATTAAAAGGAACTCCTTAAAATATAGAAATAGAAACACAAACTGAAACAAGAAATAAAGCGAGAACCAATGACCCCATAGATTCTTTAACACAATAGATAAAAACCCTTCAACAATAGATGCAAAAAATGAAAACATGAGTCATGAAAAGGTACTCAATACAAGACTTATGTCCCTACCCTTTTGACCAAAGTGTAAACATGATCCCATTTCCCAAACATTGTGAATTCCCTAAATACGATAAATACAATGGTAAAACGGACCCTATAGATCACATTAGGGAATTCTGAATGATGAGCCTATAATTCACACATGAGAAAACTTACTTGATGAGATTATTCCCATGAAGCTTGGGAGGAAAATGTATGCAATGGTTCTTGCGATTACCTCCAGGAATCAAGTCCTTTGAAGAGTTGGTTAACAAATTTATCACCCAATATTCTTATAATATTCAACATGAGATCATAATGAAAGACCTTTGCAACATGAAATAGAAAAAGGGAGAGTCATTTCTTGTATTCTTACAAAGGTGGAGGAGATTATTTGCAAGGTATCCTTGTGCTATAGCAGAAAAGGAAAAGATGGAGGAGTTCATTGACAATTTAAACAATGATATGAGCTATAGGCTCAAATTACAATGTCCACCAAACTTTTGAGAAACTAATTGAAAATAAAATTAAAATTGAAGAAGCTTTGGTAAAGAGAGGAGTCTTAAAAATTTACAATGAAAACAATTCAGCTAACTCCTCCAATAACTATAATAACAATGATAATACAAAGTTTTGGCAAAAATATAAGAATACTAACAACGACACTTCAACTGAAATGCATAATGCCAAGCCGGTATTCAATTTTTCAAGAAACGCCTCCAATACCAACCAAAAGACCACCCAAAAGACCAACCAAAGAAACAACCAAAATACCAACTGTTGTGCCTTTTGCACACACACCCCGTTCGAAATGGGGACCCTCTCTTCCCTCTTTGGATTGTCGGGCCCTTTTTGCTTCGCCTTATTTTGTGTGCCCAATTTTGTGTCCTAAAGGGTCAGCACGTTCCCCAAAGCCATATTTTAAGCTTGAACAAAACCGCCCCTCTAAAAAATGCTAAATCAGGGGTCAATTCGAGTTTTCCTTGTCGGAATGCCCTTTCTGGCATTCGTGGCTCCTTTCGGGCCTAGACCCTTGGGTTTCCCCTTCCGGGTTTCCATCCCGGGTTTGCTGTTTCCAACGCTCGGCATCTGTCATCTTTCCAGACCTCGGACCACGGATGCCGGGTTTCCCCTTCTGGGTTCCCTCCGACGCTTTGCCGTTTCTCACAGCCGTGGCGGGACGTCATCCTGACCACCGGACTTCGGACCTCTCGCTACTGTCTGCAAAATTGAACTCACCAACCTTTCGCCGCCGTACGAAGGAATTAACTGTAGTAATTAATGGTAGGTTTGGCTATAAAATCAGATTTTCTATGTATCATTTTCATCCGATCGAGTGATAGAATTTCGAGGAGCTCCAGCGCATCCGACATTTCCAGCCTTTGAATCCGAGCTCCATTTTTTGACATTTTCCGCGCGCCCATCATAAATTTCTTCAAAATTTTGAGGTATGCCCGCCGTCCGCGCCCTTGTTCTTCATTTTGTCAATTTTCGAGCCTTAAATGAAGTAAAATGTAAACCACATTAAAATTTGGCGGGAGAAGGCCTTCCCATTAAAACCCACATTTTAAAAATGTAAAAATCAATTGTTTAAGTGGCCAAAATTCAATCCGGAGCTAGAGCATGTCACGAATATTCTTTGGAATAGTAGCCGACGTCTCTTAGGCTCGGGCTCTCCCACAACCGTCTGCTCAAAATTCACATGGCCGAACCCACCTCGGACTCCAACCTCCGGACTTCCCCTCGTGGGAATCCATTGCGTCATCGCCATTTTATACGGCCTCGCCCGAGTGCCTTCCTGACCTCCGAACCCCGAACACGCGAAGTCCATCTGAAGACTTAGGAAAATAAAAAAGAACCAGCCAAGATCAAAGCAGCCCCGAGATTCGGTCCTTGGAATTATGTTCCTAAAATTTCGTGTTGACTTCGTCATTTCCACGGCCTTCCCCGAGTAGCTTTCCGAACCTCAGTTCCCAACTATGCAAAGTCTATTCCAACTTCTAGGCAGAGCCTTTAACCGAATGCTCCCCGGACCCCGACCTCTGAAATTCCATCCTCGGAATTCCGTGCCATGTTAGCCATTCCAAACGGCTGTCCTGGGACGTCTTCTCAACTCCCGGACCCTGGTCCACTGCCTGAGCTTCTTCCGGATTCCGACCATCGCAATTCCCCTCTCAGGATTTTGTTCCACTGGCATCGTTTTAATGACAAACTCGGGATAGCTTCCCGACCTCTGGGTCCCGATTCTCTGATTGCCGCCTGGCTGTCCCGAGTCCTTTGACCGTCTCATGAGACTATCCTTTGGATTTTCTTCCTCAAATCTCCGCTTTGATTTTGCCGTTTCCAATGGCTGATCCACAACTGCTTCCTGGTGACGGCAATCTGAGACTCAGATTCTGAGACCCGGATTTTCGCCTCTCCTACACCGTTTCCAATGATCATCCTGCATCTGATGCCCGAACTCCCAAATGAAGGATCAAATGACCTCCAAATCCAAAATGGATTTCGACCCACTTGCTAAAATTAGGTCTTCCTTCATACCAACATTCTAATACTCAAATCCAACAATGGGAAATGCCTTTGGGAATTCCATCCTCAATTTTCCCTTTCAAACGACATTCTGCCAACAGAATTATGACCCTGGGAGCCCAGATTCTCTGCATTGCTTTCTAACGATGAATTATCAAGTGTTACGAACTTATTGAATATGAATAATGATTGCAAAGCTAATCTTGATGTGCAGGGACTTGCCCAGAGCCATTTTGATCATGATTATTGTTACTGATTCATGTCCCTTGTGTAGGATTTATGGAATCTGGTGTAGAAACTTTTGGTGCCTCCAATGAGAAAGGGAAAGGAATAACCAAGACACTTAGAGGCAAGGAGGACAAGGACTTGATGAAGTAAAAGTTCCAAGGGGTCCCCATACAATCCAGAGTCACCTCTCTCTGGAGAGATGTCATAGATACCAACATAAGGCAAGTCGATGTTGACGAATTCATACAAAGGGTCAGGATGAACCCCAAGACAAAAAATGCAAAATTGATAAAGAGAAGTAGAATTACCAAAGCTACAGGCTTCCCGTCGGCCTTGGTGGCCCCAGAACTAGTAATGGCATGCGTGGAAGCAAATCAGGAGGAGACCCAAACTATAGTGGACTGGGATGGAAATATCCTTGCAGACATGTCCTTGTCAAGTATAACGACAACATTCCACATTCCTGCCTTTGAGAGCATGGAGACCCCCACCATGGGGGAATGCAAGGAACTATGGGAGCAGGATCCCTTGGGATGCAAAAAGCTCATCAATTAGTATTGGTTAAAGGACAAGCGGGGTAGCGCTGGCGAGCTTCCTCAGGAGCTTTTTTGCAGCGATTTCTTTGAGGATTACCATGACCTCGTAACTTTGCTAAGCTGAGTGATGGGCCTTCCTATGACGACTTTCTTCCAAGAAAGGATGTTTTTTTTCATAGAGCAGATTCTCCGCGGTAATGGGACCACCTTCTATTGGGGAGAGATAATTAGTGATTGCTTCCACGAGCAGTTTACAACCATGAAGAAGACCTCCAAGTTCTTCATGACATCCTACTTGGTATATTCCCTCATTGATCGATGGCATTATCAGGGATTGATGGTGGTACCCAGTGATCCATCGGGGGTGGAACTCAAGCCTTATGATAAATACCCTCAACTACAGTTCAATAATTTCAAGAGAGATTACTATCGGGTGAATGATGCATTCATCGCCCACATCATTCAATCCCTTAGGGGCAACTTTCAAAGAAGAGTTTCTCATAGTGCCAGAGCTCTCCTCAAACAGTATGCCTTCCTTTACATACAATTCTCAAAGTTCACATACATCTATGCCGAGGGATTCACGGAAAGACCAAATAAGCTGCTTGGGTACCCCAATGACCATATCATTCTATTGGAGCTAACCCGACAACTATGACATATTCATAGCATCCTGAGCGATAAACATTTAGTGGGCTTGCCTTACCCCATTGGGCTTGGAAAAGGAATGTACAAGATTCATACCTCCTAGTGTGCGGGGTATTCAGAAAGGGAGTTGGCCGAGTACAACTTCCGTCAATATACAGCTCGGCCTCGAATGGACCCATACAGACACATCAGGAAGGCACTAGGACGAGAGTATGCCCACCTCCACAACTTCGAAGACTTTTGGACCAACTGCAAATATGATCTTGAGGTGCGGTTGAGGCACTACATGCGCATGACTGCCATCTATGTGCAAAGTATCAACCTGTGCCTAGTTCCTGACCAGCTCGAAGAAGATGAAGACATGGTGATCGATCTAGGATACGATGCCGTTGCCAATTTTTTGCTGCCTGCAATTAACTGGAATGAACCAGAGCTTGATGACATCAACATACTCAGTAGGCCCCTTGAGATCTGAACAAGGGCATGGATTGACCAATAGGTGGCCTGACTAAAACAACAAGGAGTCACCTTGACATTCAAGGGATTAGAAAGTGAACCAAGTGGCTCCGATGGAGGGGAAACTACCACCACAACTGGGGAAGCATCTAACACACCACCATCAGTTAGGACCAAGAAGAGAAAGGAGGCTAGTGAGCAGCTACCTAAACCAAAGGTCTATGTCTGCAAGTCTTCTGAGCTAGAGCCTTGCAAGAAGAAGAGAAAGACAACTGGAGGCATGAAGATGACTATGATGCCCAAGGGTCCACCCCTTGGGATCAGAGAGGAAGGATCTAACTCGCCAAGGTCATCGCCTACTTCAGTTGCTGCTGCTGCTACTGCTTCTCTTGCCCAGCATGCTTCGCTTGCGGCTTCTGTTTCCTCCCCGCCTGTGGTGGACATCTCTGTCCACCTTGCTTCCACTCCTCCAATCTTGCAGATCATTCCCATGGATTCATCATCTACCATGACCTCACCAATCTCCTCTTCTTCTATGTCTCCTTCCCTCCCCTCTGCTTCTGCTGCTACGATGCTTGTCGTTGGTCTTCCCGAGTCTTTCATGAAATATATGCAAAATATGCCATTCGAGCTCTCGTGGATGCTCACTAATCCGGTGGTTCAGGCTGCAATAGCCCAGGTTATGGCCTCTTCTCCAGTTCCCCTTCCCTCTATTGAACCACCAAGGATGGAGGTGACAATGCAAATATCAGATGAGCTTGAGCGATGGCAGCTAGAGGCTATGATGAGGCCGAAGGACGAGGAGTTTGAGTACCACGAACATCCACTATTAGAGCACCAAGAAATCGATGAGGTAGCTTATGAGTCCTCCAGTGAGAGCAATGAAGACCTGAATCCTAAATTTATAAGAGAATCAAACGACCCTAAGCTCAATGCAGAGTGGGGGAAGTAGCTCAAGGAGATTGAAGATAAGGAAGCTGAAGACCGGCTCGCAAGAGAAGAAGAGATTGTTACTCAAAAGACAAAGGGCAGCAAGTCTCCTACTGAGAGGCATGACCAGACTCTAGAGAATGATAAGGAAGCATCCCTCCATGAGGATGAGCAGGGGGAGAACCCTAAAGAGCATGGATATAATCAGAACGAAGAAGAGGGGGATGCTGAAAAAGAAGATCCACCCAAAGAGCAGTTGCATACTGGATCCCCCACTAAACATAAAACCCTTCAATAAGACTCCAATGAGGAGAAGGAAGATATGAGGACTAAAGAGAAGGCTCTTGTCATTAGAGCCATCGAGCTTGAGAAGAAAGAAAGCGGGAGTCAAAGTGAACCACCTAGGGAAGAGCCCCGAGTACCTGAGTGGCTGCAGAGGTAGCTAAAATAGAAGACTCCCACCTTGAAGGTTCCCAAGGCAAGGCTGGAAGCCATCATGGCCAGAGCATAAATAAGCACCAAAAAGAAGGAGAAGAAACCAAAGGTCAGATCGAAGGTAACCATGGATGCCTCAAGATCAAGGGCGGTGCAGATAGCGACACCAATGGTTGGAGAATAGGGTATAATTTATAACGTCTCCACCATTGACTTGGGAGTGGCCACGAGGGAACAAAAGGTTGATCAGCTCCAGGAGTTGGTTGCCATAGTGGTACACCTTATCCAATAGAATAAGATTTCAAAGGAGGAGGTCAACGAACAAGTGGCCGATCTAATGACCTACATTCAACAGTGGTCGTTCTCGGATGAACAACCCATGACATCATCCGCCCACCTCAGCTGCTGTCCCAGGAGTAGATTAATAAGTTAGAAAAGAGAAGAAACTTAGACAAGACTACAGAAAACTAGTTTCGGCAAGTCTTAGACATGGGAAACATAAGGATCAATTTGGCTGTCCGGACAACAAATAAGTTCCTCGAAGTGCAAAGGACCCTTGAGGGTATGAGGTAGATCTGTGAGGAGTTCCCAGGGAAGTATGAGGCAACCTATCCAAAGATCAAGGCCATACTCATGTTACCAGGCGAGGTCTAGGAGAAGGACCTGGCCTTCAAGGACGATGACCACTAGTTAGTAGATGTATGGAAGCGAGATTTCAATCACAGAAGGAAAAGGCTCGAGCAAATCATTGAGCAGATAGTGCCAAAAATTGAATGGGCTAGGGATTCTAGAGAAGAGTGCTCTCAGTACATCAAATTGATAATGGGGTATGAGCCACCCGTAGTTGAGATCAACCCTGAGAACATAAAGCCCCACTTCTTGAAAATCATGGAAGATGGGATGTCAGTTGAAGTCACCATGGACTTTATGAGTTTTGCGGCCCATGCCTTCATGCATTCAGAGCTTTTCAGGGATAGTTCCACCAAATATGAAGAGGACTGGAAGAAACTTGTCAGCAATTCCTAGGAATGGAGCTACCAAGTGCTACGATCAGACATCATGGAGATGGATAAGCTCCAGCCGCTGATCCTGAACTTCGTAGAGTACGCAGCACTAAATAAGCGTGAAGGAAACCCTATCATCAATGAAGAATTCCTCAAGGAATAGCTACAACAAAGGGCAAATAGCTAAACGACAAAATTGCTACAGTGCTGTCACTAGAAGACGAAACAGGGAAAAGACAAGAATGAATTTATAAATGTAATATATCTAGGGGTAGGTGAAACCCTATTGTAAAGTGAATCTTGGCCACACAATAGAATTGAATCTTGGCCACTCATTTTGTTTTTTGGAAACTATAAATAGGGCTCTCCTCCTCTCATTTTAAGAGAGCTAAGTTGTTGTAAAGACATGCTGTTGAAATTATAATAGAAAATACAGTCATTTTCTGGTGTATTTCTGGGTTTCTCCACATGTTTCATGATTCTTCTCCATTTAGGTAGAACATTGCTTGAAGTTACTTTGATGCTTTAGTATCATTAGATTAACTTTGGTAGAATTAGTATGTTGTCTCTGGTTTTGGAGATTGTTGCTGTGTGTATGCTTTCCTCGTCCATACTTTTGGTCATTTACTGCTAGTATATGACTGTGTAAAGCTAGCCTGGACTTTAATCTCATTGCTGCTCATTAAATTTTATCTTTATTCACATTTCCATGGCGAATGAATGATGAATATCTGCAGTCCTTAGAAGATAGCATAGGTTTCATGATATTGTGAGAATTCAGATTAAGTGAAATTCTGTTTAAGGAAACTTTCCATAATAGAAACCTCCATGATCAATGTTCATCGGTAGTTGCAGGTCCAGGAACCATCCTTTTTCCTCCCCCCCTTTTTTCCTTTTTTTTTAGAAAATTGTGCTAAGGTTCGTTGCACATTGTAAAGCCAAATCAGATGAAACAATGGAGTCTAAGACTGCTGCCTAAACCTGCAACAAGGTACAGTAATTCCATATATACAAAACTCCATTCATCGACCCAATTCTTCTATAACTTTGACCATGTAAGATTGCCTTGTGATTCCAACAAAATCACATCAAACAATTGATATATTCCAAGCATCGTCAAGACCTGACATCTGAGAGACCTTGGGATAGTGTTTTGCAATTTGATTATGGAAGATTATCTTTCAAGCGAGGTAATTGACCTACGCATTACTTATGTTGTGAAATGCATAAAAACACCATCAATAGAACTAGCGCTAGAAGGAGGGCCAACGGATAAGTTGGATCAAATTGGGTCATTCTCCCTTGAAAGATTCCACCGAGTCTTGAGGTCTACACCCAACAAGGGAGAGTTATAGGAATTACAGCCCCTTACCCGAGCTAAAAGAGCTAAACAAGGGGAACCATCCATCACCATTTCCATGGAGCAGCTTGCTTCCATTTCAACTCTATCTCCTTTGCCTTCATTGACAGTGCCACCTTCTGCTCATCCAATCCATACAGTCTTCTAGGTTACCGCTCCATCTGGGCTGAACGCCGCCTTTCAGCCAAACACAATCACTAGCCTTGCTGCTGTGTCATTTGTTGCGGCTGCCCCATCACAACCATAGACCAATCTGGCGTAGCCACCTCCACCACTTTTCCCAATGGCATGGTTGGGTAATAACCCGTCTCCTCTTGCTTTCAACCTCTACCATGATATGCCAAAGAATCCTGAGAATTTTTGCACGAAGTTCAACTCCCGGGATCCGTAGAGGATGGTCGAAGAACATGTCAAGATTTTTGAAATCGCCCTAAAGACCATGTAGATCATATATGAGGATGTAGCTTGCAGTGTCTTTCCTTACTCATTAGGGGAGGAGGCCTTCTATTGGTACGTCAACCTGCCAACCGGAACTATCAATACATGGGATCTTCTGAAGAGTGCTTTTCTATAGAAGTTCAAGACCCCAGTCAGTCCCACAGATTCATACCGACACTTCATGTTGGTTCAAAGGGAAATCAATGAACCAATTAGCTCGTTCAATGATCGCTTCCATAAAGCGTACACTTGGCTGCAAGCCCCGTATATTTTCAATCATGCTGTTGTCCTACCTGTTCACTATGCAGTGTTGGACAACCTTACTTCAGCCTTGGTAAAAAGGATGATACCACCACCCACTAGGTTGGTCGATGCATACGCTGAAGCCATCATTGCCAGTATAGATTTGAGATAGAATATATCTGGTCCACTACCTTCTCTTCGGCAAATTGCGCATTTGGCGCAAATACAGGGAGTCACACAAGCCTTACAACATCAGATGCCTTTGCTAAACCCACTGCCATAGCTGCCTTTGGTTCCACATCCTGGGCAGTTAATGAACCAGGCATATCTGGTACCACACTACTTGTTGCCCCAGCAGCAACAGTTGCATCCACAACAATCCTAGATGCCAGCATACCTTCAAGCAGCAAAATTTTGACCCGCTCACTAGAATCAAATGGTGGCACAACTTGTGTTCCTTCAGAACGCCACACCACAACCAAATGACACCAAAAATGATAGAATCGATGAGCTTACAGAGATGATCAAGAAAATATCAACCTAGATGGTGCACTTAAGGAATCAGAATAACGAGCTACAGACGTCGCAAAAGAACATCCAAGCCAACCTTAATAGAGAAAATCGAGATCACCGTGAAAATTGGGACAATCGGGATGCTGGTACGTCATCAAGGCAGAACTATTATAGGAATCAGAACTCGGGTCAAAACTTTAACAGAAGACCCTTCTAGAGGCAAAATCGGACATGGAACACACGCCCCAACAATGGCGGCATTCCCACGCCTCTCAATCAGCCTAACAACAACAGTAATGAAAACCCCGCTAGCAGTGTTTACTTGGCAGAGGCTGCATTATCTGGTTGGTGCTGCATACATAAGATGAGGTGCCATTCTGAATTAGATTGTCTAGAATTTCAAACTGCAACCGAGATTTTCCAAGTAGAAGTTCAAAATGCAATCAACAATTCAGGATGCAGAGACATTGTCCCATCTGATCTGTATGATTCTTTGGTGCTGGTGCTAAACCAGGCCCCTTTCCCAAAGATGGAATGTAACACCCCCAAACTGGAGAATGTTGATTCAAGCCATCATGATGCGGTGAGAGAGGTAAGTTCTGAAATCCCTTTAACCCAGCTTTTCGATTCAGTAGATAATGGTCCCAAAGATGATGAAGAAGAGCCTAGGGAGGACGAAGTCTAAATGTTTCACCAGCGGACTACCCCTTACAAACTTAGAAATAGACAAGCCGGAGGCCCTTTTACGACCTCCACCCCACCAAACAATTTCAGCACCCCTCTCGATCCGAATGCAAATAACAATCTGGGTTTTCCCCATACACCCATGCGATATCTTAGCAGAAATAAACAACAAAACAATAGCCAAAGTCAAACTGCTAGCTCCTCCCATAACATTTCCCATGATCAAGAGATTGAGCAGATGGGGGAGTATATTGCCGAGGAGTTCAAGAAGGTGAAGCTAAGCATGTTGATATTTGAACTTCTAAAGGTGCCTGCTGTCCAAAATGCTTTTTTCAGAATGATAAATGGCACTCCACCATAGGGGTCAGCTTAAGAAACTCCAGTGAAGAAGGTCACCTTTAACGATCAGTGAAGTGAATCGGTTGTTAGACAAATCTTTAACAGTAAGGTTGACCAGCCAGTAGTTCAACAGACAAGCAAGTAGCCTGACAGGCCGGCTAATCAGGCACCGACTCAAAACAAGGGCAGCGAAAAGGATAAAGGTCAAGTGGCTAAGGTGGACATTTTTGGAGGGTGGTTTCAAGGGAAATTCGAGACTCCTCCCTTTTTGACCACCATTCAAGTGTTTGGAAAGAACCTCCATAATTGCTTGCTTGATTTGGGAGCCTCGACCAATATCATGCCCCTGAGCGTGTGCAAGGCACTCAGGATAATGCCAACTCCTTCCCGTGGAAGGTGACGCCACTTGACAAAACCAAAATCAACATAGTGGGGGAAATCAATAGAATACCCATGCAGGTTGCTGCCGACCTCCGGATCCAACAAACTATTGACATATAGATGGCTGATATCCTGGATACCTATGGTATAATCCTAGGTAGGGATTTCATGAGAGCATTGAATGGATATGCTGCTATGGATTAATCTCACATGTGGCTACCATGGAAAGGAATGCTCAATCAGATCCCGATTGATAGAGAGCCATAGATGAAATTCATGATTACCGAATACAATAACATGAACGAGGTGTTGTATGCTGAAATCGGTCTGGAGAATTATTCCCTATGTCATATCACCATGAACAGGAATACCCTGAAGACGAGGGAACAAGTGAGGTCTTCCTCATGCTATGCAATCCACCTGCTAATTTGAACAATGCTCCTCAGAGCACTGAAGTTCTCATCAAATCTGATGACAAAGGGTTGGGAGAGAGCGATAGTTGGGGATTGTTCAATGGTTTCTAAGATTTTATGGAAAAATGCATGCGTGACCAGCTCAGCCTAGGAACTCAAATGAACTTCCAGGAACTCTTGCTCACTAACTGGTGCCGGGAGTACAATGCTGCTCATTCAAAATTTGACTACTGTTTGTGCCAAACAGCAATTGAACATGTCAAAAAATAAGCTACTCCGAAGGAGAAAATGGGATTTGCATCCGGTGAATGAACATGTTCCATCCTTGTAGCTCCCAAAGCGGTCACTGAAATGCAACCCCCCCGAAGGTCAAGGCTGGATTTGTCAGCCCTGCATCTAAGGATTCTTTTGGATTCTAGATGTTGCGCTTCGATGGTTCTAAATCCAAGCATGGAGCTGGGGAAGATTTTGAACTGATCAGTCCCAAAGGTAAATCATACTTTTCTACTTATAGACTACAGTTTTATTATACTAACAACGTGGCAGAGTACGAAGCTGTGGTCTTGGGCCTCTTAATGGAATTAAGAAAGGATGTCAAGATGCTCCAAGTGTATGGAGATTCAGAGTTAGTCATCAAACAAGTCAGGAAGCTCTATTCCTGCTATGACTGAAGACTCACTAACTACCGACACCACGCATGGGATCTGCTGGAAGGGCTGGATGCGTTCAACATTCAACTGATCCAGCGTGCTCAGAATTATACTACCAACACCTT
Organism: Sequoiadendron giganteum; assembly: GCA_007115665.2. Taxonomy (NCBI): domain Eukaryota; kingdom Viridiplantae; phylum Streptophyta; class Pinopsida; order Cupressales; family Cupressaceae; genus Sequoiadendron; species Sequoiadendron giganteum. The sequence continues at coordinate 179,423,480 of CM021106.1, read as the reverse complement.
AGCGCAAGCGGAAAACACACTGTAGCCATTATCCCTATTTGGCCTCGAAAATTTTATGGTGGAACTTACTTCTGTTCCATCAGTGCCAGATAACATAGCCAATTTCTAGGTATTCAACGATGACAAGCATATACTGGACTTCATCACTAGTTCAGATGTGTAACCCCAAGAGGCGGACTTGGATATAGAGGGGATCATTAACTTGAAAACTAAACAATCCCTGGGGGAATGGTTCAATTGGAGTGAATCTTTGACCTTGATTAGATCAGGGACCAAGATCAACAAGCTAAAAAAGATACCATCAGCGGCCAATGTGACAATCTGGGTATAACCAAAAATGCCAAGAATGTGTTCATAGGTAAAGTATGCGCTCATGAGGAAAGAAAAAGGGATTATCGAAGTGCTACAGAAGTACCATGACATCATAGCCTAGAGCTATGATGATCTCAAGACATATGACACATCGATTATCACACACACTATTCCTTTTTAGGCCAAATGCGAAACCGTTTTGGCAATGGCAACGCCTTGTCAATGCTCTATTGGAGCCAATAATATATAAGGAAGTACAAAAGTTGCTATTAGCCAGGATCATCTTCCCAGTCAGACACTTTATGTGGGTAGCAAATTTGGTTCTTGTCAGAAAGAAAAATGGGAAAATCAGATTGTGCGTGGACTTTTGCAACCTTAATCAGGCCTCAGAGAAGGACAACTATCTTGTAGCCTCATTGGATGAGGTGTTGCAGGTAGTAAATGGATCCCAGATGATGTCCTTCCTGGATGGATATTTGGGATATAACCAGGTCATGGTGTAGTACGAAGATCGACACAAGACATCATTCACCACCAAGTGGGGAATGTTCGCATATAGAAGAATGTCGTTTGGACTCATCAACGCTGGCGCCACTTTCCAGCTCGCCATGGATATTGCATTAAAGGACCTGATTGGTAAGTGCATCATCATCTACATGGATGATTTAATAGTATTCTCAAAACAACGGGGTAATCACGTTGCTGACTTATGCAAGGTCTTTGAGAGGTGCCATGCATTTGGAGTCTCCCTAACTCGAAGAAGTGCATCTTCAGGGTCACTGAGGGGCAACTCCTTGGACATGTCCTGTCAGAGCGGGGAATTTCTTTTGACTCCGAATGTATTCAATCCATCATGAAAATCCAGCTACATGACAACAAGAAATAATTGAAGTATTTTTTCGGAGATATCAACTTCGTCCGCAAGTTCATTGCAGGCTTTTCGGAAATAGTTAAACCACTCAATGCCATGCTGAAACAAGACGCCAAGGTCGAGTGGACTCCCGAAGCGAAACAGGCCTTCGGGGAAATCAAGAAAGAAATTGCTAATGCCCTTGTGCTGGTCAGCCCCAAATGCCTAAAGCCCTTTTACATTTACTCCTTTGCTTCAAATCATTCTTGCACCAACATCTTGACACAAAAGGATGACGAGGGAAACGAGCATTCAATCGCCTTCATGAGAACCCCCTTGAAGGATGCTGAACTACACTATCATAACATTGAAAAATAGGCTTATGCACTTGTTAAAGGAGTCAAGAAGTTCAAGCATTATATCTTATGCAATAAGGTCTTTTCCATAGTTCTTGACCCCGCAGTGAAAACATTGCTTATGCAGAATGAGTTGGGGGAACAAAGGGAAAAGTGGGTTGCGGTGCTACAGGAGTATGACATGGAGATCTAGATGATGAAGCTGGTAAGAGGACATGCGCTCACTCAAACAATGGCGAAGGTAATTATTGACGCTGGACCCAAACTCACGGTACAACAATACTAGGTGGAGGATGTCTCCCTAGGAGAATGGTACGATGACATGGTGTACTACCTGCTGAATCACAAATGTCCTCCTCACCTGCAGGGAGTCCAAAGGCGAGCCCTTAGATTGAAAAGAAACAACTATATATTAAAGGGCTCCATATTGTACAAGAAAAATCATGAAGGTATCTATCTATGATTCCTAGAAAAGGAGGAAGATGATCATGTTCTTAACGAATTCCATGACAAGTTCGGAACTGGCCATGGCTTAGGTCTATCAACCGCACATCAAATATTGAGAGCTGGGTATTATTGGCCCACCATTTTCAAGGATGCTCATGACCATGTCCTTACCTGCCACGTGTGCTAGATTGCTGCCGCCAGAGAAAGGAATGCTGCTGTCCCACTACAACTTGTCCTGGAGGTAAGGCCTTTTGCACAATGGGGTCTCGACTTCATTGGTCCAGTAAGTCCTCCATCGTCTGTAGGACACAGGTACATTCTAACTTCTGATTACTGCAGTAGATGGACAAAAGCAATAACTTGTAGGCAGTGTACAACTGAAGTCGTAACCAATTTCTTAGAAAGTTTCATTTTAAATCATTCTGGTTGCCCATATGCTCTAGTATGCGATAACGGCCCTGCGTTTGCCTCACTGAAATTCACAAGTTGGGCCTTTGATTATGGCTTCGCCCTCAAATTCTCCTCCATCTGTTATCCTCATGGCAATGGCCTTGCTGATTCCACCAACAAAAACTTAATCATGGTGATCAAGAAGTTGCTAGACAAGAATCCCAAGGATTGGCATACCCAACTTCATTTCGCCTTGTGGGCAGATTGCACCCACCACAAAGCTGCCCTTGGAGATTCTTCGTACCATCTAGTCTATGGATTAGAACCCGTCTTCCCCACACATTTGAAAATCCCAGCCCTTTAGTTTATCAATGAATTTTATGAAGGAGGAGACCGTAGAGAAGCTCACCTCACCGAGCTGATGCACCTTGAAGAAGTACGAGACCGTGCAATAGAAAATTTTTCCCAACATCAAGGCGTAGTCAAAAGATGGTTCGACTACCAAGCCAAAATTAAGGCCTTTCGAATTTCTGATCTGGTCCTCTACTGAGACAAGGCCCATGAAAAGAAAGGGGGACACAACAAATTCAACAAGCTTTGGCTTGGTCCCTTTCAGATTGCTGAAATCCTTAGAGATAATGCCTTCCGCCTAAAGACTCTCACTGGTGAAGACGTCTCATTGCCTATCAATGGGCAACACCTTAAGCATTACTTTCAGGCTTGAGCTCTTGGGAGATATCTGTGTAAATACCTGTATATAGGTTAGGATAAATTTCTTGCTTTGTCCTTCAGTTTTGCTCATTGACTTGACCATTTTGTCATAATTTTGGAAGAGTCTCCCTATTCTGCTGTGGTGGTCGTGCTTGGCCCAACATACGGTTTTCGTCGCTATCCACTTTCGTGTTGTTTCCTAGAAGCCTTCATTCCCTATTACTAACCTCTGAAAGCTTCTAAGCATCGGGTTTCAACTTTCGGACTCAGAATTAACCTAGGATGGCTGTCGGCTTGAATCCCCTATGTTTGTCATGAATCCACAAAGCACATTTTAAGTATTTCCAAAGAATGGTAGGGTGACTACTGGGAAGTGGGGATAGGTGAAAAGTCTAAAGTCTACTCCAGTGACCACTGCGATTCTCAAGCCCATTGTGAGCTTGAGTACTCACGTGGTTGAACGAAAGAAAAGAGAAAGTGCTAAAAGGAAATATCCAGCACAAGCAATAAATAAATTGAAAATAACAACCATATGGGTGTGAGAATATCTCTACCGAGGCTATGGACGCCTGGCTGGCAGTAGAGCTATGTTCATGAGGTCATAGTGACAACTCCATCGGGGCTATGGACACTTGACTGGCAGCAAAGCAATGTCCAGGTTACTTTTGGGGTTAGAAAAACTATGTAGCTTATCTCCCCCAACCAATGGTTATTCATGCTCTCTTCGAGGAAAGGAAATGAACTCCCCTTGCACACACCTCCATGATGATATTGCAGTTTGATTCAATCCTGCCTTCCTTAAACTATTCTTAGTTCAGCTTTGAAAGTCAGCTTCGGTTTGTGAAACTAGAGATCATGGGTTCGGAATGAATATTTATCTCTAGAACACTGGGAGCATTCTCCCAACGGAGTCGCCATTTGTTGTGCCTTTTGCTCACACGCCCTGTTCGAAACAGGGACCCTCTCTTCCCTCTTTGGATTGCCGGGCCCTTTTTGCTTTGCCTCATTTTGCATGCCCAATTTGTGTCCTAAAGGGTCAACACGTTCCCCAAAGCCATATTTTAAGCTTGACCAAAATTGCCCTTCTAAAAAAATGCTAAATCTGGGGTCAATTTGAGTTTTCCTTGTCGGAATGCCCTTTCTAGCATCCGTGGCTCCTTTCGGGCCCGGACCCCTGGGTTTCCCCTTCTGGGTTCTCGTCTCAGGTTTGTTGTTTCTAGTGCCTAGCGTCCGACATCTTTTTGGACCTCGGACCCCGGATGCTGGGTTTCCCCTTCTGAGTTCCCTTCGACACTTTGCCGTTTCTCGCGGCCATGGCGGGACGTCATCCCGACCACTGGACTTTGGACCTCCTGTCGCTGTCTACAAAATTGAACTCACCAACCTTTCACTGCCGTACGAAGGAATTAATGATAGATTTGACTATAAAATCAGATTTTCTGCCTATCATTTTCGAACGAGTGATAGAATTTCAAGGAGCTCCAACGCATCCGACATTTCCAGCCTTCGAATCTGAGCTTTGTTTTTTGACATTTTTTGCGCGGCCATCAGAATATTCTTCAGAATTTTGAGGTATGCCCGCCGTCCGTGCCCTTGTTCTTCATTTTGTCAATTTTTGAGCCTTAAATGAAGTAAAACGTAAACCACGTTAAAATCCGGCGAGAGAAAGCCTTCCCATTAAAACCACATTTTGAAAAATGTAAAAATCAATCGTTTAAGTGGCCAAAATTCAATCTAGAGCTGGACCATGTGACGACTGTTCTTTGAAATAGTAGCTGATGACTCCCAAGCCCAAGCTTTCCCACGACCATCCACTCAAAATTCACGCGGCCGAACCCACCTCAGACTCTGACCTCTAGACTTCCCCTAGCGAGAATCCGTTGTGTCGTCGCCATTTTATATGGCCTCGCTCGAGCGCCTTCTCAACCTCTAGACCTCAGACACTTGAAGTCCGTCTGAAGACTTAGGAAAAATGAAAAGAAGCAGTCAAGATCAAAACAGGCCTGGGATTCGGTCCTTGGAATTCCGTTCCCAAAATTTCATGTTGACTTCGCCATTTTGAAGGCCTTCCCCGAGTGGATTTTCAAACCTCAGTTCTCAACTACGCAAAGTCTGTTCCAACTTGTAGGTGAAGCCTTTAACCGAATGCACCCCGGACCCCGACCTCTGAAATTCTGTGCCGCGTTCGCCTTTCCAAATGACTGTCCTGGGACGTCTTCTCGACTCCTAGACCCCGGTCCGCTACCCAAGCTTCTTCTGGATTTCGACCACCAGAATTCCCTTCTCGAGATTCCATTCCACTGGCACCGTTTTAATGACGAAATTAGGATAACTTCCTGACCTCTGGGTCTTGATTCTCTGATCGTCGCCTGGCTGTCCCGAGTCCTCTGACCGTCTCCGGAGACTGTCCTCCGAATTTCCTTTCCGGATCTCCGCTTCCATTTCATCATTCCTAATGGCTGATCCGTAGCCGCTTCCTGATGATGCGAATCCGAGACCAAGATTTCCGCCTCCCCTACGCCGTTTCCAACAACCGTACTGCATCTGATGCTCGAGCTCCCAAATGAAGGATCAAATGATCTCCAAATCCAAAATGGATTTCGACCCACTTGGTAAAATCAGGTTTTCCTTCATGCCAACCTTCTAATACTCAAATCCAACACTAGGAAATGCCTTTGAGAATTCCATCCTCAATTTTCCCTTTCAAACGACATTCTCCCAATGGAATTCCAGCCCTGGGAGCCTAGATTCTCTACATTGCTTTCTAATGATGAATTATCAAGTGTTACGATCTTATTGAATATGAATAATGATTGCAGAGCTAATCTTGATGTGCAGGGACTTGCTCGGAGCCATTTTGATCATGATTATTGTTATTGATTCATGTCCCTTGTGCAGGATTTATGGAATCCAGTGTAGAAACTTTTAGGGCCTCCAAGGAGAAAGGGAAAGGAATAGCCAAGACACCTCGAGGCAAGGAGGACAAGGACCTGATGAAGTACAAGTTCCAAGGGGTCCCCATACAATTCAGAGTCACCTCTCTCTGAAGAGATGTCACAGATACCAACATCGGCTAGGTCAATGTTGAGGAATTCATACAAAGGGTCAGGATGAACCCCAAGACATAAAATGCAAAATTGATAAAGAGAAGCGGAATTGCCAAAGCTGCAGGCTTCCTGTTGGCCTTGGTGGCCCCAGAACTGGTAATGGCATGTGTGGAAGCATATCAAGAGGAGACTCAAACTATAGTGGACTAGGACGGAAATATCCTTGTAGACATGTCCCCGTCGGGTATAATGGCAACATTCCACATTCCTGCCTTTGAGAGCAAGGAGACCCCCACCATGGGGGAATGCAAGGAACTATGGGAGCAGGATCCCTTGGGATGCAAGAAGCTCATCAATTAGTACTGGTTAAAGGACAAGCGGGGTAGTGCTGGCAAGCTTCCTTAAGAGCTTTTTCATAGCGATTTCTTCGAGGATTACCATGACCTCATAACTTTGCTAAGCCGAGTGATGGGCCTTCCTGCTGTGGCCTTCTTCCAAGAATGGATGTTCTATTTCATAGAGTAGATTCTCTGTGGGAATGAGATCGCCTTCTTTTGGGGAGAGATAATCAATGATTGCTTCCACGAGTAGTTTACAACCGTGAAGAAGACCTCCAAGTTCTTCATGACATCCTACTTGGTATATTCCCTCACTGATTGGCGACATTATCAGGGATTGATGGTGGTACCCAGTGATCCATCGGGGGTGGAACTCAAGACTTACGATAAATACCCTCAACTACAATTCAATAATTTCAAGAGAGATTATTGTCGGGTAAATGATGCATTCATCACCCAATCATTTAGTCCCTCAAGGGTGACTTTCAAAGAAGAGTTTCTCATAGTGCTAGAGCTCTCCTCAAACAATATGCCTTCCTTTACATACAATTCCCAAAGTTCACATACATCCATGCCGAGGGGTTCATGGAAAGACCAAATAAGCTCCCTTGGTACCCCAATGATCAGATCATTCTATTGGAGCTAACTCGACAACTATGACATATGCATAGCATACTCAACGATAAGCATTTGGCGGGCCCACCTTACCCCATTGGACTCGACCAAGGAATGTAAAAGATTCATACCTCCTAGTGTGCGGGGTATTCAGAAAGGGAGTTGGCCGAGTACAACTTCCGTCAATATACAACTCGGCCTCGAATGGACTCGTACGGACACATCAGGAAGGCGCTAGGATGAGAGTATACCCACCTCCACAACTTCGAAGACTTTTGGGCCAACTGCAAAGATGATCTTGAGGTGCGGTTGAGGCACTACATGTGCATGACCACCATCTATGTGCGAAGGATCAACCTATGCCCGGTTCTTGAATAACTCGAAGAAGATGAAGACACGATGATCGATGCAGGATACGATGTCATCGCCAATTTTCCACTGCCTACAATTAACTAGAATGAACGAGAGCTTGATGACATCAACATACTCACTAGGCCCGTTGAGATCCGAGCAAGGGCATGGATTGACCAACAGGTGTCCCGACTAAAACAACAAGGAGTCACCTTGACATTAAAGGGATTAGAAAGTGAAACAAGTGGCTTTGATGGAGGGGCAACTACCATAGGAACTAGGGAAGCATCTAACACACCACCATCAGTTAGGACCAAGAAGAGAAAGGAGGCTCGTGAGCACCTACCTAAACCAAAGGTCTATACCCACAAGTCTTCTAAGCTAGAGCCTTCCAAGAAGAAGAGAAAGACAACTGGAGGCACGAAGATGACTATGATGCCTAAGGGTCCACCCCTTGGGATCAGAGAGGAAGGATCTAACTCGCCAAAGTCATCGCCTACTTCAGTCGCTGCTGCTGCTCCTGCCCCGCATGCTTCGCTTGCGGCTTCTGTTTCCTCCCCGCTAGCGGTGGACATCTCTGTCCACCTTGCTTCCACTCCTCCAATATTTTAGATCATTCCCATGGATTCATCATCTGCCACGACCTCGCTAGTCTCCTCTTCTTCCATGTCTCCTTCTCTCCCCTCTACTTTAGCTGCTACGATGCCTGTCCTTGGTCTTCCTAAGTCTTTCATGAAATATATGCAAAATGTGCCATCCGAGTTCGTAGGGATGCTCACTAATCTGGTGGTTTAGGCTGCAATAGCCCAGGCTATGGCCTCTGCTCTAGTTCCCCTTCCCTCTACTGAACCACCAAGGATGGAGGTGACAATGCAAATATTAGATGAGCATGAGTGACGACAGCTAGAGGCTACAACGAGGCTAGAGGATGAGGAATTTGAGTACCACGAACATCCACTGTTTGAGCGCCCGAAAATTGATGAGGTAGCTTATGAGTCTTGTAGTGAGAGCAGTAAAGAGTTGAATGCTGAATTTATAAGAGAATCAAATGAATCTGAGCTCAATGTAGATTGGGGGAAGCAGCTCAAGGAGATTGAAGATAAGGAAGCCAAAGACCGGCTCGCAAGAGAAGAAGAGATTGTTACTCAAGAGACAGAGGGCAACAAGTCTTCTACTGAGAGGCATGACCAGACTCTAGAGCATGACAAGGAAGCATCCCTCCATGAGGACGAGCAGGGGGAGAACCTTGAAGAGCATGGATATAATCAGAACGAAGAAGAGGGGGGTGTTGAAAAAGAAGATCCACCCAAAGAGCAGTTGCATACTGAATCCCCCACTAAACATAAAACCCTTGAACAAGACTTCGATGAGGAGAAGGAAGATACAGGGACTAAAGAGAAGGCTCTTATCATCAAAGCCATTGATCTTGAGAAGAAAGACAACGGGAGTCAAAGTGAACCACCTAGGGAGGAGCCCCGAGTATCCGAGTGGCTGCAGAGGCAACTAAAATAGAAGACTCCCCCCTTGAAGGATCCCAAGGCAAGGCTGGAAGCCATCATGGCCAGAGCACAAATAAGCACCAAAAAGAAGGAGAAGAAACCAAAGGTTAGATCGAAGGTAACCATGGATGCCTCAAGATCAAGGGCGGTGTGGATAGCGACACCAGTGGTTGGAGAATAGGGTATAATTTATAACATCCCCACCATCGACTTGGGAGTGGCCACGAGGGAACAAAAGGTCGATCACCTCTAGGAGTCGGTCGCCACAGTGGTAAACCTTATCCATCAGGATAAGATTTCAAAGGAGGAGGTCAAGGAACAAGTGGCCGATCTAACGACCTACATTCAACAATGGTCATCCCCGGATGAGTAGCCCATGATGTCATCCGCGCCACCTTAGTTGCTATCCCAGGAACAGATTAATAAGTTAGAAAAGAGAAGAAACTTAGACAAGACTACAGAAAACTGGTTCTGGCAGGTCTTAGACATGGGAAACATGGGCATCAATTTGGCTTTCTGGGTAGCAAATAAGTTCCTCAAAGTGCAAAGGACCCTTGAGGGTAGAGGCAGATCTGTGAGGAGTTCCCAGGGAAGTACAAGGCAACCTATCCAAAGATCAAGGCCATACTCGCATTGCCAGGTGAGGTCTGGGAGAAGGACCTGGCCTTCAAGAATGGTGACCACTGGTTAGTAGATGTTTGGAAGTGAGATTTCAATCATAGAAGGAAAATGCTTGAGCAGATCATTGAGCGGATAGCACTAGACATCGAATGGGCTAGGGATTCTAGAGATGAGTTCTCTCGGTACATCAAATTGATAGCGAGGTATGAGCTGTCCGCAGCTGAGACCAATTGTTGCGATCAGACATCATGGAGGTGGATAAGCTTCAGGCATTGATCCTAAACTTTGTAGAGTATGCAACGCTAAAGAAGCATGAAAGAAACCCTGTCATCGATGAAGAATTCCTCAAAGAATAGCTACAACAAAGGGAAAATAGCTAAAGGATGAAATTGCTATAGTGCTATCACTAGAAGATGAAATAGGGAAAAGACAAGAATGAATTTATAAATGTAATATATCTAGAGGTAGGTGAAACCCTATTGTAAAGTGAATCTTGGCCACACAATAGAATCGAATCTTGGCCACTCATTTTGTTTTTTGGAAACTATAAATAAGGCTCTCCTCCTCTGATTTTAAGAGAGTTGAGTTGTTGTGAAGACATGCTGCTGAAATTATAATAGAAAATACAGTCATTTTCTGGTGTATTTCTGGGTTTCTCCACATGTTTCATGATTCATCTCCATTTAGCTAGAACTTTGCTTCAAGTTACTTTGTTGCTTTAGTATCATTAGATTAACTTTGGTAGAATTAGTATGTTGTCTCTAGTTTTGGAGATTACTACTATGTGTATGCTTTCCCCGTCCATACTTTTGGTCATTTACTGCTAGTCTATGACTGTGTAAAGTTAGCCTGGACTTTAATCTCATTGCTGCTCATTAAATTTTATCTTTATTCACATTTCCATGGCGAATGAATGATGAATATCTACAATCTTTAGAAGATAGCATAGGTTTCATGATATTGTGAGAATTCAGATTAAGTGAAATTCTGTTTAAGGAAACTGTCCACAGCAGGAACCTCCATGATCATTGTTCATCGGTAGTTGCAGGTCCAGGAACCATCCTTTTTCCTCCCCCCCCTTTTTCCTTTTTTTTTAGAAACTTGTTTTAAGGCTCATTGCACATTGTAAAGCCAAATTGGATGAAAGAATGAAGTCCAAGACTGCTGCCTGAACCTATAGCAAGGTATAGTAATTCCATATATACAAAAATCCATTCATCGACCCAATTCTCCTACAACTTTGACCATGTAAGACCGCCTTGTGATTCTAGCAAAATCACATCAAACAACTGATATATTCCAAGCATCGTCAAGACCTGACATTCGAGAGACCTTGGGATAGTGTCCTACAATTTGATTGTGGAAGATTGTCTTTCAAGAGAGGTAATGCACCTACACATTACCTATGTTGTGAAGTGCATAAAAACACCATCCACACCAACCAAGGCAATAATTAAAACAATCAAAAGAATACAACATCCAAAATGCTACCATACCAAACATCGAATAACCGTAGGAAGTTCATGCCCTTAGGTCAATCATACAAATCCACATTGAAAGAAATTCTTGTGGAAAATCTTAACACTCTACCTGACACCTGAGGTTTTGAACCAAAAGTGAAATAGTTGTGGTGAAACGAGGCCCACTATTGTCAATTTTAGCAATTTAAAGGTCACCTAACCAATAGTTGCATGCAATTAAAACACAAGATACAAGACTTGATTGACAATAATATCATATAGATAAAAGGAACCCAAACAAATGCTGATCATGGGGCATTCAAGAACCCCTTGCAAAATTATGACAAAGGTGATTCTTCTACCACGAATGGAAAAGGAAAAAGTGTAAAATATGTTCATGACACCACCATCTACAATATTTTAACTGTTGATGACCAAGAAAATGACATTGAGATCAATAGCACACAAGAAATTGTTGCAGCCAACAATCCAATTAATAATCCTCCAATTCAATATGGAAAAGATACCATCATAGCCAAAAAAAAATTAATGACTCGAACATCCCCTCTAGTCAATGTCCCCTCAACGTACCATCAATGTTAAAATTTCCTTGCAATGGGAAAGAGATTACCATTCCTCCCAATTCTAATAGTCCCCAATATGGAAATACCCTTAAGTCAGTCCAAGACATCTTTGTGCCTCACAACAGGGAAGCCCTTGCCTCCACATCTGACATCCCCAATAATTCAAGTCAATCCAATCCCTTGCCAAAAATCCTAGCCACGTCCCCAAATGAAGGAGGTCAACCAAGTTCTTCATCTAAAAAACTAGAGAAAAAGGAAGAAGCTACCCCTTCTACATCCACCCATCCTAAAGCCCAGCTCAACACTTTGGCCAAGAAATTTGAGAAAAAATTCCAAGTGAAAGACAAAGGTGTGGGTGAATATTCCATTGAGAAATCCCTATGTCTTACGTAGTTATCTTCACCAAAGTCCTATGGTCAACCATCAACCTCATCACAACCATCCTCACAACCTATCACAATTTTTTATGGTTGATTCATAAAATCAAGCACCCAAGATGAAGAATATGATGACAAAGATATTCTAAACTAGCTCTACAAGGATGAAAGTGAAACTCAAGAAGCAATGGTTACTATACAAACCACACAGTATGTCAAAGGATTTTCAATCTTGGAAAAGATGGGGTACGAAGGACAAGGACCTCTTGGAAAAAGGAAAGAAGGCATTGGGGAACCCATCCAACTCATCATAACAATTATGAAAGACAAGATGGGGTTGGCATATAAAGAGCATCAAAGGGACGAAGAAACAAAGGAGGACCTAAACCACAAGTTTGTTGAACGGATCCTGCAACTACAAGCTAGTGATCACTATGAAACTGATTCTAATGAATATGAGTGGGATTCACTATTAGAAGAGTCCTATCATGATAAGGACATTGATGTGGCACACAACTATACACCCACATTTGAGGAGGGAAAAAGCTCAGGATTAAGACCACTTGAATTAGGATCGCAAAACATTGATGGCTCAAGTGAAGACAATCAAACTCCTAGCGAGATAGATCACTCAGAGGAGAGTGACATCATCAAACTTGACCTTTCCATAGTATTTCTTGATGATGATGTCACCATTAGGACCCTTACGACCTCTGACCTAAACCCATCTAACGATTCCCTACCATTGGTACATCCTGAACTCATAGATTGTGACCAAATTGAACCTATTGATATCCCCACCTTTTCAAATGATGAGGCCATCGTCAACTTCCTCTATGCTGCTAATCCTAAAAATTGTTCCACTAATGAATCTCAGAACGGAGCTTCCAGACAGGGGAGTGCCAAATTTCTCAGCTACAAAATGAGTAAAGTAAAAGAAAGATCTGATGGTGAAAACCATTCTATGGTAGTATCAGATTAAGAAAGAATAAAAATAAAGAGCGCATCGGATGGTGAAAACCTCTTCGAGGTGTTGAAGGATGGGAAATTTGGCACTCTCCCAGAGCACTTCCAAGAAAGATCCAAAGATCTAATCAAGCCAACACAGTCCATCAATATCGACAATGCAAAAAAGGTGAAAAATCTCCATCTAGCAGAATCCTTGACAGAACAAGAGAAGCCTAAATTTATCAAGTTCTTTGAGGAGCAGCAAGTCAACTTTGCCTGGTCATATGCAACCAAGCTAGGGATAGACCTGGATCTCATCGTGCACCACTTATCCCTCCCTCCAGGAGTCAAACCAATCAAGCAAAAGTTGAGAAAAATGCATCCCTACATTTCCTTATTGGTGAAGGCGAAACTAAAGAAATGATTGGATGTAGGATTCATTAGACCCATTGATTATGCTGAGTGGATATCCAAAATTGTACCTATTTCAAAGCCTGATGGAAACATATGGATTTGTATAGACTTTAGAGACCTTAATAAAGCTTGCTCGAAAGATGATTTTCCCTTGCCAAACATTGATATCATTGTAGACTTAACAACGAGTCATGGCATGTTGTCACTCATGGATGGCTTTGCTGGCTACAATCAAATCAAGTTAGCACTGGAAGACCAAGATAAAACAACTTTCACCTACCCGTGGGGTACCTTCTACTAGAACGTCATGTCCTTTAGATTAAAGAAAAAAAGAGAGACATATTAGAGAGCCACGCCAACCATCTTTCACGACATGGTGCATACCTTTATGGAAGATTATGTGGATGACTTATTGGCCAAATATTTCACTAGATAAGGACACTTGGAGATACAAGAAAAAATCTTCACTCGACTAGAGAAGTTCAACATCCACCTGAATCCAAAGAAATGTGTGTTTGGCATAGCATCGAAAAAGCTATTGGGATACATAGTGTCAGAAAATGGCATTGAGGTGGACCTTGTTGGGTCTCAAAAATGCAAGTTTGAACCATGAGAGGTTGCCAAGCTCTCACAACACTTTTGGCCAACATACAAGGCCAATTGATGCAATTGAACCTTCTTCTCTTTAGGTTCTTCTAGACCAAGGAGGGTGAACCTATGTGAATGATGCAGAATGGAATGTATTTCCTGTGAAACAATCTACCCACAATGGCAAAGGGAAGTGGACAGATAAAATCACTACAACTACTCCTACTCCTACTGCACAAATGAAAGGTTTTGAATAAATTGTTTGATATAAAACTAGATCTCTAGGTTGTGGCAGATCAGTGCCTTCTATCCACATGGGAAATGGAGTCAAAAAATAGAAAATGCTATATTTTTTCCTTCTCTGGTTTAATTCTAGTTGTTAGGCACTCTAAAAATGAAATTCCAATTATTGGCATACAACTTCATTTATTTATGTCTTACATAAATAGAGATGGAAAGTTTCTTAACCTGGTTCTTCTTTAACCACCCAAAAGAAATCTTAAAATTGCAATGACTTACAGACACCAACAAATAAAAATCACACAAAATGGGAATTCATTCTGATAAATAAGAGATTATACTTGATATGCTGATTTAAAAAATTAAAGGATCTCAAGTTGGAGAGAACCAAATAAAAGAAAGTAAATTATTGCAACACAACAACTAAAACAAGAAGGTTTTCACCAGTTAAAAACATTAATCTCCATTGCTCTATTTCAAGAAAGATCTGTACATTTTTTACATTCCCAGTCAGAAAAATCTGACTCGTACTCTAACTCCTTCTCAAACCGATTTTCAAAATATTTATACAATACATATATCAAGGGTCATGACCCTTCATTTTCTGTTACAGCCGTTTGATATTCCATGACAAAGATAAAATATTTAATTAAGCTGCCTTTCGGAAAATTAAATATTTTTTACAATAATCTTTCTTTTGATTTTTCCCTTTATATTTTACCGGTCCATACTTTTCTTGCTTCCATGGGTTTTATTATTCTTACCGCTCTACTGTGGTCAACCTGCTCACCGACCGCGATATGGTGGTCTTAAACATCATAGTCCTTTCTCCTCCTATCGCTCCATTATGGGCTGCTTTTTGACTAACCATGATATAGCGGTGTCTGGCATTAACTATTAACCTCGCTGATACCCACGCTACCGCACCCTTCATTCTGACTGCTAGTAGTACCACAGTAAGCATTTGGACTGCTTCCTCACTGTTACTTACCGCCCACCGTAGTCACCGCGGTCTATGTTTAGACCGTGTGTGGTGGCGTGATAAGATTTTTATGCCAGCCCTGAGCTTCTACCACCATACCACAGTGACTATTCTATCTACACGCGGTTGTCTGGTATCTATTCCATCTAATGCCACCCCCTGCTGACTGTTTACCATGGCCACCATGGTCTATGAGATGACCGCTAGCGGTGGCACAATAAGTGTTGCCTTGCCGCCTGCTAACCGTTCTAACCATTTACTGCACCACCGCAGTCACTGTGCTGACCATGCGTGGTGTAGTAGTAATGGTTGTCATGACTGCTCTTTACTGCCACCTCCATATCGCGGTCCCCAAAATTACCCTTTGTGGTGTAGCGGTAAGGGTTTCTTTGACTGCACCAAGATGTTACCGCTATACCACGGGTATAGATTGAGCCGTCAACGCTATAGCGGTAGGTTTTGATGTGTTGACTATGCTACCACAAATGGCTTTATAAAGGCCATGATAAAGCGATGAAAGCTCATAAGGGATAAAGTGATGGCGGTAAAGATATTTAAACATTATGGATGGGAAAAATTGAATTTTAAGGGAAAGATAGGAAAATAAGGGGCATGAATAAGTAAAATCCCTTAGGTTTTTTATAGATTTTTATGGAAAATTGTGGGAAAACCTTAGGGTTGTAAATGAAATTTTTGGTTCTAATAGTGGTTCGTGTTGGGGATGAGTGATTTTGCAAATCATTGCAAGAATCCAAAATTCTTTGGTAGAGCAGACCAAGTCAAGGACATGAAAAATAAAGGCAATGGTAGATGGAGGGAATGAATAGATGGAGAATGGAAAACCCTACACTACTATACATGGAAAGGAAATAAAATACTTTCAAAAAGGGAACTTCTAGGAATGTCCATGTATTGGAAAACCTACACCCTTCAAAATTTCCCAAAACTACTATGCATGGAATTTTTTTTTTTAAAGAGGTTTTGTTAAGAAATGTCCATGCACTGGCAATCCTTAGTCCTCTATACCTGGTATGGTTCAAAAAATCAAACCATAAGGGATGGCACCAGGCCACCCAAAAGGAAAAACCTACACTTTCCTCTGTCATAGACTTTATTATGAATAGAGCTCATTAGGTTTCTTTTGAAACTATCCATTCCACCTGCCCTGTAATATGCAGTACCATTGAAAACCTTTAGGAAAACACTGTATTCAACTTGATTCATATTCATTTGACCACTCTGCATTTCATCATTCTCATTATCATATGAAAAATATTTATCACCCTCACCATACAAAGACTTAACAAAACATTCATAGGCATGCTCATTATCATATGTTGCTGAATGACCCAACAACTGCATTGGGACATGAAAATCTGAATGCTTTTCTTGGAAATCAAAAAATTCTATCTCATCAGCATCTTCTGGAACAATCAAATCAAAACTAATTTCCATTTCTTTTATATTACCAGTTGGCATTGACACATATTTCTGATCCATACAACGATCCTTACACATACTTGAATCGACAAATGCTAAACTTTTATCATTAATGATATGCAAACCAATATCCTTATCTTGTAGGAAAAAATTATTCAAATCACATTCCTCTTCTTGGACACAAATGGATTCTTGATCAGCTTCAAAGAACTCCTCATCACTGTAAGAGATGCACATGGGGTTATATGAATTGTTACACATAGTATCTTCACTGTCAAAGTAGATATATGCTGGAACAAAAACTCTAGAATCATATTTATGTGCATACTTCTGGTATTCTAGATTCAGTAAATTTGAAACTTTCTCACTACTAAGTGAACATGTCTCTACTTCCATATCTTCTACCATGTCTCCAACCTCTTCTTGATCTTCATAATAACTACAACAATCATCCTGTTGAAGATCAACATCCACAAGTTCTTCTTCACAATTTAAATCACAATCAGTTATGTAGGAAAAATTATCCATATCTTCATTGTTGGATGGCATGGTACCTTCTTCTATTTCAGCTTCTGAAGAATTACTGATGTACTCCCCCGATGATGTGTCCCCACCAATATCATTAATTTTGCAATCATCTTCCAAATCTGAAAAATTGTCATTAGAAATTCTAGTAGCACATGCTTCCTTTGTTTGTTGCATTGTTTGAGCATCCATGATATCACTATTAGATTTATTATTGCCAGTATCCATGTACCTTGTCCCAAGCATGGAATCAATAAATTGATTTACTACATGAAAGGTTTGTTGTTTTAATGACTCTAACCAATAAATTGATTCAGGCTCTGATGCTCTTAAAAATTGTGCAAAAAACATGGTTCTTGTATCCCTAAGATGAGGAGGTAAATGCATACAGATGTATGTCATCCTATTGTATAGAGAGTTCACATCTTCTCCCTTATATCTCCTTATGTCAAAAAAGGCATCTACAAGACTTTTCTTTCTTTCTTTCTTGAATTTGAAAATACTCATCAAAAGTGTTTTGCTATAAATGGAGTACATTACCTTTATTATCAAAGCTCTTAGTTGCATCAAGTGGTACTTGTGGTGTCCAAGATCTCCTGGCATTTGTGTCTTCATTCTTACTACATGATGACCTATTTGGTGATGTACTTGGAGCATGTTTGACTCCCAATTGCCACAATTGTTGGTTCACTTGTAGCATCTATTGTTCTAATTGTAGCCTTTGTTGTCTCAATTCCTTCAACTCTCTCATTGACTGATGTCTTCTTTCTTCTTTTTCCATCTTGAGAAAATATTACTGCTTCACAACATCCATGCATTATTTATCAAATGAAGTAGAGTCGCCACCTACTTTTCCAAAATTAGGAAAATGAAATGGATTTTTTTGGTTTGCCCCAGTGGAATCTCCAAAAAAAAATGTGAAACCTTGTTGATCCTATAAATGGAAAGGCTGAAAAATTTATTGATAGGTTTTTCCCTCGCAGATTCGCCAAACTGTTGGGTCTCAAAAATGTAGGTTTGAACTATGAGAGGTTGCCAAGCTCTCACAATGCTTTTGGCCAACGTACAAGGCCAATTGATGCAATTGAACCTTCTTCTCTTTAGGTTCTACTAGACTAAGGCATGTGAACCTATGTGAATGATCTAGATTGAAATTTATTTCCTGTGAAACAATCTACCCACAATGGAAAAGGGAAGTGGACAGATAAAATCACTACAACTACTCCTACTTCTACTGCACAAATGAAATGTTTTGAATAAGTTGTTTGATATAAAATTAGATCGCTGGGTTGTGGCAGATCAGTGCCTTCTATCCACATGGGAAATGGAGTCAAAAAATAGAAAATGATATATGTTTTGCTTCTCTAGTTTAATTCTAGTTGTTAGGCACTCTGAAAATGAAATTCCAATTACTGGCATACAACTTCATTTATTTATGTCTTACATCAATAGTGCTGGAAAGTTTCTTAACCCAGTTCTTCTTTAACCACCCAAAAGAAATCCTAAAATTTCAGCGACTTACTTGAAGGGATTTAATTATGACTTACAAACACCAACAAATAAAAATCACACAAAATAGGAATTCATTCTGATAAATCAGAGATTATACTTGATATGCTGATTTAAAAAATCAAAGGATCTCAAGTTGGAGAGAACCAGATAAAAGAATGTAAATTATTGCAACACAACAACTAAAACAAGAAGGTTTTCACTAGTTAAAAACATTAATCTCCACTGCTCTGTTTCAAGAAAGATCTGTACATTTTTTACATTCCCAGTCAGAAAAATCTGACTCATACTCTAACTCCTTCTCAAACTGATTTTCAAAATATTTATACAATACATATCTCAAGGGTCATGACCCTTCATTTTCTATTACAGCCGTTTGATATTCCATGAGAGATAAAATATTTAATTAAGTTGCCTTTCGAAAAATTAAATATTTTTTACAATAATATTTCTTTTGATTTTTCCCTTTATATTTTACCAGTCTGTAATTTTCTTGCCTCCGTGGCTTTTATTATTCTTACCAATCTACCGTGATCAACCTGTTGATCGGCCGTGGTATGGCAGTCTTAACCGTCACAGTCCTTTCTCCTCCTACCACTCCACCGCGGGCTGCTTTCTGACTATCCACGGTATAGCGGTGTCTAGCATTAACTGTTAACCTTACCTTTACCCATGCTACCGCACCCTTCATTCTGACCGCACGTGGTACCACGGTAAGTATTTGGACCACTTCCTCGTTGTTACTTACTACCCACTACAGTCACCGCGGTCTATGTTTAGACCATGCACAGAAGCGCAGTAAGATTTTTATTGCCAGCCTTGAGCTGCTACAGCCATATCGCGGTGAATATTCTATCTGCGCACGGTTGTGTGGTATCCATTCCATCTAATGCCACCCCCCATTGAATGTTTATCGTGGCCACCGCAGTCTATGAGATGACCGCCAACGGTGGCGTGGTAAGTGTTGCCTTGCTGCCTGCTAACCCTTCTAACCATTTTCCATGCTACCACGGTCACTATGTTGACCATGCACGGTGTAGCAGTAACGGTTGTCATGACTTCTCTTTACTACCACCGCAATACCATGGTCCCCAAAATTACCCTCCGTGGTGTAGCATTAAGGGTTTGTTTGACTTCTCCAAGCCCCTACCGCTATACCGTGGGTATGGATTGAGCCCTCAGTGTTATAGCGGTAGGTTTTGATGTGTTGACTGTGCTACCGCAAATGGCTTTATAAAGGCCACGGTAAAGCGGTGAAAGCTCATAAGGGATAGAGTGATGGCGGTAAAGATATTTAAGCATTATGGATGGGAAAAATTGAATTTTAAGGGAAAGATAGGAAACTAAGGGGCATGAATAAGTAAAATCCCTTAGGTTTTTTACGGATTTTTATGGAAAATTATGGGAAAACCTTAGGGTTTTAAATGAAATTTTTGGTTCTAATAGACCTTGTAAAAGTGAAAACTATTATGGAAATTCTGCCTCCAAAGAATATCATTCAATTAAGGTCCCTTCAAGGTCAATTTCAGTCAATCAAAATATTCATATCACAATTGGACGATAAGACCCATCCTTTTATCCACTTGTCACACAAAAATGTTTCCTTTCGATGGGATGAGAAATGTGAGGCAACTTTCAATTAGCTGAAGCAATACCTAATGATTTCACCCATCCTAGCACCACCAACAAAAGGAAAACTGCTCTTATTGTACATAGCCAAAACTGATTGATCATTGGGAGCTTTGTTAGCACAAGAAGATTCAATAGGAAAGGAGAGAGCGATCTATTATATCAATATAACTTTAAATTGTTATGAAATCAACTATACATCCATTGAAAAATATTGTCTAGCAGTAGTGTTCACCACACAATAATTGCGACATTATATGCTGACTCATACAATGAAACTCATAACCAAGATAGATCCACTGAAATATCTCCTTAGCAAAGCAAACCTGACGGGAAGATTAGCCAAGTGGGTAATGATACTCAGTGAGTTTGACATCCAATATGTCGACAAAAAAGAAATCAAAGGGAAAGCCATCACTGAACAACTAGCTGAGGGACTGATTGATGATGATCATCCCCTACACATTGAATTTCCAGATGCAGATGTCCTAACTATAACAACAAAGTACTGGGTATTGTATTTTGATGGCTCATATACTCAACACGGATAGAGAGCAGGAGTTCTATTCATTAGTCCTCAAGGGCATACTATTTCAAAATCATACCGACTGATGTTTCCGTACACCAAAAACATGGCAGAATATGAAGCACTCATCTTTGAAATAAAGATAGTTATAGAATGAAAAATCACAGAGCTGCAAGTCTATGGGGATTCTCAACTAGTCGTTAATCAGGTCAATGATGATTACCAAACAAAGGATGACGAAATGATGCCCTATAAAATAATAATTGATGAATTCAAGAAATATTTTGTTGACATTAAATTTGATCAAATTCTAAGGATTGACAACAAAGCTACCGATGCTATGGCTACCATTGCTTCTTTGCTACAAATTCGAGAAAAACAAAGCCGTTATGAGTTCATGGTGGAACCAGTGTTTACCCCTACCTATGAAAATCCTGAGTCCCAACTCATATGCCACCTAATTGGTGTTGATACCTCAATCTACGAGAATATCTACACCTACCTAAAAGATAATACCCTTCCTCATGATCTCTCCTAAAACCAAAAATGGAACTTCATCCACCAAGCTGCCCGCCATACCCTTATCACAGTTGTACTCTACCAACGAGGTCTTGATTGAACTCTCTTATGATGTCTAGAATGCAACAATTCTAAAATGACTTTATAAGAAGTCCATAAAGGTATTTGTGGCACTCATTCAAGTGGTCTAACCCTCACTAAGAAACTCCTCTGATTGGGGTACTATTGGTCGAATATAGAGAGAGTCCTTCCAATTTGTCAAAAAATGTCAGAAATGCCAAATCCACGGTAATATTATCCATGCACTAGCCCCAGAGTTGTATCCCTTCATGTCAACATGGTTTTTTTGTCAGTGGGGATTAGATCTTGTGGGTAAAATTCACCCGCCATCTTCCAATGGACACAAGTACATGGTTACAACCACAAAGTACTTTACAAAATGGGTTGAGGCCGTGCCTTTGACTACCATCACAGGAAAGAAGATCTCATTGTTCATCCTAAACTACATCATTTGTAGGTATGGTATCTCTCAGTCCATTGTAACTGACAATGGCAGGCCTTTCAAGAATCACTACATACAGGAACTCTGTGAAAGGTTCCATATACAACATCAATTTTCTACGCCATGCTATGCTCAAGGAAATGGCTAGGTAGAGGCCTCTAACAAAACCATCCTAAAGATCCTAAAGGAAACCATCAATGATACTGGACATGACTGGCATATTCAACTGAACCCTACTTTGTGGGTATATCGCACCAGCATCCGCACTCCCATAGGAGCCACCCCATATGCCATCATGTATGGATCCAAAGTTATCTTGCCTATTGAGGTTGAGATACAATCACTTCGAGTGTCCTTGAAAGGTATCATTTCTGATGAAGATTACTAAGTGTCTAGACTACAAGAGCTAAAAACATTGGATGAACGTTGTCAGCTTGCAGTGGATCACCTAAAAGAATATCAATAGAGAATTTCTAGGAGCTACAATCACAAGGTTAAACCAAGGAAATTTTAGGTAGGTGATTTAGTACTAAAGGAAAATCCCCATGATCAGCAGGATTGAGAAAAGAAAGGAAAATTTGAGCCAAATTGGTTAGGCCCTTTTGTTATTGTATCAATCTTTGGATCGGGGGCATATCAGCTGTCTACACACGAAGGGGATCTATTTGAAGAACCGATGAACAACCTTCATTTGAAGAAGTTCTACACATAATGCATCTAGTGCATGCTTAAAATTCTTGGAAAAACCATAAAAATCAGAAAAAGTCCTGAAATAAAAAATCCATAAAAATTAGGAAAAAGTCTT
The DNA here is from genome assembly GCA_007115665.2 of Sequoiadendron giganteum. Taxonomy (NCBI): domain Eukaryota; kingdom Viridiplantae; phylum Streptophyta; class Pinopsida; order Cupressales; family Cupressaceae; genus Sequoiadendron; species Sequoiadendron giganteum. The sequence continues at coordinate 179,400,895 of CM021106.1, read as the reverse complement.
GAAGAAATCCATAAAAATAAAAAAATGAACTGAAAAATGGTCGCCTTGATGAAAACCTAGCAAACAGGCATCGTGGTAACAACAAAAAAATCATAAAATTTGAAAAAGTGCAATAAAAGCAAATGGTGAAAACCTGGTAAACAGGTGCTATTTGTGATTGGATTTTCTCTTCCATCTATTTTGGAACATGTGTCGACCATCCAATTTTTTCCATCAATATGCATAGAGGTCTATCATAGAAATGAACTTCATATCCGTATCCGGCTATTGCAGTCATGTCCCACCTTGACTTGGTTTCATTGTGCATACCCATAATAATTGGTTTGTTTTTCACTGCGGGAAAAATCCTAAACTCATTGGGGGAAAATAACCATTGAGCTTAAACCAATCGGTAACAAACAAGTAACAACAAGATAACTTGGCACAAACAACAATCATGTTGGACATCAATCCATCACAATCAATCAACCAAATCAACCATCTAATTCAACATCAAGACAAGCAAATCAAAATTCACTAGATGATCATCTTTTTATTCATGGTTTGATCACGTTGGCACGTTTGTTTAGATGTTGTATGTCGATTGTTGTTATCATTTCTCTCTAATACCTCGACGATGTTCTAAACTAGAGGGGCCAAGAAGGAGAATGATATTTTTCTTTGTTTGTTGTTCGTGAGTCAATCATTAATATTATGCAAATTAACATGAGACATGCTCTACAAAGTATCATTGATGGCATTCCGAATTTGCATGGGAAAATGATTAACTCTTTTCTGTTTACGTAAGTAATGCTTAGGTTATCTCGGTTCGATTATACCTAGATGCTTGTGTTATCTTGTAATATCAAACTCAATGGAAGTTGTATGGAAGTTGTACTCAAGTCATCATGGTCTAATTACACCATCGATGTTTGTACTAACTTTCAAAATAATAAAAATCTCAACGATGATACCAAGCACAATGAATCAGATGACAACATTTTCATAGTTAGGTTTGCATGGCTTAGATATGATTGCATTCATATTAGTTATGCATTTGCATTATAGATTTTCCAAGGCTGAAAATCTTCAACATGATGATATGTTTCACCAAAAGATTGAGTGCACTTGACATAGCAAAAATAATCATATCATTTAATTTGCATTATCCATTCCATATCATATCCTTATAAAGTATTATCATACATTCATCCATATGTCCATCATAATAGTTGCATTATAAAATAAAACATAATCATCCATCCATTCAGGCATTCATCATACATATGCATTTATCACACATTTACATTACATTGCATAGATACACAAATAAAACATTTTCATATTTCATATGCATATCATACATCTATCCGTACATTTAATCATATGGTTACATAAAAAAAATCCAAAAATAGAACATCATCCATAATAAAAATCATTCATACATCATCATAATCTATTTACATACTCATTCACACATTTATATCATATATTTGCATCATGAAATCCAAAGGAAAGCATTTTTCCTAAATCATTCATCATGCAACCATCAACATTCATTTATCACTTTCCATAAACCCTCTAGTCATACATGCTATAATAAATTGACCCATTCATCCATCCATAAATAATATCATAATCATATATTATTGTCATCCATACATTCATCCATAGCATACATTTGGTTATACATTTAGGTCATATATGAGCATGTGAAAATACAAAATAGAGTGCATATACTAACATTTGCATAACTGCATCCATATCGTACATCATAATAAATATAATTCATTAATGAATCCATACATAAAACATAGCATAAACATATAGACTCATTATTGAATTCACATATCATCATCACATAGGAATATAAATCATCACATAGCGTAGAAAATAAAATGCATGCATCACATAAGCATATAAACAACATTTAGATGACAAATCACTGCTGCATATCTGAAAGAGAGGGGGACCAACCACAACAAGGCCCCTGGTCATGAAAGGCCAAGAGTAGAAAGGCTGCCCTAACTTACCTCAGTTTCAAGGAAGATTAGGATAGGAGGGATGAGAATTATGAGGACTATGTGTCCTTCGACCACTCTGCATTCCCGGGAGTTAGAGGGAGACTAGATGAGTTTTTTTTTAAGGTGACCTCTACGTCTCAGGTACCTCTCTGTTGGAGGATAGAAGTACGGTTCCAGGACAACAACGTGGTGCGCTAGCATTTGTACGACCCAAAAACCAGAGAGATGAGGTTAAATCCTCAAAAAAGGACCGCTAGCCTAGTTTAGATGTTTCTTGAGTAGTAGAATGAGATTAAGAGGAAGGAAACATAAAGACGAATGTGATAAAGGAAGTATGTTACCGCAAGGGTGACAAAGATAATCTCGCACAATAGTTTTCTTGCTAGCTTGGTTCAAGATCTCTCCACCTGCACACAATAAAGAGGGAAAATGTTGGGGTTGTTTAGGGGCCTGCCTCAGTAAGACCCTCATTTTGGTGTTTCCACCTCCACGGAAAACCAAGTTTGCAATGATAGAAACAAAGATAAAGAAGGGAATACAAGCTACGCAAACAAAGACACTAAAAATAGTACATGCTTACTCAACCAAAGATGATAGAGAAGATAAGAGGAGCTTACCACCTCCATCCGAGTGATGGAGTGGTAGATTACTACTATGGAGTGTAAAGTGCTACTACAAAGCTTGTGGTGAGTGAATGAAATGGAGAGAGTGCTCAAATGATCTTGCCCAACTTATTTTGAAGAGAACAATGGATGAATGGATGAAGAATATTAAGGAAAGGATGAAAAATGACCATATTTGGGTCAGCCAGCCGATGAGGGGCGTTACACTTTCACTTCCAATAGGGAGTGTAATGTCTCTACAATCTCCAACCGTAGGACTCTACTAGGGACATAAGCGCACTACACAGATGTCTGCACGCCACGCGGGCGTCCTTGACAGAAATGACCCCACCGGCACACAAAATAGGAGCCAAGTGGAATGTGGACAACGAGCTTAAGTGGAATTAAGCCTCCACCTTAGGTTTTCTAAAGTGTAGGGGGGTAAAGGGGAATTTGTGTTAGGGGTGCAAATTCATGCCTATACATTTTTCCCCCACTTTAGTGAGCATGAATACTGATGAGTGCTTTGGTAAAGTAGAGAAGTAAGAGTAATAAGGTAAGAGATGTATACGTAAACCGACAAGGAAGCAGAGCATGATCTGGTGAACTTAGAAGTGTAGGAGAGGACTTCATAGTCGTGCAAAACTATAAAGATGAAGCTCCTCATAGGCTCACAGTCCTGCAAGGGGGGTTTCCTTCAAGAACTCTCACATGAAGGAAACTAAGAAGAGCACCTTACAGACCTGCAAACCTACAAGGAAGGTATCCCCCAAGAACTCTCACATGAGGGAGATCGAGCAATGGGGACTCCATAGAATCAGACAGGGTGACATGTTTACCCGTAGATAGAACATGTCAAGAAGTATCCATGCAGGCCAGTGAACGAACAGTCACGTAACCATCACAAAGTTGCAAGAATTTCAAAGGGGTCCCTCGGGAACCATTCAAATGGAAGGAGGGTCCACTCAAGGGATGTGCTATTTGAAAAGCGAAGTCTAGTCGGGCTGGCTCCAAGCTAGACGTAAGGATGTGAAGTAGGCCTAGTCGGGCTGCCCTCGGACTAGACATGAAGAAGTGAAACTGGTCTAGCCAGGCTACCCCCGAGCTAGATGTGAAGATGTAAAACTGGTATAGTCGGGCTGCCCCCGAGCTAGATGCGATAGAACCTATAAAAATATTTTGAAGGGGTCCCTTGGGAACCTAATGTGAAAAGGAGGGGTCCACTCGAGGGTCACATTGTTCAAAAGCTACTGTCTTCTTTCTCGAATCGATTCATCATCAAGGAATCCTTTCAAAATATGTTCACTTCATCAAGGAATTCGAAAGGAAGGAGATGCGCCCATGTGAGGGGAGGACTAAGACCATTCTCGCTTTAGAGGAGGGTTTCCAAGTCCTTTTTTTTATGAACCCATGATGAAGGAAACATGTTCCGTTAGGGCTTCAAGTTGAGAATGCAATTCTAACAAAGAAGTGTGTGAAGCATCTTCGAGAAAAGATTTTCTTGACCATGAATGTATTTTCTAAAGATCATGTATTGTAGAAATGATGTTGCCACACATGAAAGGTGAAAATCAAGCAAAGAAGAGAGAAATATAAAGAGAAAGGTAGAAGAAAAGAGATCACACACACAGGGCACAGGGGGATCTAGTTTCATAGGGTTAGATTTGCCTTTATTTATATATGTAATAGGTAGCCTCGGTGCAAGGAAAAAGATCATCAATCCCCAACTAGATCAGGAAGAATGCACTAAAGAAAAAGTAAAAATAAAAAATTGGGTCAACATGGAAAGAGGCCTAAATGCTCTCGATGCTCTGCATCATCCCCATTTTATCGAAATTCAATCACAAAAATGGAAGAATAGAGATACTGTATGAGAATGAATTTTCACCCCTAACACAAATTCCCATTTCACCCCTTTACACTTTAGAAAACCAAATCCGAAGGTGAAATTCCACCTAAGCTCGATGCCTTCATCCCACTTGGCACTTGTTTTGAGTGTCGGTAGATGTGTTTCTATCTAAGATGCCCACGTGGTGCACAGATGTCCGCGTGGTGCACTTAGGTCCTTGATAGATTCCCACATCAGGAGCATGCAAAGGCATTACCATTCCCATTGGGAGTCGACTTGTAATGCCCTCTTTGGCTGACCGACCCAAATATGGTCGTTTCGTCATCTTCCTTATTCATATTCACTATTCCTGCTTCCATTATGCATCTCTTGATCTCTTGGATCTTTGGACCTCTCCATCCTTTCTATGTCATCCTTTACATAATTTGAGTAGTCTCCTTAGCATTCTACAATCTCTTCACAAGCTCCAAGCAACTTCTCCACTATCTCTTGAATCTCAAGCAACACTTTACACTTCACAACAACAACATCAACACACCATCACTTTAGTAGAGCAAGTGTGGAACAAAACACCATGATAGTAAAGGCTTGAGTTCCTCTCTTTTTTCTCCCCCACTAGCCTTGAGTGCTTTGGACGAAGGTGGTAAGATTTCACTGCTCTCCTCTTTGGTTGAGTAGCATAACACTGTTTTGTAGTGTCTTTGTGTACTTTACTTCATTTCATACTTTTATCTCTGTCTATCTTGGCTGTCCATGGAGGTGGGAACACCAAAATAGGGGTTTGACTGAGGCAAACCCCTATACAAACCCAACACTTTCTCTCTCTCTCTCTCTCTCTCTCATGTGTAGGTATTGAAAAAATTCACAAGCTTGAGGCTTCATCACTCACATGATTGTGAGCGTTTCCTTTCTCTCCTTGTCTTTTTCTTTCTATTTCAATCTATTTCCTTTATCACATTCTGTTTCTTTATCGCACTCTCAAAGTTCTCAGTAATCAAATTTCTAGTAGTCACTTAGCTATTTTTTGAGATAAACCTGCTTTCTGGCCCGTATGAGATGCCAACACACCTCTGGGATGCTAGCACACTACGTTATCATTTGTATTCTACACTGATGTCCTGTGGCCAAGAGCTCATTGGTTTGTCCAGAGAATCTCTGTGAAATGCTCTTTCTGATTCTAGAACTTCCTCGCTATCCTTTGAGATAGATTAGCGCAGTTTGCCTTGTGAGGCTCTCTGAGTGAAGAGAACTCATGAGTAGAAAATCTCCCTTCACTATAGATACATATAGAGGAAGCTTTACCACACAAACACCTCACCTATATCCAAGCACCAATAGGGGTGATGAGGGTCATCCAGACACATATAGCATGATTATTGGGGAACACATCCCAACACACACACACACACACATCTAATCTAAAGATAAAGAAGAGGGTCTCTCCCTAACACTGGTTGACCAAGAGGTCATCAAATTCCCATTCTAGATCATCATAGGGGGAAGGATGATGAGCCTGCAATGGTGTAATGTTAAGGGGAGGAGCTTCCGATCCTCCTACAATAATGGCCAAGGAAGAGGGACCGGTGAGGTCTCCATCGCTCAACTCTTGTGGGTGTAAATTCAACAACTTCACGAAGATCACTGACAAGGTCAGAACTTCATCTACTAAGTTGAACATATACTTAATGGGAGTGCCATGTTTCACTTCATTGGATAGAGGTGTTCACTCCCGAGGTTCACTGCTAGGCTCACTAAGAGACTCAGGAGCGATGAAAAACTTAAGGGAGGCTAGAGCTGGTTCTGTCACTAGGACATAACAAGTCAATGTGGGGCAACCCTTTAGAGGAGGTGGGCTCTTCTTACATCCTCCATTGCTGGAGGGGCCACACTCTACCTTATTCTTCATCGGAGGAGGTGAACTCCCCAAAGACAAAGTGAGGGTCAAGAGAGAAGAGGAAAGAACCTGCAGTGGGTATGACCAAAGTGTTAACCATATCCACGAGCTTTGGGAAGGGAAAGACATCTTGAATGGAAGTAAGTAGAGGTGGCTCTGTAGAAGGAGCGATAAGCACCTGTACCTTTCCAAGTGCATACACACTCACAGCGGGATCCATAAGAGATTTAGAGCTAGTTAGATCAGATATAGAAGAGGGGAGAGAGGAGGACACCTTAGGAGGTGCTACCTTCTCTTCCTCCTTCTTTAAGGAGGCTTGCTTTGCTAGGAGAGCCTTTCACCACTGCTTACGCTTGCATGCAAGGTAGTTTCTAAGAATCTTTGATATAGAAGCCAGGACTTGCAAAGGGATGGAAGGATTATGCTTAAGCATGGGACTGTTCTCCACAATTGTTTCCAATGGAAGGGCAGAGTCCTAAATGGGAGCAGAAGGAGAAGGTTCGGAATTGGTAGGAGTAATCAACTCTAGCACCTTGGTAGCAGGCCTCTTCGTGTTCACTATTTTGGGGACAGGAACAGTAGGAGGCCATGGAGGCCAAGACAAAGAGGACTCTCCATGGGGGCATTTCTATCTTCCATAAAGCGGGCACCATGGGATTCTCTCACAAGCATGAGATAGAAGTAGATGGCACCACAACAAGGCGAGAGGAAGCATCGGGCTGAACAATAGAAGAGGAAGGAGGATCTTGGGATTGCTTCTCGTCTTCTCTTCTACATGCCTTGTTAGCATCACTTTCAATTTTTTAGCAAGCTCTATGCAAAATAACATAAGGCAACAGGGGGAACCTCACTTTCAGCCTAGCATGCCCTTTCTTATAGTTTTGATATGTACAGTACAGGAGGTCCTTCCTAGGCAGAAGAGGACCAAGAGACAGGCCAAAAGTAATCTAGGGTGTAGTTTCCATGTGCATCCAGTGGTTTATAACTAGTGTCATGGACAATATGTACTGAACCTCCATGAAACAACTTCAGACATTTGTGCACAATTGAGGGAATTGCATTCATAGCTACCAGCCAGGGGATACCTAGCTTCACTCTAAAGAGTTCAGACCCTGGGATGATGTCAAACCTGAGGCTCACAGATTTAGGCCCAACGACGACCAATAGGACAATACTCCCTATAGGAGGTACAAAGAGTCTATTGTGTGTGTAGACGGTACTCTCAAGTGCATCATATCCATCCTTATGTGGGAAGTTAATAAGCATGATCTCCTCAATTATGATATTCACTTGAGATGTTAGATCAATGAGAACATCTACTACAATATTCACATTTATCCTTCCAAGAATGTAAAGGGGAGATGGATCTTTATTGACGCCCATCGACAGGTCCTATGAAGTGAAGGTTATGCTAGTACCATTACTCATAATCTGCATAGAGGGAATAGGCTGGTTTAAGAAAGAGGCCATCACACACACTAACAATACTTCTACAGAGCCTCCTAAGGTTTACGGGATAAGCCAATGACCCGGATAAGGTTTCATCACACAACACCATCAGAACTTTCCAAATACGCCTACTAGGGGTCATAGGCTAGGTTGTAAGGTAGAAGCCTTACAACACTCATGCCTACAACACTCCTAGAACACGAGGAAAGGGACTTTCAATATCACAAAATGGAACCAAAATGGTTCATGTCGGGTTCACCAAAAATGTAAGAGAGGGGGCCAACCACTGCAAGGCCCTAGGTTATGAAAGGCCAAGAGTGGAAAGGCACCCTAACTTACCTTAGTTTCAAGGAAGATTAGGATAGGAGGGATGAAAATGATGAGGAATATGTGTCCTTCGACCACTTTGCAATACTGGGAGTCGGAGGGAGACTAGATGAGTCAATTTTTAAGGTCAAATCTACGTCTCAGGTAACTCTCTATCAGAGGGAAAAAGCTTGATTCTGGGACAACAACATGATGCGTTGGCGTCTCATAGGTGTGCTGGAATTCATACTACTAGAAAACTAGAGAGACAAGGGTAAATCCTCAAAAAAGGACTGCTAGCCTAGTTTAGAGGTTTCTTGAGCAAAAAAATGAGATTAAGAGGAAGGAAACATAAAGATGAATGTGATAAAGGAATTATGTTATCGCAAGGGTGACGAAGATTATATTGCATAACAATCTTCTCACCAACTTGCTTCAATATTTCTCCACCTACACAAAAAAAAGAGGGAAAATGTTGGGGTAGTTTAGGGGCCTGCCTCAGTCAGACCCACGTTTTGGTGTTTCCACCTCCATGGACAACCAAGTTTGCAATGATAGAAATAAAGATAAAGAAGGATATACAAGCTATGTAAACAAAGACACTACAAACAATACGTGCTTAATCAACCAAAGACGGTAGAGAAGATAAGAGGAGCTTACGACCTCCATCCAAAGTTCTCAAGGCTTGTGGAGGAGAAAATGAGAGGAAGTCAAGCCTCTATTGCAATAGTGTTTGTCTTGTGCTCGCACTATTGGAGTGATGGAGTGGTAGATTACTGCTACAGAGTGTAAAGTGCTACTACAAAGCTTGTGGTGAGTGAATAGAATGGAGAGAGTCCTCAAACGATCTTTCCCAACTTCTGTTGAAGAGAAAAATGGATGAATGGATGAAGAATATGAAGGGAAGGATGAAAAATGACCATATTCGGGTTAGCCAGCCGAAGAGGGGCATTACACTTCGACTTCCAATAGGGAGTGTAACATCTCTACAGTCTCAAGCTGCAAGAAGTTTCCAGGGACATAAGCATGCCATGTGGATGTCTATGCGCTGCACGGGAATCCCCAACAAAAATGCCCCCACCGACACACAAAATAGGTGCCAAGTTGAATGTGGAAAATGGGCTTAAGTGGAATTAAGCCTCCACATTAGGTATTCTAAAGTGTAAGGGGGTAGAGGGGAATTTATGTTAGGGGTGAAAATTCACACCTATACAATATCACATAAATCTCACTGTCAAGTGTACAAGGATTTCTAACAACATAAAGAGATACATCATCGAAAATGCTATAGCATATCATAATATCACAAAAATCTATGAATCAGTGTGTATCAATGTCTCAACAATACAATCAAGTATGACCACGAGAATCTGTGGTACTGTCCCCAAATGTCATAAGACCTGCCCCTCCTACTAGACCTTCCCCTCTTGATGGCTCTACCCCTAGTGGTCGTGGAGGTGGCTAAGTAAGTCCCCTATTGGTGGACCTCAAGTGAGTCTATCTACTTGCAAACTGTACATAACTCACTCATCGCTCTGTAGGTATGACCTCATGATATCTTCCTTTGTAATATTCAACCTCCCTAGCTGTGTTTCATATCTCTTTGATATAATCTTGAGTGGTAGTACCCTCTGCTGCCCTCAGAACTCTCTCCAAAATGCCCTCAAATCGCTCAACCTGTTGTCTCTGAGTATCTCTCACTTGTCAAGGTGGTAATCTGAGCTTGCACCTATGTCAAGGCCTATGCCTGTCCCTCTATCTATCCCTAGGAATGTGTGAGTAGAGCCTATACCTGGGCCAACTGACCCTACAACATCTAAAACTATACTTGTAACACATTAATCTGTCTATCTTCTACTACAAAGGCACCCCAATCTAAACATGCTACTACACGATTGCCACCAAGGATCTCCGACGTCAAGGTATCATCATATCCTGCAGATCAAAGGATTTTCCTCCTCCATCTCCTCCACAACTCTCTCCTCCTCCTCTCCATCACCCCTCCCTCACCTCCATCTTAGTGCCATCTCATCATCATCATCTATTTCTGGAATTGGCTCATCTGGAGTTGATAATCTAGGAAAGGGGTGTGTGCTAAAGTCCTCTTTATACTCCTCTAACATGGCAGCGTTTGCAACCTATGAATGATATGCCCATGCAACGGGCTATAAACTGTAGTAATGTTGATATGCTATATCATAATGAACCATACTTTCTATGTAATCTACAATAATTTCAGTGTACTCTACCCAACATAAATCTCTTAATAATGAACTGTGTGCGTCCAATCAAAAATCTAGCAGTACATACATAGGGAATCTCTAGCTGATCCTCGACCTACTTCTCACAGTCCAGGTATGGACGCTAGGTAATAGTATCAAGATCCTCCAGTACTCATCTCCAATACTCTAGTTTTCCCAACTTATGTTGGACAATCGACCCACTATATCCATAAACATAAGGCATCCCAATCGGTCCATATCTATCAGCAACTGGTCGGGTAACAACTATATGCTCCCATGCCTAGATCTGTAGTAATGTGACTCCTATAGATAGGCTAGCTACTCCAAGGTAAACTACCTAATGAAGATCATGATAAAGATGGGAAAGCACGCATGAGCCCCAAGTATATCGGGTCCCCTGTAAAATCATCTGATCTAATACTCGACCCCATCCAACAGATAGTCCCTTCGAGCTACGGTCGAGACATAGGAAACCACCAACGAAACTAGAAAGTACAAAAGGTAATGAGGCATAACTCTCAAATAACTCCTGCCAAGGTAGCTCATACCCACTAATATGGTCATCATGGAAGATCCTCTGTAGTGCATTTGTGCCTCCCTACTCGGTAGCATCATAAATAACTACCTCTCCAACAATGGGAATCTGAAGAATCCAGTATACATCCTCTGGCATCATAGTCATCTCGCCAGTAGCCAAGTGAAAAGTGTTGTGGTCGCTATGCCACGTCTCTGCTAGTGCTATCATTAGTGCCTAGTTAATCCTAATCTGGGGCATATGAATCAAATAGTACAACCCACATCTCTCAATCACATTCATGTCATCCTATACCAGCTGTGGGATCATATCCCATGTCTTTGGGAATCACTCCCAAGACATCAGGACTCCTAAATCACTCTCCTATCATCATAGCATATCGCCAATCAACATGATATCAAATCAAGTAATCAATCAACCAATCAACCTATCAATCTATCGAAGCATCTCACCTATCATGAGGTCAATCAATCAACCTATCATTAATCCTCACCAATCATGAGGATGATTATCATCAATCAGTCATCAAATATCACCTATCATGAGATCGATCATCACCTAATCTATCAAAATCATCCATCAAAATCAACCTGAAGGCTGACGCGATCTAAAACTTCCAAATCAAGGAGAAAAATAAAAAATTCTCAATTCTGGCATGGATGTGCCATTACAATGCTTCTATGTGCTAAAACATGGATATGCTAGAAAATTTGATCTATGTGCCATAACATTCCACTTATGTGCCACTTTCATAGATGTGCTATTATAGTGCACTTATGCGCTAATCTTATGGATGGACTACTCTATGACATGGATGTGTAAAATCATTAAATTCTACCCTAACAAATCCTATGCGCTAAAACAGGTAACTGATGCGCTACATCAAGTCATGTATGCACCAAAACCCTAAGCCTATGCACTAAAAAAGATCATCTATGCACTATTCTATCCTATGGATGCACTAAAACAATTAAACGAAAAATTCAAAATTTTCAAAAACACGGGAAAATAATTTCAAAATTGACAAAGAGAGGATTTAGAATTTTGTACCAGAGGTGCATACGCTGCCAAGTGGTTGTATTGCCACACACACTTGAATCAATGAGTCTGAATCAGAATCACCATTTTTCTCTGAGTGCTCAAAGTTGCTCAATATCTCAAAAAAATTCAAATTGTCAATAAATAAATGAGCTTCTTTTTCACTTTTTACCTATTAAAGGCGTTATTAAGGTGGGTAATGAAGTGGCATAGATTTATTTTATTTTTCAAAGGAGCTAAATTTATCAATTAATCAATTGGGGAAAATTTCACAACAATTTTCGGGAGATAATTTGTTGAAGCACGTTGAAAATTACAAAATCATCAAATTTTTAAAAAAAATCCAAAAATCATTAAAAATTCAAAAATTCCTTGATTTATCTCCTGAGGGGGCATACATCAATCATCACTGAAAAATCAACGTCTGGGGCATGTCAATTTTTTTTATCATCATGGTCTGACAAATTTTTCTTTGAAGCAATGCATCTGCGCACATCACTTCAAAGAGGGGCAAAATGTATACACATAAAAATGGTCCGGAGTAGAAATTAATTAAATACTAGTTATTTAATTAATGAATCTTAATTCCTCTACTTATAAATAAATTTCCAAATTTATTTATATAGTTCATTTCTTAATTCTTCCTATCTTAAATAATTTTCCTCTAGATTTAATGAAATAAACAAATTTAACTAATTTGTTTTATTGGATTAATTCCCCTCTCATTTTAAAATTGTTGGCAACACAAGGGAAAACAACTGAGAGGGGGGGTGAATCAGTTGTCATAGAGTTTCAAAATTATTAAACCTATTAACCTTTACTCTGAAATCTAATTAATAACAGTGAAAGCATGAATCAACAACACATAAAAAACACACATAGCACCAAGATTTTGTGGAAACCCTGTTAGGGGAAAAACCACGGTGGAGGTTAATCCACAAGTTATACCTTGTTAAAAGTATAAGAAGAATATATGAGGAATGCACATACATTCAAGAACACTTCCTTGAGCTCACTGCTCAAAGGAAGACTCACTATTTTACAAAAAAAAATCAGATTAAATCCATCTGAAGAATTTGAACTAAGAAATTAGCATCTACTAATTTCTGAGTACAGTTCCAGTTAAGCACATGAACACTTATTCACTTTATTTCACTCTTCTTCATACTCTACTTTGCCTTTGAATGATTTGACTCTTTTTTACACATAACACTCACACACTTCGCATTTTCCACACCTCAAATGAAGAAACAATCACTTATATATATCTGCAACAAGAAATTACATTGCTTCATATCGGCTTCAACAAAATAATAGAATGAATGGAAATTGTCGGCCCAAAACAATAAAGATTAACAATGCACATCAACCAAGGTCAGCCACAACATAGTAGAGACCCAAAACAATGTTCTCGAATACAAAATACCTTCAAAGATTCTTCCTTGAAGATCCATAACATGCTTCAAGAACCTTGTCGGCCATGAACATGAAAAGCATGAACACACAAGAGAAAATATCAAATCACGAGCACAATGATCAATGTGGATGTGTAACATAGATAGAAAATGATCTAGAAACATCCATGAATACCATAGGAACATACACAACAACTCAGATTACCAGAATCACATTATCTTCTTCCATGAACACCATTTGTAGTAATAGAATAGCTGTTAGAACACATAAACTTATAAATTTCTCAAATCTTCATGCGCACCTCTGAGAATTTCAGAGTAGAAACTAGATAGGTTTGACAACAAACCCTTTAATCTACATCTCATTATCAACATACTTAAATTTCTACCATATTGATGTTCACTGCTTCAAAGATAGCCTGTAACATATTTTATTACAATTTTCTCAATATCCTCGACATGCACAGTCTTAAAGACATTAATTCTAGTAGTGTTGACATCAATGACAACCAAATATCAAAAAATCGAGCACAACATCCAACAATATCCCCCTTTTGCATTGATGACAACACATGATGTGAAAAACACACCATCAACGCAATTGACTCTTCTTCCAACAATCTCCCCTTTACACATTGCTCTTCAAGATTTTTTCACATTACTCTTCTCCCCCTTTGACATCAATGGTAAAGGTAGACAAGCTCTGAACTACAAATTTGAATCATCTGACCACTCCCCCTAAGTATTAGCCACCACAACATCAATATGAATCAAGATATGACTGTGAATGCACAGATTGATGCAAAGACTATGCATCTTATTTCTGATTAGGAGAGGTAATCACCCCTAACTTCCCTCTGATATACTCAAAAGTATCCTTGGAAAAAGGCTTAGTAAAGATGTCTGCAATCTATTCCTTAGTAGGCACATACTCCAGTCTGACTTCCTTATCACTTACCTTATCTCTCAAAAAGTGGTACTTGATAGATATATGCTTGGTCTTTGAATGAGGCACCAGATTCTTAGAAATGTTTAGAGCACTTGAGTCATCGCAAAATATGGCAATAGGTTCATCATACACAAATTTGATATCTTTCAACATCTACTTTATCCACAATACTTGAGTACAATTGTTAGTAGCAACAATATATTCTGCCTCTGCAGTAGACAAAGAAATGATATTCTACTTTTTGCTTAACCATGAAATTAGATTCTTTCCCAAGAAAAATGCGCCACCACTAGTACTTTTCCTATCATTCACATCTCCTGCCCAATTAGCATGAGTAAAGGCACTTAAAGTAAGTTCATCATCTATAGGATACCACAGGCCAAAATAAATTGTTCCCTTCAAGTATCTGAAAATTCTCTTTACAACAGTCACATGAGATTCCTTAAAATTGGCTTAAATTATAGCAATAATGCATACACCATTCATGATATCAGGTCTAGTTTGAGTCAAATATAGCAATCCACGAATCATTGATCTATATCTAGTCTGATTTTCCTTCGAAGAATCATCATCTTGTGTCAACTTACATCCGGTCACCATGGGTGTACCAATTGGTTTTGAATCTTCCATACCAAACTTCTTTAGAAGTTCTCTCATATAATTGGACTGAGGTATAAAGATCCCTTTATCTACTTGAGTAATTTTCAATCCCAAAAATAATTTCAACTCTCCAATCATTGACACATCAAAATCATTCTGCATCTCATTAGAAAACTTCATGCACAAACCATCATCTCCTCCAAAAATGATATCATCAACAAAGACTTCCACAAACAAATCTTTATCATTATCAATCTTGAAATATAGATTACTATCAACAGTACCTCTGTTAGATCCAAGCTTTAACAAGTGTTTATCCAATCTAGGATACCAAGCTCCAAGGGCTTGCTTGAGTCCATATAATGCTTTCTTCAACCGAAAAACCATATCTCCCTGATCAGTCAATTGAAATCCATCAGGTTGCTCAATATACACCTCTTCCTCTAATTCACCATTTAGAAATTCCGACTTGACATCCATCTGATAAAATTTGTAGTTTTTGTAAGCAGTGTAAGCAAGAAACAGTCTCATAGCTTCAATTCTAGCAATAGGAGCAAAATTTTCTTGAAAGTCAATTCCTTCCATTTGAGAGCATCCTTTGCATACCAGTATTGATTTGTTTCTGATAACATCACCTTGTTCATTCAATTTTTTTCTAAAGAACCATTTGGTTGCAATTACATTTTTGTCTTTAGGTCTAGGAACAAGAATCCATGTATTATTCTTCTCAATTTGTTATAATTCTTCTTTCATTACTTCAATCCAATGTTCATATTTGCATGCTTCATTGACATTACTTGGCTCAACCTTTGAAATTAAATAGTATTCTTCTGCAATTCTTCTCCTAGTCTGGACACCTTTGTTCTTATTTCCTATAATCTAATTTTTTGAATGATTTAATATCACATACCTTGGAGTCTTAGAGTGTTCTTGAATTTCAGGCTCTTGCTATCTTTCTTCTGTACTTTTGCTAGTCTCTCCTTGTTCTTGATCTTCTTGATTCACTAGAACAATATGAACTTGATTTGAAGTCCGACTCTTGTTTGTACTATCATTCTAATCATCAGAATCATATACATAGGTTCTGGAGGGTCTAGGAATGTCTTCATCAACCTTAACGTTTTCACTTTCAATCATTTTCTTCAATCTCTTATTGTAGCATTGGCAGGCCTTACTTTTAGTAGAATAACCAAGAAAGATTCCTTCATCACTTCTAGCATCAAAGTTTCCTATATCTTCATCTCTCCGGATATAGAATTTCTACCCAAAGATTTTAAAACATCTAACAATAGGCTTATGACCAAACCATAGCTTAAAAGGAGTCTTACCAATATTACGTTTTATTTGTACCCGATTAAGGATATAAACAACAGTACTCATAGCTTCTCTCCAATGGATATGAGGGACATTTGCTTGAATTGTCCTATTTTTCCTTTCCACAACTCCATTTTGTTGAAGGGTTCGTGGTGCAGATAATTGTCTCTTTCTCCCATGTTCTTCACAAAAATAATTAAACTCACTGGAAGTAAATTCACCACCTCTATCTAATCTTAGACACTTAATCTCTAGACCTATCTCTATCTCAACCACAACCTTAAAGATATTGAAATTTTCTAGAGCTTCAGATTTCTCCCTTAAGAATGTAATCCTCATCTTCCTAGAGTAATCATGAATAAGCAACATGAAGTACCTATAACCTTGTAGACTTCTGATTTTAGCAGGACCACACAAGTCAATATGCACAAGCTCCAACAATTCATTTGAACAATGTTGTTTGCTCTGAAATGAAATTCTAATTTGTTTTCCCAACTGACAATCCTTGCATATGGTATTAATAAGCATCACCAACTTAGGAAGATCTCTCATAGCCTGTGAGGAACTTATCATGATAATATTATCAAAGTTTACATGACACATTCTTCTATGCCATAACCAACTTTCATCAACTTGAGCAATCAGAAAAATTTTACTAGCAGCATTCAGATGAAAGATGTTACCTTTTGTTTTAGTACCTGAAGCAATCATATTTCCAAAAATTCCCAGTATGCTACATTTTCCATCTTTGAATTGAAGATTTTATCCCTTATCAACCATCTATCCAACACTCAAAATATTATGCTTCAAACCTTCAACATAAAGAACATCATCAGTATTATGTTTACCATCAAAAGAAATACATATTTTACCATGGATTATACCACCATTGTTATCACCAAATCTTACAACACCACCATCATACTTCTCCAGGCTTACAAATTTACTTTTATCATCTATCATGTGATGTGAACATCCATTGTCAATTACCCATTCATATTTTTCTTGAACTCGAGTAGCTAGAGCTTTCTCCACATTTGTACAACTAGCAGATTTAGTAGACATAAGGTTATTTTCCTTGATAGAAATAAATGCAAACTCATCCTCAGTTACATTGCCTTTGTTAGATTCATCATCAGTGACACCTTCATCAACAACATAGTAACACTTCTTTTGAAATTTAGGCTTGTAAGGTCTTGGATTAGGAACTCTTTCTGGACACCTTGATGCAAAATGACCTATCTTGTTGCAAGAAAAAAATTTAATAGGAAACTTTATTTTATACTTACTTTCTCCTCTTGCTTCCCTTTTAACAATAAGTGCTTCAAGCTCATTCAATTCTCTTTCTTCTTCTTCAATCTATCTCATTTCTTCCTCATATCTGAATACCTTTCTAGAAGAACTTTCACCCAGGTCATATCTTTGCTTGTCTCTCCCAAAAGTAGTAGCTTTAGATGTAGATTCTATCTTCAGAGGGGCATCACCAAATTCACTCAACTCAAAAGCAGTAAGTTTACCAACCAATATATCTCTGGTTATATTTGTCACAGTTTAGATCTCTTCAATGGCTACAACTCTGATTTTGTATGCATCAGGCAAGGATCTAATCACTTTAGCAATGATCTATGATTCATCCACCTATCCATTGACACATCTGATACCACACATAAGTTCACTCACTCTTTGCATGAGAGTAGCAATATTCTCATCATTACCCATTTTCAATAGTTCATATTTTCCTTTTAGACTCTATGGCTTAGCCATCTTCACATTAGCATCACCTTCATATAAAGTTTCCAACTTTTTTTAGATCTCATAAGCAGTCCTCAGCTCCATAACATTCATCATCTCATAATCAGTTAAAGCACTCAACAGTTCTTCCTTAGCCCTAATGTTATATTCAACATCCCTAATCTCAGTAGTAGTAGTAGGACCATTATGAGGAATAAAATACCTATTGCATGTAATGTTCCAGTAGGATTCACCAATGCATCTCAGATGAAACTCCATTCGAGTCTTCCACAAAGAATAATTTTTTCCATCAAATCTCAGACTATCCTTCTTGTATGTCACCATCCTGGATCACCTCAAGTTGTAAAAATTCTTCCAAGGAACCCACTCTAATACCAATTGTTGGCAACACAAGAGAAGACAACTGAGAGGGGGGGGGGGTGAATCAATTGTCACAAAATTTCAAACTTAGTAAACTTATTAACCTTTATTCTCAGATCTGATTAATAACAGTTTAAGCATGAATCGAGAACACATCAGAAACACACATTACACCAATATTTTTGCATGGAAATGACCTTGTTAGGGGAAAAACTACGGTGGAGGTTAATCCACAAGTTATACCTTGTTAAAATTATAAGAATAATATATGAGGAATGCACATGCATTTAGGAACACTGCCTAGAGCTCACTGCTCAAAGGAAGACTCACTATCTTACAAAAAACATTCAAATTAAATCCATTTGAAGAATTTGAACTAAGAAAGTAGCATCTGCTAATGCTTGAGTACAATTTTGATCAAGCACATGAACAATTCTTCACTTTCTTTCACTCTTCTTCACACTCTGCTCTGCCTTCAAATGATTTGACCCTTTTTCGCACATAGCACTCGCACACTTCACATTTTCCACACCTCAAATGAAGAAACAATCACTTTTATATATCTGCAACAAGAAATTACATTGCTTCATGTTAGCTTCAACAAAATAATAGAGCGAATGCAAACTGTTGGCCCAAAACAATAAAGATTAACAATGCACATTAACCAAGTTCGGCCACAACATAGTAGAGACCCAAAACAATTTTATCGAACACAAAACACCTTCAAAGATTCTTCATCGAAGATCCACAACACGCTTCAAGCACCTTGTCGACCATGAATATGAAAAACATGAACACACAAGATAAAATCTCGGATCATGAGTGCAATGATCAATGCAAATGTGCAACATAGATAAAACATGATCTAGAAATGTCCATGAACACCACAAGAATATACACAACATCTTAGATTACCAAAATCACATTTTCTTCTTCCATGAACACCATTTGCAGTAACATAATAGCTTTTAGAACACAAAAACTTATAACTTGCTCAAATCTTTATGTGCACCTTTGAAACTTTCAAAGTAGAAACTAGATAGGTTTGAAAAAAACCCCTTTAATCTGCAACATCTCATTATCAACATATTGAACTTTCTACATACTGATCTTCATTTCTTCACAGATAACTTGTAACATATTTTATTATAATTTTCTCAATATCCTCGACATATACAGTCTTAAAGACATTAATGCTAATAGTGTTGACATCAATGACAACCACATATCAGCAACTTGACCACAACATCCAACAAAAATTGAATTTTTAAATCAATTTTGTCACATTTCTACATATTCTTCTAACTTCCTTCCACCTCACCTGCCACCTCACCATGTGTCACATGAATTTAAATATTTCTAATTTTATAAAATGAGAATTTCCATCAACAACTTTTAACAAATTTGAAACCACCTTGAAAACTTGGCTTCTCCTTCCCTTTGATTCTCTTCAACACTTGGAAAAGTGTTCTATTAAAGGGAACCACCTCCGTGATTCTCTCCAACTTCTTCTTCCTCCACCACCGATTTCTCTGGATCATAATCTTGACCATCAAATTGTGCCACATCACAATGTTCCTTAGAAATCCTATAAATGCAGCTGCATGCTCCAACTTTTGAGAAGACATCTTGAAGCAAACTTACTCTATAGAAATCATTTGAGAGCATTAGAGCATTTATAACTTAAAGCATTTTTAGCATTTAGAATTGTGGTTATCATGTTAGTCTAGAATCATGTCTTAGTATAGTAATTGCATTTCCATGGTCATAATAGCTTCCTTACAAGAATTATATTACAACATTTGTAGCATAGCATCTTTAATTTTATTACAACAAAATATTCATCATAGCATCATGGCATTTAATCATACAATTTATCAAACCATGTAGGAATTAGGATTCTTGCATTTTATAGCATCCATTCTCTAGGTTGTCATTCTGCAAAGTCATAGTTCTAGAAAAATATGAGAACCATTGTGATACAAAGAATCCTTAGAGATAGGAAACAATGGGAATTTTTTAGGAATTGATTGTGCTTTGAATTTAGTTAATTTTATAATTCAATTTCTAATGTAATACGTCTCATTTCTTGTGTGTTTTGATTATTTATTTTACTCACATATTTACAACACACCTATATTTGGGCATCTCTAGGGTCAGGACCTTGTTGCTGCTACTACTATTATCATCATGTCAGTAGTGGTGGTGGGGGTGCATGATATCGTATCAGATGAACACACAATGGCACTTGTCTTGGTTGTTGCCTGAGTTCTGGCTGTTGTCCATCTCCTGGTGACTGTCCAACACTAGGAACCTATCCATCATGGCTATCTTGGGGTCCCTTCTGCTAGCCATCTCTAGGAGCTTACTAACCATGGCCTTGAGTGCTACTACTACCTCCACCATGTCCTACAACTAAATCCATAAGTCTAATTGGTGCATGCTGAGCCACCCACTCCGCATAAGCTCATGTAACTTGGATCAATAGGTTCTCTCACATATGCCCATACCAATGGTTGAATCTAAGAAAAATCATCAATGGCTACTTGTGGGTCCATGGTGGTACCCCAATCCATATCTTGATCTTCCCAAGAATAAATAGTTGTATATCTAGGAGGTAATACATCTTGAATCTCTCCAAACTACCTTTCCACCCTATATGGAAAGTATCACTCAATAATGTGATGATGCTGACCCATGATCCATTAAGTCTATCGAGCATAGAATAGCTTCTGGTGGTCATCATCCCATGTAGGAATCAAAAGCCAAGGTCACCATTTGAAAGAAGTCATATCATCAATCACTCGACACCAATATATGATACTAGTGACTCTACTATGACGTAGAGTGATCATGGCTCTATACCTATACACCACGGGCTTGTCAATATTTGTAGCAACCAATCCAACTGCAAGACTAAGCCTAAAAATGTGCTCCCATTCCTAGATGTGTAGAAAAGTCACTCCTATTGATAAGATACATCCTGAAAGATATACAACTTAATGCATGTCATGATAAAGGGAAGCAAGAATGATAGGACCCCAAGCATAGAAATTCATGTTGTCTACCATGCCCTCCATCACTAGACCCCCACCAACACTAAAACATCTATTGTGGTGGTATAGATTGAGAATTCCACATATCAGTCCTCCAATAACTAATACCAAATCAAGAATTCAAGCTCAGTGTCGTCGCAGGTCAATCTGATAGTTTTCTAGGCATAAAGAGTTTACATACAACACTCTGAAGAAAGCCTCTATGACAAGATATATATCATGAATAATTGGAGCACCATAGATCAAAACTCGAAGGATACACCGCACATCCTTAAGTGTGATTGCAGCCTTCTTAGTTGAAAGGTGGAAGGTGGAAGGAAGAAGTGTTAGAATGCCACCGCTCAACAAGTGCAGTAATCATAACTAAGTAGGTACAAATCTCGAGCATGTAGTCAATGAAACCTAAACCAATATCCCCTAGAAAGAACATCTCATCATCTCCAAATTGGTCCATTATTCTCAAAACACTAGGTTTGTGCTCCTAAGATATGAGTGGGTACATAGTCTCCTACACAAACAAAGCACACAACATTAAAATTGCTTAAAACCTAATTTTTTTTAGGTTTGAGGTCTGAAAAAAGCAAGTACACCATTGTTTCAAATTAGCAAGTGCATGAAACTTTCCAAAAGTGTGTGGCTTTATGATAGGTTCGTCGCTATTTACAAGTATACAATGTTGGCCAAATATGCAAGTGTGTTAACCTAGAACAAGTGCACCGTTATTTACAAATGCACAACTATATGCAACCCTAACTAGTGCACAATGATTTTTTTAACTATTTCACTATCTAACAAGTACAAAGGAAACCCTATCGCATCACTAAACAATTGTGCTAACATTTGAGATAGCGCATTACACTTTTGCAAGTGTGTCACTATGTGCACAAGTGCGTCACCAACCATGAAAAGTGTGTCATGGAAACAATGAAACACTTGTTTGACCTACTATAACGCCAAAAGTGAAGCATAAAAAAATGTGAACAAGAAAAGTTTCAAAGTGCATACTAGGGGTCCTACATTAGCGGCTACTGGAACTCATAAACTCTATCTATGAGGTGCTGGGGGAGCTCGCGATCAACCATTGTCTCCACTCTTCAAAGAAATTTTTCACCAAGTTTTCAACTCAAAGTGTGCAAATGAATTGGAAATGTATCCCAAACTCATATTTATGATTGAAAATGAGGGTTTTTGACCTAATTGAAGGTAGAAGTGGGTTTTTGTCACTTTTATCCATTTTTAGCCTACCAACCTATTTTGACATGTTTTTTAGTGTCTTGAGCCTATTTTTGCATATGGTTCAAAGTTGAACCTATGCTAAATTTCTTGTCGTGATCTCAACCTAAAAGTCAAAATTTTCACTTGATCTCTCGAGGGGGTAGTATACTGGCATAAATTTTTGCCGAGGCAATAATGGGGCATCAAAGAAAATCATGAATTTTTAAATTTTTGATCTGAGCAATATCGTTGATCTAAACGTGCCAATCTTTGAACCAATGCAATAGGTACCCCACTTCCAAGAGGGGAAAAATGTAGATACTTGAAATTGACCTAATTGAGATTACACATCTGAACTTGATTATTAACACCATTTTCATCCCGATTCGACCTCTTTCGAGTATTTAATTAAATAATCATAATTCTTTAATTAAATTCACCATTTTCTCCTATTAATCAAATAATCAACATTATTAGGTTAATTCACACCTTTTATGCTAATTTTCATCATGTTTAATTAAATAATTTGAATTATTTAATTAAATGAGTAAATTATTTAATTAAATCTTTTAATTCAACCACCTTGCACAATTAAATAATACTCTAATTATTTAATTGGCTAATTTATTTCATCCCTCCAATTTCTCCCACTTGCAAAGGAATATTCCTCCATTTCAAATTCAAACAATTTCCCTCTTAAATGGAAATATCTTACACATTCCTCCTAAATTTTAGGATTTCTGTTTCTTCAAATCAATTTCATCCCTTGATTAATTGCATCAATCCATGTGATTATTCAATCTCCTCCATGGATTGAATCCTTGATCCATGCCAGTTCTTCTTATCAATTTGCATCCATTGATTCACTCGAAATTCCTATAAATAGCCTCCAATTCATGAGTAATTCATCTGCACTCATCTAGAAAAAATAGACTATAGAAATTTTTAGAGCATTGCTTAAGAGAATTTAGCAATTTAACATCCATTTCTAGTCATTTTCTCCAATGGAGCATCATCTTCAAGCTTGTTTTAATCAATGGGATTTGGAAAGCGTTGAAATTCCACATCAATTCAACACCAATCTCCCAATGGGATCAAGTTTGTATTGGTTAAATAGTTTCCTTTTATCAAATTTGAATTTATTTCATATTTTCGTGGCTTCTAGTTAATTCATTTCAAAGATTTCATTAGGAATGTGATTTGATTGGTTCAATTGATTGTTTAATTGCATATTTCAATTATATTTGATTTAATTCATTTTTATGTTCATAGAAGCCATTGAAGGGTTCATGACTTGTAGCAAGCATTGCTCATTAATCATTTCCTTCTCCTTTTCATTGTATTTATATCAAGGTTTAATTACCAAATTTGGGGTTTGACTAGGAAAACCCCCATACAAAATAAAATAATTTTTCCTCTTTGTGTATGTGCAAATTACAGGTTGAAGAAGAGTTGAATATCTTGAAGAGAAAATTTGCATTGTTGCATAAGTTTTCATCATTGTTGTCAAGCTACGAAAACTAAGCTTAAGACTTTATTTTCAACTTTCCAACAATGATGGATTGTGATGTCCACAAGACCTTAGGGACTCTTTATTAGATACCAATCCCCTTAAATTTCATTAGAAAATTATATGCATTCCAAATCCTAAGCTTCTAATTTGGAGATCCTTGAAAATTAGAAGCTTAGGCTTTGGAATGCATAATTTGGAAAATTAGAAGCTTAATTAGGCCCAATAAATTAAGGGACCCAAACATAGTGTGAAATTGTATAGGTATACAATTTTCTACACTATAGGTATTTAATATAAAATCATTTTGATTCACCAAAATATTATGTTGGAAAAGAAGATCCTAGATCTACTCACTAGAACCAATGCCTCTTCCATGTGGGGTATAACATTAGGGGAATTCATATCTCCCAAAGGTTTTTAGTGTCTGGCTAACAATCTGGAAGATAATCCAATCTACCATTGGATTTGAATTCATATGGTTGGGAGTTGGAAATAAATTTTTGATTGGATACAATGATGTAACTAGCCAAACTATGAAAATTAAACATTCTATTATGATTTATTACTAACTGAATGCAAACAAATAAATTTAAGGTCTCGAAATGAGGAGAGCAAATAAAAAGTTAATTTTCTTGTGAATTTGAGTTAATATTTGTTAGTCTAGGGTGCCCTATACCCAAGACTGAAACCCTAATTTTGAAAAATGATTTTGTTGTCCTGAAGTGCATGGCCTATAGCTCTTGTCTTCTAGATTTTATTGTCGTATCTTTTTTTTGTTACTGAGAAAATATATATTTTTTATCTTATCAACTTGTAGGGTTAATGAATGAGTAATATTCAATCGCTCTCTAATTCACCTTTAGATCTGCAACCTACACAGATGAAAGGAGGGGAAGGGTTGTGCCATATAGGGGATTGCCTTAGTCAAAACCCATGTTGGTATTTCTACCTCCACAATGGTAAAGTTGATAAAAGAGAGCATATCCTTTTGAGGGATAGAGGATAAATAATAAGTAATGAATTGACAATTTGATGCATCTCACCAGTCAAATATGATCTCCTTGATGGAATGAAGTCATGCTCATCACCTTCAAGGATAAATTACAACTTGACTTGATTTTATTTGAAGACCTACAAGTGTTAGTACTAAAAAATGAAATGCATGCAAAAATATGAATAAACTCACATAAAACTTGACGTGATGCTTGAATGATGAAACACTGCAATAATTCTAAAAATTATACTCTTGACTACTCTTGAATTGATTTTGAAGTATAATAATTTCTCTCCAATGTTTCATCTTTTATGCTTATCCTTTAAAATGATAAAAATGGCTAGGTATTTATATGGAACTCTTCTAATTTCCAAAAAATTAAATCTGGATGGCCAACAACTAGGATTTAAATTTTAAATAATAAATCACTGACACCAACATAATTAAATTTGGGGCCAACTTAAGAGGTCTAGGGCATAGTGAGCCGTAGACCAAATCCCTCAGTTTTTGGGATCCAAAGTGTTGGGGGAAATATTAAATGAATATTTTGATCTTTCAAATTTGATTTTTTGATAAATATTTAAAATGGGCCATGGAATGCATAATAGGAAATCAGGTGTATAATTAGGTCCAAGGACATAGGGGGAGCAAAAAACTAGCATGAAACTGTTAACGGTTACAATTTATGATGCTACAATAGTAATAATTTTTAAATCATTATTTATTTTCTAAAAAAATATTTCTTTCTTATTTCCTTTCTATTCTTCAGTTGAATAAATTGGTATTGATTTCTAATTTAAAGAGTATTTATGGGATTGAAACTAGTTTATCCACCTAACTTCATGCCTATGACATGCTCTCACATGTACTGTCCCTTTACTCACCTATGCTAAAATGCAACTACACTACAAATGATTGTCCATGTGCCAAACTTGCACATGGACAATTTAGGATTGTGGTTGTTCTATTTACACATGCCCATGCACCAATCTCACCCTATTAAAAAAAATGAAATAAAACCCATATTAAATACCCTAATATGATACTCTAAATGCACAAATGTTTCCCACACTTGAGGTTTGACTACCATCCATCACCCATACTCTTGAACTATATTTCTCTTATGCTAATAAATTAACACACACGTCATTCTTCTTAGATAATTTATCCAAAATATATATCCTCTTTTATCCTCTCCACTAAGGTAAAAATAAACCTTTTACCCTCCCAACTATAGAGAAGGGGGATTCACTGCTCATGAGTATCTTTATCCTCAAGAGAGTCCCAGGGAATGAATTTCCCTAAACTACCTCAAGGAAAAATGATTAAGTGATTGGGTAAAAAGGTGAGAGTTCGAGAATCAGAAGAGCAAGTCACATAGGTTTTCTAGATAGACTAATGAGCTTTCGACCAAAGGATGCCATCATGACAAATGGATGGCAACGCGACATGTTGGAGTCTTAAAAAAGTGCATTAGACAAGAAATATCTACACAAGATAACAAGGTTAGAACATAAAAATAAAGATCCGCACAAGAAAACAAGGTTAGAACATAAAAATCCATCACATCACAGAGTTAGAACATATACATGGATAACACACACAAAGGAACATAACAAACAAACTAATAATATTTGAATCGAAAAAGTGAAAGAGACCTCGATGTAGAAGGTTGTCTTGATATTATGTATCATCCCCAAATTAAAAAGTAACATATAGAAGAATTCTTAAATGGAGAGAAGAATATAAGGATCAATTGCTTCAAGAGAAGAGTGCACCCAAAAGTTAGGGAAGCAACCAATTTCTAAGAGAGAAAGACGTATATACTTAGGATGAAGAAGATGAAAGTCTCCAATCTGATATACATAATTGAGAAGAGAAGAGAGAGATGGATCCATAGGTACTCAGTCCTATAGAGATTTGAACAAAAGCACCACAGGTGCTTGGTCCCGCGAAAGGTGAAAAAATGCTCCGCAGGTGCTTGGTCCAACAGAATTGGCTCCACGAGTGCTCGGTCTTGTAGAAGTTGAACAAAGCGATCTACAAGTGCTTGGTCATACAAAGAGAAAGAAATTTACAGGTGCTTGGTTTTGTAAAGAAGGAACCATAGGTTCTTGGTCCTAGGGAGCCAAATGTGAAAGGCTTTGCAGAGTTTGATTGGTCCTCATAGGTGCTCAGTGCTGTAAGGAAATCTTGATGCAAAGGATCTCTATAGGTTCTTAGTCATGCAAAGAAAGACTGATCAAATAAGCATGTGGCTACTACAAGTTGCATTGCAAGATAGTCAAAAAATATATAGGTTTGGTTGGGCTAGCTCCAAACCAGACACCAGGATATAAAAAAAGTCTATAAGTTAGGCTACCCCCAAGCTAGACGCTATAGAATTCATTTGAGAAAAATGCTTTCAAAATGGGTTGCTTTGATAGGGAACCCTTCAAGATGCTAAGGGGACCATTCAAAGGAACACTCCAATTGAAACACAGAGATAAGAGAGATTGTCCTTGAGAAGGACACACATCTCCAAAAAAATTTATCACAACCCCCAACATATAGGAGAGGAGAACCATGCAAGATAATATAGAAGGGAGGTGTGAGAACCTCATGAGAAAATGCTTAGAAGGGATAGGATAGAGGTATACCTCAATATCACTTGTGATGTGAAGAAGAAACAAATGCATCAACAAATGAAAAAGTGATGACACCGGAATTATAAAGTTGTATTTTATCCTGTAAGGCTTACATTCACTAGTGGAATGGCCAAGCAATTGATGGTATGCACAAAAAAAATGTTTTGCTTTATCATGTTTATGAAATTTCTTATGTGTAGGAGGAGGAAGAGTAATCAAGTGGGATTTGAGAAGTCTTAAAAAGATATTATCTTGCTCAGATAGAGGATGGGGAGCATGAAGCAATCCTTTCTCTTGTGAAGAAGTGTTTTTCTGCTAAGGAGAAGAAGACATGAAGATAGCAGATAATGGTGGATGAATCAATCCAAGAGAATGAGGTTGAGAAGAAATCATGTCAACATTCAATTGCGGTTTCCATTTAGATTATTCATTTGAGCAACCAAGCCCCAAATTACACTTATGAGGTGCACATTCTATAGGGACCTGAATGCCTTGTTCATTACACCCATAACCTTTATAACCATAGCCATATTTATAGACAAGTTTAAAACCATGGTCATAACATGTTTGAAAATATTGAGGAGGAGGATCTTCATAGAGAGCATTATTTTAGCAATGGGGATTATACTCCTCTATGGGATCACCATCAACATTCTTGATAGGACTACCAACATTAACCTCTTTAACAAAAGTTTGATCATATTCCTCAGAAGAGGGAGGATCAATGTTAAGAACATTACAATTTGTGTTTACATTACCCCATGATGTAGAAGAATAATCATCTTTGGTAGCAAGTTTGGATGATGTTATCTAGAGGTCTAAGTGGATTGGGTTGAATTTATTTTCCCAAATGAAGAATGATGTAAAGTCTAAGGAATCCCAATCATCACTGAGACATGCATTTCCTTGAGAAGAGGTAGAATTAGGATTTCTTGCTTCATAAGGATCTTCTTTGGGGACATCTGCCTCAAGGGTATCCTTTGTAACGGGTACCACTAGACATCAACACATTGGAAGACACTAAAGGGATAAGAGTAGGCACAACCAAAGCCTAACCAACAACTACCAACTCACATAAGTGTATGACATCAGGATCAACTCTGATTGTGACTACCTAAATAGTATAAATGAACTTAATAGATTTATGCAAGGTAGATGGGATTGCACCCATAGCTTGAATCTATGGTCTACTAAGAAGAAGGTTATACATTAAATTTTCTGACATAACATATATGAGGGTGGGTATAATAATAGGTCCCAACCTTAAAGGCAAGACTATCATGCCTAAAGGTTGTTGACCAACATTATTGAACCCACAAATGACAAGAGAAGAAGTTGTAAGAGAGGTTGAATCAATTTTAATCCTAGGAAATAGATCTATGCTACATACATTGAGCGCTAAACCGACGTTAATGAGAGTACATCTAATGCTGATTTTATTAATGCTAACTATGATCATTAGAGGGTTTTCTTTCTTTTATACTTTTGAGGGTGGGAGTTCTTGTGGATAGAACACAATATTCAATGAATCTACATGAATATGTGCAATCAACACATTAACATCTACCGGCCTAGCATAAGAAGGCAAGAGGATCTTTTGGAAGGCTTCCTGAAGCATACCTTGATAAAGCATAGCAGATTGAAGCAAGTCCCATAGTGAGAGATTTGCTAGAGTAACATGGAGTTTCTCGACAAGATCGTAATCACTAGGTGCTTTAGTTGTAGGTTTAGGTACTTGAGGAAGGCTTGGTTGAGAAGGTGGTGAAGAACTATGTTGATTAACATTTAATTTATTCTTTCTAGTGTTATAAGTATGGGATACTTCTCTATAAGAGGGAGCCTTAGAAAGATGAGGAGAGTCACCATGAAATGGAACACCATTAATAGAACAAATAGTTTTATGAGAGGGAATAACCAGAGTTAGATAAATGACTGTAACATAGATTAAAGATCTGCGAATAAGAAGGAGATAATCTGCAACTAGAATAAATGATGTTAATCCTAATCTAAATAATAATTAATCTAAATCAAACAACAAAGAATGAATAAGTAAACATAATAAACTAAAAAAATTAATGGAAAGCTCTCACCGAATATGTGTTCACTCCTTCGAATTATCTTGATTGCTCTTCTCCATTTTGCCTTTTCAGTATTCTCGCCCTTAGATTTCTGTTTGAATGCAAGCATAACTTCGTCGAATGTCTAAGAAAAATATCGAAGATAAGTTTCTTCTAAAAAGTGTATGATTTCGGGAGGAGGAATATTGATAATGGCAGGCCATTTATAGATTTTGGTTTTTCGAACGATCGGCTCAAATTGAAAGAGAGATCGACGGATGAGATTGATGAATGCCATGCGATGTGAGTTCTGTCTCAGATAGAATGTGAGTTAGAACATGAGTTCAAGAAAGATTGCAAGATAAAGACTAAGTTAGAACGTGAGTTAAAACACGAGTTTAAGATCCTAATCTTCAAAAATAGAAGAAATAGACTTTGTATGTCAAAGAAAAAGTTAGAACTTGAAGAATAATGCATTCGAATGCAAACAAGAGTTATAACTAGTTAATCGACTAGTTGTGACGGAGAGTCTTCTCGCAGAGTTAAATAGGTGTTGAATTCAGAGATAACTGGAGAACTAAAAATAGATCTTGAGTCAGAAGGTGAGTGAATGATTAGTAAACTGAATGATAGAAGAATGTGACATAAATAATTAAATATGAATTTAATTCAACATTCGAAAATGTATTGACTTTAATTAAATAAATTATCTTTATTTAATTTGACTGTTGAAAAGAATAAATTGAATAATTAAATAATAAATATTTAATTATGGATAAAGGGGGTTAAATGAATAATTAAATAAAGATATTTAACTATAGTTGAAATATGATAAAAGGGGGTAGTTAAATAATAAATTATTTAATTGATAGATAAAGGGGGAAGAATTAATTAGTTAGCGACATAATTAAATAATTATAATTTATTTAATTAATCAAGTTGAATAAAGGAATTAATGAATTAATGAATTAATTAAAAAGGGATATTTAATTAATAGAAGAAATGTGTTAGAAAGGGTATTTAAATAATTAACATTATTTAATCATGACAACGGACTATAGAAAATTATGTCGAATGTGTATGCGTAGGCCTAGACCAATTTTCGGTGTCTATAGTTTTCCCCTCTTTGATACAATGTTGGTACAACATTGTGTCAAAGAAAATATGCCTCGATTATGCCCCAGAATGAAACAGGTTAAGGTATGCCCCCTTGGGAAAATTGACCATTTCTGAAAAATTCCAAAAAAATAAGGAAATATTCCCGATAAGTCAATTTGATAGTCAGAAATGCTATGGAGTTGACATAAGTTAATTTGGAGATGATACAGATGAGTACGGGTCATTTGAAGTGGAAAGGTTAAGTGGCCAATAGACTAGGGTAGAAGAAATTCCACCCAAACCCTAGCTATAAATAGGAATTAGGTTTTAATCTAATTCATTTGCACCCGGAAGAGTTAGGAAAACTAAGAATTTTCTCTAACTAGCGAACAAAAATGGCACCCATTCCCTATGCTGCGCATCGAGGATATCAGATCTGGACCTTCAAGCGGCCAGCCGATGTAGGACCACCAGTATGTACCTAAAAATGAATCTTTGAAATTTATTTTTGCACGTGTTTCTAGGTGTTTAAAAAATATTTAGCATATGCGGTCATTCATGAACGAGGCATATGCCGTCGTATTCGTCGCATTTGACTGCGAAATGAAGCATGTGCTAAAACATGTCTAGGCTAGGTTAGGCATTTTAGGGCATAAATGCATGTGAAATATAATGCACCACATATGTATATATGCAACACATATGCTTTCGGATTAGACGCATGTGGGGTAGTGAACCACATATGCATTAGTGAAATGCATATGTAGTAGATAGGTAGGCTTTAGAAAAATGCACCGCATTTGGTTTTTTGCACCGCATTTGGTTTATTTCACCGCATTTGCAATAGGTAAAAAGTGGGTGTGGGAAATATGTGACACATATGTAATATGAAATGCAAATGAGGTTTCGTGCAACACATTTGTTAAAATTCACCACATATGTTAAAGTGAGCCGCATTTGGCTGGTAAAATCTTTTGAAATTTTTTTCTAAGAAAAACTTGAAAATTCTTGAGATCCTAGTTTAAATGTAGGTTGTATTAGATCCTATATATACGCGGGAGACACATACTGACACATTCGATCTGAGAGATCATCTGACTAGTGCAGAGATACGGCTTCTATGGAGACTTGGTCTATGTCACTGTCTGTCGATGCCCACTATTTGGGTGAACAAGGGGATGCTTACGACGTTGTGTGAGCAATGGCACTCTAAGACATCATCATTTCATTTGCTGACTAGGGAGGTGACTGTCACATTGGAGGATGTGTATAGGATATTGAGACTGCTAATTAGAGGAGAGCGGGTGATGTATGATACCTAGCGCGGATCGACCGAGCTAGCGAAATTTTATCAGGTGGATGATATGAGTAGGCTCGGCATCGAGCATTATGAGATCAGATGGCCGGTGTTGGTAGATAGGTATCATAGGATTGTCTGTATACTGTGTACTCTGATAGGGGGGATAGTTCTACTAGATCGTCGGGGTCATAGTTTTCTGGCTGGATGGGGTGCGACATTGGTTGGTATGTTGGAGAGAGAGACCATGTATGCTTGGAGTCCATGTCTACTAGGGATGTTATATTTCCACTTACACGATATTGCTTACAGAGACACACAGTCACTGAGCTGTGGGACCACTCTACGAATGATGTGAGATAATCTACAACTAGAATAAACGATGTTAATCCTAATATAAAATAATATTAATCTAAAATCAAACAACAAAGAATGAATAAGTAAACATAATAAACTAAAAAAATTAATGGAAAGATCTCACCAACTATGCGTTCACCCCTTCGAATTATCTTGATTTCTCTTCTCCATTTGCCTTTTCAGTATTCTTGCCCTCATATTTCTGTGTTTGAATGCAAGCATAACTTCGTCGAATGTTTAAGAAAAATATCGAAGATAAGTTTCTTCTCAAAAGTGTATGATTTCGGGAGGAGGAATAATGATAATGACAGGCCATTTGATAGATTTTGGGTTTTTGAATGATCATCTTAGATTGAAAGAGAGATCAACGGATGAGATTGATGAATGTCATGCGATGTGAGTTCTGTCTCAAATAGAACGTGAGTTAGAACACGAGTCACGAAAGACTGCAAGATAAAGACTAAGTTAGAACGTGAGTTAGAACATGAGTTCAAGATCTTAATCTTGAGTTAAGAATCTTCAAAAATAGAAGAAATAGACTTTGTATGTCAAAGACAAAGTTAGAACTTGAAGAATAATGCATTCGAATGCAAACAGGAGTTAGAACTAGTTAACTGACTAGTTGTGACAAAGAGTCTTCTCGCAGAGATAAACATGTGTTAAACCCAGAGATAATTAGAGAACTAAAAATAGATCTTGAGTGAGAAGGTGAGTGAATGATTAGTCAACTGAATGATAGAAGAATGTGACATAACTAATTAAATATGAATTAAATGTTGATTTAATTCAACATTCAAAAATGAATTGAATTGAATTAAATAAATAAAGATAATTTATTTAATTTGACTATTTGAAAAGGATAAATTGAATAATTAAATAATAAATATTTAATTATAGATAAAGGGGGTTAAATGAATAATTAAATAATAAATAATTAATTAAGAAGGAAGTATGATAAAGGGGGTAATTAAATAATAAATTATTTAATTGATAGATAAAGGGGGAAGAATTAATTAGTTCGCAACATAA
Organism: Sequoiadendron giganteum; assembly: GCA_007115665.2. Lineage (NCBI taxonomy): Eukaryota > Viridiplantae > Streptophyta > Pinopsida > Cupressales > Cupressaceae > Sequoiadendron > Sequoiadendron giganteum. The sequence goes on along the minus strand of CM021106.1, from coordinate 179,367,343 downwards.
TTAAATAAATCTGATTTATTTAATTAATCAAGTTGAATAAAGGAATTAATGAATTAATGAATTAATTAAAAAGGGATATTTAATTAATAGAAGAAATATGAGTTAGAAAGGGTAATTAAATAATTAACATTATTTAATCATGACAATGGACTATAGAAAATTATGTTGAATGTGTACTCGTAGGCCTAGACCAATTTTCGGTGTCTATAGTTTGCCCCTCTTTGATACAATGTTGGTACGATGTCGTGTCAAAGAAAATATGGCCCGATTGTGCCCCAACATGAAACATGTTAAGGTATGCCCCCTTGGGAAAATTGACAATTTTTGAAAAATTCTAAAAAAATTTAGGAAATATTCTCGATAAGTCAATTTGATAGTAAAAAATGCTATGTAGTTGACGGAAGTGAATTTGGAGATGATACAGACGAGTACGGGTCATTTGAAGTGGAAAGGTTAAGCGGCCAATAGACTAGGGTAGAAGAAATTCCACCCAAACCCTAGCTATAAATAGGAATTAGGTTTTAATCTAATTCATTTGCACCCGGAAGAGTTAGGAAAACTAAGAATTTTCTCTGACCTACGGATGAAAATGGCACCCATTCCGTATGCTGTGCATCGAGGATATCAGATCCGGATTTTCAGGCAGCTAGCCGACGTAGGACCATCGGTATGTACCCAAAAATGAACCTTTGAAATTTATTTTTGCACATATTTCTAGGTGTTTAAAAGTTATTTAGCATATGCGGTCATTCGTGAATGACACATATGCTGTCGTATTCGCTGCATTTGACTGCAAAACGATGCATTTGCTAAAACACATCTAGACTAGGTTAGGAATTTTAGGGCATAAGCGCATGTGAAATATAATGCACTACATATGTATATATGCAACGCATCTACATTAGGATTAGACGCATGTGGGGTAGTGAACCGCATATGCCTTAGTGAAACGCATATGTAGTAGATAGGTAGGCTTTAGAAAAATGCACCGCATTTGGTTTATTTCATCACATTTGCAGTAGGTAAAAAGTGGGTGTGGGAAATATGTGATGCATATGTAATATGCAACACAAATGAGGTTTTGTGCAACACATTTGTAAAAATGCACCGCATCTATTAAAGTTAGCCGCATTTGGCTGGTAAATTTTTTTGAAAATTCTTGACATCATGGTTTAAATGTAGGTTGTATTAGATCCTATATATATGTGGGAGACACATCCTGACACATTCAATCTGAGAGATCGTTTGACTAGTGTAGAGATATGGCTTCTATGGATACTTGGTCTATGTCACTATCTTTCGATGCCCACTATTCGGGCGAATAGGGGGATGCTTACGGTGTTGTGTGAGTGATGGCACTCTGTGACATCATCATTTCATTTGCCGACTGGGGAGGCAACTGCCACATTGGAGGATGTGTATAGGATATTGAGACTGTCGATTAGAGGAGAGCGGGTGATGTACGATACCCAACACGGATTGATTGAGCTAACAAGATTTTATCAGGTCGATGATATCAGTAGGCTCAACATCGAGCATTATGAGATCAGATGGCCAGTGTTAGCAAATAGATATGATAGGATTGATAGGGGATAGTTCTACCAGATCGATCAGGTCACCGTTTTCCAGGTGGATGGGGTACGATGTTGGTTGGTATGCTGGAGAGAGAGACTATGTATGCTTGGGCTCCATGTCTACTAGGGATGTTATATTTCCACTTACACGATATTGCTTACAGAGACACACAGTCACTGAGCTGTGGGACCACTCTATTGATGGTATGGGCTTGGGAGAGGATAGCTATTTTTTTCGTCCTCTAGTTATTGTAGAGTGATGGGAGAGATTCCCATATGTGTTTCGATATACGAGACACATCACTCAGACACATGTGGGAGACACTGGATTTTGGAGACATGCAGTAGACATTCTGGATCAGTTCACATGGAGATCGTACATGGATTGTGAGGAGTGGTCGGATGAGGACAGACATTTGGTGTTTTGCATACAGACACAATACCTTATTAGGAGGACTATTTCAAGTGTGCACATCATAGAGCAATAATTGCCAGACAGATTTCTGAGATAGTTCGGTGAGGTTTAGGATGAGCCATGGAGTAGAGCAGAGTTTACGCGTTTGTATAGAGAGGTTCCATATTGGGGGCCCATGATTCCTATTGCTACTATAGAGGTAGAGATAAAGGCCTTATAGCCAGTACAGTGGGGTTGGAGAGATGGAGCAGCAGACCCAGGGACTACAGCTACGTATGATGCATGGTGGGTAGAGCATCAGCCTGTTCCTTACACAGATCCGGATCAACCAACACCCATTTAGAGATGAGGCACAGGACCGAGAGGACGACAAAGAGGTGGAAGTGCTAGAGTTGGTAGAGTTGGAGGGAGAGGTGATGATGGAATAGGTGGTAGGGAAGGATGGAGAGGATGGAGAAGGGTTCGGGTAGGTGGAATTTCATCTATCTGTGAGGCAGTAGTAGAGGATGCACCGATGTTGGACATCGGAGGTGGAGCTGATGTACAGGCAGGGGATGAGGATGCTACCGAGGAGGTAGTTGTAGAGGAGCGTGTAGAGGTGGATATTGGAGGAGAGGATGCTGCAGAGGATGTAGATATGGATATGGATATAAACCCTCTAGGTATCCTAGCAGGATATGAGGAGGATGATGTTGAGGAGGAGGCACCGATGGAGGAGCAGGAGAGAGAGCTCAAGGATCGGATTATGGAGGGGAGATGGGAGGATGATGCTCCTAGGGATAGTGATAGGGAGGCTTTAAAGGAGAGAGTCAGATTGATGACAATAGAGTTTGATGCTATGAGGATAGAGAGATAGTGCCTATGTAGAGAGAGATAGTGCTCGTACAAAGAGGAATAGTGCACTCATGGAAAGGGATTAGGCCATAGCTCAGAGATAGCAGATAGAGCAGCAGTTCACAAAGGTTAGATGCCTTTGCAGTGGGTCTTCATCTGATGGAATGGTATGGGAGTTAGTCAGATCAGTTGAGAGAGCTACCTATTACAAGGATTTATATGAGGCAGTGGTGCCAGTAGAGAGACGAGCTCCTAGCTTTTCAGAGGTGCGCAGTCAGAGATCACAGGGCAGGAGTCATACCAGGACATAGAGTACAGAGGGTATGGTAGGACCACCAAGGGCAGGTCCATATGAGAGGCCTTCCACCTCATAGAGAGCACCTTCGAGGCTTTTCCCACCACCTTCACCACGTGATAGTAGTGGCAGTGGGACATGATGATATGGTTACATATGTAGACATTGTATTTTGATCAGAGAGCTTGCGAGCTCGTTCTTATTTATTACATTCTGACATTGTACTATGACACACTATTTTGAGTGATATATATATATATATATATATATATGATTTTGGTGGCTTCTATATGATATGCAATTCTATTTTATGGATGATGCATTATTTCTACATGATTATGTTTCCTAGATGATGTATGTATATGTGTTATGAATGAATGTTTCTACATGTTATGAGTTATGCATTCTATGATGTTATGGATGTTTTAATTTACTTATGATAATGGATGCAATGTTCTATATGATGCTTATTTATATGTGATGTTGATATGTACATGCAATGTTTACATTATTTATGCTATGATGATGAAATGCCTATTATGTCATGATTTCGAATGTATGTAATGAAGATGTTTATGTTACTATCTATATGTTTTAAATATAATGCAACTATATGAAATGATTATAGAACGTATGCAAATGCAGATTATCTAATGTTTATATTGTGTCACTGGATGTTATCATTATGTCGAAGAAGAGAAATGTTAGCATGAAATGAATTCAGAATGTTAGTAAGAAATAACGAAGGTTGATAGATTGAGAAAAACATATAATCTTTGATATATTGGAAAATATGCTATGCTTGCTTATTTATCATCATTGGGCGGGACATGGCACAAATGGATAGTACACACTATGATATGAGATAGACCATAGTGTACAAAGTCATCCATCTGTGAAGAATAGACAGTCACAGTCAAGGAGTGTCGTAACTCATACTAAGGACAAAATTGCCCCAGTTGTTTTGTCAAGACAAGCCACAGACAACAGAAAAAAATAAAAGACTGGTCATGAGACTTCATTGCAACTTTAAATCCTTGATAGGACATCCTTGAGGAAACTAGTAACATAACTCAAAAACCAATGTTTAAAAAAATATAGTTGATAGATAGTAGCCAAAGAAAAAGAGTCCTGAGACATCCTTGCTTCTCTAAATCCTTCAAGGGACATCCTTGAGAAAACTAGTAACTGGACTAATTCACAAATCGATAAAAAGATAAGACAAAATAAGATGTAAAGTCATAAATCCAAATAAAAGTATATGCCAAAACTTGATCTTGTAGGATTGTTTTATTGTTTAATGTTTGACATAGCGTAATGTGAGAGATGACACATACTGCATAAGACGTTAAGTCTGGTTTCGACCTGGTGACTATCTGTATAAGGCATGACAAAGCTTGGTTTCAGAAAGACACGTTCCGTATAAGACGTTGGAGCTTGATGACGTTGAGGTGACAAGCTACATGAGACTATGACAATTTGATGACATCTGTTGACAAGAAAGACATATCTTGCTTAAGACATAGGTTGATCGCTTTGACAATGTGTTTGATATTGACTTAATAAATTTGAGATGTTTTTCCTTGTTGATGCATGACTTGTTTTGATTCCTTGATTGATAAAAAGTGTGTGTGTAGATAGTGTATGACATGAGATGATACCCTAAAATATGATATGCAACTTGTGTGATAGTGATTTTGAATGAACCCTATTAGACTGACCTAGTGTGGTCTTAAGAGCTCATCAATTGATTAGCCTTGCCTACGTTATACACGCAAAGACCTCATAGTTTGACACGACCAATGAATTTGAATGTACAAAGAGTCATGATTTAAATGTGTGTGATACATGACAAACCTAGATTGACAGACCTAATGCCTCGGGGGCACATCGATTGATGGCCTTGCCTACGTCCCAGTCGCAGAGGCAATGTAGTTCGACTATGACTGACTGAACATGACTGACTTGACTCTATTTTTGGTATCTTCTGACATGTTTTGATTTTTTTAGATTTTTGAAGTTTTTTAATGTTTTTGGGATTTTTCAGGACATTTTTGATGGTGTGACGTTATGCACAAGGTGTCAAGGCACAAAACAAGGATTTTCCCCTAGTCGGGAATAAGACTTGCAAGATGGAGTGGGGAATGTGACGGAATGGACGTTAGATGTCAATCATTCCAAGTAATGGATAAGACAACCATTTATTATGAGTGATGGTGAAAAGTTCTGATTAGAATGGTGGTAGATGAAAGAGTGAGCTTACTACACATGGTGCATGTTTGCTAGGTTTTTACCATGGTACTTATCCATAGTGCCACCGAAGCGGTTTTCACTATTGGAAAAATTTATTTCTCTTTACTTTTTTGATTTTCTCAATTTTTTTTTTGGTGTTAGAAAGATGCCTATTTGCCAGGTTTTCATCAAGGTAACCATTTTTTTGTTTTTACCATTTTTTTTTGTATTTTCTAGATTAAGACATGGATTCTCAGAAGCTAAGCATAGAACCTCTTTAGATGTAGGCTGTTGATAGGTGAAAAAAGTGGTTCTCCTTCAGGAGTAGAGAGTTGGTATGCTCTTGATCCAAAAGCTTCTGTGACAATATAGGGCCCTAACCAATTAGGTTCAAACTTACCTTGTTTTTCTCATTCAGCTTGATTCTTAGGATTCTCCATTAAAACCAGGTCACCAATGTCAAAGTGTCTGTTGAGAACTTTCCTATTGTAGCTATGACGAAGATGATTTTGATATTCTTGTAAATGATCTAGTGCTTTCTATCTTCGTTCATCCAGTAATTCTAGCTCTTTTAACCTAGATACACGGTATTCTTCATCATCAATGTGACCTTTCAAGGATACCCTCGTGGAAGGTATTTCAACCTCAATAGGTAAGACAGCTTTGAACTCGAATACGAGGGAATATGGAGTGGTGCCAATGGGGGTAAAAATGCTTGTGTGGTAAGCCCATAAGGCAGGATTCAACTGTAGGTTCTAGTCATGACCAACGTCATTGACAGTCTTCTTTAGGATTCTAAAAATGGTTTTATTAGATGCCTCAGCTTGGCCATTACCTTGTGGGTAATATGGGGTGGAGAAATGATCTTTGATATGAAACTCTTCACATAAATGGTGTACTTCTTGGTTCTTGAATGGGCGGCCATTATCTGTGATTATGGATTAGGGTACACCATACCGAAAAATGATATAGTTTAGAATAAACTTAGATATTTGTGTGCCAGTGATGTAAGTCATGGTAATAGCTTCAATCCATTTGGTAAAGTATTCGGTGGCGGTTATGATGAATTTATGGCCATTGGATGATGGAGGGTGTATGTTACCTATGAGGTCAAGTCCCCATTGGGCAAAGGGCCATGGTGATGTAATCAGGCAAAGCTCCTATGCTGGTGCTCTTATCAAATCTCCATGTATCTAACACTGTCTACATTTCTTTACAAAGATATATGATTCTTTCTCCATTGTAGGCCAATAATAACCTAGTCTCATAATCTTATAGGCTAAAGTAGGACCACTCGAATGAGATGCACATATACCCTCGTGCACCACTCACAAAGTTGTTTGTGCTTCCTCGGCATCGAGACATCTCATTAGGGCATTATCTAAGGTACATCTATATAGGGTTTCTTCGATGATGGTGTACTTAGCTGAATTACAGATGAAGGTTCGACGTTGGTTATTGGACAAGTCTAGAGGTAAGGTTTGGTCAGCTAGATAGTTGAATATGTCCCCAATACTCGCTAATTATCATAACCCATTTAGCCAATTAGCCTGTTAATGCTGCCTTACTTAGGAGGTATTTGAGGGGATCAATCTTTGCAACCAACATTGTTTGGCGATTGAGCATATAGTGTCAAAGTTTTTGGGTAGCAAAGACTACCACAAGATAGGCACGTTCTATGTTGTTGTAATTCAATTCATATCCCACTAAGGTACGACTGATATAATAGACTGCTCTTTCATGACCTTGATCATCATTTTGTGCGAGAAGAGCCCATAATGCCGATTGAGTTGCTAAAATGTATAGTATCAATGGTTTTCCATATGTAGGTGGCATTAAAATGGGTGGAGTGAGCAAATAGTCCTTGATTTGTTGGAAAGATTTCTAAAATTTAGGCGTCCACACAAATGGTACTCTTTTCTTGAGTAGATGTTGAAATGGGTGTATTTTATCTGCCAGTTGTACAATGAAATGCCTGATGGACTATAATCTTCCCTATAGTGTTCTAAGTTGACCAATGCTGACTGGAGGATGCATTTCTATGATAGCTCTTACCTTCTCTGGATCTACTTCAATGCCTCTTTAGGAAATGATATACCCTAATAGTTTTCCTAATTTTACTCCAAAGACACATTTCTTCGGATTTAGCCTAACATTGTAATTCTCTAGCCTCTGGAATATCTTGTCTGGAACCTTCAAATGATCTTCCCTTGTTTCTGATTTAGCTATAATGTCATCTATATAATCTTCCATGAGAGTGTGTACAAAGTCATGGAAAATCATAGTCATTGCCCGTTGATAGTTAGCTCCTACATTCTTAAGGCCAAAAGGCATAACATTCCAACAGTATGTGCCCCATGGACACATGAAAGTTGTCTTGTGTTGGTCTTCATCTGCTAGTTTGATTTGGTTATATCCAGAGAAACCATCCATGATAGATAGCATCTTGTATCCTGCTGTAAGATCTACTATCATGTCGATGTTTGGAAAAGGGAAGTCATCCTCAGGACATGCCTTATTGATGTCTCTAAAGTATATGCAAATGCAAAATGTGAATGCCCCTAGTTGGTTTAGTCACTGGTACAAGATTTGATATCCAGATTGCATAGTCTATCATCCTTATGAATCCTACATCCAAGAGTTTCTTAAGTTCTTCCTTGACCAATAGAGCAATTTGTGGATGCATTTTCCTTAACTTCTGTTTGACTGGCTTAATACCTGGATGTAGTGGTAAATGGTGCAATATTAGGTCTTGATCAAGCCTAGGCATGTTAGTATATGACCATGCAAATTTTATCTATCTCTTTTTGAAGAAGTCCTTAAACTCAGGTTTTTCTGTCTTTGTTAAGGAAGCTACAAAATATACCTTCCGAGGATTCTCTTCTGTACCTATGTTGACTTCAATAGACTCTTCTACTAGCATTGGTAACTTTTCATGTTCAATGGGGAGAATATTTAAACCTCTATCCTTGGGTGCCTCTAAGAGCTTTTCGCCGTCGGATACGTCCTTTATTTTGACTGTTTCTTCATCCAAAGGTGCCTTTCAGTTTTCACCTAGGGACTCATCATTTTTATTTTCATTGTCTTTTTTCTTTTTATTCTCATTTTTGTGACTAGAGGTGTAAATAGACTCACCGAAATATGCTTTATCATCCAAATCTATGGTAAAACCTGCTTTATGATCCCCTTTGGTATACCTTCTCTAAGTCCCATGAACTCAACAATTGCTTCGTCATTCTCAAATGTATCTATGATAGGTGTATCTTGTTGATCCCAGTCAATAAGTTCAGGATATATAAGGGGCATGTCATCATCAGAGTTTTTAAAGGTAGCTGCTAACAAGGTGAGTATAGAATGGTTGACATGGTCACAAAATTTTTGGACTAACTCCTTCTTATTCTTCTTCCTATGGGTAGGTAAACTCTGATGTGGGACTATAGTAAGGGATGAATCCTTAGAAGATCATTTGTCAGGTGCCCAATATGCATGATCAAGGGTCTCCCAATAATAGTTCTTTTTCCATTCTTCTTTGGACAAGTGTTTCCTATGGCGGGGACTAGATGGTTTTGGTACAGGTTTTATCTTTAGGTCCAATTCTCCAAATAGAGCATCTATGTTCATGGTACTGGTAGAGGAAAGGGAATCCCATTCACAATCGCTTGAGTTAGGGGATTCATCGCAAACTAGAGGTTTGTCATAAACTGGGGGAAGTGGTTCACGAGATATCTTGATGTCTACGCAAGCACTCAATTCCTCTTGAAATGGTGACAAAGTACTAGGAAACCCAATTCTAAGCGGTTGAAACCCTAGCCCTAGGTATTTTGGTCGTGATGAGACAGTGATCAGTTCTGCCCTTCCAGTTTGATGTAGTCCTAACCCACTGTCCCTGTCATAGCCTTCATTTTGCATTATCTTAAAGGATTTTCCATACTGGTCCTGAGCTATTTGAATGGATGGGGAGGGGTATGCATTGTCTTCCTAATACAACCAGGAGTTAATATCACCTTGATCCATAATTTCTTCACTTAACTCTCCCCATTTGGTCAATGTCATTGTATGGGGAACATGAAATGTGACTACTGATTGTCTTCTATCTTCCATGGGTAAGCCATATGCATTAGGTGGAATCAGTTGACTGACATAGTTTGATGCCTTTATATGATATTCGCCACAACCCTTGTCTTGGATCTTGACCTTAGGAGTGGATGATGGTGGTTTGAATGAAATGAACTAAGTAAGATGTGGCGGGTGAACATATAGGGATAAAGTGGATGATGAAGCTTCTTGGTTAACTGGTACTTGTCATTGTGGAATTTCCCTTAGGCTTGTACAATACTGAAAAGGATGTGGATCACCATCAATCATGATCTCAGTGCCATTATACAGGAACTTAAGACATTGGTGATATGTTGAAGGTAAAAATTTCATTGCATGTATCCAAGGTCTACCTAACAACAAGTTGTACAAAAGGGTGAGATCCAAGACTTGGAAGCTGGTGTTCATGATTGTTGGGACAATTCTGATAGGGAGTGTGACAACTCCTTTGGATGATCTTTCCTCATCATCATAAGCCTTGATGACTATACTCTTAGAGGTGTCTACACAGTCTTCTGGGAATCCTAATGCCTTAACCAATTTTAGGGTACACAGGTTCAAACCTACTCCTTCGTCTACCAAGACTCATCAGACTTTAGTTTGATGGACTAAGAATTCAAGATGTAAGGGGTCATTATGATCAGACTTTTCAGTTGAGTAATCTTGTTGGGAAAATGTGGCATGATGCGAGTTGGTCAAATATCCCACCATTTCTTCGAAACGATTGACATCTAAGTCTATAGGAACAGTTGTGTTCTGTAGAGCTTTGTCAAGAATGGCTCGATGCTCAGGTGATAAAGTCAACAACTCCAAGATAGATATTTGCGCGGGGGTTTTACTCAATTGATCAAGAAGGTTGTAGTTAAACTTGGAAGTTTGCGTAGATGGCTCAAAAGAAGGACCTGTAATTGTAATCTTAGTTCTGTGTGTGTTCACATTACATTCCAGATGCTTCTTAATGATGATGGTATTGACGTTCTCATTTGCAGCTTGGAGGTGATTTATGATTGTTCCTTTACCATAGTCATACTTGGTATTGGTATAATTGGCTAATGGATTATTCTTGGGTCCTGAACTAGAGGCTTTTCCTTTTGTGTGGTCATGTAATGGGTCCATGAAGACCTTATGATCACTATTCTTGGTATTTTTCTATCCACCGACCTCTATGGTTCAGTTTTCAACAAATTCTTGTATAATATTCTTTAGTTGGCGAAATTGTTGTAGGTTGTGTCCTTTCATTCGATGATAGTCACAAAAAGAGTTATCATCCCACCATGAAGGTTTGAACTATCCAAGATAATACTCTCTTGGTTCCAAAGGTTTGATGAGATTATGTTTAATAAACTCTTTGAAAATTGTCTCGATTGGTTGTCCTAAAGGTGTAAATTCACGTGTAGGAAATCTCCTTTATGGTCTTTGTTGTGAATTTTTGACATAATTGGCTATTTGATCTGGACTATTCATCATGTATTGATTGTAATTGTAACCTCTAAGTGTGATAACTGGTCATGTATGTATGTTTTTAGCATCAACAATGCCGTCATTTGTAACATTTTTGTTTCTATACCAGAATTTGTTTCTATCATTTGGTGCATCCTGATATTGGACAACCGGATTTCTGCTTGGTACCTTGATTTCTCCTTTGTCTATAAGGCCTTTTTCAAGGATGATGCCCTTTTGTACCAAGTCTAGGAATGAAGTACAATAGTGTACCCTTAAGTCACTTCGCAGTTTAGGATTAATGTTTTCTAGGAATATCGTGACCTTTTGATTTTCTAGTATTTCAACTGGACATCTACTAGCTAGACTTCTCAATCTCTGGAAGAAGGTGGTGAAAGTTTCACCGTCTTCTTGTGTTGTGTGGAAAAAGGTTGCTATTGTTACCTCATTGTCTATGTTAAAGGAAAAATGTTCGAAAAACTTAGCTAATTCACCCCAGGATTGTATGCCATATGGTAATTGAGAAAACCATTCCATTCCTATCCCGATAAGGGTTCGTGGAAATAGTCTCATCAAGTATGTGGGGTCATATGATATGTTCATACATGCCATTGAGAATTCTCTAATGTGTTCGAAAGGATTATTTCTCCCATTATACTTAGGAAAAATTGGTATAATGTATCCATGGGGGAATTATGTCATATAAAGTGCTTTGTCAAATGGACATGGACATAGGTCTTGTGCTAAGATAGTTTGTTTACCTGATAGGCATGTTGTCCATCTATTGTTGAAGAGCTTGCATTTGGTTTTGAAGGACATCTACTTGTGTCAAGGACATGGTGTTTGTATTGTTTGGATCAATGTAGGTGTTCTGATATGCCATGTTCTGTGAAGGGTTGTGATTTGGCGAGGGAATATATCTCGTTAGAATGTTCTGATTTGGTATAGGAATATTGCCTGTCTGAATGGTCTGATTTGGTATAGAAATTTTTCCTGTTTGAATGCTCTGATTTGGTATAGGAATATTCCCACCAACTTTGGATCTCTTACCAGTCATGTTGGTGCCAAAGGGGTTGGAGGAAGTTGCCCCCGTAGTAAATTGTAAACCTTGTGTTATGTTGAAAGGGGTTGTGTTTACAATTGATGATGTTTGAGTTGGTATGCCAGTTGGAATTGCTGCGGTAATTTGGGGAATAGAAACACTGGACGTCGCAGTTTGCGTTGGTTGAGTAGACTGTGTTTTCAAAGTATGAATATCAAATCCTACTGGTAGTGTGGCACCTTATACTAGCAACTTTGCTAGTTATCATTGGGGATCATTTTCCAAACACTCATCCATAAAGGATGCAAACTTAGGATCCTGTACAGTGGCGTCTATATCTTCTATATAAATTCGTCCACGTGTGTCCCTAGTGATGTGTTTTTCAAGCAAAGGTTTGTGTGGTCTTTCACTTCCTGATGGTTGATTTCCAAATGGATTGATGAATTCATTGGGGTCTAAAATTGCTTTATGTTTCTTTTTAGACCTTGTTTCCACCATGAAAAAGTTGCTCAAAAAGGGATAATGCAGACTACGTCTAAAAACTGATATGACCTATGTCTATGTTTTTGGATTTTTTTGACAATAAATGATGTTGCTAAAATGATTTCTAAAAGGACGTATACTAAGATGACATATAATAGGATGGAAAATATGCAAAATCTTGAGTAGACTATGATGATAAATGAGTCTAAGATGGGTATAACCTACCACCTAAGGAATAAATGCATGCAATGATTTGTATTTGACCGAAGAACCTGATTGTAGGACAAGGACAATTGACAAGGTGAATTTTCCAAACTAGATTGATGAGCTGAAAAGATCCACTAAATGGGACTAAAGTGACTAGGTTCAATGATTGTGAAAAATCGGGACATGAACATTTCCAATCATGAGGAAAGTTATCTATTTCGTGATATGCAATTTCCTAGGAAATATCTATATGCATGCAACTTAGGATGAGTATGACTAAGACATTGACTTTGACTAAGACGTATATGACACGTAATGATGCAAGGTTTTTGAGAAAAATGTATCAGTTTTTGTCCAAGGTTGATCTTAAGTACCAGAAGCAAATAGGGACACTGATGTTTTAGACTCAGTTTGCGGTTTTCAAAGTTTTGTGTTGACAGTCAAATGTTGTTTACCTAACAGTTGTGGTTCAAATGTTGACAGATGCGGTTTACAATTATGCATGCGGTGTTTCTAATAGTTGCGGTTTTTCTTATGAAAAATGTAGTTTTTCAATACACATGTGGTTATAAATATGGACCCTATAAACCTAAATTTTCTGACAGACAGATGCGGCTTGAAAATTGACAAATGCAGTTTGCATACACACATGCAACTCAAAATATGACAGTTGCGGCCCATAATATCTAGACTGTGAATGATGAATGTTTTTGATAGACACATGCAGATATTCCCCTAACAAATGCGACTTGCTAACACAGATGCAACGTTAAAATTGTCAGTTGTGACTCACTTTTTGATAGTTGAAATTTTCTCGAAAGTTGTTTTGACTAACTTCATTTGTTGATCAAGATTTTGGCAAATACAACAGAAAAAAAAACATAGCAATCAATGTATTTTCAGTTGGTGATGATAGAACTGTTAAGAGTCAAAAAAAATTTACAACCTAGGCTTTTTGGAAAATACTTGTTGAGTTCTTACTTGGATTTCTTTAGCTACGCATATTTATGGCGAATGACTAGTAGCTTGAACCCACTAGATCCCCTCCACAACACTCACTTATACGGGGCAACCAAGCTACTATACCCATGAAACTCCCATGGCATACATCTCATTTCCATACATAAATTGTAAGAATGTAAGATGGCTTCACAGGGCCGACCCATGTTGCGCCAACAAGTAGGTAGGATTTTGGAAAATCTACAACAAGGTGTTTAATAAGGGTATTCTATTTGTGGGGAACTATCCAACATCGGCGAGAGTCCATTTCTATCCATCTCATTGGAATAGTGAGCGTGATTTCAAGGCTTTCTCCAGAAATCCATTTTTATATATTGGGTGGAAGTCAGTTGGCTTTAGCGTGTTACTGGTTTGAGTCATCTTGGGGTGAGTACTTTTTCCCACCAAGATAGGCCCAAGTTCTAGAGTCAGTAACCGTTTCTCTTACACCCAGGATTGCATGACTGCGCAAGGGGAGAGGATACTCTGATATACTAAATTGTAAGGGTGACAAATATGTACAACGCACTAGACAAAGTAGACAATGATTCTTTTTATTCCAAATGACAGTTATCTATCTACCAAACAAAAAATTCTTTTTAATCCAAATGACAGTTATCTATCTACCAGACAAAAAAATCTTGCTAAATAAATAAAGACAAAGGAATTAGGTCCTGCATGTAAATTGATTAGTAGTTTGTTGTTCTTGTCTTCGGCTTTCGTCCTGCAAAAAATAATGGTTTGTGTTTTTATGGTCTTCTATGCTTCATCCGGAAAACACTAGGTTAATCCACCTTAACACAACTATAAAAAAACATTAGCGAAAAACAAAACAACATAAACAACAAAAATTAAAATATGAATGTACGAAAATGACCAAAAATTGAAAAAAAGATTACCAGGCAGATGCGGCATTTCGAGTCATAGATGCGGCTTGATGTTGATAAGTAGATGTGGTTCGAGATTTAGTGGATGCGGTGCGGGCTACCAGATGCGTCGCTATTTTTATTTAGATGCGTCGGTGTATCGAACATATGTGGTGCGCCGTACGAAAACTTGCAAAAAGCAAAAAACAAAAAAATGGAAAGACAAAAAGATGTGCAAATTTTGAAGCGTGTTCACGTTGGGTTCACCAAATGTAACATAGATTAAAGAATCTGTGAATGATGTGAGATAATCTACAACTAGAATAAACAATGTTAGTCCTAATCTAAAATCAAACAACAAAGAACAGATAAGTAAACACAATAAACTAAACAAATTAATGGAAAGCCCTCACCGAATATGCATTCACCCGTTCGAAGTATCTTGATTGCTCTTCTCCATTTTTCCTTTTCAGTATTCTTTCCCTTAGATTTCTGTGTTTGAATGCAAGCATAACTTCGTCGAATGTCTAAGCAAAATATCAAAGATAAGTTTCTTCTCAAAAGTGTATGATTTCAGGAGGAGGAATAATGATAATGACATGCCATTTTATAGATTTTGGGTTTTCGAACGATCGACTCAGATTGAAAGAGAGATCAATGGATGAGATTGATGAATTCCATGTGATGTGAGTTCTATCTCAGATAGAACGTGAGTTAGAACACGAGTCAGGAAAGAATGTAAGATAAAGACTAAGTTAGAATGTGAGTCAGAACACCAGTTCAAGATCTTAATCTTGAGTTAAGAATCTTCGAAAATAGAAGAATAGACTTTGTATGTCAAAGACAAATTTAGAACTCGAAGAATAATGCATTTGAATGCAAATAGGAGTTAGAACTAGTTAATTGACTAGTTGTGACAGAGAGTCTTCTCGCACAGATAAATAGGTGTTAAACCCAGAGATAATTGGAGAACTAAAAATAGATCTCGAGTCAGAAGGTGAGTGAATGATTAGTCAATTGAATGATAGAAGAATGTGACATAAATAATTAAATATGAATTAAATGTTAATTTAATTCAACATTAAAAAATGAATTGAATTTAATTAAATAAATAAAGATAATTTATTTAATTTGACGGTTTGAAAAGGATAAATTGAATAATTAAATAATAAATATTTAATTATAGATAAAGGGGGTTAAATGAATAATTAAATAATAAATATTTAATTAAGAAGGAAGTATGATAAAGGGGGAAGAATTAATTAGTTCGCAACATAATTAAATAAATATGATTTATTTAATTAATCAAGTTGAATAAAGGAATTAGTGAATTAATGAATTAATTAAAAAGGGATATTTAATTAATAGAAGAAATATGTATTATAAAGGGTAATTAAATAATTAACATTATTTTATCATGACAATGGACTATAGAAAATTATGTCGAATGTGTACTCACAGGCCTAGACCAATTTTTGGTGTTTACAATGATAGTTCTTTTAGGCCTTTGAGGGGTGGTAAATACATAGATTATATTTACATATTCCTTACAACTTAAAGAGGAATCATTTGAAGAAATATTCTCAACATCCATCCTTGGAGGATTCGATGCACGAGAGGAACTTCATCATTCACTAATACATCATCTCTAGAATCATCATTCACCAATGCATCGTCTCTAGAAGAGAGTGCATTATAATGAAGAGAAGGTAGAGTAATATTAAGAAAAATATCAATGATTTCATCTTCTTGCAATAAAATATCCTCCAAAGCAAGAGAAATTTCATGAGAAGGATCAAAGATACCAAGTGACATGGGTAAAGCCAAGTCACTATCACATGCATGAAATGGAACATCATTAATGCTTTGAATACAATTAGAGATTGAATCAATAAAAGAATATATTAAATTCATTTTGAAAATAATAAGTTAAATATAATAAAAAATGACTAAACAAGTCAGTCGAAGGCCGGTGCATCACTTTGATAGTAAAAATTGGGGTTCACAGAAATGTAGAGAAGGGTGATTCACTACTCATGAGTCTCTTTATTCTTAAGAGAGTCCCAAGGAACAAATTTCCCTAAACTACCTCAAGGAATAATGCTCAAGTGATAGGGTAAAAAGGTGAGCATTCCAGAATTAGAAAGAGTAGGTCACATATGTTTTCTAGATAAACTAGGGAGATTTCAACAAAAGGATGTCAACATAAAAAATGGATGATAGCACGACATGGTGGAGTCCAAAAGGCACACTGGCATCTTGTATGGACAAAAAAAATGAGAATATCATAAAAAAACGAAAAGTGACTACTAACAGTCTGATTACAAAGAACTTCTAGAATGTGGGAAAATAACAAAGTATAATAAAATTGAAATAGAGTGAATTAAACTAAGTGAAATATAGATGATAAAGTGAGAGAATGAGAGGAAGAGAATGCTCACAACAAACCAAGTGATGAAGCCTCCATCAATTAGATATCTTCAACACTTGCACACATAAGATCGAGTGATAAATGTTGGGGCTATTTAGGGGCTTGCCTCAGTCAAACCCCAATTTTGGTGTTCCCACCTCCATAGACATCTAGATAGATAGAGAGAAATAATAAGAATAAATGAAATGAACAAAAGAGTGATATAAGAAAAGCTCGCTAAAGTAGGAGAACCCAAATCATGAAATAGAGATGCAATAGATAGAGGATGTGACAAATCCCAAGATTCTCAAAGATACAAGGTAAGCAAGATATCACTTGCAAGGATTCAAAAATCCAAAGAGAGAAAGAGATAACTGTGAGATCCAAGAGAGTTGCAAAGAGTGTTTCCAAAAGAGCTTGAGTGATGTAGAAAGCTGTAGAGAGCTATTTGAGCTTAAGAGACTAAAAAAAGAGAGAAAGAATGTCCAAGAAAGTTGAAGAGAGTTCAAAATAGAATCTAATAAGATAAAGTGGATTGAAAAGATCACTTTTAAAGAGAGAATAGGAGGAAAAAGAAGGTTCTCGAGCTATTACAAGGTGTCTTGGGCCGTTACCACCAACAAAAGTAGCTAAAAAGTGGCAAGGCACACGAAAAATGGTCGTTTAAATGTTAAAATGTTGTATGACACTAGCACAGTGCACAAACATCCACACAACACACTAATACCGTGATGTATCATGCTATAAAATGACAAGAACAATAAGAGGACAAGGTTTGACGTAAAGCTAACACATGAAGGTAGCTATTGAAAAGGGGTCCTGAGCATCCTGAGAGGGGAAAAGGCCTATGCAAGGGCTAAAATGCACATACAAAATTTCTAAGGGAGTGGACACTAAAGTGGATACAAGAATGCATGTGAAATTGCAAGGGGTACAATTTTACGACATTACACCAACCTCTTATTTTTATTTTTTATTTATAATTTTTTTCACTCTAATATTCCCCTCAATTGCCTTAGTTTTATCCCCTAAGCCCTATTTCTATTATCAAAATCCCATCTAGGCTCCATAACTATACTTTCCCTCATGAAGGGGCATCCATACCTTATATATTCATCATTTATCCTCTTAGTGGTTAGGAAATCCCTTCTAGAAAAATAGTTAGATTTCATGTGTTATTTTTTGCTTGCCAACAATTCCTTACCTCTTGTGGACGAAACCAATTCTAAGATGGTCTATGGTTCATTCCTTATAAGTTTGATATCTAAGGATTATCCTTGAAAATTATCATTACACAATGTTTGTCATGTATGTCTTTAGTACTAGAACTACAACTCCTTTAAAGAAGTTTTCATTTACTACTTTCAAGACTATCATATATTGGTCTGCCTCTTTTCATAGTGAAATTAGTGAAAAAATCCTTCCGTGAATCCTTTATAACATTTGTGGGAAGCCATTACCATTTTTGTGGTTGGCACTTTTGAGTTCAATGAAATTTTCATGGTACTTGCAGAGGTCTTTATATATATGCCCTTGCATTTGGCTGCCCTTTGTTTGTCATTGTTCAACATAGAGCCTGTCACTATCATCTTATTCTCCATGATACTAGATAGCTTTAATGACTACATCTAACTTCTAAGCTCTATCTTGTGACTCCCCAAATTTTCCAATGTATGCATAATGACTATAAAATAACATTTTTGACTACCAAAATCTCCTACCATGGTTATGCCTTATCGTAGTGCATGACATTGTACTTCTGAATTTTATTATTGCTTTTAGATTTGTGTATGGGATTGTATATCCTAATTTTATGATTACTTTTAGATTTGTGCAAGCTTTTCTGTAATCCATAGTACCGTGATGAAACTAAACTTTATCTATTTTTTATGATACATATAAAATTCTTCATCATGTCGAGGAAACGATCAAAGACTTTGTAATTTTTTAAAATTGCACCCTTATGCAATTTCACATTACATCAACCTTCACTTTAGCCTAATGAGATGATAATTTTAATTTCCTTCTTCCTCACCTTCATTTTTGTCCTTGACCCTATCATTTTTTGTCCATGACAGAATTTTTGTCTAGGACGCTTCCACGTCGTGTAGACGTCTACTTGCTATGTGAATGTCCTAATAGGATTATTGATCTTGTGGCCATTGGGATGTAACACTTCTTCATTCCCGCAAAGTGCAACACATCTACAATCGTAGGCACACCCTAAAATGGCCCTCTTGCATGCAATTTTTCATTTTGAAGTCATATTATTCCCTCTCATTCATTCATTCTCATTCCTTAGGATTCAACTCACGTCATTCTCACTTCTAGCACTTATTTCGCTCATTCTATCAATATTTTTTCATTCTTGCAATTCTACTCTAACCTTCTTTCTCTTCTACATCAAGTTCTAGCGTGTTCATAGCTCTATGTCAAGCTCTCTCAAGGTATCACACTTCCTCTTAGCTTTTCAATCTTGTTGGAAGGAGGGTAATGCTCCTTATTGTTTCATTATCATTCTTATTCAGTAGCATATTGATATATTGCATGTTCTATTTCTTTATCTTATCATTTCATTGTCTATCTTTCTATCTTGAACATTGTCTCTAAATGGCTATTCATGGAGGTGGAAAAACCAAAATGAGGCTTTGACCAAGGCAAGCCCCAAAACAACACCAACACTTTTACTATTTCTATGTGTGTAGGATATTTATATGGAGCTTTGTGAGAGGCTTCATAGTTGGACCACCTATGAGTTCATCATTTTAATTCAATCTTTATCATCCCATTTAATAGTTCATTTAGTTATTTATTTAGTATTCTTGTTGTTGTTATTTTCCCTTTATTTCCTACATTCTGTTAGACTAGTTAAAATTGTCAGACTTCAATTTTTGAGTAGTTAGTGGACCCTGTGTGTTTCTGGAGGATCACTCCATATTTTGTCCATGCAAGATGCTAGCATCCCACTAAGACTCCAGTATGACATGATTTCATCCTTGGTCCATTCTTTCATCCTCTAGCTGAGAGCTAGACTATCTATCTCTTGAGATGTATGAGGCTTTCCCACTCTATTTTTGAAGTTCCTTTTCCATAAAACAAAAAAAAATATAAAAAAATCTACCTTAGACATATCTCATTACTTAAGCTTATTTCTTTGAGGTATTTGAGGATAATTCACTCACTGTAGACTCTTCCCTATCCTATAGACTTGGGAGTAGCGAATATCCTCCTCTACATTTTGGTGAACCTGACATGAAATTTCTTTCCTCTTGTCTTTGTGTCAAATTTTTTATTCTCTCATGTTAGGACATGCCATAGATAGCACAATGTGATTCTTTCATGAGCTTCATAGATGGACCAATCTAATACCTTTAGATAGGTAGTAAGGAGAAGCTATCAAAACATAGATATGGGGTCTAGAAGGTTTAGTCCTCCTCATTTGGGTCCGGATATTGAGTACTCTAGAGGACTTCCAACCAGATTCTCCCCACCTCACAATAAAGTTATAACCCATACCACTCCTCCCTCAAAATATTCCACTTCCTTATAGGAGGAAGCTACTCTCTGGGTTCCCATAGAGTAGATTCACTCTTTGGAATTGAGGTTGAAAGAGCTTGAAGGGTTCATGGTGAGAGAAGATTCTTATGGTCAAGCCACTCCTCTTGTTAGTGGTATAAATAATTTATTAATCAAAGATTGAAGAGGCTTAGAGTTGCTTCATGGTATTGAAAATATTATGGAAACCCATGTCCCATCTGACACCTCTCTCTTGGATAATACCCAAGATGTTCAATCAGAGACCGTTGGCCAACAACTGAATATCCCAATGCCTAGAGTTTCTATTTGTATGGATGACATGAGTCCCTCCATCAATACTTCTACCACCTCTACATTTGAGGAGATTCCTATCATCAAGGTGAGTTAGGTTCCTTTACATTTTTCATTTGGAACTTAGAATGTTTCCACCTCTAGTGTTGGTTCTAGTGCTGGTGCTAGTTTTGGTGTTGGTGTTGGTGCTTTTGGTAGTGCTAGTGCTTCTGCAAGTTGTTTTTCTAGCCATAATTTATTTGTAGACCCCATCCTTAATGCTCTCTTGTAGAACATGGGGAAGATGCAGTATCAACTGGTGAATTTGGCTAGCTCATCTTCTTAACCTATGTTTTAGCCCTATTATCATTATAGTCCCTTATGTTTCAATATCCTCAATACTCCCATCTTACAAGGGGTGGAAATTAATAAGTTTGAGAAGTATAGTGGCTGAGGGGACCTGTAGAATCATATCTCATCCTTTAATGCCATAAGCACAAATTTATTTCATCATGATTCTTTTCTTGCAAAACTATTCTCATGCTCTCTTAAGGACATCGCCTTGGAGTGATATTGCTCTTTGCCTGATAATTTTTTCTTTTCTTTTGATTAGCTTGTAAATCAATTCCTCGAGTAGTTCTAGGCTAACATTGGTTTGAAGGTCACATTCACCAATCTCATCTCATGTAAGCAGGGAGCCCATGAGAAGGTGAATAATTTTATAGCTCATTACCATGCCCTTTTCTCTCAGATTTCCTATGCCTTGCCTAATTGTGACATGAAAAGAGTCTTCATTGAAAACTTGTAGCCAACACTATGAGATAAATTCCTTTTGATGAAGTATCCATCCTTCACCCATTTGTGTGCTGCTCTACATGAGTACCAAAAGATGGTTGCACAGTACAAGGATTCTTTCTCATCCTCCCATCAGGATGATCGGTTAGTCGTGTCAATCTCTAGTGAGTCTAGAAAGAACAAGGTAGTGTCGAACATGGTGTTAGTTCCCGCTAATAAAAATTATATGGGTCAGAACATAATATTCAAAAAATTATTTGAATCTTATGTATTAAAGAGACCATTAAAAGATGGTATAATAACTCCCCTAGAGATTAGACCATTGGCTAACCCGTATCCTTAGTAGTACAATCCACAAAATTTCTATCAATATAATTGGGTCTCTAATCGTGATACTGAGAGATGTGTACATCTTCTTCACATGATACAAGAACACATCAATAACGATACCCTCTGGCTTGATGGTAAAAGGTAGAACTTAAAAAAATATATAGCAAAGCCCAATAACTAACTATAGATTTACACATATCCCTTCTCATCTCATTTTTCCAACTTGGTCACCCCTACTTCTTCTTCTTATGATCTGACTCCATCTAAGTATGTGAATGTAGTTTCATTTATTTATATTCCTCCTTTAGATCATGTGAATGTGATTCTTGATATTAAATTCACCTCACATGACCCTCTTTTGAACAAAGAGCCCTCTCCACTATACATTCCCATTTGTGTCAATGATAACATTGTAACAGGCATTATGGTTGACCCCACGAGTTGGGTGAATGTTATTACGAAAGAGACTTTTATAAATAATCTGCATAAGGAAAAGTATGAGGAATTGTAAACTATGATTTTTACACATGATGTATTATCTATTGTGTCCATTGGCTCTCTTTCTCTATTAGTCCTAGTAGGACCTAAAGTCTTGGAAGTCTTATTTGTAGTGATTCCCAAGTCTGACCTATTCAAAGTGAGACTAGGCATTCCATGTATAGTTTCCATGAATAATGCCACCTTGATCATCACAAATGTTTAAAGTTTTCCCATGAGGGTACCATGTACACTATCCAAGATACTCGGTACAAACCACTAGTGTCACATGGGGACTTCTCCCTCAATCACTTTTGACCCGCCTCAATTGGACCTCTACCACCTAGAGGAGAGATTTTATGTAAATCTTATTTAAGATATAAGACTGGGAACTTCGTGTTGAAGAGTGGTTTTCCTTTGTCTGCTCAGGCTATTTATTTGAATTCCTCTTCGTGTGCATAATAGTGAACTTTGTACTCTACCCCTTGAAAGGGTAAGGACAAGCAGTCTCTTGCCCTTAGGCCTTCTCCTTCTCCTTCCATTCCTTATTCTTTAATATCTTTTGTTCCTTCTACCATGCTTGGTACAAGAAAAGGAAAAGAGCTCTTGTTGTGGAAGTCAAAGGCTTTGGTTTTTTAGCTTCTAGTTCTACCCACGGTACATCGACCCACCCTTTATGAAATGGGGAAGCATTCCTATGGGATTATTCCTATGTCTTGGCCTTTGAGGCCTCCCCCTATTCCACCACCTGTCCCAAAGGTAGACAAAGGAAAGAGGCCCACTGTCAAGACATATGTGTCTATTTTTGTCATTGTGCCTCCTCCTCCTATTCCTCCTTAGGAGTCTACCCCTCCACTGGAAATAACTATGGAGGTTGCTCCTTCGATAGAAAAAGAGCCCCTATCCTCTTCTCAGGCTACATATTCTAGTGCCCATAGCCATTATAACCGCTTATGTGGGAGTGTAAGTGCCAATGAAAGTCCTAGGCTAAGGAGCATGCTGCCTCAAAGAAGATTGAAGAGGAGCCTCCTATTTCTATTTTTGTTGCTTCCATCTTTGCTAGTCCTATCTCTACTTTTTTTTCTTCCTTAGTTCCCATCACCTCTATCATTCTCTCAGAACTTTTATTTGATACCAATGAACCTCACCCCAAAAGGGTGCAAGTGTTCATTGCTCCCTTTGTGGAGCCACCTCTTATAACCTCCCTTACTAATGTTCCTCCTTTTTCTCAGCTTGTTGACATGCCTTTTACAAAAGTGGTGTCCTTTGTGGCCTCGTCTCCTTCTCCTTCTTCCACTTCAACTACAAGGATCCCACATCCTCCATTAAAGTGCAAGTTGGAGAGTGAATTTTCTTTGAGTGATGGCTGGAATTTTTTTTTCATCTCTTCAGTCTTGTTATGCCTTAGCCTATGCTAACCTTGTGATAGAGCAATTCTTGCCTCCCCAGAGTTAGTTACGTCCCTCTTCTTGAGGTCAGTAGTGACTCTTAGGTGTCTTATCCTCCTCCCACCCAGTTGCCACATGCCACTCCCGATAAGTGCATGTTCAAATCGTTGGAGGACATCCTAACTTTGTCTTTGGTCTTTTCTAGATAAATGACTCTAGTCTTACAAAAGTTCATGTTGAAGACCTTGAGGGGCCTTCTTCCTTATCTGTTTCCATAGGTGAGTCAGTTGGTACCGCCTTAGGTATCCCACCCTACATGCTCATCTTACCTCCCCTTATGATGATCTAGACTAGGAGCAAGATGACGTATTGGAGGTTTCAAACTAGAGTGGTGCCTTCTTCTTCATCTTTAGATTAGCTTTATGTCTTTGTTTGTGTTCCCTCATGCCTATCTATTTATGTTTGTGCTCTCTCTTGGAGGACCCTTGCTACTATTGTAGGTGCTTGGATACATGAGATAATTTTTTTTGTACACTTCATCTATTTGTATTACCATTCTTCTATATGCTATAAATTTTTGATTTCACATCAAGAACGATGCAAAACATTGGGTTATTTAGGTCTCTTTCATGTTGACTCAATTTTTTTTTTACTTCATCTTCATGTTCTTTGGAGAAACCACAACCCTATTTTCTTGTTGTATGGCCTCTAGCCATGCTAGCCATACCTATCAGTGCCCTCTTTTATGTGATCAAATTATGTCATGCCATGTCTATGAAATTTTATGTCCATTTTTCACTTTTTCACTTAATATTTTTGTCTACAACTAACGTGTTTATAGTGAAATTTCAGCTAGCTTTGTGGGATCGAAGACTCTTTTCCTCTTCACATCTTGGTGGAGATTCTCTACATTGCATATACCAAATCAAAGGTTTGTTCCTCTTCATCTTGTGTATATTCTCTTCAAACATTCTACTTTAGCTTGCACATATTTAGATACATATTCTTGCTAAAGTAGGGGAAATCTAATGTTGTAAAATTTCATGCTTATGCAATTTCACATTACATCAACCTTCACTTTAGGCTAATGAGATGATAATGTGAATTCCCTTCTTTCCCATCTTTATTTTCATCCTTGATTCTATCGTTTTCCATTGATGGGGAAATTTTTGTTGTGGATTCTTTCATGTTGCACAAACATCTACATGTCACATGAATTTCTTGACAGGATTTTTTTTCTTGTGGCGATTGGGACATTACACTTTCACTTTATTGCAAAGTGTAATGCCTATGCAGTTGAAGGCATACCCAAAAATGACCCTCTTGCATGCAATTCTTCATTTTGAACTCATATTATTCCCTCTCATTCATTAATTCTCATTCCTTAGAATTTAACTCACTTCATTTTTTCTTCTAACACTTCTTTCTTTCATTCTATCAATCTTGCTTCATTCTTGCAATTCCACTCTAGCATTCTTTCTCTTCTACATCAAGTTCCAGCACATTTGTAGCTCTATGTCAATCTCTCTCAAGGAACTTACTTTCCTCTCAATTTTTCAAGCTCATTGGAGGGAGGGTAGCACTTCTTATTATTTAATTATCATTATTATTTAATAGCATATTTATTTGTCTTGTCAGTTCATTGTCTATCTTTCTATATTGTTGTCTCTTTGGTTGTTTGTGGAGGTGGAAACACCAAAATGAGTTTGAGCAAGGCAAGGCCCAAAACAATGCCAACAGTTTTATTGTTTTCGTGTGTGTAGGCTATCTATGTGGAGATTTATGAGAGGATTCAAAGCTTGACCACCTGTGAGCTCATCATTTTCTTTCTCTTCATCTTTCCATTTATTAGTTCATTTACTTAATCATTTAGTATTCTTGTTGTTGTGCTTTTTCCTTTATTTTCTATATTTTTTAAAGTAGTTAAAACTATTAGACCTCAGTTTTCAAGTAGTTAGTAGACTCTGTGTGCTTCTAGTGGTTGACTCCATCTTTGGTCTATATGAGACACCGATTCCCCACTGAGACTCCATCACAATGCACTTTCATCCTTTGTCTACAGTTTTGTCCACTGGCAGAGAGCTAGTCTAATTGTCTCTCGAGACCTTTGAGGCTTGCTCAATTAGTTTCCAAAGTTCCTTTTCCATAAAACAAAAACATATCAATAAATATCCATTATCCATCTCCCATCACTTGAGCTTATTTTAATAAGGTAGTTGAGGATAATTCACTCCATATAGACTCTTCCCTATCTTAGAGACTTTGGAGCAGCAAATTTGATCCTCTATAGACTTTAACATAGTATGAGCATGAAGCTAAGAATGAAAATAAAAGAGAAGGAATGAGGAAACTTTGTGAGGGAATTGAACACCATAGAAGATGAAATTCCAATTCAAGGGGAACATAAACCATCCACTCTATGTAAGAGAGATATGGAATTGGCAACACAAAGGAAATAAATGCAAAACCTCCATGTAATAAGAAATTTGAATCTCATAGTTAGAGGCACATCATCTACCACAAGTCAAGATGGAGGCACACCATCTACCACATATCAACTTGAAAGTGCATCATCATTCACATGAGAAGATGGAGGCATTCCATATTTCACATGTCAAGTTGGAGGCACACCATCTTGGACATCTCAAGTTGGAGGCATGCCATCTTTCACATTTGAAGTTGAAGGTACACCATTTATTACATCTCGAATTCAAGGTATGTTTTATTTTTCATCTTCGATTGAAATTATACCATCTATCCCATCTCATTTTAAATATTGATGAAATTTCTAACTTTGAGGAAAATTTAACTTTTAGAATACCTCGAGTTTTGTGTATAAATCCTATTTTTTAATTGATATTCATGAGAATCTTTTGGAACAAATGGTTGATAAGATTTCAAATTGTACTTTTTGAAGATATGCTAATAATATTTGGAGATTATTTTTTTTAAATTAAATAAAACTAGAAGATATCCACTATTTATTGAAATGATGAGAAATCTAAAATTTAGGTCCATTTATGAAGATTCTTGGGCTAAGAATATTGAAAGCTTCAAGTGAGAAATCTATTGTCAAGAATCTAATGAGTGCATATGAGAGTGTGGGTTCCACTTCACACACTAAAGACAACAATGCCACACGATGTGTCATTACATCATCAATAGTAAGAAATTAAACGAAGAAATCTCATCTCATTAGAAAGACAAGTGAAGCATTGTGAATAAGTAGAAAAACTCTAATGAGAGTTATTGGAAGGTGTCAAAGAGTGGAGGACCCAAATAATAATGAATTATGGGAATTCTCCAGTAGACTACCGTAGAAAGATAAATGAATCATTGAAGCCTTAATATCCCTAATTGAAGAATTTTTGAAGAATACATAAGGGTATTTCCTAATCAAAGAGATGTTGTAAGAATTCAAATTAGTAGTGGAAATCGTGAGCCACATCCAAATAATTTTTTTTGGATATGAATCAAACACAATATTTTTCCAAATATCTAGAGATGCATCCTCAAATTAAATTTCTCAAAGGTTTTTTGAAATGATAAAGAATTTTTATGTCAAACTAAATCACACATGCACTACTTGTTGTTGTAGAGTACATATTCAATTTTCTAACCATTATGATGTTTATCAACATATATGTTTATATTTTTATACTAACAACATTTTTTCAGGAGTGTAACATACATGCTCCACCTAGATATTCAATAGAATTCACATCAAGCATTTTATTTGAAAGAGTCGATGGTCAGTTATTCTATAAGAAATTATGCTTGAATGACACATGTGATCATTGTGGTGGTTTACAATATTTTCCAATTTGTGAACATATGGAAAGTAAACATGCTATTGGAAATGAGCTAGTAGAATTTGGAAAACATAAGATGGTGGCTTACAATACAAAAGATGGTAAATAAGCAAAAAAGTGTGATTTGGTCAGTGAAAATATTCCAGTGTATCAGTTTATGTCTATTTTTTGAGATACTAGTGTATGAGTATGCAAGGCTTACCCATAGAGCTCGATAGTTGGAATTTCAATTAAATTTATGTAAGGACACATTTCCACTTGATTCCATTATTTTAGCTATTGAATTCATAGAGAACTATACTCTACAACCACAAAATGAGGTACAATCGCAATATTACAACTCCAAAAAATTACTATATTTATGCATATAAAATTCATTCATGTGGGTGATAGTATAGAGGATGAAAAAAAGATCTTTAGTGTGTCATATTTTTATATTAGTGATGACCACACACATTATATAGAGTTCATGCAAGGTTTCTTTTAGATATTCTATCGTGATTTGGCTAGAGGGGGCATATCATTCTATTAGCATATCATATGGTTGAATAATTATGCACCACAATTAAAGAACTCATAAATGTTCTATTGGTTGAGTAGGATGCATAAGGTTATATTTGTTCAACAAATGTGGAATTTCTATGAGGCTTGACATGGAAGGGGGATCATGATGGTGTAAGATAATGTGTTAGAAGATCCTTAGCAAGAGAAGAGTTGAAGTACAAAGACAATGAAAAGTTGACAAATGTGAAATCTATTATCAAATGGTGTGATGCTACAGTGGGTCTAGGTAATGAAGGTAATTCTATATTTCATATATTTGTTTGGTTGGTAGATGATACTAACATTAAAAAAATTGAGAATTGTTGTTCAATGATAGGATCAAGTGAGCTAAACTCTTTTAGAAGCTCTAATGCGGGTTCATGGAGTATTCATAGGTGGAAGATGGTATTATTATTTTTCATGTAAAGATCAAGCTTGGAATGAGTATGATTCAAAGGAGTGGGTTGATGAATGGTGCTTAAGAAGTCTAAGCTCACTTTAGATGTATCAACTCCTAGTGATACTACAAGTCATAAAGATGGAATCATTGGTTGACTTTGATCATCTATCAAATCTAGTTCAACCAAGTAATATATCTACTTGCATAGTTTAAAAAATCCCTAATTTTATCTTACTTTGTAGTCTTTTTGTAATGTTAACTAAATTCATCTAATTTGATGCACATATCAATGTAGGGGATTTTTATGTAGTTATTGTAGATTAAAAAAATAAAGAGGGAATATATTATTACTTTCATCATTATGTTGAGGCCAAAAATAAATTGGAGGGCCTTGTTATAGATGTAGAAAACATTGAATATCCTATAGGGTCAATGGTTGTTACTAGAACATGGCTTAGAAGGTACCCATTTAGGAAGTTGGATGTCTGGTTGTTTGAGGACTTTGATGTGCATCAAAATATTATTCATTGCTCAAAAATTTTTGTACCATCCAATATTAATTTAATAAAATATGGGGGTATACCATTGAACAAGAACTTGTGGAAGGTTTGTGAGTCTGACCATGAGGCAATAATTGATATTATAGAGAGTAGAGCATACCCATATGGTTCCTTGGATTGATTGTAAATGAAAAAATTGTTAAAGTCAAGTTGATTTGTAAATATGTACATTGGATTTATTAAGTCATGCTATTGATAAATTTATTTTGGTTATTAAAATATCTTTCATTGAAAAATAAACCTCCTTGGGATCAAGAACAAATCATTAATGAGGGGTTATTACTAACTATTGACATGATCAATTTCTCCAATTAAACTCAAATTTTGATAGGATATGCATTAGTTAAGTTATCTTAGAGTGAGATAGTTATCCTCCCTAAATTTCCCCCTAAATTTGATAAAACAAACATCCTTTTTGTCATCTCTATACAGTTTTATAATAAGTTCTCACTTGAGAAATTTGGTTTAGCAACATTTTTTAAAAGAGTAATTCCATGTTAATTTTTTCTATATTTTGACAATAAATTAAATTTCACATATAAGTTTGCAAGGATCTATATCAAAATTTATAAGATATATCATAATTTTTGTATAACATTGTTATGATGTTTACACTAGCTTAGAGTGTGGAATGGCATGAATTTGCACTCTTGGAAAATTCTTCATTTATTTTACCTTTACCCTAGAAAATATAAGTTTGATGATGCAAACCAACCACTAACAGATTATTCTTTCCGTGTGGCCTTTTTTTTTGTGTCATTGGAGGAATTTCTATAAGGGATGCATGTGCATTGTGTGGAATTTTGCACACCCTACTTACATCTTGACAGGATTCCTACCTCTAGAATCTATAGAACCATTACATCTTCGGTTGGCTATGAAGGTAACATCTTATTTCCTCACTTGAATGACGAGAATCAACCTTTTACCTCCATTTTGGAATTTCAAACTCACTTCTTCACTCCTTCATGTAACTCTTTCATTCCTTCATGCTAATTCTTACAACTTCTTGATCATTCTTTTACTCACTCTCTCAAGCTCACTCTTTCTCTCTTCTTGGTGATTCTTGCTTTTAAAATACTTTCTTTTTGCAACTCTACCATCTTTGCAAATTGGTGAAGCTCCATTCTCTATGTGCAGTGTCTTCTTCTCCTCTTGGCCTTGAGTACTAGTAGAAGGAAAGGCCATATTGTTCTTATTATTTTATCTACATCATTGTGTCTTATAGAGTAGCATCCAGGCTGTCTTTGCACTTTATTTGATAGTGTCTTTTCCTTTCTCTTCTTTATCAGTTTATCTATCTCTTTTCATTTTTGTCTATCCATGGAGGTGGGAACACCAAAACGGGGGTCTAACTAAGGTAGACTTCGAAATTTAACCCAACATTTTTCCTATTTCCACGTGTGTAGGTGTTGTTTCATCCTTTTGACATCAAATTTGAAGAATCAAAGCATGGGTAGAGTGGTATATTTTCCTTCTCTTTCTTTATCAGTTTCTTACTAGAGTATCATTTAAGTATTCTTCTTATTGTATTTTATGTTTTCTATATTTCCTCTATCAAACTGTAAAACTCTGTCAGTTGGTTCATAAGTAGGCCTTTGTGTTTTATATCTATTTTCTAGACCTCTATCCCTATAGGATGCTAGTGTGTTGCGTTGGAGTTTGATTCCCACTCTGCCATCCTCAGGAGTGAGCTATTTGGTTTGTAGTTTGAAACCTTTGTGATCGACTCCCTTGACTTTTGAAATACCCATCAAATAACCTGAGGTAGTTTAGGGAAATTTTTTCCTTAGGGCTCTCCCTTGACTTGGAACCTTGGGGGTAATGAATCCCCCTTCTCTACCTTTTTGGTGAACCCTACATGAAAGTCTTGTTTTCATTTCTTAGTGTCAGATACCTATCTCTCATGTCCTGGTGTGTTACAGACTCGTGTGTTGTGAATCTTTATGATCTTTATGACTCAGTATACAACCTTGGGGCATTTTGTTAGGAGGAGCTTCCAACATATAGAAATGGATTCTAATAAGGTCACTATCGGTCCTACCTTTGATGAAATTATTTCAAGAACAAATACAAGCTTATCTAGCCCTTTTGGGGTAGCTTTGCATATCCCTACCCCTTCTGCTTTCCCTACTACTTCATTTGTGGAGGAAGATGATGCTCTCGACGTTCCCACAAAGAAAATTCTTTCCCTAGATAGAAGACTTTTAGAATTCAGAAAGTATCTAGAGAAAGAAAGAATTATGGATAGGGATACTAAGGTTATTAATGACCTAAGAACAATGGTAGACAAGGATTGAGTAGGTCTAAAATTTCTACAGGGCCTTGTAGACATAGTAGACACTCATGTCCCATCGTAGAATCCTAGGTAATGCATTGTCTAAGACCTTGGGTGTGAGATTGTTGAAAGATAGATAGAAGTCTCTATGCCTAGGGTATCGGTATGCATGACCAAGACTAACCCTTCTATTGACATTGCTTCTAGTGTTTAGCTGCACTCATCATTAAAGTAAACAAGGTAACTTTGGGTTTCAGGTCCTCCAATCTTAATGTTCCTGGTGGCAATCTTAAATCCCATGCTGGTTTTGGTGGTGGGGTCTCTAATGGTATGGGGGTTGGTGGCTCTGGTGGTTTTGGTGGAGGTTCCACTAGTCCTTCTTCATCTTTTGACCTTGTCTTAAATGCCTTGTTGAAAAACATGGGTTATATGTAGAACTAGATAACAAACTTATCAAGTGGTATTTCTCAACCTATCTTTCAACCTTTCTTTTTCCACATTCCTTTATCTATAGCTATTTTAAACCCTCCTATCCCTCAAGGGATGGAGATTCCAAAATTTTAAAAATATGGTGGTCATGGATACCCTCTGACACACATTTTGATATTTAATTCTATGTGCACTAAATTCTTCCACCAAGATGGTCTAATGGCTAAGCTATTTCCTGGATCCCTTAAGGACATTGCCCTTGATTGGTACTATTCCTTATTGGATAACTCAATATTCTCATTTAAGAAATTGGTAAATCAGTTCATTCAGTAGTTTGAGGCTAACATTGGGCCAAAGATAACCTTTTCAGATTTGATGTAAGCAAAGGGACCAAGAAAAGGTGACTGATTTTATCGCTTGATATCAAGCACTATTCTCTCAAATTTCTTAATCACTGCTAGAATAAGATGTGTAAAAGGTTCTTATTGGAAACTTATCCAGTGGTATTTCTCAACCTATCTTTCAACCTTTCTTTTTCCACAGTCCTTTATCTATAGCTATTTTAAATCCTTCTATCCCTGAGGGGATGGATATTCCAAAATTTTAAAAATATGGTGGTCATGGACACCCTTTGACACACTTTTTGATATTTAATTCTATGTGCACTGAATTCTTCCACCAAGATGCTCTAATGCCTAAGCTCTTTCCTAGATCCCTTAAGGACATTGCCCTTGATTGGTACTATTCCTTATTGGATAACTCAATATTCTCATTTAAGAAATTGGTAAATCAGTTCATTTAGTAGTTTGAGGCTAACATTGGGCCAAAGATAACCTTTTCGGATCTCATTTGATGTAAGCAAAGGGACCAGGAAAAGATGACTGATTTTATCGCTTGATATCGAGCACTATTCTCTCAAATTTCTTAATCACTGCTAGAATAAGATGTGTAAAAGGTTCTTATTGGAAACTTACATGAGTCATGGAAAGAAAACTTTCCCTTAATGAAATATCCTTCTTTTTCACACTTTTGTTCCATATTGCATGAGTACCAATAGATGGTGGAATAGTTTGGGGGTTTGTATTCAAACTCCCATTTTGATAACCAGTCTGTAGTGTCAGTTTATGGAAAAAAAAGCTATTGTGAATTTGGTCTCTACGTCTAAGGATAAGGGTGTAGGGAACAATAGGTATTTCAAAAAACTATTTGAGTTTTATACTACTATTTTAAAGAGGTTATTAAAAGATTATTTTTTGACATTTTCAGAACCTCGACCTCTAACTAAGCCATACTCTGATTGGTATGACAAGCATCAATTCTATCAAATCCATCGAGTACACGAGCATCATATCGAGCTATGTGTGGTCCTATGTTATTATATTCAAGACTACATCGATGACGGGACTATCCATCTCAATGGGAAGAAAAATAATTCTAATAAATCTTTGACCAAGTCTAATAGAGAATTGCAAATTTATACTGATTCATTTCCCTCTCATTCCACGATTTTGGTAACACAATCTTCTACATCATTTGAGTTAGTTCCATATGAGTACATGAACAAGGTTTCACTCATGCGTATCCCTCCTCCTAAAAATGTGAATTCTATACTTGACATAAAATTTACCTCACATGATGAGCCTCTTAATAAGGAGCTCTCCCCTTTATACATCCCCGCCCAGATCAATGGAAATGTTGTGACTGGAATCTTAGTTGGTTTGATGAGTCAGGTTAATGTGATAATGGAGGCTACTCTATTTATAAATGACTTACATAAGGAGAGGTACAAAGAGTCAAAGACCACTCTTTGTACACATGATGGATTCTATGTCACCCCTTTGTGATCTATTTCTCTATCAGTCTTGGTAGGACCCAAGGATATTGATGCTTCATTTATTATCATTATAGAGTCTAACCTATTCTAAGTTAGGCTAGGCATCCCTTGGCTGACCTCTATAAATGGTGCCACTTTTTTGGTTCATAAGTGTTTAAAATTCCCTCATGAAGTTTTTGTGCACGTAGTTCATGACACCAGTTATAAACCGCTGGTGTTGTGTGGAGGCTTCATAATAGATCACTTTTGGCCTACCTTGATCAGACCTCTCCCTCCTAGAGGATATTTTATATATAAGGCTTATATTAAATATAATATAGAGAGATTAGTGTTGAAGGCTTGTTATCCGATGTCCCCCTATATAGTCTCTATGAAGGATCCCATGATTTCACAACAATAGGATGCTTCTTTTGCACAAAAAAAGGGGAAGGAGAAGCTTGCTTACACTCAAGGGCCTTCTTCTTCTATGCCATATGATCCTACTTCTACTTCTCACCTTTCTGCAGCACCGTCACCTCCTGCTACCATGCCTCGCATGGGAAGTGTGACAGTGCTCTCATAGAGAAAAGTGAAGCATTAGGCCTTCGAGCTTCCCGTTTTTCCCATGGTTCCTAGACCCATTATCTATGGAAAGGGGAAGGGTCCTCATGGGGCTGCTCCTATGTCTTAGCCTTCGCGACCTCCTACTATTCCTCTATCTACCCCTAAGGTAGAGAATGGGAAGAGGCCCATCATCGAGGCACTTGTTTTTGTTTCTCTTCTTGAAGTTGTTTATCAATGATGGTTGAGAAGGATACTCATGTAGTCTTGCAGTTGCCTCTGGTCTCTTCTCCGGATACATCTTCTAGCACCTGTAGCTGATGTAACTAGCTTGCGCATGAGTGCAAGTGTAGGTGAAATGCTCTTGTCATCAAACACATAGCCATGCATAAGATGGAGGGGGAGCTATTGGCCCCTATTTATATATACTCTTCTACTATTTTGTCTTCCTCTATTGTTCCTACCTTAGTTCCAATCGCATATGTTCTACTTCTAGCTCCCCCAATAGGCTCTGATGATCCTCAACCCAAAAGGGTGAAGGTTTTCATCACTCCCTCTATGGAGCCTCCTCTTTTGATGTCCCTCCCAGACATCTCCCCCTTTTCTTAACCCATAGACATGCCAAACACCATGGTGGTGTTTTCTACAACTATGTCCTATTCCTTCTTGGCTTCCACTTCTTTTGTGGGGATTCATCATCCTTCATTGAAGCACAAGCTGGAGGAAAAACTCACAAGTGGGGGTAAGAAGGGTTCACCTTCTTTGGAAGCTGGTTCTATCCTAGCATGCACTATCCTCATGATAGAGGTGGCCCCCTCCTCTATTGAGTTTTTCATTGCCCCTCTTGATGAGGTTGGCAATGGCTCTTAGGCACCTCCTTCTTCTCCCACTTGATTGAAACATGGCACTCTGGTGAAGTTCATGTTTAATTTGGTGGATGATGTCTCAAATTTATCCTTGATCTTTGTAAGATTGATGAATTTTTCCTTACATGAGCTTAGTGAAGACCTTATGTGTCCTTCTTCCTTAGGCCTTGTTACAAGCGAGTTGGAGGGTATTGAAATTTCTATCCTTCCCTTATTGGCCCATCTGGCCTCCCCCTATAATGATCTACATTGGGAGTAGGGTGACATACTGATCGATGAGGAGTGGTAACTCTTCTTTATCTGTAGTGTAGATTTTTTTGTGTTTTTGTTCCCTTGTGCTTATCTTTTTGTGTTTGTGATCCTACCTAGAGGAACCTTTCTACCCTTGTAGGTTCTTGGATATAGGACCAATTTTTTTTTTCATGTGCTCCTTCTATGTGTATCACCATTCTTCTATATGTTGTGAAATTACTTTTTGATATTGGGGATGATGCAAAGCATTGGAGGAATTTAGGTGCTCTTCCATGTTGACCCAATTTTTATTTTTATTTTTATTTTGTCTTTATGTGCTCTTCTTCATGATATGAGAACTTCAAGGATTGATGACCATTCATTCATACAACATATTATATCTCTTTTTATCTATGAACATATCCGACCCCAAACTCTCAAATCCCATGTCTCTCTTGATTTCTTTGTCTTTGTCTTGTTCTTGATGTTGTGGTTCTTATGTGTTGCCCCTTGTGTGTATGTGACAACATACCATGAAATATATATTTTCATGTGTTGCATGCCACATCTCTGCCTCTCCTTTCTCTCTTTAGGATGTGATGTTCTCCTTTGAGAAACACACACCATCCTAAGGGGGGGCTACCATGATGTTCTGATTTTCAATTTGGTGAATTATTTTGAATAGGATTCCTTGGTGTCAAATTTTCTTTACAATGAATTCCTTGAAAAAAGAATCCATTATTGAAAATTCTCTCATTTCACAAAATTTTGTATTCTCTCAAGACTCCTAGATGAAATTTTCTTTTGGAAAGGATCTTGTATGTGAAAGAGTCTGAAAACTTGCCTTTGAAAAAGGAGCACTTTTTTCAAAAATGAAAAATCCTAAAAAATTTCCTTTGAAAGGATCATTCTTTCCAATAGATTCCTTGACAAAAGGATCTTTCAAAAGGATTCCTTGATGATAGAATAACTTGTGAAAAAATGTGGCAAATTTTAATTAGAGTGTTCCTTTGAATGGACCCCTTGGTGTCTTGAAGGGTTTCCTGCCAAAGGAACCCCCTTTGAAAATTTCTCCTTTAATTGAATTCTTTGATGTCTTGTAATTGAGTGTCTTTTATTTGATATTCGATGTTGCCATGTCTTGGTGTCAGACATCATATTTCCTCATGTCTAGCTTAGGGGCAACCCGACTAGACCTATGTTTTCTGTGACTATCCTACAAAACAATTTTCAACAACTACAGGCTTATCTAATCAGTGTATCTGATTATACTATGTGTCATCGTGCTGGAATGTGTGTCTTATGAATGTGTTTCTTATGATTTTTTCCCTAACATTTTTGTGGTGAGATCGTAGCTCACTTTATAGGATCGAGAACCTATGGAGCCTCCTCTCTTTCATAGCTTTGTAAGACCGGGAACTTGTGAATCTATTATCTCCTCTCTTCACGTCCAAGTGCATTGAATCAAAAATCTATTTCCTCAACACTATTGGTATATTCTCTTCAATCTCTTTCTACTTTAGCTCACATCCACACTGACATGTATGCTCACTAAAGTGGGGGAAAATGTAATTGTGTGAATTTGCACACTTAGAAAATTCCCCATCTATTTTACCTTTACTTTAGAAACTATAAGTTTGATGATGCAAACCCATCGCCATCAGCTTATTCCTTCCACATGGCCTTATTTTTTTAGCATCTGTGGAGGAATTTATGTCAGGGATGCATACACACCATGCTTGTATTTTGACAAGATTCCTGCCTCTAGAATTTGCAAAATTGTAATGTCTTTAGTTGGTTGTGAAGGTAACATCTTATATCCTCCCTTGACTAACACAAATTGAACATTTACCTCCATTTTTTCATTTTGAACTCACTTGTTCACTCCATGCAACTCTCTCATTCCTTCATGCTAATTCTTGTAAATTCTTGATCATTCTTTCACTCTATCAAGCTCACTCTTGCTCTCTTATTGGTGATTCTTACTTCTACAACACTTTCTTGTTGTAACTCCACCATCTTTGTAGGTTGGCGAAGCTCCACTCTCTTGGTGTGGTGTCATCTTCTCCTCTGGGCCTTTAGTAGTAGCAGGAGGAAAGGTGATATTTTTCTTGTTATTTTATTTGCATCATTGTGTCTTATAGAGTAGCATCTAGGTTGTCTTTGCACTCTATTTGTTAGTGTCTTTTCCTTTCTCTTGTTTATCAATTTATCTATCTGATTACATATCTAGCTTTCTATGGAGGTAGGAACACCAAAATGGGGGTATGACTAAGGTAGACCTCGAAATGCAACACAACATTTTCCAATTTTTGTGTGTGCAGGTGCTGATTCATCCTTTTGAAGTTAAAGTTGAAGAATCAAAGCATGGGTGGAGTGATATCTTTTCCTTCTCTTTCTTTGTCATTTTTTTACTAGAGTATCATTTCAGTATTCTTCTTGTTGTACTTTCTATTTTAAGTATTTCCTCTATCAAACTATAAAAAATTGTCAGTCGGGTTGTAAGTAGGCTCTTTGTTTTTTCTATCTTTTTTCCAAACCTTTTTTTGTACATGATGTTAACGTATCCTTGAGACACCAATGCACCATGCTGGAGTCTAGTTCACATGTTTCCATCCTTAGATAGTGAGCTATTTGGTCCATAGTTTGAAACCTCTGTGGTCGGCTTGCATGACTTTCAAAACACCCATCAAAAAACTTGAGGTAGTTTAGGGAAGTTTGTTCCTTGGGGCTCTCCCATGACCTGGAGCCTCGGGGGTGATGAATCCACTTCTCTATAGATTTGTATCTCTTTGGTTTTACTAACTATGATTGAGGATATTAGTATGGGATGATTATGCTTGATCCATGAAGAATCAAAGCATATTCATGCCACTAATACTTAATCTTAAACAAGATCATTCAAATGAAGGTTAAACTAAACATTTATTGAAATAAAGCATTCTAAATTACAAAAGCGTTAAAATTTCTACTCTAATCCATCTAAAACTTATCCCATTTTGGAATTGGTGTTGTGTTGATGTGGAAAAATGACCCTTTCCCAATCCCATGATCAGTGATATTGTTTCAATCGATTCTATGGAAGAGAAATGATGAAGCCATTGTGATAAATGTTGAAATGCACAAGACAATTGAGAGGGGGGGTGAATTAGTTGTATCTAATTATTTTCACTTTTGACCTGAATCAATTCCGCATTTCACTTTAGTTTGTTATTAAGTATAAACATGAAATGTAGATAACAAAAAGCTAATATGAGAGACAGAAAATTTACATTAAAAAAGATCATTCAAATGAAGGTTAAACTAAACATTTATTGAAATAAAGCATTCTAAATTATGAAAGTGTTAAAATGTCTACTCTAATCCATCTGAAACTTATCCAATTTTGGAATTGGTGTTGTGTTGATGTGGAAAAATGACCCTTTCCCAATCCTGTGATCAGTGATATTTTTTCAATCGATTCTATGGAAGAGAAATGATGAAGCCATTTGATAAATGTTGAAATGCACAAGACAATTGAGAGGGGGGGGGGGGGGTGAATTAGTTGTATCTAATTATTTTCACTTTTTACCTTAATCAATTCCACATTCACTTTAGTTTGTTATTAAGTATAAACATGAAATGTAGACAACGAAAAGCTAATACGAGAGACACAAAATTTACGTGGAAAACCTAATGAGGAAAAAAACATGGTGAGGATTAACTCGTAATATAATAGTAATGAAAAATTGGATACAAAGGCTCACTACCAAAGGGCTCACTACCCAGAAAGGGTTCACTATCTAGATACAAAGGCTCACTGCCTACTGATAAGGCTCACTATCTAGAAGAAGGCTCACTACCTACAGATAAAGAAAACAATAGAAAAATACACCACAATAGGTTCCACACATTCACAACTTCAATCAAATAATTATAGATGCCATCGACTCACTGCTTTCAGGAATCTAACACATTGAAGTACTATTGCCTTGATACACACTTTCACAAACTCTACTCTTCACATTTTTTTGCACACTTGTTTTCCTATTTGATTTACAACATCTTGACTTTTATTTATACCATATTCAACCTTAGAAATTTTCTCCAAGTTTGGCTACACATTATTCATTTTACAAATTCAAACTAGGTCAGTGACTCAACATTCTCATGGTGGATAAGAATGATAGTGGACCAAATAAATACTTAAATAGGACCCAAAAAACATCTTGGATCAATCAAACACTTCCTTATTTGATGCTTATCCTCTATGTAATGTGTAGACACTAGGTCAGCCAAACCTAATGAAAACACCAATGAACTTTGAAGTACACACATCCACAACACGATGATGACATGTGGAACACACAACACACATCACCAGAAAATAGAACACCTCTTAGATGCCTTTAGATACATCCACATCAACTACAAGAATCTTCATACATAGAACACCTTCCACCAGTCCAATCGGATCGTGCAGACACACATAGTAGCTCTAGAGCAAGTCTTTTGGAGAACCAAACAATGAGTGCATTTTCCAGAACATAGATAACACCATTATCAACCTTACTCCAGATGTGCAAGATCTGAGACAAACCACCAGGGGACTACAAATCAGAAACATTTCTCCCAGTCCACAGACAAACAGTTCTGCCAAACCAGTTCACACACCCATGAACACAACTTTCACTCTTTATCAACGCAAGAGCTATTTCTAGGGATATACTATCCAATGAAGCCCATAAACAATACTATAGATCTACACAAGAATATGATCAAGACAAAAGAAATGTAGAGAAAATTAATGGAGCACATTCAAAACACACACACAACTCTTCTTCATTGTTTATTAATTTTCTCAAAAGCACTTGATATCAACACACCTACAACACCATAAGGATATATCCATGTAATCTCAACACTTCTAAAATATCTCAACTATACATGTACCACCTGCAATCACCCGATTCCTTTCTCTGGAACAACTTGAACTATGTTGACATCAATGACAACACCACCTAACACATTCATACTTGCAACTATCTACCCCTTTATCATTGATCGCTACACATGATGTGAAAAACCATCAAAGATAGTATACACACTCTCCTGCTTCTTCTTCCTCTTTTTTCAGATAAGACAACCTACACAACATTTATGCATTCTCTTCTCCTTGCAAGATTCTCTCTTTCAAATTTTTCACATGAATCTCTCTCCCCCTTTGACATCAATGGCAAAGGAAATTTTTGCATGAAACTTTAGCCATACAAAACTTTGATCACTCCCCTTAGGAGTGCAACCACATTTCATACTACAAAAATGATACTCTCTACTCCCCTTGAGGAGTAGACCTCAATCATCAGTCCAAACATATGATGAATCTGTAGATCCACTAGACTAATGCACCTCCATGTGCACCTAGTTCAAAGATAGAGGGGAAGTAACCCACAACTTCCCCCTACGATACTCAAAAGTATCCTTTGGAAGAGACTTAGTAAATCTATCTACAATCTGATCCTTAGTAGACATATATTCAAGCCTGACTTCATTTTCCAATACCTTCTCCCTCAAGAAATGATATTTGATAGATATATGATTTGTCCTAGAATGCATTGCCAAATTCTTTGAAATATTTATTACACTTGTATTATCATTAAAGATAGGGATAGTCTCATCACACACCACACCTATTTCCTTCAATGTTTGCATCATCCAAAGTACCTATTTGTAGCAAGATGCTGCTGCAACATACTTAGCTTCTACAGTGGATAAAGAAACTGAATCTTGTTTCTTGCTTAACCATGAAACCAATATTCCTCCAAAAAAGAATACACCACCACTTGTACTCTTCTAGTCATCTACACAACCAACCCAATCTACATCAATGTAGGCATTCAATGTGAAATTATTATCCTTAGGATACCATAAACCATAATCTGGAGTGCCCTTCAAATATCTGAATATCCTCTTCACAACTGTAACATGTGTTTCTTTACATTCTTCTTGAAATATGGCAACCAAACATACTGCATGCATGATATATGGTCTAGTGGCAATAAGATACAATAGTCCACCAATCATAGATTTGTACATGCTCTAATCAACTTTGGGAGAATCATCATCCTTACTCAGTTTGCATCTGGTCACCATAGGGGTACAAACCGGTTTGGAATCATCCATTCCAAAATTCTTTAGCAATTCTTTAACATAATTAGATTGTGAAATGAATATTCCCTTATTAGTTTGATTCACTTGAAGTCCAAGAGATAAATTTAATTCACCAATCATAGACATCTCAAACTCGTTTTTCATCTCCTTTGCATATTTCTTGCACATACCTTCATTTCCTCCAAAGATAATTTCATCAACATACACAACCACTATCAACATTTTGTTTCTTTCAAATTTGAAATAGAGATTGCTATTTGTGGAGCCTTTTCTGAATCCTTGTGTCAACTATTTTTCCAACCTTGCATACCATGCTCTAGGAGCCTATTTAAGTCCATATAGTTCCTTTTTCAACTTGTAGACCATGTACGGCTTATATGATAAATGAAATGCTTCTAGTTGTTCCATGTACACCTCTACTTCCAATTCTTCATTCAAGAATGCAGACTTAACATCCATCTAGTATAACTTGAAATATTTATGGGCAAAAAAAGCCAAAAACATCTGAATGGCCTCCATTCTTGCCATCAGGAAAATGTCTCCTCAAAGTCTATTCCTTCAACCTGTGAATAAAATTTTCATACAAGCCTTGCTTTGTTTCTTACTACTTCACCATCTTCATTTATCTTATTCCTGAACACCCATTTTGTACCAATTACATTCTTGTTTACAGGTCTAGGAACTAGTTCCCATGTCTGATTCTTCTCTATCTGTTCCATAATTCTTCTTTCATTTCTCTAACCCAATTATCATATTTGCATGCTTCACACACTTTTTTAGGTTCTATATTATAGATTAAACCCAAATTTACCTTATTTCTATCACTTTACATCTTGTCTTTACACCTTCACTTTTATCTCCAATTATCTGTTCTTTTGGATGATTCTTCTATACATACGTAAGAGTCTTAGGTGTAGGTTCCAAATTCTCTTCTTCTTCACTCTATTCTTTCTCTTCCTTATCCTCTTATTGCACTTGTCCACATATAGGATCATCTAGTTGAACTTCACTTATTTCAACTGGTTTGTGCATATCTTCATTAACTTTTACATTTTTACTTTCAACTATCTTCGTTAGTATTTTATTGAAGCATCTATATGCTTTGTTGTTAGTTGAATATCTAAGGAAAATATCTTCATAACATCTTGCATCAAACTTTCCAAGGTTCTCATCATCTGTTTTAATGTAACATCTGCTTCCAAACACCTTAAAGTACCTAACAATAGGAATCTTACTAGCCCACAGTTCAAAAGGGGTCTTTGTGCTATTGCCTTTGATATGAACTCTATTAAGAATATAAAACATAGTGTGGGTTGCTTCTCTCCAATATACATAAAGAAAATTTTCCTCTTTCATCATAGTCCTTGTAGCCTTTTGAATAGTTCAATTATGTCTTTCTACAACTCCATTCTACCGAGGAGTTCTAGGAGCAGAAAAACATCTCCTTATACCATGCTCTTCACAAAATACATTAAAATCACCAGAAGTGAATTCTCCACCTCTATCAGACCATAAACATTTGATTCCTAGGTTCACTTCATTCTCTACCCTTACCTTGAACACTTTGAATCTATCTAGAGCTTAAGCTTTCTCCCTAAGAAAAGTAACCCATGTCATTCTAGAGTAATCATCAATCAAAAGCATAAAATACCTATCACCATTAAGACTTCCTATTCTTGTGGGGCCACATAGGTCTGCATGAATCAATTCCAGCATTTTGGTAGATGAATGTTCTTTTCCATTAAAATTGCATCTTGTTTGTTTTCCCAATTGACAACTTCTCCAAACAACATTGGTAGGCTTTGTAATTCTAGGTAGATTCCTACCAACTTCTCTTTAACTAATCCTGATCAGATTGTCAAATTT
Source organism: Sequoiadendron giganteum (assembly GCA_007115665.2). Classification (NCBI taxonomy): domain Eukaryota; kingdom Viridiplantae; phylum Streptophyta; class Pinopsida; order Cupressales; family Cupressaceae; genus Sequoiadendron; species Sequoiadendron giganteum. The sequence goes on along the minus strand of CM021106.1, from coordinate 179,324,145 downwards.
TACATGTCCCATCCTACGGTGCCATAGGAAAATTTCATTAACTTGAGAAACAAAGCATTGACCATCACCACTCTTAAGCTGATAGATGTTTCCATATGTTCTTCTTGTAGCTACCATAGTTCCAAACCCTTTTTTGATCTGACAGGCGTTATCCTAAAACACAAGCTTGAATCCTTTGCTACACATTTATCCAACACTCAGAAGATTATGCCTTAAGCCCTTAACATAATAGACATCATCAGTACTGTGTTTCCCATCAAGACTAATTGTTCCACTTCCAACAATCTTTGCACTAGAATCATCTCCAAGCATGACTAATCCTCCATCATACTTTTCAAGTTTAGTGAACTTACTTTTGTTTCCCATCATATGATTTGAACATCCACTGTCAATTACCCAATAGTCTTCATCTTGTCTAGCATGAAAGGAAGTAACCAAAGTACCTTCCATATTATCCTTCTTATTCTCTGGACCATATTCCCTTGCACATCTTCCATGATTAGTAGACACATATTGAAACAGGCATTCATCTTTATCATCCTCAAAATCAGACCCATCATCATAAATTATAGAATTTTCTCTAACATAATACAATTTCTTGAACTTTCTATCCTTTTTGTCTTTATTATTATCTCTGTTCTTCTTGTGTACAACTCTATTTGGACATCTTGAGGTATAGTGGCCAATATTTCCACAACTAAAACATTTAAAAGGTAACATACCTTTGTACTTACCGATACCTTTCTTCAACATCCTTGTAAATTTTGCTTCCAATTCTTCTAAACCATCACTATCCGGATCATCTTCTATCTTAGTTGCTTTGAAGGCTATTTCTATTTTTTAATTTTCTCTTCCAAACTTCCTCATCTCAAATGCAGTCAAGGTGTCAAATAACTGTTCTTTAGTGAATTTATTTGGATCATATATTTCTTCAATAACAAAGACCTTCTCACTATAATTATCAGATAGGGTCATCAATATCTTCTCTATTACATCTTCATATTGCATGGTACCACCTTGATTTTTGACTTCAATTGCTGCAATTTCAACTCTCTGAAAGTAACTTGCAATGTCTTCACCTTCTTCCATTTTCAAGTTCTCATATCTCCACTTTTCTGTTAGCTTCTTTGATAGCTTGACTCTATGATTTCCTTCATAGATATCTTTCAACATTTTCCATACTTCATAAGCAGTGCCTAAAGAAATAAATTTTGTCTGCTCAGTTTTAGATAAAACACTAAAGATAGCATATCTTGCTTTTTTATTTTCCTCAAAGGTAGAGATTTCATTTGTAGAAGAAGGACCACTTGCTGGCTTGACATATTTTGTCTCAATAGCTTTCCAAGTCTTGAAACCAAGAGAGATCAGTTAATCTCTCATCTGCACTTTCTAGTCACTATAGTAAGCTCCATCAAATATATGGATTTGCAACTTGTGTGCCATCTGATCTACCTCAAGTGGTTAAGATATTCTCTGAAGAACCAAAGCTTTGATACCAATTGTTGAAATAATTATTTTCACTTCTGACCTTAATCAATTTCACATTCACTTTAGTTTGTTATTAAGAATAAACATGAAATGAAGATAACATAAAGCTAATACCAGAGACACCAGATTTACGTGGAAAACCCAATGAGGGTTAACTCACAATATAATAGTAATACAAAACCAAATACAAAGGCTCACTACCAAAGGGCTCACTACCCAGAAAGGACTCACTATCCAGATACAAAGGATCACTACCTACAAATAGGACTCACTATCTAGAAGGAGGCTCACTACCTACAAATAAATAAAACAATAGAAAATCCACCACAACAGGTTCCACACATTCGTAGCTTCAATCAAATAATTGCAGACACCATCGACTCACTGCTTTCAAGAATCTAACACATTGAAGTACTACTGCCTTGATTCACAATTTCACACACTCTATTGTTCACATTTGTTTTCACACTTGTTTTCATGTTTGATTCACAACATCTTGACTTGTATTTATACCGTCTTCAACCTTAGAAAATTTCTCCAAGGTCATTTGGACATTATTCATTTTACAAATTCAAACTAGGTCGGTGACTCAACATTCCCGTGGTGGATAAGAATGAGAGTGGACCAAATACATACTTAACTAGGACCCAAACAACATCTTAGATAAATCACACACTTCCTTATTTGATTCTTATCCTCCATGTAACGTGTAGACACCAGGTCGTCCAAACCTAATGAAAAAACTAGTGAATTTTTAAGTACACACATCCACAACAAGATGATGACACGTGGAACATACAACACACATCACTAGACACTAGAAAACCTCTTAGATTTCTTCAAATACATCTGTAGCGATTGCTACAATCTTCATACATAGAACACCTTCCACCAATCTAATCAGATCATGTAGACACATATAGTAGCTTTGGAGCAAGTCTTTTGGAGCACAAAACCACAAGCACATTTTCTAGAACATAGATAACACCATTATAAACCTTAATCCAGATCCAAAAGATTTGAGATAAAACACTAGGGGACTATAGAGCAGAAACATTTCTCCCAGTCCACAGAAAAATAATTCTGCCAAATCGGTTTAGATACTGGTGAAAACAACTTTCACTCTTCATCAATCTAGAAGCTATAATTGAGGATATATTATCAAATGAAGCCCATAAATAATACTGAAAATCCACACAAGTGTAGGATCAACAAAGAAGAAATTCAGATCACATTAGGAACACACACACAAATTTCTCTTCAGTGTTTATCAATTTTCTCAAAAGCACTTGATATTAACTCACCTGCAACACCATAAAGATAGCTCCATATAATCTCAACACTTCTACAATATCTCAACTATACATGTACCACCTGCAATCACTTGATTCCTTTCTCTACAACAACCTAAACTGTGTTGACATATATGACAACATTAATGACAACACCACCAAACACATTCATAATTGCAGTAATAAATGGATGAAACCCCGATTTATGCTAAAATAAGTATGATGCAAGCTACATTAACATGATTTTATACTAAAATTGATTTAACTATGAAATTTCTAAGCTAATCTAAGCTAATTCTAAGCTAAAAGATGGAAACCCTAATATATAAACAAGCTAAGATGGATGCATGGAAGCCATTAATGGAATCTTAAAGATATTATGCAACTAAAAACGTACTAAAATATGCTAAAAGTATGCAAAGTATGAGTGTGAGTGTGAGTTATTTCAACAACATAAGCTTGCAATTGAAACATGGATGGATGAGTTTCAACAACATAAGTTTTCTCTGTAAGATGGATCCATTTGTCTCCAAAGAGGGTTCTATTTATAGAAGATAAAATGAGAAATGGGGGGTTAAGATCAAAATAGTTAATCAATGGTCAAGGATGAAAGGAAGAAGAGGCATGGATCATATATTCTCATCAATGAATGAGAATGCAAGATGAGAATTAATCAAGGGCTCACACTTGTTTCAAACAAACACACTTTTGACCTGCACACATAGGTCACAAGGTGACTTGATCAAAAGGTTAAAAGATAACTTGCATTTGAAGCCAAGTGAGATGATTGGAGGGGAGAGAATATTATTTGGAATATTATAATGGGTAAGGAAAAGATTAATTTGCAAATTAAAACATAGTTTTAATTGTGCAAAAAAAGGGGGATAAGGAATATTCCCCTTTTGGAGGAAAATTAGTTTAATTGTTAACTAAACAAGGTTTAATCACACAATTAGGGGATTAGAAGAAATTACAGTGATTTTCATTAAATTAAATGATTTAATGAATGGGGAGAGATGAAATGACATTTAATTAAATAACTTAGGGTTATTTAATTAAATTAGAAGACTTAGGAAATTAAATTAAATATGTTGACTTATTTAATTTAATTAGATGAAATATTAGCATGAAAGGGGGTGAATTAACCTGATTTAATAAATTATATTAATAGATGATAATGACATAATTAATTAAATAGCTAAGCTAATTTAATCAGTTAAGAGAAAAGACACTATTAGAATTTAGAAAATATATGACTAGGTGACTAAAAATTTTAGTCACAACAACTAAAAATGACTAAATTCTACTCATTTTTTGCAACTTAGCTATAAATGAGTAAATAAATGACTAATCTGGTTGTTGATTAAAAAAATATTTGGTCACAAAAATAAAAATGACTAAAGAGTTAGTCATCAAATCCAAATTAGACAAAATTAAACAAAAACAAGTCAGCCAATTATTGGCGTGATGTATTCATACGTGCGATGTATTGGCACAATTATTTAAGTTCATTACAGATTCATTCATCTTGACCTCGCTTCATTCTTTCATTGCAAATTTCTCTTCATTCATTCATTGAAGGCCTCGCTTCATTCGTTAGCCTGACATGAGGCATTTTGATCAGTTTTAGAAGCTACTTGCATGGGTGATAAGGATTCAAAGAGGACTTGGAGACTTCTAAAAATGCAGGCAAGGGAAAGGAATTCAGAGTTTTCTGTAATGAATTTGAATTCGTTGAGGCCCTCTGTAGAGAAATCGTATTTGGGGACGCCCTCTACAAGAAATTCAGAGGTAATTTGAAACCCTCATTACATTAAACATAAATTTGAAATGCTCATTACAATCTACTGCTCTTAATAATATTCTTTTACAATATTTCCACTATTTTGCTTCATAATGTGTTCGAGCTAAATATAATAAAATTTGGGTGTCAATGCCAAAATAGAATTTCCTTAAACAATTTTGATACATTTTCTCTACAAGTGCAAACTGTCCTTGTGCAAAGTAAACATGTGCTAGATTTACCCAATATGTCAGGCATCTAAAAAAAGATGTTTCCTATAGTAGCTTCTTGTACCTATGTAAATATTTCCTTTGCAATATCAAATTGACCCCTTTCAGCTAGCACAATTGCTGCCTCATTTGCAACATAAACATTTCTTGGTCTTTGTGCCAACACTTTATAGTGGCTGCCCCATTTGTAGCATAAACATTTTCATTGCAAGCACAAACTGTCCTTATGCAAAGTAAACATGTGCTAGATTTACCAACACATCAAGAATATGAACAAAGATGTTTCTAGCAACAAATTCTTGTACCTGTGTAATGATTTCCTTTGCAATATCAAATTGACCCCTTTTAGCTAGCATAATGTCTGCCCCATTTGCAACATAAACATTTCTTAGTCTCTGTGCCAACACTTAAGTGGTCCCTTTTATGACATTAAGATCATATTGAGTTATTATTATACTCCCATTTTCCAAGAGAAAAATCCCAAAGGCCTATGGGAAATGAGCGATGAGCATTTGAGTTTCAACTTGGTTTCATTTCGAAAAGGGGACATTGCTTTGTACATGATTTTTTTAACAGTAGAATAATTTAATCCACCTATTTGGGACTATAAAATAAAAATAGATGAATTAATCCATTTTCAATTATAGGTTCTTTTAATCTAGAATTTGATAGAAAGATAAAGCATAATACATTGAAGGACACAAAAAGGGTTTTAAAATAAAGACTAAAACAGGTTGCCCATGAAAAACAAGAAAGAGAAAAAATGAAAAGATAACATATAGATGATTCATTTGAGGGTTTTGATAAGATCACATTTAACTATGTCAAATGGATTTGGAAGGGACAAAGCATATGTGATTGACTAAAACTTTGAGGTAACCTATCCATTGTCATTGTATGCATCATCTTCTCTTAGAATCTATGTCTACAATGCACCAAGCCTAGAATTGATTGGGGATGCACTTAAGGTGGATAAAAACTCATCAAATGCTTTATGTATGCTTGGAAACATGGAACTAAAAACAAATTATTGGTTTAAAGAAAAAGAAACAATTAAAGTAGCACACCAACTTGTCTTGGCTGATGAAGAAAAATGAAAATTTGATGAGGAATGAAGGATTTAGATGGAAATAAGACAGCAAGAAGAAGAACTTCAGTAGGTGATGCAACAAAAGGCATAATTTGAATGTGTGAAGGAATTATGAAAGAGTAAGCATAATGATAGGGTTGTCGATGATGATGATGCTGGTCAATCTAAGAAGAAACAAAAGAAGGAAAATAAGAAAAAGAAGAAGGATAAGGACCACAAGGCTTATGATTCTTATATGGAGGAACCTAATGTTACATGGAAGATGAGGAAAATTGTATGAGTGATAAGGCAGAAGATGATGCAAAAAATTCCCAAGATCTTCTTGCAACTATAGGTCTAGAAGACTCTTATGATGGCAAGAAAAATTCTCTAGTTTCAAAAAAATTATGAAGGAGACATGCATACCCTGATTTTGAAGTGATGAACCATTGCAGAAATAGAGTCTGAGAGAAGATGATCCATATGATGATGATGTCTAGGATTCCTAAGATTTAACAAAACCTAGCTCCTATTTTTAAAGAGAAAAATCCCCAGTTCACATGGGAAATGAATGATGAGCATTTGAGTTTCAACAGATTCCAAGAGAATATGATGCATACAATGACAATGGATAGGCTACCTCAAAATTTTATTCAATCAAATATGCTTTGTCCCTTCCAAATCTATTTGACATAGTTAAATGAGATCTTATAAAATACCTCAAGTGAATCATCTGTATGCTATCTTTTCATTTTTCCTCTTTCTTGTTTTTAATGGGCAACCTATTTTAGTCTGTTTAAACTCAAGTGCTCATCATTCATTTCCAATGGGACTTGGGAATTTTTATTTTGGAAAATAGGAGATAGGTTTGGTTATAGCTCAGTAAGCCTAGACATCATCATCATATGGATCATCTTCTCTTAGAATCTGTTTCTATAATGGTTCATCAGCTTCAGAATCAAAGTATGCATGTCTCCTTCATGATTTTGTTGAAACTGGAGAATTTTCTCGCCATCATCGGAGTCTTCTAGACTTATAGCTGAAAGAAGATCTTGGGAATTTTCTGCATCATCTTATGCCTTATCACTCATATAATTTCCATCATCTTCCATGGAAACATCAAGTTCCTCCATATAAGAATCATAAGACTTATGGTCCTTATCCTTCTTCTGTTTCTTCTCAGATTGACTAGCCTCATCATCATCATCATCCTTGTCCTTACACTTAATCTTCCATAATTCCTTCACATGTTCAAATTGATCCTCTTGTTGCATCACCCACCAAATTTCTCCCTCTTCCTTTCTCCTTTCCATCTAAATCCTTTGTTCTTCATCAACATTTTGTTTTTCTTCATTAGCCAAGACAAGTTCACGTGCTACTTTAATTATTTATTTTACTTTAAGCCAGTCATTTATTTTTAGTTCCATGTTTCCAAGCACACATAAATAATTTGATGAGTTTTTATCCACCTTAAGTGCATCCCCAATTAATTCTAGGCTTAGTTGGATCTCATTCTGAGCCTGCGCCATGCGTGCAAGACGTATATATGCATCCATATAATCAGGAAACTTGAAGAATTTTGGCTTGTATTAAATATTTTCTTTTTCAGTATCATGTAGTTGTTCAAACAACCTAGCATTATTAAATAGTGTTGTGACTTTATCCCATGGTAAATCACGTGAAACACCACCTTCTTCTAGTAGATGGAAGAATTTCATATCCTTAAAGCACACAAAAAAAATGACATAATTGGCACTGGGGCTTTTATTTATGAATTCAACCCAAATGCCATTTCCAAATGCCTCCATAAAAGTTTGTTGAGCTAACTATAGTTCATCACGCTAAAAATGAAGAACCCCAATTTTGTTTAACAATTCAATGGGTACTTTTTCTCTACTCTTCTTCAGAAGAGACTTTGTTGTTTTACGAGAATCTAAGGCTGCACTAGGGTCTTTCGATATTAATAACTCAACCATCTTGATAAATGCATGGGAATCACATGGATCTATGCGAGTTTACTTTCTTAAAATTTCCAAAGCCTTCTCTGCCTACCCTTGCTGAGCATATATATGGCCTACAACTTTTAAGCTCTCACACTTCTCAGGGTGGACCTCTAGAACCTTTTTAAAAATTTGAGAGAGAACTCTTAAGATATCCTAGATTCAATTGAACTAGTCCATAAAATGCACAAAACTGTTCACTACTTATGAGAATTCTACAATTAAAAAATGCACAAAACTGACCATAGAGATTTTTTGCCATTTTAAACAACAAAATTGCCAAAAAAATGTGTTTAAAACCTGCAAAAAAATACAAATAAAATCACATTGATTTTTGCACAAGAAAAAACCATGAGACCATAGCTTGTTGCTTACTATTATGGTGTGATATATTTTTCATCCATAGCTTGTTTGAAATCGCTTGTTTTAGGCTTTTAGCCATAACAACAAGTTAGTGATCTGTTTGATAAAATGCTTTGGTAGACATGTATGAAAAATGTGGTAGCATAGACAAGGCAATGAACTTTGGAAAAAATACCTCAAAGAAATGTGGTGTCATGGTGATGGAATGCCATGATGAATTCTAGGAAAAGTGAATTGTTATGGATTGTCATGGAATTCCATCACCATAAGACCACATTTCTTTGAGGCATTTTTCCAACCAGTTCACTGCCTTGTCTATGATATTGCTTACTATTATGCTTTGATAGAATTTTTCCAAGCATGCATAGCTTGTTTGAATGCACTTGTTTTAGGATTTTATCTTTTAGACATAGCACCAAGGCATTGAATTGTTTGATAAAATGCTTTGGTAGACAATATGTATGAAAAATGTGGTAGCATAGACAAGGTAGTGAACTGTTTGAAAAAATGCTTCAAAGAAATGTGGTCTTATGGAATGCCATGACAAGAAAATTCCATTGGCAGCTGATCCTAGTTATTAGTTATCCAATGTGAAGTAATTGCATAACCACTTAGGTTGACTTTGTAAAAACTATATTGTAATTGAAATTTTATCATCTATGAGCATCTAGTTATTAGTTATGCAATGTGAATTAATGCTTTGAGTTTGAAAGATGTGCAGTGCAATGTAATCAGCAATGCAAATGATTATGAATAAATAATTGATACCAATTTATAATATACCCCTATATTTCAACCTAAAATACATAAAAAATCCATTCATACACAATATTATCAACAAATAATTGAGACCAGAATTCGAGCACCAAATTAAATCTTCTTGTCCATCGATTGCTTCAAATAAAGATTAAAATATAACATAAGTCTCCTCATATTTGTTTCTATAAATTCCTATAATGATGATATCAAATTTTGGTCTTGGTTTCTCTTTTATAAGAGAATAAACAAGCTTCAGACTGCTACAAAATATGGCATCTTTTCAAAATTCATGCCTCTTCATAGACTAAACATTAATTTTTCTTAAAATATAAAAAAAGAAGTAGATAGCTAATGAAGTATGCAGCACTCGTGACACCATAGTTCGTTAATCTTCGTAAGGCACCCGTGATCACCTAAGATCTGTTTAAGGTCCTTTCTCCATATTAGTGAAACTGAATGTGTGGTTCTTCCTCTGTGACAACCCCAAGTCCTACTATTCAGGGGGAGGACCCATTTAGCTCTGCTCCCACTCATACACTATATAATCACATGGAAATTTGTATTCTTTAATTTTCAATATATTTGTAAGGTGAATCTTCCATCAACTGTCTATTAATTCCCTTCCATCCATCATAAACTTAGAATATCCAACATCCAATGCTATTACTCCATCCATGATTAAGTCAAACCTATCAAGACTCAACTCACCATCCTTTTCTATGCGAGTGATGCACTGTGGAACAATCTGGCCAAATTCACTCTTCCATTAATTGAGGTCCTTTAAGTGGTCATCATCTTTCAATAGTTTTGGCACAAACCACTGATTCAAAGTATGAAATGAATCTATTCTTGTTCTGATCTTTTGGTCCTCTCCTTGCATATATTGGAATTCATCTATAACTATTTTGACCATCTGCTTTGTAGGTTTTAATGCTACAAGATCCTCAGTACTCCTCTGTAAGATTCTACACAAGGTTACCAATGTGTGGTGTATGGGCTGCCAATTCCTAAAAAGGGGATCCATTATGGGTAGATGTGTTTTCATCTAATCAATTTCCTATGTTAGTGAGCTATAGCAATCATACACACTTTCCAGCTTATCCATAATTAGCTTTATCCTATGCTTGAGGACCTTCTCTAAAACATTACATATTTGCTTATTCACTTCTTCCTTACCCTCATTGTCAGCTTTCTTTAACTCTTCAATCTCTTGTCTAAGAATGCTCACTGGTTCAATAGAAGCATTTTATATATCAATTGGTGGAGCAGGAAGACGTTGGTATAACATTATTTCCTTGTTTTGTGAGGGGCCTACTCCTTTCAATTGTTCCTTCAACTTCACATTTTCTATGTACAATTTATTGACTTTATCATTTAAAAACTTTTGTTCCCTTTTGTACTCTCCCAATCTAGATTCTATCTCCTTAACTATAACTTGGGTGAACATAGCTGAATGCATTGTCATGGTTGTAGCTTCTAGAGTAGTTGTATCCTTTAATTTTTTCACCATAGATATCCCTTCCCTTTCCTACACTACATATAGTAACCTTAGTTTTTGTGTACTCTTTTGTTTGGCCCAGAATGCCAAGGCTTCAATCTTAGGGTTATACCTTGTGCCACTTATGCCTTCATCTAATTCAAGCTCAACAATCAACATTGGGTCATCCTCTGTTCTCACTTGATCAAGTAAAAACATTTTCTTTAATCCATACCAAGGACAATAATTATATTACTTTTCAAAATCATCTCTCTAGCCTCTTTTGGGCTGACATCAATATTATCAATCTTTAATTCATTAAAATTTTGGGCTACTATTTGGTCATGATGGGATTCCTCAACTCCCATCTTATGTATTTCATCCCTCGCTTCAAACTCTCTAATTTTAATCTAAATCCAAAAGTCTTTAAATTCATGGGTTTTGATAAATTCATCACCTTCCAAGAACTTGCAAGCTGCAACTACCCTATCATCCTCATGAATTTCTCTTTATCCTTATACCTCAATATTAGCTCTAACTTCAGGCTTATGGGCTTTAGTTTCAATCATAGGTTGGTCCACTTCAACATCATCCTTGAAATTTATTAACACATTAACTGCTTCTTTTGTATCTCCAACCTCCTCACTTATTTCATAGGAAAAAAGTTGCTCTATCTCTTGTGTCTTTTATTTTTTAGAAGGTAGTTGTTTAGGAGGTGATCTTGGAGAAGCATGACATATTGAAATAGTATCCGAAGTTGGTTCTGTAACTAGAATACCACTCAGCCTTTTGGGACACAATTTTGCAAGTCTCCTTGTGTCTGCTACAGTCTTATATCATTCATTAAAATTATTAATTATCATATCAATCCTCTTGATAGGATTTTCTTCCTTGATGAAATAACCCAAGAAATCACTAGGCTTCATCTTTCTTTCTTTCTCTCAATTTTTTTGATAAGTTCCCATTTTCTCCTCCTATCATTTACCTATTGAGGAGTGAAATAATTTCTGATTACATCTTCTTCATAGTAAATCTGGTGAGTAACCATAGCCTTGGTAAGGATGGTGCATCTTATAAAATTTATGTGACCCTCAGGGTCAAAATATCTTTCCTTTCTAGACTGTAAAGAGTACCTCAATTTTAGATAATTCAGCAACTCTTCAAGTGTATGAAATCCCACTGATAGTTCCCAACATGTTGTAAAATTGGGTAGAAATGTACCCTTCTTTTGTTTACTCATGACATCCTTTTCCATCCATAGAATCTTCCACATGAACTCTAATAAAGCTAATCGAAGGGGGGGGGGAATTTGGCAGTATATGTGGGGCCTGTGGGCATCCATAAATCTTGATTATTGTGTTATGTGGTAGAAAAAACCAATCGCCGAAGTTATGAGTATGGTCTTTCTCAGGTTTCAAAGCCAAAGGTCTTAATAATTGTAGCACAAGTGTGTGTAGTCTTGGTCATTGATGGCCAAGAATTCTCATAATTCTGTACACAAACTCATCATGGAATACCACACAATTTGGATTCAAGTACATTTGTTGTCCCATATATAACACCATAGTTGCACTGGTAGAGAATTCCCCTACTTGTCAATTTGACCCAAACACATCCTTTTTCTCCATCTATCTTTATTTTGGTATAATATTAGGTGGCACAACAAAGAATATTTCTTGAATATTATGGGGGTTCTATTTTCCCTGACTTGTAGAAATGCTTCATGCAATGCTTTCTCAAGATATGAATAAAAATCATATTCAATGTTCGTCTCATGGTTTTGGATCCTCATAACCATCATCATTAAACTAACTAGAATTCACTCTTCTGCATCTATCCCAAGTACTTGATAGAGAGCAAAGTAGGTTTTCTTGAAATATAATTAGAAATATGAGACTTCAAATGGTTCAATAGTAGAAGGGGATATAGGAATCACCTAGTTGTTCACACCCCTTTTCATGTAAATTAGGACTTCATCATTTCTATGGGTTTTACTCAATCTATTATAATCTTCTTTACTTCTTTGCAAATAAATTTTAGTTAGGGCTTGTTTGTTTAGGTCAAAACATTTAATGATGGCTGCTTTAGTCAACACAACTAATGGTGAACCATCTGAAAATCTCATAGACCTAGTAGCAAGATGATAACTTTGAGCCAATACTTTGATGAACTCTACATCTATAAAAATATTTGGGATAATTAACTTGGCCAAATCTAATTCCCATGGATTTGACACCAAAATATTGCCCTCCTTTTAATCATAAAAGTACCAGAATAGTTCCCACTTGGAGATAGGGATAAGGGAATCTCTATAACCCTAAGCCACATCACTAAAAACATTCTTAAATCCTCTCTCAATTGATTCAGGGAGGATTTCCATGATAGACTGGTGTAAGGACCTCTTTTTAATCTTAGATTCTTAATTTTTAGTTTGAGGTTCTTTCTTCTTGGGCAACATGATGTCTTTTTTATTTTCAGGTTCTTTCTTCTGGGGTGACATGATGTTTAACTATCTTACTTCTCCTTGTGTATCTGAAATGTAAAATTCCAAACAATCTTCTACTCATAAAACTTAATTCAAGTTTAACTATCTTACTTCTCCTATACTTCTGAAATGTAGAATTCCAAACAATCTTGTACTCGTAAGACTTAATTCACAAGTTCTATTCACTTACTCGGGTGACGATGGTTGCAAAGGTTAACCTTCTCAAACTTCTAGCTCCCTAGATGATAATTTTTGCAAATGAGTGAAAAGAGAATGTCAAATTCTTGGTTTAATGGATTTTGAGCTTACTCATGTCAACATTAATATCAACCTTACGCCAAATATTTTTGTCGTAGTTCGAGTTTAAACTCCATCGTTGATTTTACAAGATCGAACAATTGATGTGATTAGTGCATTTAATACCGCTTTATCACCACCACTTTCTCTAAGTACCATGGGATAGAGGGGTATAAACTGTTATACCACATGCTTCTTTGTATTTCATCGTGGGGTAGTAGGATCCTTACTTCTATACATTCAGCTTGACTTGTATAACCCGTGGTCCTACGGTTTACATTAATGGTTCCTTACCTCTATACCGCAAGCTTGACTTGTTTAACCCACGGTACTACAGTTTACATTAACAATTACTACCATATTGCATGCTTTATCACATCCTTTGATGGTATAGTGATTCATATCACCCTATTGCATGCCTTTATGATCTTCCTCATGGGATGGCAGGTTATTCCCTGCTATATCACACCCTTCATTTTTCCTTCTCATGATATGGTAGATTATGATGTATTTTGATTCTCTCATACCACCCAATTGCATCCTCATCATAATACTTCCACGGTATGGTGGTAAACATATTCATGTTATCTATTACACACTGCCAGCCCGCTAAGGGTTCAAATTACTGCTGCAGGATCACGATAAGAGACCGTTAAGGAAATTGGAATGTTTTTAGTTGGAAATTTTTTTTCTTAAGTATATATATGATAAATTTTTGGTATTTTCAGTAAAAACTAAAAAGGAATATAAGGTTCAAGGCTTGGGTCATGGAGCTCAAGGTTAATTATGATGATGGAACTAAGCAAAATTTTAAGGTTCTAACACACCTCATGATGAACTAGACTATGTTTTTCCTTCATCCTGCTTGTGTTATGTTTTTATGAGTTCTTCTCTTATGAATATATCCTTAAGGAAAATTTATCTGATACCTAGAATTGTAAACATCTTCAAGGTTTTTGATTGCAAATTCTTTTTAATCTATAAAATGAATTCTATTTTAATTTTCCATTTGCAGTTATTAGCTGGTGTAGGAGCACCCTCAGGACCTGATGCCTATAGGAGGCAACATTTGAGTTTTTTTCTTTTTTTTGTGTTGTTTGATGTTAATAAGTTCATTTATGACCATTTTTGGATCATTTTGATCCATTTTGGAATATTATAGGTCCATTGGTCAAAATTTGTAAACATTTGCAAAAAAGATGTAAAAGTTATCATTGTGAAAGTTGTCAAAAGTGCATTAAAGTTACAAATTTGTTTAGGAAGTTAGTTGTGGGTGGTTGGTATTTTGATAATGCTTGGGAAAGAATAAATACATGTTGTAAAAATTAATCCCAAGGTTGGGAAGGTTTGGAGGAGATTGGAATGAAGAAATTTCATTTTTTCACTCTAAAAACTATATTTTTCTTACAAATCTGACTATTCTTTTCATTTGTGTAGTGTAATTTTTTATTTAATGACCTACACTTGATTGGAGATGACACAGGATTGAATCAACTTCCAAATTCAATTATTTTGGGGGGCCAATTTCATTCATGGTTTCTTACTTGCATTGTAGGGGCGTGTCATATTGCTATGCTTGTTTGAGTAAGGGTTCAATTGGGGTTGCATTCATTCATGGAAAAGTGGGCCTAGGTTGTGAGACGTGTTGAATCAAAGTTGTTTCAGACCATATGAGATGTGTTTGAAGTATTGGAATAGGAGTAGAGACCCCTTGAATCCAAGAACTCAGTTGTGCCATGCCTAATTTCCTAAGTAGGCCTAGTAAGAAGGAGGACAACTAGTTTTTGAACCCTTCAATACAAAGAAACCCTACCTCATTTTTGGATATGTGTAAGAATTGACAAAAGGGTATTATAAAATGGGTCTCCTTTTCTATAGATCAGGTCTGTTCCAAAAGATATGATCAAAAAGGCCTTTTTGAAAGGCTACAAGGAAGAATGGTGGTTTGTGAAGGAAAGTGTTGTGTGGTCTCACAACACACCCCAAGGTTGTAAGGCTTGGGGATACCAAATTATTATTTTTAACTCTTATGGTATGAGCTAGCTATTTGGAACATCACCAAGAAGAGAAAAGAGGTCAAATAAATCTTTGACTTAAAGAATTCTTCATAGTAAAGGATTTTGAGTATTATATACTGGGAACTGGGAATGTTGGAAAGGCAGAAAAGGTAAGGAAAGATATAGCCAAGCATTTCGGTCTGATATTTGAAGCTTGAGATAGAGGGAATTCTAGTAAAATTGATGTTCAGGGAAATTTTATGGGTGAAGTTGAATACCGGGTATCAAGCATTGGGTTGCGATAGTGAAGTTTTGAAAATTTGTGATTATCTAATGAGTCTGATGGTCTAATAATCTGATATATATAGAGGATAATCATACAAGAATTTGTGATGTGCTTTGGAAAGCGTGTTATTTAAGGAAATTCATATTATAAAATTTGAATAATGGTTTTATTTACATGAGATTTTATAAATGTTTTTTAAAAAGGGATTTAATGTGTGGAATTTGTGATTGCAGGAAATACAGATTGTGATGCAAAGTTCGGGTATGGATGGTTAGGAAAATTTGAATCTTGGATAGAATCATTTCCATATCGGATTGCTTACTTTAGGAGGTTATAATGCAGAAGGCTTTGAGTCCACCAGAATGTTGGAGATCCCAGTATTATATATACAGTGGAAACAAATGTCAATCTCTCAGGAAGCCCATTATCGAAAATAGTATATTCGAAGCAAAATCGAGTGTTGGGATGGAGCTATAATGATATCATTCTAAATATATGGGAAGTTCCAACATGGTATCCTGATTCAAGTTATTATCCTGGCGATAATAAAAGATTAAAACCCGAAGAGCTTCAATGCACAATTGAATTTAATCTTGAAGGACTTTAATTGTAATTTCCTGGTCAATTACTATCTTCCACGTTCCTTGATATGATTCGTCCCTTAGATTCTCTCTCATGTACTTGTCTTATCCTATTTGCGCCTTGTGTTTTATAAAATGCTAGAGGATTTGTTTTTTAATTTAATTTCAAAATTTGTGGAAGTCAGAAGAGCAAAAACTTCTTTAAGTTTTGTTCTTTTTTCCTATTTTCTGGATCATTCCGGTCTATAAACTTGTATGCACATAGACATTAATTAATATTAGAGCCAAATTGATAACTACCTATCTCATGAATCTTTTGTAGTTGGTTTTGTTAGTTCAGCTGAACAAGCCTATATGTTGCACCATTTAAGGGTGCATACATAAACTACTCAGTGCCCAAACTAAAACCCCTCTCTTTAAAAGTTCGCACCGTTTTTTATGTAGCTGCAAAGCAATCTGGTGAAGTATAAAGCACTTTTCTTTGATTTAATTAATTCTTTGGGGCATGCATGGAGAATAACTAGGAGAAATTTTAATTTCACTATTTTTTTATGCTTTATTTAAGAATAGATGTTTAAATTCTTTGAAAATGTTCCAAAAATAGATGAATGAATGGAAATTTATTGAAAATATTTCGATTATATAGAATTTCTAAATGCTTAAAGCTAAATCTACTTGAGTGATAGGAAATGAAATTGTTAACTTTCATGAAATATTATTTCAAGGCTTTCAATTTCATGATAATTGTTCTTAAGATCCAAATTGAAAACTCAGTGTCTAGTATAAATATGATTTTTGATGAACATATTCCCTTTGAGATTAACATGAAATTCACATAATACCCTAAAGCGAACCTAGTATGATGATGACCTGATTACCAGAGACTTGGGATTGAACTGAGTCAATCTTTTTGTTCTATTTAGGTAGATTTCCCCTTTGAGATTGTCTTGTTCCATATCTTTCAAGAAGAATAGGCTTCTTCATAGTTTGTCTATGGATTTTTTTATTCGACACTGCTGATGCATGTGAAATCATTGTTAATAGGAACTGGTGCTAGAAGGAGGGCCATCATCATGATCATCATTTTTTTTGAAATTTTTATCTAGTCCCGAGTTTTAAAGCTTGTAAAGCAAAGTTAAATACAAGCTAGTATTTCAATATGGAAGTTGAGAAACTTATGAATTTTTTAAACTAGAGATTATATCCTTTAAGTTTGCTCACTTTTGGTAGGGTCATTGAATGAATAATTCATGATACAACCAATCACGGTGAACTCAATTGTGAAATTTTCTTAACTAGGGTGAGCTTAGCCATGTGTAAAGTGATTTCATTAACAAAAGAAGTTATAACTTCTAGAAGAAAAGAGTCATTAGAAAAAATTGTGTGCAACCCTTGTAAAAGCAGAAATGTTAAAAATCAACCAATACATCAAAAAAATTGGATAATTGCAACTATTACAATGAAAATCATAACACGTTGTAGGAAAATCAACAAGAATGTCAAGTTTTCATAATATTGCACTAGAAATGAGGAAAAGACATTGATGAGTCATCATTCTCCTTATAATTGGAAAACACAAATGAAGAAAAGGAGTGGGAAAATTGAGTGGGAGACACGTATATTTTATCCCAAACAGAAAATTTACAAGATAAAAATGGAAATTTTCTATGATTTTATGCAAGATACAAAATATCATTCTTTTACTTTTTATTTCTCTGAGAATAATATAAATTGTGATACATCTTGCTCTAACAAAGTGCAAAGTGAATATAGGACCGAAGACATGAAAATTCTCGGAGGAGAAAATTAAAAAATGGACACAAGCGTTCATGGAAGTAAACAGGGTACAAAAATGAACTATGAACTGGGGCTGAAAGAAGGTAGAGTATGGTCACATTAGACAAAGTGTGTGCAATCAACGTTTAATGAGGTCATTTTCATACTTTTGAGTCAAGTCATTGGTAAGTAATCGTTTGAATTTATGATTATCAAACACATAAAGCTTAAAATAATTCATTGTTGTAGTAGGATCGTTGAATTTTTTCTGAATGAATTTAAAGATAAGCTTGCTGTAATTCGTACCAAAATGACAATGGAAATAATCATAGAAATTAGAATTAGTTGGTTTTTTAGGGTTAATCATTTTCTATATTAGATGCCTGGTTAGTTAGGGTTAGTTTTTTTAGGGTTTGTTTTATTTTCTTTGATTTTGTCTTGTTTTCTTTTTCTTTTGCGTGGCCTTTGAATTTGCGTATTTTGCTTAAATTACCTTGAAATACATGATAGTTAATCCAAAAATTTGTAAAAAAGTATAGTGAAATGCAAAAAACTAAAATAAAATAATAAATCCATAAAAATTAAATGCATGATTTTAAAGTACTAGAAGCTATATATATATGTGTGTGTATCATGTATATACATCAGTATTGAAATTCTTGTTCCAAAAGAGTAAAAAATTCAAAAAAGAGGGAGCCTAGCTGTAGGTGGTGGTGGTCATTCAATCAATATGGGAAGCCTCATCCATCAGAGCTAAATATCCAATATAGGTGAGCTATCGATGAGTTTCAAAGTCATGAATTTGGAGGTCTAAGAGGAAAGGCCGAAGATGAACTATTTCCCCATGCTCTAAGAATCAAGGAATATCATCCATTGAGGGGATTCCAATGGTTGGGTGCACCACAGATAAAATAGTGTCCAGGTTCTCCAAGTATTTAGGTCTCACTATCATGTTGGTAACTGAGTGAACATCTTCCACAAAAGCCCCTATATCCAGAAGAGACAATACAAAATGAGAAACCACATTAGAGTAAAAGAAAAAGTAGAGGTTGGATTCTACATACTTTTCCCCAAGGACTAAGCAAAAATTTGGTATACTAAAATTGGAAGTCCTAATGAATAAAACCTTTTCAAGCCTTTGAGATGTGATACTTCCTAAGAAAACATTTTGGTGGTGAGAGAAACTTAAACAAATTGGAGTATCCATGGCCTAGAAGTAATGAAGAATTTATAAAAAGCCGTGAAAGAGGTGCGGTACATAGTTGCCTCAAGAGAAGTCTTGGAAATCATAAGCAAGGTGGAAACTAGATAATTGTTTTCAGAATGGAAGGTTAAATCAAATTAATTCTTTTCACATTGTTGGTGATAAATTACTTCAAAGTTGAGTAGTACGAAGATTGTGAATCAAACAAGTTGAAGATTTTGAAGTTAATAGTGGTCTTTTCAATTTATTTTTTGGGCGTATTGATTATGGAGGTGTTGGTATGTGCAGAACAGAAAAGAAAACTAAGATGGTAAGGTAGTACACATCATCACTTGGATAAGTGGAGAGAAATGATATGCACAAATTCAGGTGTGTGAATTAAATGAAGAATAATGTGATCGTGTTTTTATATAATCATGATAATTTTGATCCATTAATGAGGTGCAGTGTTGTCAAATCGGAAGTGCTAGCTGAAATTTTAGTAGTTTCCATAAGAATTTATCGGAAGGGTGGTAACCAATCTTTCTAAATTTAGATTTAATTTGGTGATTAAATTGTTTGTTGCTAAATTTTAATCTATGCATATCTTTTAACACATAACAGTTTGTAGTTAGCTAGGATTTGGCATAAGGTGGTAAAATTTAGTCGGAAGTACACACCAACAGGGAATATTTTAAGTGATTTTTTGGGAAATGATGAATTGATGAAGGGATTTGCATTGAATGAATAATCAAAAGGTAACCTTCATTACCACTATAATTCCCAACCTAATAGTGGGCTTGATTTCCTACAAATTGAAAATGATTTATTATTGAAATATCAAAAGTTGAAAATGAGCTATCATTACTATATCTTAAAAAAAAAAGAGAGAGAGAGAAAATCAACTCTTTAGGCCATCCAAATAACTCTACTAGGGCTATAGACACTTGGCTTGCAATAGAGCTATGTTTGGTGGGATTACAAAGATAACCTTATTGAGGCTATGGACACCTGACTGGAAGCAAGGCTCTATCCTTGGTTGGCTTTGGAGGATTACCATATTATGTAGTTCAATGTCAATGACCTGATTCTTTTTACTGAGTTCCAAAAATCAGAATTAATCATAGCACACACAGATGTTTCCAATGGAGTTTTACTTTTTATGCCAGAATATAGGTAAAGGTAAATGTTATTGTTTTAAAATATGTATACATTCTAATTTACAATTGGTGATTTAATTTCAAATTTTATTTAAATTTAGTTTTATTGGTTGCAAGTTGTTGTGTGGTCTCACAACACACCCCAAGATTGTAAGGCTTGGGGACCCCAAATTATTTTTTTAACTCTTATGGTATGAGCTAGCAATTTGGAAGATCACCAAGAAGAGAAAAGAGGTAAAATAAATCTTTGATTTAAAGAATGCTTTGTAGTAAAGTGTATCAGGTATTATGTACCAGGAATTGAGAAAGTTGGAAAGGCAAAAAAGGTAAGGAAAAATATAAGCCAAGCATTCTGGTTCGATATTTGAAGCCTGAGATAGAGAGAAGTCCGGTAAAATCGAAGTCCGAGGGAAGTTTATGGGTCAAGCTGAATACTAGGTACCGGGTACTGGGTTGTGATAATGTGAAGTTTTGAAATTTTGTGATTATCTAATGAGTCTGATGGTTCGGTAATCCGATATATATATATATATATATATATATAGAGAGAGAGAGAGAGAGAGAGAGGATAATCATATAAGAATATGCGATGTGCTTTGGAAAGCGTGTTATTTATGGAAATTTGTATTATAAAATTTGAATAATGGTTTTATTTACTTGAGATGTTTATAAATGTTTTTTTTAAAAGGGATTTAATGTGTGGAATTTGTGATTGTAGGAAACATAGATTGTGATGCAAATTTTTGGTATGGATGGTTAGGAAAATTTTAATCTTGGATAGAATAATTTCCAGATCGGATTGCTTACTCTGGGAGGTTATAATGCAAAAGGCTTTGAGTCCACCAGAATGTTGGAGATCCCAGTATTATATATACGGTGGAAACAAACATCAATCTCTGGGGAAGCCCATTCTCGAGAATAGTATATCTGAAGAAAAATCAAGTGTTGGGATGGAGCTATAATGATATCATTCTGAATATATGGGAAGTTCCAACACGCTATCTTGATTCAAGTTATTATCCTGGCGATAATAAAAGATTAAAACCCAAAGAGCTTCAATGAAAAATTGAAGTCAATTTTCAAGGACTTCAATGAAAAATTAAAGTCAATCTTCAAGGACTTCAATTGCAATTTCTTGGTCAATTTCTATCTTCCACGTGCCTTGATATGATTCGTCCCTTAGATTCTCTCTCATGTACTTATCTTATCTTGTTTGTGCCTTGTGTTCTATAAAAGGCCAAAGGATTTCTTTTTTAATTTAAGTTCAAAATTTGTGGATTTCAGAAGATCCAAAAATTCTTTGAGTTTTGTTCTTTTTTCCTATTTTTTGGATCATTCCGATCTAAAAACTTTTATGCATGTAGAAATTGATTAATATCAGAGCCAATTTGATAGCTACCTATCTCATGAATCTGTTGTAGTTGGTTTTGTTAGTTTATCTAAACAAGCATGTATGTTGTGCCATTTAATGGTGCGTACAGAAACTACTCGGTGTCCAAACTAAAAACCCTCTCTTTAAAAGCTCACACCATTTTGTATGTAGCTGTGAAGCAATCTGGTGAAGTATAAAGCAATTTTCTTTGATTTGATTAATTATTTGGGGCATGGATGGAGAATAACCGGTTTAAATTTTAATTTAGTATTTTTTATGCTTTATTTTAGAATAGATGTTTAAAATCTTTGAAAATGTTCCAAAAATAGATGAGTGAATGTAAACTTATTGAAAATATTTCAATTATATAGAATTGATGAATGCTTAATGCTAAATATAATTGAGTGATATCAAATGAAATTGTTGATGTTCATGAAATATTATTTCAAATCTTTCGGCTTCATGATAATTGTTCTTAAGATCCAAATTGAAAATTCAGTGTCTAGTATAAATATGGTTTTTGATGAACATATTCCCTTTGAGATTAACAAAAAATTTACATCATACCCTAAATTGAACCTAGTATGATCATGGCTTGATTATCAGAGACTTGGGATTGAACTGAGTCAATATTTTTGTTCTGTTTAAAGAAAAATTTCCCCTTTGAGATTATCTTGTTCCATATCTTTCAAGAAGAATAGGCTTCTTCATGGTTTGTATATGGAGATTTTTATTGGACACTACTGTTGTGAGTGAAATCGTTATCAACAAAAAGCCCATTTATTGATGACTAATGGTTCTTGTGAGTGGTTGTCTAAGTTTTTTGGATCACTGTACATCCCTACTCTGCATCATCAATGGATTGGAAAGTCAACAGTTATCAACTTATGAACTAAATGAAGTTTTACTGATTCAAGTTATTGATTTATACATTATTGTTTATTTGGACTTTAGGAAATGAAAAAAAGGACTCTAAGGCACAAATTAGATGATATTGATCATAAATTTCAAATTCTAGATATAAAATATTAGCATGCACGTACTAAAAAAGTGGCCAAGAATAATGAATATCTTTTGAGTCTTTGTTTGAAAAGTCAAGTTGTAAATCCACTAAGTAGTATATTATTTGTTTAATAGTGTTTAATCAAATTTTATATGCAAGAGCTTTATGTATATAATACATAATATGATTTTTGTTTTGTTTTATAGGCAACAAAAAGAGTGCAAAGAAAATGTGGAGAAAAAATTTAAGGAAAAAAAAGATACAGTGACACCATCTCATAGAAGCCAATGCTTTTGTGATTCAACAAATGCAATTAGTGAAAATGATAGTTGCAATGATGTGTAGCCTAGTATAGCACATGGTGATGTGCAGCCTAATATATAGCACATGGTGATGTGTAGCCTGATATAGCACATGATGATGCACAACCTAATATAGCACATGGTGATGTGCAACCTGATATAACACATGGTGATGTGAAGCCTGATATAACACATGGTGATGTGCAACGTTGTGATAATATCTTAGGACTAAGTCTAAGAGAGTTTATTGAAAAACATTAGGGCAAAGGAACAACAAGTTTGCATATGATTTTGTCAACATTAAAGGATGCATTTAATAAGGTGGAATACACGTAGACAAATATTGATCTACCTACTCATGCCACACCTAATGTGGCCAAGGAGCATGAAGTTTTGGTTAATGAAAGTCATGAAGAGAGACCACTTGCATTTGTTTTGCCTCAGAGTGCACCTATTGCACCTAGAACTTTTGATGGAGCTAGTGGATCAACCAGAAATAATGGTAGTGGTAATTGAATAGAAGATGTGGATGCTTTTGTCAAAACATAAAGATTGAGTCAAGATTTGTACAAATCTATAGAGAGGAATACAAAATAAATAAAATTAGAAGGAAAGAAGCCATTCTTGCTTGAGGTATCAAGAGATGGTGAGCCCATTGGGCTAGATGCTACAAAGTGGGCCTTTGAGTTGGGTGTAAGATGTAGGACCCATTTAGATATTTGCAAATAAAATTTTGCAAATCAAGATCCACGAGTTATGGAAAATGTTATGCAAAAAATGGAAAATGCTTTTGAGACTACTAGAGGACAAATCTCTAGAAAATATTACAAGAAAAGGATGAGAGTTTTGATGAAAAATTATAGATACATGTGCACAAAAGAAATCATGTTTGGAAAATAGAGCTTCGACTCCAGTCTATCTCCCAAAGAGTGGGAGGCATTGAGAGAAATTATGCATTCCGAAGAATATTTGGTAAAGAGTAACAGGGGCAAGAGAGCAAGAGATAATGTGAGGGATGGATATACATTTGGCTGAGGTAGGTTGCATACCAAAACAGATAAATTTGCAGTAAGTGTATGGATTTTTGGTTCAATTTACATTGTGTTATTTATTTTGATTTTTATTGAACTAACTATAGGTTGAAATTGACATTGTATTTTAGGCAGAAAGTAGTAATAGAGAAGTAGGTGTAGAAGATATTGTCAATTATATGGCAGTGCTAGATGCTAGTAAATCTAAGAGTAGGATGAAGTTGAAATCTAGTTCGTCAGTAGAGATTTCACAACCATCTACTTAGTTCCCAGTAGGAGCCTCTATAGATCATGTTAAATCATATGAACAATGGTACCAAAAGGTAATGAGTTGCATATTAGGTCTCAGTCACCAAGTTTCACATTTGTTTGAAACAATTAACCCTATGGTTTCTGCATGGAATGAGCATGAATCCATAGATTTAGATGAGGTAAGAGGCTCTATTGATCCCATTTCTTCTTGTTTGGTAGTTCTATATACAAATGCCTTTTAATATGTAGATTATTG
Organism: Sequoiadendron giganteum; assembly: GCA_007115665.2. NCBI lineage: Eukaryota > Viridiplantae > Streptophyta > Pinopsida > Cupressales > Cupressaceae > Sequoiadendron > Sequoiadendron giganteum. The sequence continues at coordinate 179,299,703 of CM021106.1, read as the reverse complement.
AAATCTGACTGTAGGAGAATCCAACCCAGTTTCTTTATTATAGGAGTGATCTAGAAAACATTCTTTTGGACAAATTTATAGCTTGTATTCTTTACTTGACTATTGAATTCTTTGTATATTTTTTTGCATGATGGTTTAACCATAGGCAGAGAAATTTTTCAAATGACTAGGAAAATAAAAATGTCTCCAGGGTGTCAATAGAGTTGTTGATATTGATAGTGATAAAGTGGACATGAATACACAACATAGTCATCTTAGTAGTCCTGAAGTTGAGGTAATTAATATAATATTTGTCAGTTATCCATCCTAATTTTTTGTTATTCTTCATGCTTAAAATGTTATTTTGGACAAAAAGTTATAGCTTTTTCATTCTTTACTTGACTTATAATGATAATTAAACCACATGATGTAGAGAAATTATATGAAAGAAGACCAAAAAGAAAAAAGGACCTACCAATAGAACTCTCTACAAAGCTGTACAATTTAATGCCTGCAATGAAGTTGATAGTGGTTATGATGATGAACTCGACCAACGTGCACATGATATTCATAGTGGTAGTCATGCTGAACTCAAGGTGAGTGCTATGAAACCACATGCAAGTAAGTACTATTCAAGTAAGTAATGGTTGTTTTATTATGTAAATAAGGGTAATCATTACCTATTTGATAGAAGTTGGATGTTAGAATAGTAGTGAAGTGTAATTAGCTAGTATACATAGACTATGGGATTAAGGGAGAACATATAACTTACATATGGAAGCTTAGAGCTTAGTTGTGATAGAGTGTTTTATAAAAGAACATACAAAAATCAATTTGTTCCAAGATATAAGACATTACATACAGTTGTCAAAAACAATATAATGTGTGTTTTATATCTCAATATAATGTGTATTTTCTTTTGTAGATATTTGTTGATAAATTCCAAGAATGGGATATAGTTGAGGTGTTGAATCCACATGATGGCGATGCTGCAAGCATTGGGCTGATTCAGTCACTATCTATTGTACATGGAGTTAAATTGAAAGGAACAAGAGATGCAAATGTATGTATTTTATAGGTCTCAAGTAACATGCCCCTTTCACATGTAGACAAAATAGATGGAGTTGTCCATCTGAAAGAGAAAGTAGGGACCTTCTCAAGGTGGCCACTAAAATATTTCAAAAAAAATCACAGAGAGTTAGCCGTAAGTGCAGAAGAGAAAAAGAAAGGTTAGTAGGAGAGTGTGGAGAGTGAATTTGTAGAAATAGATTGTATTGAGGCTAAATAAGTTGAGCCCAAACAAAAACTAGAAAATATGATTTGGCTGTACATTCTATGAGTAGAATAGAGAATGTTCTATCTTACTGCACCGGTAATGTAAAACCCCTTGATTATATTTTTCTCCTTTTTGTTTGGCTTCCGCTCATTTAAAATGGTGCATTATAGAAGAGGGGATATGTTGTTGTGTAAGTAGTAGACACAAAGAATAGGGGTGCAAAAAAATAAGTAAATACATAGCAAATAAAGAGGTGTAGAGAAGAGGAAAATTTGCAGAGAGTGCAACATACATGTATGTGTAGTTGCAAATAAGTTGCAACATAGAATTTTCATAGAAATTATAATATCTTGCATAGCCAAAAAAAAGGCATTGTAACTCAGTTTTCTCAGTCACAACACTAAGAAACACACTTTGTAATAGTACATTTTTCAAAGCAAAGACATTTCTTTCTTGTATCTGTTGTAAGAACACGTTTTATCAATAAATATTTTTTAGTATTGTTCCTTCTTAATAGTCATTTCATTATGTGCAAATGAATGATTGATTATGTTTTTCTATATTTTTATATGTTTAAACCTCAATTAAAGCATTGTCTCATTTCCAACACTTATAGGGAGAAATCAATGAACAAAAATAATTAAATAAACTACCAATTGACTAAATATACTACCAATTGACATAAATCGGTGTTAATAAATATGACTAAATATAATGATTATGCAATTAATAAAAAATGTATCAATATACCTATTAGTTGACATAAATCAGTGAACAAAAATAATTAAATAAACTACCAAGTTGATCAAAATGATGATTAAAATTAACGAATAAATACAGTACCAATGGACAAAAATTAGTGAATAAAAATGACTCAATAAGTGACCAGTTAACGTCAATCAATGACTAAATTAACAACAAAATATACCAGTGAATAAAAAATGACTGAATAAGTGACTAGTTTAAAACAATCAATGACTAAATTAACAACTAAATTACACACTTCTTGTATACATCTAAAAATGGTCATGATTAATCAAACCTATTAATTAATTAAATATGAATTATTTAATTAATATTCTTAAGTCATCTACATATAAATAAATTTAATTATTTATTCATATTGTTCATTTTTCCAATTCTTCTAATTTAATTAAATAAACAAGTTTATTTAATTATTACCATCTTCCTCTTAATTAAATAAATAAATTTCACAATTTATCTATATTAATTATCACAAATTTAAAATTCCAAATTTAAATGATATCCTTGTTTTCTCCAAAATTAAATATTTCTAAATATTTAATTAAATGCTTTCTTTCTAATTTCTTTATTCTTTTCCACATAATTAAATATTCTAAAAATATTTAATTGAAAGCTTTCTTTCCTCCATAATTAAATATTCCAAAAATATTGAATTATAAACTTTCTTTCTCTCATATTTAATTAAGTATTTTTATATTTAATTAAAGCACTTTTTATCATCTCTCAAACATAATTAAATATTATTTATTTATATTATGGAAACATCTTTCATCTTCCATCTTTCTTTCTATCTTTTTTTCAACTTCTCGATCTCTCACCGTTCATCTTAACAGGTTTGATCTCAACCGTTGATCCTTGCCAACTAGATTCTTGCCCTCAAAAATTTGTAATACAACCTTCTTGTGAGTTCAAAGGACACCTTGAATCTTAGATTTCATATGCAGTTATTATAGTTGCATTCTAGCATTTATCAACATTTAGCAATAATCATAGCATTTCAATTTCATAGTTTAAATCATTTAATCATGCATATTCAATCAATCTCATTCTCCTAAGCTGCCATTTCAACAAGCTACTGCTTACACAACTGAGAGCCAACATCTTTAATCAAATCCTTGGAGATAGAGGACAATGGGACGAATTTGAAGAAGTTGTTAGAGTTTTCATTTATGCTTTCTAGTTTAGATTTCTTTGATATAATGTCTTATCGGTGTGTTAGTTTATCATTTGATTAATCCACTTATTCCGACACACACTTCCAAATTAATCAAATTAACGACTACATCAATGACCAAATCGATCAATCAGACGACTAAATTAACGACCAAGTCGATCACCTAGACAACTAAACCAATGACCAAATCGATCAATCGAACGACTAAATTAACGACCAAAATCGATCAGTCAATCGACTAAAAAAATGTTAGTCATAAATGACTGGCAATAAACTACTACTGGTCATGCGACCATGTTTAGTCATTTATAACCAGTTTTTAGTAGTTTTTTCAGTCTTATATTGTTGTTTCTATACTAGTGAGAGGATGGGTTTCAAAGGAAATGATGTTAGTCGAGTGCATACTATCATTCAGGACATTTTTTAGTGTCTACATTTACCCCCTCTTTGAAGCGAGGTACCTATTGCTTTGGTTCAAAGAATAATGCTCCTTAGATCAAGACTGCTACCTAGATTGATTTTTTTTTTTTTTTTTGGATTTTCTTAGATGCCCTAGCAGAAGGATAAAGCTAACTCCCTGTGCCCTCGAGAAATCGTGCAGAAATTTTGAATTTTGGGTTGATTTCTCTATAAAGGTGAAAAGCTACCCCAGGGGGTTAGAAAGGCTCCAGGATATAAGAATTCTACCAAAAATGTAAAAAATGATGAAAAATTAGGCTCTGATTGGAAAAATTGGTGAAAATGATGATAAACCCTAGCTTGAAGGTGAAATCAGGGAAAAAACCCCAATTTCTAGCATAAATAAGCCAAGAAGGGTCACTTTCAATTCATTTGTGCATTCACACCATAGAGATTCTTATTGTTTTGAGTTCTTACTCTTTGATGAAATGGCACGCTGAGAGCTTCCACAAAACATTTATGATCGAGTGCAAGAGCACTAGTGGCTTCCAAGTGTAGGACCACTGGTATGTAACTCCAAATTCAATTTGAAATCTGAAATTTTCATGCATTTATTACGCTTTAAAGTTTAAACTTTGGTGGAGTCGCTATATAGCGACGTCCAAATTGCAATCAACGACACTGAAATGAATTATAGTGATGCATATGTATATGGCGACACTAGTCATGATTTAAAATTAGGGTTTCTAACTTGAAATGGTGACACATGATTATATAGTGACACACATGCCAATTTAGAAATTAAGGTTAGGGTTAACAAAGTTTAGATAGCGACACTAGTGTTTTTTACGACACATGTGATTTACGATTTGAAATTCTTTTAGGCGTTAGAATTTGAAATTTAAATAGAGTGCCGCTATGGCAAATAGAAACGCTATTGTGATTTCTAAGGTATAAATTCCAAATTGAGTCAAATTTCCTTTATTTCCTATGGTCATGCACTTCGTGGATGCAAGAGGTCATTCCACTACTGATGTCGTGCGAGCATAGGCCCACCATTTTGGAGAGACTTGGAAAATTTTCAGAGTTATTTTAGGAGCACCTAGGAGAGATTGACATCTAGTATGTTGTGTATGTGCCCATTATCTAGAAACATCCTGCCATCATGAGTGCTTTGTGCAAGAGATGGAACAGTGAGACTTCGTCATTCTACCTTTCGACAGGTGAGGCACAGCTGACCTTGGAGGATGTATGGCGTATTCTACATTTGTCGATACATGCGATCACGTGATCTATGTTGTTGATAATGGATTTGATGCCTATCATGAGGTGATGGAGCTTGAGGACATCACCTCGGTGACATCATAGATTGACCTCAAGATGCATAGAGGTCACATGCCCACTTTCCAATTGATCATTGTGGCCATTATTTCAGGTTTGGTTGTTCCTGATAGACACAATAGAGGGTTCAACCTAGGATGGGGCTTGGTGTGGCACTAGATGCTCCATACGAGGTCACTTTTTGCATTAGGGCCCATGATGTTTGCCTCACTATATCATGATATGCAAGATTTCATTTACTGTGATGGGAGAGACATTGGTTCAGAGGTGACTGTGCTTCATATTTGGGCATGGGAGCATATTGTAGTGCTCCAACCTATTGATGAGATGGAAGATGTGGAGCTAGATGATCATGTGATCTAGTGGTACATAGGTGCAATCACATTGAGACACACTAGATAGATTGGGCTCTTGTATTGGTGAAGGGTTATTGATGATATGATAGTGTTTCGATGGCGTGCGTGGCTACAGATGCCACAATAGTATGATGATGTGTAGTAGATATACTTTTCTAGGTAGACCCAATATATATAGGGTCACCATAACACTATTATTGAGTGATATTTTCTAGGTAGGGTGGGTTAGCAGTTTGGGGAGCCACAAGACATGCCAAATGATAGTTATAGGGCCATTTCCACTAGGTCAGCCCGAGAGATTCCTACATGGGGACCAAACATTCAAGATCCTAAGGTAGTAGAGAGCTTTAGACAATTAGTGGATTAGCCTTGGGCCTATGATTAGGGTCAGGCAAGAGCACATACTGTGCCTACATTTGATGCTTGGTTCACACCTCCATGACATTTGAAAAATTGAGTGGGTGCTCCTCCATGAGAGAGACCCAAAGGTAGGGAGTTAGAGGCAAAGGATAGGGTGGCCAAGATTACTGGGATGGTAAGGTTCTGGGGGCTCCACTAGTGGGACAGTAGGTTCTATAGTAGCCTCTAGTTGTACAATAGTAGGGAGGACATGAGCCAGAAGTGCCACCCCACCACCAAATGTTAGGGATGCACAGATACACCAACTACAATAAATGGTGCATATTTTGACTAGTGAATGAGATTAGGCCCACCAATTTTTTTTGAGTATTACTACTATGCTAGACCAAACACGAAAGAAGGTTACAAGCATCATGATTGAGAGAGATCAGCCATTACAATGGTTATAGGTTGTGACCACAAAGAGGGATCAATAGGTTTCTCGATGCCAACAGATAGAGGCTATGATGGTGGCCACACATGGAAGGACCATTTTAGCTAGATTATATAGAGAGGTCATGATAGAGGTTGCATATTATAGGAAAGATTACTACCGAGATGTATCACATGCACTTAGACAATGTACTTTTTCAGAGTGTAGTGATGCACGATCGAGAGCCAAGGATCAGCCTGAGAGGCAGGTTGAAGAGCATAGTAGCCATTAGGGCTGGCTCTTATGTATATACACCTTTTTGATTTTGTTTTCTGATTCTTTATCATATATATACATTCATGGGATCTTTTTTGATAGCCTTGTGGATATTGTACTTATGATCGTTATACATACACTGATCCAGATTTACCATGACATTCATTTTTTAGAATATATATGATACAGATACGAATGATTTATGTTGTGATGTGTTCACTTTATTTCATGCTTATGATTGTATGGATGCATATGACATGAGATGATTATATTTGATCATGTATGGATACATTTTATTTATGCCTATGCAATATGCAATGCTACGGATGCAATATTATATTATTTTTCAGTATTATTTTCACGATATCCTATGGAATGAAAATGTTTATGCTATGCAAATGTTATGGATGCATTTATTTTTGTGTATTTCCTATGAAATTTTAATGAGATCATCATGTATGCATATGGATGTATGTATGAAAATGCTTATGATATGCAATGATTTAAGATGCTTAGAATAACAAATATATATTATTCATCATAGCTTAAATGATGATGCAAAATGTATGATATGATATGCAATGATTATGCTGATGGATGTATGTATGTCGATAATTTGTGGATGCAGGATGGATGCATTGATGATGTTTTTATTAACTATCATGATATTGGGTTACTGCAGGAAGAAGATAGAATAATAAAGAATGAATGATTGTTGATTTTGATGATTGCTTCAATAGATCCAACAAGTCTATGATCCATCAAGACTTTATTAGAGATGGTGATGAGACAATGAAAGATGCAGTGTGAATGTAGGCTGATGAGTTTCTCACATATTGGGATTGGGATTTTTCGTCATTCCTTATTATTTGATATATCACATAGACACGATGCATCAAGGTATTGATAACCAGGATGACATTCTATCTAGTGTAATGGACTTTGACTCTGCAAATAGATAGTATAGTTCTTTTTCACATCTTGACATACAAAAACCTTGTTGGAATGCAAGTTAGGTGATATATTGGACCAAATCATACACAATAGTCAACAACATACCCTAAACAACCAAGCAAGTATGCGCAAAGATTATTTTACAAGAGTGTCCACAAGAACATCAAATGAAAGATCATGATTGATGCCCCATTCCTTTCTCTCTAAATCATTTTGATAGACATCATCAAGAGGTCCTTAGAATGGGTCATTAAGATAAATCATAAGAAAATATTAAAGATAAACAGTCAGTGTTATATATATCTTGTGCCATATTTAAATTTAGCTAAATTGATTTTTGATACTAATGCCCATTATATGAAGGATACATCCTAGGACATGTTGATCAGATGGCTGTTTGATCTTAAGATGATGATGAACTTTATGATAAGCCATTGATAAAAAATTCACCGATGCATTTACCTATGATCTAGACTTGAGATTTTGACACTTAATTTCTCACTTTACAACTCGCTACACTTGCTTTCTATTTGCTTTGCCAAAGGTTGAAGGTGACACTCAATTTATTATTGGTGAAATTTTATTACGAGTGAAAGCAAGATGGGATGGGTGGTTTTGGGTTTTTTTGGAATATTTTAATGTTTTTGGTATTTTGAAGATGTTTTGAGGCTTTTTTTGGTCTTTTTGAAAGTTTATGTGAATGTGTTCGGCTTTTCGGTTATTTGAGGTTGTTTAGGGTTTTCCAATGTTTTGGATTTTTTGATATTTGATTTTTTTTTGTTTTTTTATATTTGGATGTTTAGGGTTTTCAAGTTTCAACCAAGAACGTAACCTAAAGACTTATCCTAGGGGTCTCGGGGGCTGATCAAAGATAAGCCTTGCCTATGTTATACACGTGGAGAACACGTAGTTCAACGAGCTCGACTCATTGACAAGATGGAAGATGATCTGGTGATAGAAAAGTTAGTTTATTATGACAGACTCCTAAAGGACCGACCTAGGGTGTCTTGGGGGCACATAAATGACGACCTTGCCTATGTTCAAGCTCAAAGATGATGTAGTTTGACAACATGACACTACTTTAAAAAAAAAAAAAAATTGACCTTTTTAGGGATTTTGATGTTTTTTGGGTGTTTTGGATTTTAGTTGTATAGGATTTTGATTTTTTTGGATTTTTTGATGAATGTTTTATGAATGTTTTGGGATTTCGATAAGACTCCAAATAACCATAAGAGATACAAGAACTTGATATGATCCATAATGAATTTCCCCCAGTGTGACAGGTTAGACTACTTTGATATATGAAGGACAAAATAACCTTAGGAATATGCAAGTAGCACTAAAGGGATATGATACTTCACATCATGAAGCTAGGATAAGGATGCAAATAGGAGATGGATGAATGGTTGTGCAAAGAATGATAGGACAAAAGAGCCAAAGAATAGATGGAGGTGATTTATTTACGTGAGGCGCCTGTTTGCTAGGTTTTCACCAAGGTACTTTCCCAAAGTGCCACCAAAGTGGTTTTCACTGAAGGATGATTTTTTTTCTTTACTTTTTTCAATCCTTTTTCTCATTTTTCTCATTTTTTGTATTTTTAGATTTAATCTCTTCAAGACTAGGCATAAAACCTTTTTAGATGCAAGTTGTTAATTGGTTCCTATAAGGGTTCACCTTCAGGTGTTGATAGCTAATATTCTCCTGATCCATAGCTTGTTGTGATGAAAAACGGACCCAGCTAGTTAGGCTCAAACTTTCCTTTATTGTCCTGATCTAGTAGATTCTTCTGATTTTGTTTTAGGACAAGATCCCCTACTTGAAAATACCAAAATTTGATCTTCTTGTTATAGCTTTTTTTCAGTCAGTTTTGATATACTTGCAAGTGATTGAGGGCATCAAGATGATGCTCATCTAGGAACTCTAACTCATTTAGCCACTATACTCTGTATTCTTCATCGGTGATTAGGTTTTACATTGACACTCACAGTGATGGGAGCTCAACCTCAATAGGTAGGATAACTTATGATCTGTAGACAAAGGAGAAAGGGGTTGCACCTTTGGGTGTGCAAATACTAGTTTGATAGTCCCAGAGAGTGAGATTCAACTATAAATGCCAATCATGACCAACTTCATTGACTATTCTCTTCAATATTTTCAAGATAGATTTATTTGTATCCTTTTCTTGGCTATTGCCTTGGGGATAATATGGGGTAGAGAATTGATGTTGGATGTTGAATATTTGACATAGCTCTTTCACATATTGATTCTTAAAGTGTGTCCCATTATTTAATATTAGGGTTTGTGGGACACCATAATGGTAGATGAGGTAGTTCAGGATAAACTTGGCAATTTTCTTCCTCTTTATGTAGGTCATGAGAATAGATTCTACCCACTTAGTAAAGTATGTAGTGGCGGTTATGATAAACTTGTGGCCATTAGATGATGTTGGGGTGATTTTTCCTATGAGGTCAAGTCCCCACTGTGAAAAGGGCCAAGGTGTGATCATTGGATGCAATTCATGAGCTAGTGCATGAATTAGATCTCCATGCTATTGAAATTGGACACATTTTTGCACATACTGATGAGCTTCCTTTTCCATGGTTGGCCAATAGTATCCCATCCTCAATAGTTTCTTAGCTAAATTTATACCACTAGAATGGGAACCACATATACCATTGTGCAATTATGTTAAAGGAATTAAGGCTTCCTCTTGGTTAAGACATCACAATATTGCTCCTTCGATGCTTCGACGGTAAAGGATATCACCTAGGATCACAAATCGGGATGCCTTTTTGATAAAGGTCTTCTTAAAGTTCGAGGTAATATCAGATGGGAGAGTTTCTCTGCTTAGATAGGTAAAGATTTCATGATACCATGGGGATCCAGGACCAATAATGAAACACGTGAATTTAGATTCAGGTATTTCGAAATTCAGTACAAGAATTTGTTCTACCAAGAATTTGCATTGGAGGATGTTGTTCAGCATGTCCAACAATGATCAAATTATTGCCATGGAATTTGTTGCTCTATTGTTCATGCGAGAAATCTGCTCAAAGGTTATGTCTATAAAGAGATATTTGAGATTCTCTACCATATTCTTGTAAGGAGTGAGATTGTCATCTTTGGTTTGGTAGTCATCATTGACTTGGTTGATAACTAGTTGTGAGTCTCCATAGACTTTCATTTCTTGAATTTGCCACTGAATCACTATGCTCAAACTGATAATTAGGGCTTTGTACTCAACAATTTTGTTAGTCCAAGAAATTGATAGCCTGTGTGAATTCATAATTCAATCACCTTAAGGGGTGATGAAAAGAATGCCTACTCTGGATCTATTTTGGGTGAATGATCCATCAAAGTACATCTTCCACTAAGTAGTGAGGTTGATAAGGAACACTGATTCATCAAGAAACTCAGATATCAAGGGGTTCTCTGTATAGATAGGCGATTCTTCTAGTTGGTCTATGACCACTTTTCCTTTGATTGCTTTGCGCTTCACATATTCTATGTCAAATTTAGTTAAGATCATCACCCATTTGGCCATTTTCCCTGTGAGAGTTTCTTTAGATAACATGTATTTCAATGGGTCTATCTTTGCAATAAGTTTGATTTGATATGACAACATGTAATGCCCAAACTTTTGTGAAGAAATAAATACTGCTAGGCATGCTTTCTCAATAGGTGAATAGTTCATTTGATATCCCACCTAGATTTTGCTGATGTAGTAGATAGCCATTTCCTTTCCATTTTCATCATGTTGTGCCAAAAGAGCTTCTAGTGCTGCTGATGTTGCTGAGATATATAGGACTAGTGGTTTTTTTGGTATTGGTGGCATGAGAACTAGAGGTGTTAGTAGATAACATTTGATCTACTAGAAATATTTATCACACTTGTCATCCCATTTGTAGGTTATCCCTTTATGGAGAAGATGAGAAAAGGGATGGATTTTATCCGATAGTTGCACTATGAACCTTCTAATGGACTACAATCTTCCTTGTAATCCTCTCATCTGCTTCAGTGTTTGTGGTGGTTCCATGTCAAGGATTTCTTTTACCTTTGCTAGATCAATTTCTATCCCTCTTTGTGAGACAATAAAGCCAAAAAGTTTCCTTGACGTAACTCCAAAGACACACTTTTTTGGATTTAGTCATACCTTGTATTCCTCAAGCATATCAAAGATGGGTCCTATAAGTGGTTTGTGTTCACTTATTTTATTTTATTTTTCCAAAATATCATCCACATAATCTTCAACTATTTTGTGGATCATGTCATGGAAGAGAAGGGCCATTTCTCTTTGATAGGTTGCTCCTATATTTTTTAACCCGAATGACATCACATTCCAGCAATATGTTCCCCATGGAAAAGTGAATGTATTTTTATGTTGATCCTCCTTTGGCGATAATGATCTGATTGTAGTCTGAAAAACCATCCATGAGTTATAGCATTTCATGCCCCCCTATTAAGCCCATGACGAGGTCGATATTAGGAAGAGGAAAATCATCTTTAGGGTATGCTTTGTTTAAGTCTATGAAATCAGTGCATATTTTGATGCTCCCAATGGGTTTTGAGACTGGTACCAAGTTTGAAACCCACTCAAGATAATCTATCGGTCAGATGAATCCAACGTCAAGAATCTTTTTTAACTCTAGTTTCACCAAGAGTGCTATCTAAGGGTGTATCTTCCTTAGTTTCTGCTTCACTAGCTTGGCTTAGGGATAGACCACTAAATGATGCACAACTGCTTTAGGATCAAGGCCTAACATATTTTTGTATGACCATGTAATGTTAGCTCTTCACTCTTTCATTGCTAGGTTCTTCTATTCTTCATCCAACAAGGATTTGGTATAGAAAGTGATCTTGGGCGCTTCTTATGTTCCTAGATTGACCGGGTTAGCCTTTTCTGATAGTACTACTAACATTTCAGGATGCATCACACTAAAGGGGAGATTGAATCCCTCATCCTTGGGTGCCTTAAAGGGGTTTTCACCTTTAGATACACCCTTTCTTTTTACTATTTAAGGATTAGACAGTTCCATAATTTGGTTTTCACTCAAGGACTTGCATGTTAGTTGTATTTCATTAATTTTGTGCCTGAAGGATTCAATCATCTCTCCATAGAATTCCCCTATGTCGAGCTCTATGTCCAAACCTGCTTTGTGATCTACCCATGATAAATTGTCATGAAATCCCATGAATTCTGAGATTGCTTCATCGTTTTCAAATAAATCAAGAATCGATGGTCCTTGTTGGTCCATGTCAATAAGTTGCGGGTACACTAGGTGTAGTTCAGTTGGTTGATTATTTGGAACAAAGGATGTAATGGATATCATCAAGAGGGAGTTATTTTCAAATAGGTCACCCATATTAAGGGGGAAGTCATCTAAAGGCATATCACATAGTGTAGGTAACCAAGAGGAAGCCTCAACCAGTTTAGCAAAAGTACCTTTGCCAATAAGGGAAACCTTGTTAGTAGTACAACCTAAACCAATATTCTTTAATTATTTCTCAGGAACGATAGGTTCTAGCAAGCCATTATCATTCTTTCCTAGCTTCTCATTCTTGTTATAACCAATCCCCTTCATGAGAGACAATCCTTTATTGTTATCTTCCTAATAGAGGAGTTTAGAGACATCCTCCTCGTTGACATCTTGATTTAGATCCCCCCACTTGGTGAAGGTAGTAGCTACCTCTTAATTGTTTTGGGATTTGTGGTACTAGATGTGGGTTTTCCATGAGATTGAGGAGAAAGAGGTAGTTCTCCTAAGACAAAGGTATCCTTTACTAGCTTATAGTTTCCACAACCATCATCTTGGATCACTGCTTTGATGTTGGGAATGTTCTACACAATGGGTGTATTTATTGTTGAGGTAGATGCAAGGGATGACATATAAACAAATGAGGTAGGTGTGGGTGTAGGTCCTTCATCATTTTTAGGCACTTGGGGTATCTTATAGAACTTGGCCTAAATATTATTGCAATAATAAAAGACTTAGGATCTCCATGGATGGTAATTTCTCTACCCTTGAAAGGAAACTTGACACACTAATGGTAGGTCGAGGCAAAAAACTTTAAAGCATGAATCCATGGCTAGCCAAGCAATATTTTTTATGGAAGATCTAGATATAGCACTTGGCATGTAGTTTCTACAATGATAGGCCCCAATTAAATGGGTAGTGCAATGATTCCATGTGATACTCACTCTTGGTCATCATATGCTTTGATGGTGGTACTCTTTGTTTTCTCAATGGTATCTTCTGAGTAGCCCAAGTATTTGATCAAATTAAGGGTACAAATATTTAGACCAACACCTCCATCTACTAAGACTCTTTTAACATTATTCTTATGAATCTAGACCTCAACATGTAAATCACAATTATGAGATGGTTGTGATGGTAGGTCTTGCTCAGATAAGGTGAGAAGGTGATTAGTAATATGTCCTAACATAGCTTGAAATTGATTCGTATCAATATCCTCAGGGAAAAATGAATCTAATAAGGCTTTCTCTAAGATTTCTCTATGTGCGGGGGACAACCTCAATAGTTCCAAGATTTAAATCTATGTTGGGGTCTTTTAAGCTAGTCTAAGAGATTGTACTTGCTAGGATGTGATTTTGAAAAAGTAGGTTGTGTCCTAGACTAGGATGGGACTCCTTAGATAGTGACCTTTCCACACCGTGTGGTAACTCCACACTCTGCACTAGGTCCTTTGATGGTGATGACAGTAATGACACTATCACTGGACATGACCACATTTGACTAGCTATGTTACACATTTTTTTAATCCTTAGGTTTTTCGTTGTTGCCTTTGTTATGATCTGGCATAGGGTTCTTGTATATCTTGAGATCCTGATTCCCAAATGGTACTTCAATAGAGATGGTGTCATTCTCTATGAGGTCTTGGATACTATTCTTGAGTCTCATGCAATTTTCCATTTTGTGTCCTTTGCTTTTGTGAAAGTCATATAGATCATTTTTGTTGTACCAGGATGGTTTCTCTAATGACTCTTGGTAATTTTCAAAGTTAGAACATGTTATCAGATTTGACTCTACCAACTTTTTCATGATGGTTTTGATAGGCTTCGATAACTATGTGTACTTGCGCTTGGGATAGTTGTTCTTGTCATTAGTTTGCCTTTGTTACATCTCGGTATTGTTGATTTGGTTATTCAGAGGGGGTGTTGTTTGTTGCACAATCACTTGAATGCTAGAAACTTGACTTTTGTTGGGTCTAGGAGCACTTAGGACCACCTTAGCATCTATCACACCATCATTTGTCACATTTTTGTTTTTATCCTAGACACGAGGCTTATCATTTGAATTGTTTGATGGTCAATTATAAGATTGATTATTCCCTTGTGAGATTAGAGATTGTTTAATGTTAAGGGCTCGAGGGACAAGCTCATAGCAGAATGTGATGCATTGCATTTTCAAATGGAAAGAGAGATTGAGGTCCAGATTGGCTATGATGATTCCCACTTGTTTTTCATCGGGAAGGGTCCACTTGCTCTTACTAGATTTTTGTCTCCATTGTTGCGAGAAATTGGTGAAAGAGTCTCCTTTGGTTTGTTTGAGAGTATACAACTCTTCTAGACTAACATCCATGTAAAGGTTGTAGGAGAAGTGATCAATGAATTTATAAGCGATTTCTTGAAACACTTAGATGCTAGGAGATAGATGAGAGAACCAATCCATGCAAAGACCTATTAAGCTTTGAGGGAAGAGATGCATTAGATATGAATCTGTTGAGAAAATTATGTCTCAACTTCCAGTTCTAAGCCCAAGACAAATCAGACTTGGCAAAAAATGCTTCATTTATGCCTTTATTACTTTACTGTGATGGCTATGTCTGGCCTCGACGGTACCACAATGGCTGGCCCTGGCGGTTATCACTGCACCGTAGGAGGTCAAGGGACAAACTGTGGTGGCCATAGTAAGACCACCAACAACCTACCTGGCGGTTATTGCCACACTACGGGCGGTCAAGGGACCAACCACAGTGGCCCGTGGTAAGACCGCCAACAGTGGCTGGCGGTTATCGCTGCACTGCGGGCGGTCAAGGGATTGACTATGGCGGCTGCGGTAAGATCGCCAGTAGCCTAGCTAGTGGTTACCACTGGACTGTGGGTGGTCAAGGGATCGACCGTGGAGGCAGTGGTAAGACCGCCAACGGTTTGGCAGGTGGTCATCGCCCTACCTCGGGGTGGCCTAGCAGCCCCCGTAGTAGCGCAATAAGGCCACTAGCGGTCCCATAGACCGGTCACCGCTATACCGTGGTTAGACCTAGATAGGTCAGTGGTAGTGCAGTTGATGGAAAGGTGAACTCGGTCGTGCTCATCACCATACCGCGACATGGTGCAATGGACTCCGCGGTTGCATAGTAAGAGCTCGGACAAGCTCGGAGCTCAGTCAACTGAGTTGGACTAGAAGGTCAAAGTGACAGCGAATGGTAGTTGGACTCATGGAAGGTTGACAACATGTTGATTGGTAGGCCAAAGAAGTAACAACAGTTATTGTAGGCTGACTTAGGCTGGCAGACAGGACCCGATTTGGGTAAAGAAGTTAATGCCTAGGTGGCTCGCTGCAAGGAGATCGACATGGGCAGATCGATGGAATACTGGAAGTCCGATGCATGAACCAGAAGCCATGGGATTGGTTGAAAGTGTAAATTTGATGAAGACTTGTACAATCAATGTGAGGTTGATAGAGATGTACATGTAGGTTGGCAAGTCGGTGAAAGAAAGATAATTCTTATTATATACTTTGATACAAGTATTGTAACAGTAGGATAATATCATGTGTGTTGCTATGAGCTGATTAGTGAGTGAAGATTGAACATTGTATGTAATTATTTATTATTGTAATACAATCATCTTTTCTTGGTGTGGTGGGGTTTTTACTTGAAAAGGTTTTCCCATGTAAATAGCTGTGTCAACTGTGAATGCTTATAATGTGTTATCTATTTTATGTTGCATGTATTTCATCTTTGTAGTTTTAGAAGCTATTAGAACTATTTTTTGCTTCTCTCCCCTATTGTATTAGTGTTAAGGGAATGTATTATGCACTGTTGGGTCATTAGATCCATCCTCGTTTTCCCTTCAAGTGGTATCTGAGCCTGGCTCATTGTGTTATCCTTGAGAGAAAGCTCAATTTTTTGTGCTAATATTGTTTCAGTGGGAGTCTTGCATTGTTAAAACTTGTTTTTGTTTGAGATGGCGAATACATTAGGTAGAGTAGATATTGAAAAGTTTAATGGCAACAACTTTGAGTTATGGAAACTCAAAATGGAAGACTTGCTAGTGGATAGAGACCTCTAGTTAGCAGTGTTTGGAACTAAGCCAAAAAGTACAATGCAAGAAGCTTGGGATCTTGTTGATAGAAAAGTAAGAGGTCTGATAAGACTGAGTCTCGCTGATTTTGTACTCCTGAACATCCATGAGGAGCAGTCTACAGCTTCATTATGGAAGAAGATTGGTGATATTTATCAGGGAAAGTCTTTGGTAAATAAGTTATTCCTAAGGAAGAAGTTGTACTCCTTGAAAATGGAAGAAGGTGCACCTGTTATAGACCATCTGAACTCATTTAATATGAATGTTAATCAGTTGGCATCTGCAGGTGTAAAGACTGAGGAGGAGGATCATTGCATGCTCCTATTGTGTTCATTACCTGTTAGTTGGGATCATCTGGTGATGGCTATTGGAAGCACAACCACTGCATTCAAAATGGATGACATGGTTGCTTTGCTTTTGTTTGAAGAAATGGGAAGGAAGTCTTCTGAGATGGCCAAAGAGGCTCTTGATGTTTGAGGTAGACCAAAGGAGGAAGGGAAGAAGAAAACAAGAATTTGAAATCCAATCTGTAGGGAGATCATAGTCTCCTGGTAAAAAGTTCAAGGTGAGATGATGGAGCTATTGGAAACCTGGTCATATCCAGAAGGACTGCAAGGAGAAGAAGAAGAAGAATGCTTCCGACAATGAATCTTCTCAAAGTGATGCATACGCCTTCATTGCAACAGCCTTGACAACTCAGGCATCAGATGATGTCTGGCTGGATGACTCAGGTGCGTCCTTTCACATGATGTCCAATAGAGAATGGTTCTCTAAATATGATAAGTATGATAGTGGAAAGGTGTACTTGGCAAGTGATTCAATGCTAGAGATTGTTGGTAGAGGAAGAGTCAGAATTCAGTTTCCTGACAGGAGAGTCAAAGGTATTGGTGGCATGCTTCACATACCAGGTCTGGCTTGTAATCTTCTTTTTGTCAGTAAGTTAAATGATGTTGGTGTAGAAGTTTCTTTCTCAAGTAGAGGATGTAAAATGGCTAGAGGTGTAATGGTGCTAGCTAAGGGAGTTTGTACTAGTACTATGTACAAGCTGGATGCACGTCTTGTTTAATGTAATAGTGCCTCTGTAAAGTCAAGCAATGTTGCTCCTGTAGAGAAAGATGAAGACACTTCTTTGTCTACAAATGATTTGGAGGTAAAAATCCTAGTAGAGAAGACTATGTTGTGGCATCATAGACTTGGTCACATAGGTGAGAAAGGTTTAAAAACTTTGAAGAATAAAAATCTTGTAGAAGGGCTTGATGATTGTAACCTTGAGTTTGATTTTTGCGAACATTGTATCTATGGAAAACAACACTACGTTTCATTTTATTCTAGTCCTCATAAATCTTTTGGCATACTGATTATGTCCATTCTGATGTTTTTGGTCCAATTAATGTTGCTTCATTATCGAATTCTAGATATTATATTTCTTTTATTGATGACTGTTCGAGAAGGGAATTTGTATACTTTCTTAAAATTAAATCAAAAGTATTCAGTCGGTTTAAAGAGTTTAAATCTTTGGTAGATAATTAGACTGGAAGGAAAATTAAATGTTTGAGGACATAAATGGTGGTAAATTTTGTTCTACAAATTTTGAAAGGTATTGTACTAATCATGGAATTAAAAGGCATAAGACAACGCCTTACAATCCATAGCAGAATGGAGTTGTTGAAAGGTTCAACAAGACGTTGATCGAAAAGGCAAGGAGTATGTTGAGTAGTGTTGGTCTGGAGCAGAAGTTCTGGGCTGAGGTTGTGGCTACAACATGTTATCTAATAAACTGATCTCCTTGCTCTGCTCTTGTTGATAAGATGCCTTTGGAAGCATGGTCTGGTAAGAGTCCCTCTTTGAGGCATTTCCGTGTCTTTGGCTGTGAGGCATATGTTTATGTGCCAAATGAAAATAGATCAAAATTGGATAACAAGGCTGTCAAATGTTTTCTCATCGGCTATGGAGTTGGTGTGAAGGGATACAAGCTTTGGAACCCTATTACTAAGAAGGTTCTATACAACAAAAGCATGATATTTCTTGAGCTGAAACCTTCAGTATGTGATCAACAACTTGAGGCAGATCAGAGTGACAAGAAAAAGGATGTAGTTGAGATTCCTCAAACTCTAGAAAGGGAAGAGTTTCATGATGTACCTGAGACTGAGGAGAGCTCAAGCAGCTCTGGAAGTTTTGATGATGAAGAACCACAACCTCAGCCTGAAAGAAGATCTACACGAGAGAAATGGCAACCTGAAAGGTATGGTTTCTCATTGTTAAATTCGAACTGTGCCTATGCCTTAATTACTAGCACTGATGAGCCTAGGACTATAAAAGAAGCAATCAACATGTCTGATTCAAATTCTTGGCTGGAAGCCATGAATGAAGAGATGGATTCATTAAAGAAGAATGAAACCTAGGATTTGGTGCCATTTCCAAAAGGGAAAAATCCTATTGGCTGTAAATGGATATTCAAAAAGAAGGTAGGCATTGATGGCAGTGTTGAGAAGTAAAAGGCTTGACTGGTTGCAAAGGGATTTTCCCAAATTGAGGGAATTGATTACGGAGAGATCTTTTTCCCTATAGAAAAGCTGACATCTATTAGATTTATGTTGTCTTTGGTAGCTGTGTATGATTTTGAAATTGAAGAGATGGATGTGAAGACAACGTTTCTCCATGGTGAGCTGGAAGAAGAAATTTATATGTCCTAGCTTGAGCATTTCATTGTGAAAGATTAAAAAAATATGGTTTGTAAGTTAAATAAATCTTTGTATAGTTTGAAGCAGTCTCCTAGAATGTGGTACTAGAAATTTGACACATTTGTACTGTCTATGGGATTTGTAAGATCAAAATATGATCATTATGTTTATCATAAATATGAGAATGATCATGTGCTTTTTATTACACTATACATGGATGATATTTTATTCATAGGAAATAGCAAGACTATGATCTCTGATCTTAAATCTTAGTTTTCTGCAAAGTTTGAAATGAAGAATCTTGGTGCAGCAAGGTACATTCTTGGAATGGAGATGACCAGGGACAAAACAAGCAAAAAACTTTGGGTAAGTTAGAGTAAGTATGTGAACACCATTCTGGAAAGGTTTGGAATGAATGACTGCAAGTAGTTAGTTGTTCCAGTTATGCAAGGAAAAAAACTATTTATTGAAGACTATCCAAAATCTATGACTGAGATGGAGGACATGACCAGTGTGCCCTATGTAAGTGTTGTTGGCAATTTGATGTATGCCATGGTCTGTACTAGACTAGACATTGCCCAAGCAGTGGGAGTTCTAAGACAATTTATGGAAAATCTGGGAAGATCACATTGGGATGCTGTGAAGAGAGTGTTCAGGTATTTGAAGGGGACTTAATATTATGCTTTGTGTTAAAATGGAAGTTTGGTTGCATCACAAAGAACACTCACCATTCAAGGATATGTTGATTCTGATTGGGTAGGGTACATTGACAGCAGATGATCCACCAGTGGATATACGTTCATGCTTAATGGTGGAGCAATCAATTGGATGAGCAAGCGATAGATTGTAGTTGCTTTATCCATGATAGAGGCAGAGTACATGGCTTCAACTCACGCTTTCAAGGAAGTTGTTTGGAAAGTTGATGAAAGAAAGATAATTCTTATTGTATACTTTGATACAAGTATTATAATAGTGGGATAATACCATGTGTTCTGCTGTGAGTTGATCAGTGAGTGAAGACTGAACATTGTATGTAATTGTTTATTACTGTAATACAATTGTCTTTGCTTGGTTTGGTGGGTTTTTTACCTAAAAAGGTTTTCCCACATAAATACCTGTGTCAATTGTGAATGCTTATAATGTGTTATCTATTTTATGTTGCATTTATTTCATCTTTGTAGTTTTAGAATCTATTAGAACTAGTTTTTGCTTCTCTCCCCTATTGTATTAGTGTTAAGGGAATGTATTCCACACTGTTGGGTCATTAGATCAATCCCCGTTTTCCCTTCAAAATCATTATAGGTCACCTCCATACACATGACGTTGAATTATTTGACATGGTCCACATGACTTCCTCTCCCTTTGTATTTATCGAATTTGGAGATTTCAAATTTGGGAGGGAATGGCACCATTGTGATATTTTGGTCAAAGGGATAAGGACATAGATTATGTGTATGGGGCTTCTCTGTCTTTCCCATTCGAAGGTCCTACATTTCTTTGGATAGCGCCTTGAGTTGCGAAGCTAGATCATCCTATCGGTTTCATGGAGGAACATATGATGGGATGATGGATGAGTTGTATATGGGATTGTGATATGACAGTGTGTTGTATGGGGTGTATGGTGGTGTGAGATAATGTGAAGGTGATTGAGGTGTTGATGTATATGTTCCTAATGTGTTTGTATTGACAATGTTTTGTGGATGGTTATAGTAGGAACTTTGTTGTTATTGTTGTTGCTGATGTTGGACATCCTGTTGAGCTAGTAAGGCTTGTTGTTGTTTTTGCACCACAAGGGCTTGCTGGTGGACCTACTATTGTTGTTGTGTCACTAGGTCTTGATGTTTTTGTGTTGTGATTATTTGTTTTCTGGTGTGATGTTGTCATGTGCTACTAAGGATTCTTGATAGGCTTGTTGTTGTTGTTGTGTTGTTAAGGAGGCTTGATAAGCTTCTTGTTATTTTTGTTGCTACTATTGTTGTTGTGTGACTAAGGCCACTTGCTTTTGTTGCTATTTTTTTTGTGTGGCTAAGGTTTCTTTCTTTTTTTGCTATGTGGATAAGGATGCTTGTTCTTGTTACTGTTGTTGGATGGCTTTCTGATAAGCTTGTTGTAAGGATAAGGTATGAGTTTTCAATATAGAACTAGTTGTTTGTTGGTAAATTTGTGATGGATTGTGGGCATTGATGTTTTTGGATGGGTTGTGAGTTAGTGATGAGAGGTTGGGAGTTTCCTTGGTTCAAAATTCCTTGTAAAATGGTGGAGTGAGATGGAGGAATGTAGGTTTGAGGCCCCATTTTATTTTGCATAGTGAAGGGGACCGTGGGGAAAGATGATGATGTTGTCATCATATTTTGCAATGGTAGTCACATACTAGTACCTTGAGTCCATTGATTGAAAGTATTCCCTTGATCAATGCTTGGGGTAATTCCTCGTGCTTGGGATGCGATCAAGGTATTTCCTTGATTGATTGGGTTCATAACGAAGGTGTTGTTTTAATTTGGATCGATGATAGATGGGTTGGATATGTTTCACACCACCAATGGTATAGATGGACCCATGGAAGGATTGGGAAAAGATGTCCCCATTTGTATTGAGGATTGACTTTATGATACAGTATTGACATGCCCTTGTGTACTATCTTAAGATACTTTTTCCATACTACTCTATGTGATGGTGGGCATACTTATGGTACTCATGGATGTGGATGAAGATGGGTGTCCTCAATAGGTGGAGGTTGTAGTGGAGTAATGAAGGACAATAGGTTTATGTATATTATTTATATTTTTGGGGATGGGGGAGCAACAAAGGTAGGTGTCCAAAAGGTTGTTGGAGGTGGAGGATCGGTATCAAGGGTACCCACAAGTGTACTTCTTTCAAATGGAAGAGTTAGATCGAAGTCCTTAACAAGACTAGCTGCAAGACTAGGAGTAGAGGTTTGGTTTATCCATGATGGTGGAGTGGTGAATCCTTGTGCCAAATTTTATGCCACAAATGATAGTGAAATAGGAGCTATGTTTTCAAAGTCATGATGTTCCATGATTTCCTCCTTAGTGAGCTCAAAGGGGTTGTTTGTGACATCTTCTATCTCATATGATCCTAGTAGAGATGATGGTTGTTGTGATGGCATGACTTGGATTCTTGGATCAAATTATAGAGGATTTGGATCACTTGAGGTAAATGTGACTTTGGTTTTCTCCATGATTCTCTTGTATTGTGATTTCATCTTTACCATAAATTTTGGGTCACTGATAGGAGAGTTGTGTTGGGATTTGTAATGTTTGAACTCTCTAGTTGACTTGAATCTAGGTAAAAGGGACACTCTAAGCCTTTTTGGAGAAATGATGATAATGGGGGATGAAAATATGGGTGATATGGAAAGTGATCTTTACAATCATTTTGGGACAAAACTTTTGAATTTGAGTTTTATGTTTGATGTTTGGATAAAGGATGTTGATGAACTCGAGAATATTTAGGGTAGACTTGTGACCTTTAATATAAACTAGCTCAAGGATGATAACTAACTTAACTAGGAGCATAGAAAAGGATACATTTCACATACAACATAGTCAAGTTAGAGGTTGGTTTGATTAATGTTTAAGTCAAAAGCGTGTTGGTGTATTTGAATGTTTTGCAAAGATAGGTGAGGTGAAGCATGAAATTTTGATGAAGGGATGGATGAAATGCTTGACCCAATGTTGACTTAGGATGACCCTTTATTTTCCAAGACGAAGGTAGTGAAAATGATGCTAGACATCTAAAACGTTCAAATCTTAAAGAACTAATGTTGAATTAGATGAGAGGATAAATGTGGATGTTTAAACCTATTCCTCTCCTCCTAGCTCGAGCATAATAGTTTCTTAACAAGTGGTTATGATTGCAGTAAAGTATTACAATCCGCTTCTTGCCAAAATTTGAATTATAGTATCTGTCTATGATGTCGGGATGTAGGTTTTACTTTCATGGATTTTGATTGTGTGATAGACGATTCAAAGAAGCTCCGTATCATGAAAAATACCAAGATTTTGACTCCAAAAGAATGCATATAATTCTGGACTATATCTTGAAGTGTGTCTATAAAATTTTTTTTACCAACTTGTCTCTATTATTGTGAAGTGCTACAAGGTGTTTCTTGAAAGATTTTGGTTTAAGATGTCTTAGCTTAAAGTGACAACCTGTAGATCTTATTTTGGGGATCTTGATTTTACGTGAGATCATTAAAGAATAGGAAGATATTTATTGCCATGTGGGAGGTGGTAATATGGGCCTTCTAGCCAAAATATTAGCTCTTCATTCTTATTTATCTAAAATGGTTGCAAAAATTCTCCACTTATTAGATTTTTCCTTGGTTTCCAAAGTGAAGGTTCTCAAACTATTGATAATATCCATTTGTTCTCCCTTAATGTATTCAAAGTTTGGCTAAATGATACCACTTGTAATGTTGGGTTGTAGAATGAGAGTGACTGTTCTCCAGATGGTCATGTTGGGTTCAATTGTGTCAAGTTTATCTTGATTAAGTGAATTGATTTTACAAACACTCATCTTGATTATTTTTTCAAACTAAATGTTAATGTCAAAAACATCATAACTTTCATAATTTCCATTTCGTGAAAATCATGAGATTAGATTCATAATTGCCTATATTATCTTTGGGGAATATGGATTAAGATTAAGAAGATATTTAGAAATTGCTAAGAATAGAAACCCTTAGGACCAATAATAATATCAAGGCTAAATCAAGAGGCATCCATATTTAAACAAAAATGTTTGAAATTTTGAAGATAGTGAATTTTTGTTTTTGCAACATTTTGGAACCAAGCAATGTATCAAACTAACTCACAATAACTTAAAATACTAGGTTCAAAATGTACATACTCATTGAATTCCCACTTGGATTTCTCCAAACACTAAACAATGCGAATAGTTAGTGTATACACCTAAAATTGGTCTGGATAATTAATTAATTAAATACAAGTTATTTAATTAATAAACCATTTTAATTTGTCTACTTATAAATAAATTATAAATTTATTTATATAGTTAATTTTTTAATTCTTCTATCTTAAATCACATTCTTCAAATCTTAATTAAAGAAACAAAATTAAATAGTTTGTTTCATTTAATTAACTTCTTATTAAATTTAAATCCTAAATTTGAATTTCGTCACATGTCTACAAATTTTTCCTCCTTCCACCTCATCATGTGTCTTAACAAATTAAAAATTCCAAATATTTAATTTGGGCTTTATCCTCAACAAATTTGGGACACTTGGCTCTTCTATTTCATTTATTCTCCTCTACACTTGGTAGATTGTTTTCATGAAGGGAACACTCTCCTTATTTCTCTCTAACTTCTTAATCCTCCAACGTTCATTCATTGAGATTATTAAATCTAGACTGTTGGTTGTGGCCACATCAGTTTATGCTTTGGAAAATTTATAAATACAACCTCATTCTACAGAAAAAAGGATCCCATCTTGAGTAAACTTAATATGCAGAATTTTCATTAGAGCATTTAACATTTGTGAGCATTTAGTTTAGAATCATGGCTTTTCCATTAGTTGTATTTTAGTTATCATAGTATTTTTTATATAGTAATTATAGAAGTTGTGAAAGCCAACTTCACAGACCCTGAAGAACACCTGCATGCAAATAACCTGTCACAGAAGAAGACATTGGACATAAAAAAACAAGGGTGCTCTGAAAGCTGAAAATATGTATTAATCAGAGAGAGTAAAATTACAATGATCAATCCTTAAGAAAGGAGATTGTGCAAAACCTAAAAGAAACCCTAATAGGTAAATATTTAATAATTAATATAATTATTAAATGTCACAATATGCAAACTAAAGGTGAAATCTTAAGAGAGGAATAAAGGGAACTTAATTAACATAATGAAGTTAAAACCTTTACTCTAACACACTCCCTTAAGATGAGCAAGAGTTCAGCTACAAACATGTGCAAGAAAGAAAAAGTAACTACAATGCATGAAAGTAAACATGGGTCCCGACAACTAGGCCTGATCAGGTACCCCTTGACAAAAGCAATGCAAACTAAATGAAATGGGGTAAAGGAGAAAACCCAGTGGGAACAAAACTCCTCCCCAAAATAGAATGTAAATAAGGAATGCAATGCACTAATGAAAGAAGGATAGGAGGTGGATTACATGATACCCCCCATAGACAACTTCTATCATATAAGTACATGTACAATGGTCTCCATAGGAAAGATAGAAAGAGAGAAGAAGCCCCCCCCAAAATGAAGAAACTCCTGCCACAATGATAGATGCCTGATGTAGAATCCAAAAAGAGATCCTGAAGCGGCAAATGATATTTCTCCCCTTGGGAAGAAATGGATCCAAAGGACGATGTTGAAGAAACCCTGTGAAGAGTGATGAACCAATCTGTCTCAAGATGTGTGCCATGATCGGATGTTGAAGAATCTCACTGTCTGAACTGAAGCAAATGATGTCAAATCCAAATTGATGTGGAGAATCCTGAAATGCAACCTCTGAATGCACTAATAATGGTGGGTGTACAGTAATAACCTGACTGTCAAGGTAGAGGAGATGAATGTCCTCAAAATAATTCTTCGAATCTACAATATAGGACTCAACAAACAAGAAAGATATGTCTACAAGATAAGAGTCCAAAATAGCTATGTCTGGAAGGTGAATGATGCCCTCCTACATTGAATTAGGAACAACAGGAGATGCTGATGAAGTCTCAGTTTGAAGAGTGGGAACATGAATACAAGTCTCTGAACCATCCGCACATGCAAGACCTGTAAGATACTCAAGCTCCTCTAGAGTACAATTATCATAGGGTATGAAATCTACATCTGCAAGAGGGATGATACAATCTACAACAGGATTCTTTGGGAATGGAGAGATATTAGGGTGTCCAAAAATCTCCCAAAGATGTTGCCAAAGTGTGTGAGGATAGCGAATGTCGGATAAAGCACATAAAGTTTCAAAATCAACACTACAACCAATAACCCCTACAATATGATCTCAAATAATAACCCATGCTGATAAACCCCTTGATGTGTCTGGTGCAGGTATGAGATCATATAAATAAGGCAAAATATTGAGCCGCTTACAATGTGTAAGTATGCCCTTTGCCCATAACTCATAATTATCCTTATCCAGAAATACAACTGAAGGGTGAGTAGAAAAACCCATTATACTCACTCAAATAAAAAATTCAAAAATTGAAACTCTCAGCCATAATAAATCATATCAACATAATCCATCCCACGCAAACAGATCCCATGTAGGTGCCAGAATGTCCAAGTAATTACGCAAAGTGTAAAAACACACAAAGCTGAATAAAATATACCTGGTAAATTTTTTGATCAAATAGACTAAAAATCTGGAAAGATCACTAACACACCTTTCCAACGCCTATTTGTTTGTGCAAAACAGAGTCCAGATGCAAAAGATATGCCTCCCAAAGTGGAAAAATCATCATCTGACTTTGACTGGAAAAATATACATCAAAAATGCAAACCCAGAAAATCAAAATTGCACCATTGGATAGTGCCTGAAACCAGCTTTCTGAAAATATCTCGTTTGCCCAATTTTGACATCGTATGCCCAAGATATGACCATTTTACTAAAAGTGCTCATTTAGACATTAAACCATTAATAAAATATT
Source organism: Sequoiadendron giganteum (assembly GCA_007115665.2). Taxonomy (NCBI): domain Eukaryota; kingdom Viridiplantae; phylum Streptophyta; class Pinopsida; order Cupressales; family Cupressaceae; genus Sequoiadendron; species Sequoiadendron giganteum. Next base: position 179,272,751 of record CM021106.1, on the reverse strand, counting down.
CAGCTGTACCTTCATGGCACAAAAATCGAGGTAGCACGAAAATCAAGAGGACACAAAAATCGAAGCAAAATGGCATGAAAATCGAGGCAACTCAAAAATGTTTCATATGCCATAAAAATATGGCACAAAAATCAAGGCAAACTTGCACAAAAATCGAGGCGTTCGTATGGATTTTTCTGGCAGCATTTTTGGAAAACCCCAAAAACTCAAAAAAACCAATTTTCAGAAAACCCTATCATATTTTATTTGAAAATAGGGGTTTCTGGGTCTTTTGAGCGCAACCATGAAGTTTGTTTTGCACTAGCATGCACCGTTTGAGAGAGAAAAGTCAAAATCTCTAAAAAAATGATGGACAAATCCTCTGATCTGGCAAAAAACAGTTGTAGCTTGAAACCCTTGCACAGAAATAAAAACTCTGTAATCTAAAATCTTCAAAAAATTGAATTAACAGCCATAGGTCTGGAGCTCTGGTACCATGTAGAAGTTGTGAAAGCCAACTTCATAGACCCCGAAGATCACCTGCATACAAATAACCTGTCACAAAAGAAAACATTGGAGACAAAAAAGCAAGGGTGTTCTGAAAGCTGAAAATATGTATTAATCAGAGAGAGTAAAATTACAATGATCAATCCTTAAGAAAGGAGATTGTGCAAAACCTAAAAGAAACCCTAATAGGTAAACATTTAATAATTAATATAATTATTAAATGTCACAATATGCAAACTAAAGGTGAAATCTTAAGAGAGAAATAAAGTCAACTTAATTAACATAACTAAGTTAAAACCTTTACTCTAACAGTAATTGCATCACAACATCTAGTATCATATCCTTATCACAACATCATTATCATGGCATCACTATCATATAGTTTATCAATCATGTAGGAATAGATTTCTTGCATTTTCCAGCATCTCGTTCTTCAGGTTGTCATTCTAAAAAGTCATAGTGCACAAAAAATCTGAGAGCCTTCATGATTTAAATGAATCCTTGGAGATAAAGAACAATGGGATGACTTTAGAGAATGTGTTTGTTTTAATTCAGTTAAATTATCATTTAAATTTTCTAATACAATGTTTCATTGATTGTGTGTTGTTATTATTCATTCCCATATTTTACTCACACATTACATTTGGTGCCTAATGTGGGGCCTAGCCCCATTTTTATTAACATCTTCTAGAAAGTGTGTTTATAGTTTTGGACTTTAATTACTATGTAGCGCACTCATGGTTTGTTCTGACACATATGAAACATTTTTTAGCGCATCCATACCTTGTTATAGCGCATCCAGAGCATCTTGCAGCACATCTAGCTCATATTTTAGTGCATTCCATATTATTTCAGTAAATTTAGTAGTTATTTCAGTGCATTCAATATTTATTTCAGTGCATTTAGTAGTTCTTTTAGCACATATGTGTGATCTTTTAGCACATATGGTCTTTGTTATAGCACATCTCGTTTTCTTTGCAAAAAAATAAAATTTCGAGAACTACTCTATATTTTTTGTGTTCTAGGTGCTCAAATATGCTTCTCAAAGATAATATCTTAGACTACTAATGGTGTTTGTAGGGTCTGGAGTTATTATTGTTTTCTTTTGATTAAATTAGGCATCTAGTTTAATTAAGAGGTTAATGAACACCCAGTCTATTGTGCTTGTAAAGTGATAGGCCTATGCTCTCCCCTTCACTAGGTGACCAAAATGTCAGACTCACTCTTTCTTTTAATGCATTAACACCTTTAAAAGGCTTGTCATAGTGGGAAAAAGTACTCACCCTACGGGAATGAACTAAGTGGGAACAACTAAAGGCAAGTTTTCTAACCCACTATAATCAAAAGTGAATTTGAGGAAACTCACAATTCAATGATAGTGTGCAAGATAACCATCCCCAAAGCATTTTTTATAAAGGTTGGGAGGTCTTGTGAGGGATTTTATCATTTTCTACACTGAATGGAAACCCTTACTAGAAACTTTAAGTGTAGAAGCTAGCCGAGTCAGTCTCTGAACATTTTTAATATTCATAGTGCAAGGGGAGAGAAGAATCTACCCCCATGATACTCACCATATAACTATCAGGGATTATTGGCCAAAAGTGGAGGATTCAACTTTGGTTAAGACTTGGAAAAGGAAAAAACATGAGCTCCTTCTAGGGGGTGACATGACTGTGTGAGCTGACATAGTTCTAAGATGTGGGTTGTGATATTATTAATGACCCTTGACATTAGGATTGTCTAAATATATTTTCTCTTGTTCTATACCTATGGAAATCAAAGGAATCATCCTAGATTCTTGAACATACACTTAATGTTTAGTTCCTAGCCTGGAAACAACTATTTTACAACTTGTTGTTGTGTTTGAAATCATTATTCAAGAAATCATCCATTTAAGACACTTCATTCACATGGTCCCCAAACAAGAAAACCAAACAAACTTACTATTTAGAAAATATTTCATCTAGAAAACACCCAATTCATTGAGTTGAAAACAAGAAAACCTAATAAAGCTTTCAGAAATAGTGGCCATTTCCAATTTGGTGCATCCAATCTCTATTCTAGCGCATCTACTTGATCTTTTAGTGCATCTAATCTCTATTTTGATTCATTTAGCCCATTTTCTGGTTTATTTAGTCCATCTTTTAGCACATTTCCTTCATCTTTCAGCACATATAGGGCATACTTTGGTGCATCTAGGTTCTGTTTAAGTGCATTGCCTTCACCTTTTAGCGCATTTTTTCCATTTTCCAACGCATTTGAAAATATGTCCAAAGTTAAGTTGAACTTCAGTAACCAAAGTTTTTAGTGCATACACCCTTTATTCTAGCACATCTGAGAAACAACCTAGCACATTTGTACCCTGTTCTAGCACATCCAGTTAATTCACAAACATAGAGCTATTTTCACCATATGTTCAATAGTTTGAACCACATCTAGGGATTTTTATCATAGCAGAACCATTCCTTAGTCACAACAATGTTTTAAACTTGAAGAAACTAGTCTTTCACAAGTGAAATTCTTTAACTAAACTAAGATCTACCACCTTAGAGTGCCTAAATCATCAAACATATCTTTGATTGTTAAGATAAGTTTCTTCATCAAGATTTTTCATCCTTCGTCATGAAACAAAGTTGTATAATTAGATTCACCATAGCCTCATCAATAGGATTTGTCATTCTATTTTAACTTAGGTGTATCCTTGGCACTCTCTAAACAAAGATCAAAGTCTAGTAAAACTTCAACACTTGTATGCCCGTTTTAACAAGAGCAAAAAAATAAAAACTTGAAGAAAAGAGAATTGAAACTCAAACTACCATGGATGAAGGTGAAGAAAACCCCTTTCATAGATTCCACCAACCTAATAATGATCAAATCACTGAGGAAGATGTTCAAACATCTCAACAAGATCCCAAATTCCACAAGTTTATGGAAAATATTATGGAAAAGGAGGGAGACAAATATTTTCTAATGTTAGTCAACCAAGGTGTGAAACTACCCCATGACTTTGATGTAAATCAATTAAAAGGAGGTCCTAAAAGAATAAAAATTGATCCACCTAACACAAATCCAATGGCTGCTTTAACTCATCAAATGTGAAATCTCCAACATCAGATCCAAGACATGCAAGGGGGAACTACAAAAAGATATCTGCTGCAAGACATTTTCCCATATCTTTTTGATCAAGCCGTGAACATGTTACCATTTCCCAAGCATTGTGAATTTCCAAAATATGATAAATATAATGGTAAAACTGATCCTATAGATCATATAAGGGAATTTCGTACCATGAGTCTTGAATTCGCACATGAAGAGAATTATTTGATGAGATTGTTTCCATGAATTTTGGGTGGTCAATTTATGCAATGGTTCTCAAAAATTCCACCACGAATTAGGTCCTTTGAAGAGTTGGTCAATAAATTCATCACACAATATTCCTATAACATCCAACACGAGATAACCATGAAAGACCTTTGCAATGCAAAACATAAAAAAGGTGAGTCATTTCTCATATTTTTTCAAAGATGGAGAAGACTATTTTCTAGATATCCTTGTCCCATCCATGAAAAGGAAAAGATGTAAATATTCATTGATAATATAAATGATGATATGAGCTATAGACTCGAATTGCAATGCCCACCCAACTTTGAGAAGATGATTGAAAAAAGACTCAAAATTAAAGAAACCTTGGTTAAAAGAGGGGTAATAAATATCTACAATGAAGGAAACAACTCAACAAACTCCTCCAATCATTATAACAACAATGAGAAACAAAAATTTTGGCAAAGAAATAAGAATGGTGCTAATGATATTGCAGAAAAAACAAAAAATACAAAACAAATCTTTAACTTAAAAAATGCTACCTCTAAAAAAAATCCAAACAACAATCAAAACAATATTGAATATAAAACACCACCCTATCGAACACCATCAAATCGAAGAAGATTCACACCTTTGGGACAATCTTTAGAATCAACATTAAAGGAGCTTCTTTCAGCCAAGCTTATCACATTACCAAAGGCACGAGATTGGGAACCAAGAGTTAAACCCTCTTGGTGGAATGACACATACTATTGTGATTTTCATCGAAATAAAGGACACAAAAAAAATGATTGTATGCAGCTGAAACACTTGGTACAAGATTTGATTGATAGAAAATAAATATTGGTAGAAGGAGCTCAAAGGAATAATGATCATGGATCATTCAAGAATCCTTTACCAAATTATGAAAAAGGAGAATCTTCTGCTATGAACAACAAAGGTAAAAATGTAAACTATTTTTATGACACCACTATCCTTCACATTAAGGTAGTTGAAGATAAGGACAATGGACTTGAAATTAATGTAGTTGGTAATGAAACTAATGAAATTGTTATAGCTGAAAATCAACTCAATGACAATAATACCAAATCAAATCAAATCAATGAAATCATACCAGTAAATTTGATTACAAAATTTGTTGCAACTAATAATCAGATTAATGTCATTAAAATCAGAGAAACATAAGATTACCAACCAGTCAATGCAACCACAAGAGGGAAGGCCAAAATAATATTAAAAGGAGCTTCATCTAAAACACCCGTTGCCTCTTCTACATCTAAAACACCTGCTGCCCCATCACATCAATACAACATAGTTGATCAATTGCAGAAAATACCAGCTCAGATATCAATATTGGAACTTCTCAAAATTTCACTAGCTCACAAGGAGATTTTAGAGGAAGCTCTCATAGCCACCACAACACCAAATAATCTGGAAGTTTGTCAATTTCAGGCCATGCTAGAACATTTGACCACACCTCATTTTCTATCATTTTCAGAACACAATGATGTATCACTTACCCATCTGCACAATGTTGCCCTACATATTGAGGTTCTAATTCATAAACACCGAGTCAAACGTGTTCTAATAGATGGAGGATCCAACTTAAATATATTCACTTTAAATCTTGTCCATGCACTAGGATATTCAAAAAATACAATTGATGCTAGAAGAAAGATCACTATAAAAACCTATGATGATGAAGAGAGATCCTCCCATTGATTGATTGTGTTACCAATTCAAGTCGGGCCAATTGAAAAGGATATAATCTATTAGGTTTTAGACAAAGAGTTGACATACAACATACACTTGGGATGTCCTTGGATTCATGAAATGCAAGTAGTGTTGTGACCATATCATCAATGTTTGAAATTTCCTTTCAATAGACAAGAAATCACTATTTCAGCTGATTCCAACAATCCTCAATATTGAAACATGCTCAAAACCATCCAAGATTCTTTTGTGCCACATAAAAGAGAGGCTCACACTCCTAGTTCATCAAATAATGAAAGACAACTAAATTATTTATCAAAATGGGTTGAGAGAAAGGTTCAGTCAAAGGATAAAGGTATTAGTGATCCTAGTTCATTAAATAATGAAAGTCAACTAAATTCTTTGTCAAATCAGCTTGAGGGAAATGATCAATGAAAAGAAAAAGGTGTTGGTGATTCTACTCCATCAAATCATGAAAATAAACTCAATTCCTTATCAAAGTAGCTTGAGAAAAAGATCTAGTTGAAGGATAATGACATGGATGGATATTCATTTGAGAAGTCCTTGTGTCTTTCATAGTTACTACCTTCATCGAGATCCTATGGAAAACCATCAACATCAAGAAAAACATCTTCACAAAAAATCAAAATCTTTGATGGTAGATTTGGAAAAGCAGGCACTCAAGAGGATGAATTTGAGGATAAAGAAAATTTAAATTGGTTGTACAAAGATAAAGAATCCCAAGCATCAATTTCTAATATCTAAATAGAACAATATGGTAAAGGGTTCTCAATCTTGGAGAAGATGGGATATTAAGGACAAGGTCCTGTGGGATAACAACAACAAGACATTATGGAACTGATTCAACATATCATAACTAATCCAAAATACAAGACAGGGCTAGGCTACAAACAAGAAACAAAGGAAGACACAAAAGAGAAGATTTGTGCGTGAATCCTACAACTACGAGCTAGTTCTGAAATTGATTCAAATGAGTATGAATGAGATTCATTGTCTGAGGAGTCTTGTCAAGACAAAGAATTTGATGTGATAAAATGATATTCACCCACACACACGAAGGGCCAAAGCTTAGGGTCTAGACCTCTTGAATTTGGATCACAACATATTGATGGCTCTAGTGGGGACGAGCAGACATTGAGTGAGATAGACGAGTCAGAGGAGAGTAGCATCATAGACCTTGACATTGCTATCAAAAAATTTGACAACATTGCCATGAAAACCCTCACTGTCATTGACCTTAACTAATTTGATGATCCTTTACCCCTAATGCATCTTGAGCTTATCGATTGGGAACAAACCGAACCACTTAATCTCCCCATATTTTTGAACAATGATGCCATTGTCAACCTTCTCTATTATTTCAACCCAGAAAAAAATTCCACAATTGAATCTCATAATGAAGCTTCAATCCAAGAGGGTGTCAAATCTCTTAGCTACAAAATGAAAAATATGAAAAATCGATCTAATGGTGAAAACCATTTAATGGCAGTATTAGATCAAGAAAAAGTAAAAATAAAGAGTGTATCCAATGGTGAAAACCTCACAAAAATATGAGAGATTTGACACTCTCCCAGAATACTATCATGAAATATCATCAGTGTTGGTTGAACCTACACAATCCATCAACATTGGTATGACATAAATAGTGAAGACTCTACATCTCGTAGCATCCATGACAGATCAGGAAAAGCCAAGCTTCATCAAATTATTTGAAGAGAGACAAGTCAAATTTTCTTGGTCCTACACTGAAATGCCAAGTGTAGATCCAAATTTGATAATGCATCACTTATTCCTACCACCTGGTGTGAAGCCTGTCAAGCAAAAACTGAGGAAAATGCATTCGCACATCACTTTGTTGGTGAAAGCATAATTGAAGAAATTTTTAGATGTAGGATTCATCCATCCAATCGATTATGCTGAGTGGATTTCAAATATTGTACCAGTCTCTAAACTAGATGGTAGCATCAGAATATATACTGATTTCAAAGATCTTAATAAGGCTTGTCCAAAGGATGACTTTCCTTTGCCCAACATTGACATCATTGTAGACTTGATAGCAAGACATGCCATGTTATCACTCATGGATGGCTTTTCAAGATACAATCAGATCAAAATAGCACTGGAAGACCAAGATAAGATAGCTTTCATGTGTCCATTGGGTATGTTTTGCTAGAACATCCTTCCTTTTGGGTTGAAACATGTAGGAGCCACATATTAGCAAGTGATGACAACCATCTTCCATGACATGATGCACACCTTTATGGAGGACTATGTAGATGACCTCTTAGAAAAATATTTCACTAGGGAGGGACAGCTAGAAATCGTAGAAAAAATATTCACTCAATTGGAAAAGTTAATATTCACTCGATTGGAAAAGTTCAATGTGAGATTAAACCCAAAGAAGTGTGTGTTTGGTGTGACATCAACAAAACTCCTAGGGTACATAGTTTCAGAAAAAGGCATCAAAATGGATCCAAACAAAGTCAAAGACATCATGGATATGCCACCTCGCAAGAATATTAGTTAGCTAAGATCTTTATAGGGATGATTCCGATCTATCAGTAGGTTCATCGCACAACTGGTAGATAAAACTCATCTATTTAATCATTTCTATACAAGAATGTTTCCTTCAGATGGGATGAAAAATGTGAAGCTTCTTTTAATCAACTGAAATAGTATTTGATGTCTCCACCCATACTGGTGCCACTAGTGGAAGGAAAACCACTATTGCTTTATGTAGCAATAACTAAGGTATCTTTGGGTGCTCTGTTAGCACAAGAAGACTCTGTGGGAAAATAAAGGGCTATTTATTACATCAGTAGAACATTGAACGACTATGAAATCAAGTATACATTTATTGAAAAAGCTTATTTGGTGGTAGTATTTTCTACTCAAAAACTAAGACACTACATGTTAACCCATGCTATCAAACTCATAGCCAATATTGATCCACTGAAGTATCTATTTAGCAAAGCTGCCCTAACAGGAAGACTAGCCAAGTGGGTGATCATATTGAGAAAATTTGACATTTAGTATGTGGATTGAAGAGCAATCAAGGGTCAAGTGATAGTGGATCAGTTAGCCAAAGCACCACTACAAGATGATCATCCAATGCATATTGAGTTTCTAGATGCCAATGTTCTCACCATGAAAACACAACAATGGATGTTATATTTTGATGGATCCTACATGCAACACGGATCAGGTACTGGATTCTTGTTTGTCACACCTCAAGCATATACCATCCTGAAATCTTACAGAATCATGTTCCCTTGCACAAATAATATGTTTGAGTATGAAGCACTCATCATTTTCATTAAAGTGGTAGTCGAATGGAAGATCATAGAGTTGCAAGTCTATGGAGATTCTCAATTGTTCATTAACCAGGGGAATGATGATTACTAGGCAAAATATGACAAGTTGATGTTGTATAAGAGAATGGTTGATGATTTAAAAAATTAATTTGTTGAGATCAAATTTGAACAAATTCCTAGATTGGATAAAAAAGTTGTTGATGCCATGGCAACAATTGCTTTTCTTCTATAGATACTTGAAAAATGAAGCCATTATGAGTTCATGGTGGAACAATTGTTTAACCTTGCCTATGACAATCCTGAATCCCATGTCATATTCCATCTAGTTGATGCTGAGTCCTTAATTTATGGGAAGATCTATGCCTATTTGAGAGATAATACCCTTCCACCCAATTTATCCCAAAATAAAAAATGTAATTTTATTTGCCAAGCTGCCCGACACACCCTGATAGTGGATATACTCTATCAATGAGGTCTCAATGGAACTCTCCTTTGTTGTCTTGAATGTAACGAATATGAAATGACCTTACATGAAGTTCATGAAGGTATCTGTGGAACTCATTCAAGTGGACTAACTCTCACTAAGAAACTCTCATGCTTGGGGTATTACTGGCTGAATATGGAGAAGGAGTCTTTTCAGTTTGTCAAGAAGTGCCAAAAAAGGCAAGTCCATGGAAACTTGATACATGCACCAGTACAAGAACTGCAACCATTTGCATCAACATGGCCTTTTTATCAATGGGGACTAGATCTAGTAGGTAAAATTCATCTGCCATCTTCCAATGGACATAAATTCATCATCACAGTCACAAAGTATTTTATGAAGTGGATTGAAGTTGTTCCCTTAACCACAATCAACAGAAAACAAATTGCATCCTTCATCTCAAATTACATTATCTATCGGTATGAAATTCCTCAGTCAATTGTCACAGATAATGGTAGACCTCTCAAGAACCAGGATGTCCAAGAAATTTGTGAAAGGTTTCATATCCAGCATCAATTTTCTACACCATACTACCCTCAAGGAAATGTCTAGGCAAAGGCCTCAAATAAAACAATTTTGAAAATCTTAAAGAAAACTGTCAACGATGCTGGACATGACTGGCATGTTCAATTAAACCTTGCTTTGTGGGCATATTGAACTAGTATCTGCACACCAACAAGAGACACACAATATTCTCTTGTATATAGATCATAGGCTGTTTTACCTATTGAGTTTGAGTTACCATCACTCTGAGTGGCATTGAAGGGAATAATTTCAGAGGAAGACTATCAGGTATCTAGACTTCAGGAGCTCGAATTGTTGGATGAACTTCATCAACATGTTGATTATCATTTGAAAGCCTATCAATAGAGAATGCCAAGAATTTATAATCACAGAGTAAAACCAAGAACATTTCAGGTTGGTGAGTTGCTCCTGAAAGATAATTCTCGAAATCAATAGGATAGAGAAAAGAAAGGAAAATTTGAACCAAACTGGCTAGGTCCCTTCATCATTGTATCAGTCTATGGATCTGGAGCCTATCAACTATCTACACCTGAAGGAGACCTATTTGAGGAACCTATTAATAGTATCCATCTCAAAAAGTTCTATACCTAGCTCATCCAGTGCACGATTAAAAAGAAGAAAAAATACAAAAAAAAAAAGTAGAAAAATACAAAAAAAATCAAGAAAGTAAAAAATAAAAAATAAAAATAAAAAATCCAAAAAAAATAGAAAAAGAGAAAATATAAAAAAAAGTGAAAAATCAAAAAAAAATGTCACCTTGATGAAAACCTGGCAAACAGGCATCTTAGTAATAGCAAAAAAATCATAAAATCTGAAAAAGTGCAATAAAAACTAGTGAAAACTTGGCAATAGGTGTTATTTGTGATAGATTAGCTTCTCCATATATTTGAGCATGTGTCGGTCATTCTCTTTTCCCATGATTATGCCTATCTATCGAAAGGAACCTCATGTACATATCCTGGCATTGTGGTCGTGTCTCATGTTGGCTTAGGGGAAAAATCCTAAACTCACTGGGGGCAATAAACTTCAAGCTTAAACCAATAGACAAACATCAATATGAAAACACAACAATCACAACAAAACTCAATATTGAACATCAATTATCACAATCATTAGCAAAAAAAAAATCCAAACCAATAAAAAAATCAATCAATCAAAACAAATCTAAATGGATGATGTTCTTATGAATCATGGTTTTAATAATTTAGCATGTATGTTCAACTGTTGTATATTGATTTTTTCTCATTTCTTTGGTGAAACTCGAGGATGTCATGAACTAGAGAAGCTAAGATGGAGTATGCTATTTTTCTTTGTCTATTGTCTATGAGTTCAACCTTATTACTATGTGAATTGTTGTGAGATGTGCGATACAAAGTATCATTGATGGAATTCCAAATTTGCATAGGAAAAGGATTAAATCTTGTCTGTTATGCAAGAAATGCTCAGGTCATCTCGGTTCAATTATTCCTAGATGCTTGTGTTAACTTGCAATATCAAAAGTCATGGAAGTAATACTCAGGTCATCATGGTCTAGTTATACCATTGATGTTTGTACTCACTTTCAACATTTCAAAGGCTCAATGATGATAAAAGCATGACAAATTGACTGAAAAAATGACAACATTGTATATTTATATTTGCATGGTTAGATATATTGCATCCATATTAGTTTGTGCATCTATATTTCTAGGTTTTCCAAGGTTTCCACAATTTTCAAAATGATGTTATCTCTTTTATAAATGGATTGAGTAGATTTGACATTAACAAAAAGATAATTTACATATAGTTGCATAAGCATTATCATATCATACATGCATTAGAATTATCATACATCCATCCATGCATTAGATCATATATTTGCATTAGAAAAATACAAAAACATAAAGTGCATCACATTTCATTTATAAAATCCATCTCGTGTAAGCATCATCTATCAACCATCATAGAGTCATAATCTAAGCATCAACATTATTATTACATCCATACATAACATGGCACAACAATATAAGTCATCGCATAACATAAACATTTATATAATATAAATTAAATGCATCCATCATCGACATTCCTCATAATAAAAGCATATAGGCACCATATAGATCAATCATCATCGTTGCATCTCATATATAAGATAATGTCAAGTGTACAAATGATATCCAAATATGAAGAAGTACATCATCAAAAGTGGCAGTGAATCATCAAGTATCTGAATCAATGTATGCAAATGTCTTAGGTACATCAAATATGATCAAACAAGGAGCTATGTGGTGCTCCTCCTAGATGTTTTCAATCTATCTAACCCTCCTACTGCACCCCCTAATGGCCCTATGATTGGGTCCCTGCTTGGTGGATCTCTCGAAGCTGGCCGAGTCACACCTTTGTTGGTGGTATGTGACTGAATCCTGCCCGACCTCGACTATGTGTAGCTAACACGTCACTCTGTGGGAACTACCTCATGGTATCACAGCTGGTAGTACTCTACCTCCTTGGTAGAATGTCGAAACTCTCTAAGATAATCTACTGTAGTGGTCCCCTCTACAACTCTTTGCAACCTGTTAGCCAAGGCCTCTACCTGCTTGCATTGCTATCTAGCAGAATCTCTCTCTACCATCAAGGTGGCAATCTATCCATGTGCCTAGGCTAATTGTGCATGTACCTGTCCCATCTATGCCTGTATGCCCTGCACCTATGTCTATAAAGCAACTATCTAAACTTACTGCTGGTGTGAGGGCACATTGATTCAAATATGTGAAGGCACTGCTTGCTGCTATCTAGATGGCACTATAGTCCTCCTCCATGGTACTCTGAAATCCAGTACCTTTCTACCTCCTACATCCCCACCTCCTCCATATCCACCCTCATCTCCTCCTCCACCCCTTCCATCTCCATCACCCCCATCTCTCCTCTGTCTGAGTGCATGTGGTGGTGATCTCTCATCATCGTCCAAGGCAGGTACTGGCTTGTATGGGCTGGATATCCTTGGAAAGGGATGTTTATAAAAATACTAAGAATACTCCTCTATCATGAAACCATCTGAAATGTCTGGATGGTAATCCCACATCAATGGCTGCAACTTAAATTTTTCCTCACATGTTGCATCATATGATAAAGTGGGCCCCCACTTTGTAGAATCTTGTCATCTATGGGCATATATGGCAACTCCCTAGGGCATCACCTGCAATCAACCATACTGATGACAAATTCACAGTAGCTGGAATCTCTCAATAATAAATGGTGTCTAACTAATCAAATATCTAATAGTGCACACATACGACATCTCCATATCATCCTTGAACCACTGCTCACAATATCCAGGTTATCAAGAACATGCCTCCAGTACTCTAGTTTTCCCAACTTATGCTAGACAACTGGACCTGTATATCCATAAACATAGGGTCTCCCAATCGGGTGATATCTGTCTGCCATAGGCCATGTAATAGCTATGTGCTGCCACACCCAAATATGTAGAAATGTTACCCCAACTAATAGACTTTCCACTTTGAGATATACTACCTGATGTAAGTCATGATACAAATGTGCTAGCATGGACGAACCCCAGGCATATTTGATCCCCTGTAATATCATCTTCTCTAGTGTCCTGCCCTAGCTTACTTATAGTCCCTTCGACCTATGGTCGAGACATGGAAAACCACCAACAAAACTAACAAGAACACATAGTAAGGGCTCATAATTCTCATACATCTCCTACTAGGGAATCTCATATTTTTTGATCCTGTCATCATGAAAGATCCTCCTCAAAGCATTTGTACCTCCCTACTCTGCCTGATCATACACAACTAGCTATCCAACCATTGGAATCTAGAAGATACGATAAAAATCTTCAAGAGTAACTGTCATCTCCCTAGTGGCTAGATGAAATGTGTTATGGTCACTATGCCACCTCTCAGCCAAAGTGGTCAACAACCCCCTGTTAATCCTATACTGGGGGCATATCAATCAAGGATGATAACCAACATCGCTCAATGATCTCGATTAGCCTACACCAAGCATGGAATCATGTCCCAAGTCTTTGGGAAGTTCTCCCGAGACATGAGAACTCCTAAACCACTCTCCTATCATCATAATATATCATAAAATTAGCATTTCATCAAAACATCAGTCAATCTAATCAGCTCTAATGATATTTCGATCAAATCTCGTGAGCATCTATCATTGATCCTCGCCTATCATGAGGTCAATCATCATCATCCTATTATTGATTCTCACCTATCATGAGATCAATCATCATCTACTCTATCAACATCATCAAAAAGATCAGCTGACATGATCATCAAACATCAAAAACAAGGGGAAACATTAAAATTTCATCATTCTGGTGTGAATGAGCTAGAACAATGCTTCTATGTGCTAAAAACATGGATGCACTATAAAAATTCATCTATGCACTAAAACAGAGCATGAATGCACCAAAATTTTATATGCGCTATGGCAATCATCCAATGCACCATAACATCAACTCAATGCGCTAAAAGTTTGTATGTTCTAAAGTATTATTCCTATGCACTAAATCATTCCATGAATGTGCTAGAAAACCTATCCTATGCACTACAAAATCTAATCTATGCATTAATTTGTGGGATAGTCTATGCAATCAATGTGCTATAATAGATATCCTATGTGCTAAATTATAGATGTGCTAAAATACTACTTGTATGCACTAAAGAAAAAAATCAACGTGCTAAAGCAGACTTCCTATGCGCTAAAAAATATAAAGGACAAAATTCAAACATGAAAAATGCGGAAAAATCAATTCAAATTTCAAATGTGGGTTTCTAGAAATGCATACGAGGGGTCAATATGCATCCAGGCGGTTGTGGTGTCGAACATGCTCAAATTGGTGTGTGTGGCAAGGGATCACCATCTTGCTTAGTTTTCTCAAAGTTTCTCTAATCACTCTAATCTTCAAAATGCAAATGACACAAATGAGCTTATTTTTACCTTTTTCACCTTTTTAAGGGGTATTTAAGTGGGAATTATGTGGTATTGATTTTACTTTTCAAAAAAGGGCCTTAGTTAATCAATTCATCAAAGGGGAAGGATTGGTATTATTTTTTGGGATATAAATCATCTCAGCATCATGAAATTTGAAAATCATCCAAAAATCATAAAAATTTCAAAAAAGTTCAAAAAATCCTAAAATTCAAAAATTCCCCGATTTATCTCCCGAGGGTGCATATATCCATCATCACTTGAAAATCAGTGTCTGGGGCATATCGAAAATTCTATTGGCACCATCAAAAAATTCTTCTTTGAAACAATGTGTAAGTGCGTCACTTCAAAGAGGGCCAAATTGTATACACCTAAAATCGGTCTGGATAATTAATTAATTAAATACAAGTTATTTAATTAATAAACCCTTTTAATTCATCTACTTATAAATTCTAAATTTATTTATATAGTTCATTTTCTAATTATTCTATCTTAAATCATATTCTTCCAATCTTAATTAAAGAAACAAATTTAAATAGTTTGTTTCATTTAATTAACTTCTTATTAAATTTAAATCCTAAATTTGAATTTAGTCACATGTCTACAACTTTTTCCTCCTTCCACCTCATCATGTGTCTCAACAAATTGAATATTCCAAATATTTAATTTGGGCTTTATCCTGAACAAATTCCAAACAACTTTGGGACACTTGGCTCTTCTATTTCATTTATTCTCCTCTAGACTTGGGAGATTATTTTCATGAAGGGAACACTCTCCTTATTTCTCTCTAACTTCTTCGTCCTCCACTGTTGATTCATCTAGATTAAATCTAGACCATTGGTTGCTACCACATCAGTTTATGCTTTGGAAAATCTATAAATACAACCTCATTCTATAGAAAAAAGGATCCCATCTTGAGCAAACCTACTCTATATAATTTTCATTAGACCATTTAACATTTGAGCATTTAGTTTAGAATGATGGATTTTCCATTAGATGTATTTTAGTTATCATAGTAGTTTTTATATAGTAATTGCATCACAACATTTAGTATCATATCCTTATCACAGTATCATTATCATGGCATCACTATCATATAGTTTATCAATCATGTAGGAATATATTTCTTGCATTTTCCAGCATCTCGTTCTTTAGGTTGTCATTCTAAAAAGTCATAGTGCACAAACAATCTTAGAGCCATTATGATTTTAAAAAATCCTTGGAGATAGAGAACAATGGGATGGCTTTAGAGAATGTGTTTGTTTTACTTCAATTAAATTGTCATTTAAATTCTCTAATATAATGTTTCATTGATTGTGTGCTATTCATATTCATTCCCATATTTTACTCACACATTACAGTTAGAGATTTGGCAATACTGGCTCCCCCTTTCTTGACACACACTTTTCGGAACCACCAAATCTCAAAATCCTTAAAATCCGAAGATCAAAAGGAATTTTTTTCTACAATTGAATAGTAAGAATATGGGACAACTTTAGAATGACCATTCTTGGACCAACAAGTATCAAGGGTTTTTGGATTCTAAACAAAGGTTCGTAATAAGGGCTTCCAGTTTAGGGGGTGCAATGATAAACTCCCTCAAGAGGTATCCCAACCCTTATAAGAAGGGCTTTATGCATCATAAAGATATTGGGGGAGAGCTATCGATTACCACATCCCATTGATCACAATTTTCATTGCAACCACACATTTATATCACGGTTTGGAACAAGTTGGCTTTAGTTCATTACCACTTGGGTCGTTCACTCCTTTCGAATTGGGGAGGTAGGCCCTCTAAAGATAGACAATAGCAAGGAAGTACATTCATAGTTCGATCATCTTTTCTTACATGACCAAAGAGAGAACACACACCATGTCCTTTTCTCACACTTGCAAAGGGGGTTTAGTTTTAATCTAAATGAAAGATGTAGGTGATTTTCCAAAGTGTTAAAGAATGTTTTTGTTTCTAAAGGTCACCAAATGGCATGAGATAATTAAATATGCATTCACTAACAATGTTGTAAATCACAAAACATAGAAAACAGTTTTAAATTTTAACACCTCAAAGCAGTGATGAGTTTGTTTTAAGCACCAAATGAAATATGAAGTTGCCTTGTTCAATTTTAAGCCCAATTGAAAGTGATGAAGTGAGGGTTCAATTTTAGTCCCATTTGAGCATTCATTTTAAGACCTAATTGAAATTTAGTGAGTTCCTAAAGTAGAAAGTAGAAAGCATGAAAAAATTGGGTTATAATTGCCCCAAAGCGTTAAATGCTTGTTACAATCATAAAATTTCAAGATAGGAAAATTTCTTCACTTTAGCTCCATAACAATAAACCTACAAAACCTTGTTAGTCTAACAACCAAAACACAATTAGATGTGCGTTAGTAATGAGATAAATCAAGGAAATCAAATAACATATCAAAAAATGATTGAAAAACTTCTTACTAGAACTGGGCATCGTTGAACATGATATCATCACAATTTGAATTTTGGGCATCATTGTATAGTATAAATAGTGAGCATGATAGTGTTGTGATTTGGTTAGGCATCATTGCTCACAGTAGCGTCATGTTTTGAAATTTTTCAGTGTCACTCTAGTGAAGTCGGGTGTCACCGTTTGAAAATTTTGATACCTTCATATTAAATCAGCATTGCCAGATTTAAATCAGCATAGGTGCATTAATTTAGTGTTGGTGTTTCAAATTGTGATGGTGTCACTATATGGTGACCCTCTTCAAAAAATTTCCCTTTTTTTGATTTGGGCATCGCTATAACCTGCAACAAAATACATGAACGAAATTCAAGCTAAAATTTGATTAGATTATTGGTTTTCCCTCCTTCTAGCTCTAGAATGTGATCGAGGATATTAGTATGGGCTGATTACGCTTGATCCATGAAGAATCAAAGCATATTCATGCCAATAATACTCAATCTTAAACAAGATCATTCAAATGAAGGTTAAACTAAACATTTATTGAAATAAAGCATTCTAAACTATGAAAGCGTTAAGATGTCTACTGTAATCCATCTAAAACTTATCTTGTTTTATAATTAGTGTCATGTTGGTGTGGAACAATGACCCTTTTCCAATCTCGTGATCAGTGAGCTTGTTTCGATTGATTCTATGGAAGAGAAACAGTGAAGCTATTGTGAAAAATGGATGAAAACATGATTTATGCTAAAATGTGTATGATGCAAGCTACATTAACACGATTTTATGCTAACATTGATTTAACTATGCAATTGCTAAGCTAATCTTAGCTAATTCTAAGCTAAAACATTGAAACCCTAATTTATAAACAAGCTAAGATGGATGCATGGAAGCCATTAACGGAAGCTTCAAGCTATTATGCAAGTAAAAATGAACTAAAATATGCTAAAAGTATGCAAAGTATGAGTGTGAGTGTGAGTTATTTCAACAAAATAAGCTTGCAATTGAAATATGGATGGATGAGTTTCAACAACATAATTTTTCTCTGTAATATGGATCCATTTGTCTCCAAATAGGGTTCTATTTATAGAAGAGAAAATGAGAAATGGAGGGTTGAGATCGAAAAGATTAATCAATGGTCAAGGATGAAAGGAAGAAGAGGCATGGATCATGAATTATTATCAACGAATGAGAATGCAAGATGAGAATTAATCAAGGGCTCACACTTGTTTCAAACAAACACACTTTTGACCTGCACACATAGGTCACAAGGTGACTTGCTCAAAAGGTTATAAGATAACTTACATTTGAAGCCAAGTGAGATGATTGGAGGAAAAATAATATTCTTTGGAACTTTCTCATGGGTAAGGAAAAGGTTAATCTACAAATTAAAACATAGTTTTAATTGTGCAAAAAAAGGGGGATAAGGAATATTCCCCTTTTGGAGGAAAATTAGTTTAGTTGCTAATTAAATAAGGTTTAATCACACAATTAGGGGATTAGGTGAAATTAAAGTGATTTTCATTAAATTAAATGATTTAAAGAATGGGGGGGAGATGAGATGACATTTAATTAAATAACTTAGGGTTATTTAATTAAATTAGAAGACTTAGGGAATTAAATTAAATATGTTGATTTATTTAATTTAATTAGATGAAATGTTAGTGTGAAAGGGGGTGAAATAACCTAATTTAATAAATTAGATTAATAGATGATAATGACACAATTAATTAAAAAGCTAACCTAATTTAATAAATTAAGCGAAAAGAGGATGGGTTTGAGAGGAAATGATGTTAGTAAATGCATTTCGAGTGCATGATATTATTCAGGATATTTTTCAGTGTCTACACTAACAAATCCCTCCATTTTCCCTATAGTCTCCATAAAACCTTGATACACCTCCCCTTACTATTATCCATCCATTTACCATCATTATTCTTTCCATTTTTTTGTCCCTTTTCACTCATCATCTCTTCATTGTCATCCTTTGAGCTATACAAAAATTCTCTTTAGGTTTTTTCATATTAGTTTTATATTTATTTTATTCATTTTTAAAACATTTTCGTTTAACTATTACATTGCTCATCCTCATTTATATTTATGAAACTTATATATAATTTTTGTTGCTTATGTATCAATCTTCTCAATTTCCCCTTTGTGATCCTTAAAGATTATTGACTTATCTTTAGTTTAAGGTTTCTCTCCAAATTTATTTGAAAAACCACACTATTTTACCATACTTAATATTTCAATCCCATAACTCAAACCTCTTTGGACTTCTATTTTTACCATTTTATTCATTTTTTTCTAGTTTTTCCTAGTTTTGTAACTCATTGTGATCCATGTGGTGCTTTAGATTGGTAAGCTTGGTTTTCATTGATGTTAAAAGTGTGCTTAAGAATGTATATACTTTGGAGATTGTTAGGGTGAAAAGATATCTAATGTGCAAGTCAACATTGCAACAATGTGGATGGCTAGTAGTCAATTTGTTGCCTATGGATGGTGTAGAGGTGCGCACACATGTCTTGATGTGTATTCAAGTTGCCTACAATGATAATTTTCCACTTTAGTGTACCACACTTAGTGACAAGTTGTAGAAGTTTATCCTAAGTATATACTCTAAGGAAGAGACACAATATTTTGATTTGCATCATTCAATAGAGCAAGATTTAGTCTTATGGTTCAAAAGCTAAGCTCATGGATAAGTGAATGTGTTATATCTATTTTTTCATGTCAATATTCCTTCTACAGTGAAATTTATAAGTGACAAAGTATCAGAGTGTGCTAGGGTAGAGAAAAGTGGTTTAGAATGCTTGTTAGAATGCTCCACATTCCTTTGGATGTGAGGCTTTGTCCAAGAAGTTTTGAGGACATACTCAGTGATGTCTAATGTATTCTATATTGATTTTTCAAGTGATCTAATTATCCACAAGTTTAGTTTTCATAGTGATAGATTGATATAGTTGATTTCAAATTCTTAATCTTCATCAAAACATATGTTTGAATACTTTCACTAGAAAAAGATTATGTATTTAAGTTGTATGAGTTTGTGTCGACACTCCACATGTCTCATAGTGTCTAAGGTATGAAGCACATACTGATATTTCTTGTTTCTGCTACCACACATTTGTTTCAAGTTATTTTTTGAAGATTTCCTTTTGCTGAGGTTGACTAAGGAATGTTAATGATGTGTACCACAATTTGAAGTGTGAGTGGAGTTTATAGATTTTTTAAAGATGTATGGGTCATTCTGAATCTCCTGAGAGAAATGTAAATAATTTTTTATCATTTTTTATACCGCCAATGGATATGTAGGCCAACATGCTATGAGTTTCATAATTTCTTGTTTATGGTCAGCTTAATTTTTATTTCCAAGTGTGTAGATGATATATGTATAATATCAAATATGAGAAGAGAAGTATGGAAGTGAAAAGATGTATAAGTGTATGAGAAGAGCATGATAAGGTCTACCTCAGATCTAATGTGTAGAATTGATGACTATAAGTGGGTTGAAGCCATAAATTCAATCATATTTTAGTTGTTTTCAATCAAGGAGTTGTAGTTTCCTTGCGTTGTAGCCCTAAATCAAAGTTGTAACTATTATTTACTTGTGAGGATGGATTAGGATAGTATCTCTTAGTAGAATTTATCACCGTGGTTTTTCCCCTGTGGGTTTTTCCATGTAAATCTAGTGTTAGTTGTGTTCTTATGTGGATTCATGTCTTCTGTCTTATTTTGATTAAGTAGATGAATTCTTACTTGGTATAACTTAGCTTCAATAGTTATTAATTGAGATTGAAATTTTAAGTATACTTATTCATCCCCCCTCTCAGTATTCTAGTGTGTTCAAAAATTGGTATCAGAGCAAGGTTCCTTGACACAAGCCCAATAGATGAGGTAGATCATATCTTTGGAATGCATGAAGAATGAAGCAGTTCCTAAGAAGAAGTTCTATTAGGAAGAAAAGGACATACTTCATAAGGAGGATGGTGAATTTGAATTTAAATTCAATAAAGAAGATTATCTAGTGGATTATGAAGAGAACTCATTTTTTCTCTAAATGATCTAGATGAAGAAATAGAAAAGAATGAAGAACTCTAGTACAAACTTGAAAAATTAGAAAAAAGTAATTGTCAAGTTGAAAGTTCAAGTCGAAGAAGGTAAAATAACTACAAATTGTCTGAATATAAAGCTTAATGATAAATGTATTGAATCCTCCAAGCTTGAAGAAGAGATTGTTTCCCTAAGGAAAGAAATAAATAAAGCAAAAGAATAAATTGACAAGGGTATAAAGCTAAAGGGATGTTTTGACATTCTCGATGAGATAATAAACTCTCAAAAACCTTCAAAAAAAAAAAATGGTCTTGGTTTTGAGAAAGGTAAAATTTCAATAACCAGTACATCTATAAAACTATATGAGAATTTTAAAGTAGAAGACAAGTCTAAAATAAAGGAAGAAAAGTCTTGCACTAAATAACTTAAGAAGATAGCCTCTAGAAGTCTAAAATTAGATCAAGACAAGAAGACATATAGCAAGAAGCAATAAGGTGGATTTATCCCAGTCCATAGACAAAGGAGATTCAAAGGTCTTCCACGTGCTAGTCAATATGCCCCTACCAGGTTCACTAAATCTTTTCAAGGTCACTGTTATTCTTTCAATAAAGTGGCATAAGGATATTAATTGTAGATCTAGGGAAATAATAAATGACTACATGGATAGAAAACCATTTGTGCCTCCAAGATATGATGCCATTTATTTTCATGGATATTGCTATGGATGCAATAATTTTGGTCATAAGGATACAAAATACATAACTAAAGCTAGGATAAATAACTATGTTTCGAAGCATAATATTGTTTGATACAATTGCAATAAGGTTGAACATAAAGAATTTTTTTATAGAAGTGGCCTCGTGAAACCACCTGTTCAGAACTAAAAGAAGAAACCCTAATTTAACAAAAGAAGGGAAATGAAAATGTTTGGAAAGAGAAGCAAGGTCAAGAGAATGTGAAGAAGGATGATACCATTCTTGTGCATTTTGCACAAGATCATATGAAAAAGTGAGATAGGGAATTATATGGAAGGACCCAAACTATCAACTCAAAATTTACCATTGATTTTTTTTCTTTCTTCTTTCTTGATTATTATATTATTATGTGTTCATTCACCTGTACATACTTAGGTAATTATATCCATATAATATATGCATCCATCCATCTGAGACAAGCACCCAACTATACAGGTTAGGTAATTGTCCATACAAGATAAGATTTGATCTATCCATCTAGGATAGGAATCCTTTCATCAAAAGATGACGGGAATCCAACATCTATCCATAAAATAGGATAGGCATCTATCCATTAAACATGATGTGAATCCAAAATATATCCATCAAACATGATATGAATCCATCCATAAAATATGATGTTCATCCATCCATCAAACAAGATGGGTATCCATCCATCAAATAGGATAGGTATAATGCTCTCGTCAGAGAGTTAGACTCATCGGGACCATCTGGGTCCTGATTCACACTCTAAAGACTATTCCTTAAAGGAAATACACCGAGGTCCATCTTTAGGAGTACATAATAATATATAAAGACTTGAAACTATTGTGTGGTCTCACAACACACCCCAAGACTGTAAGGCTTGGGAACCAAATGCATTTTTTTTTTACTCTTATGGTATGAGCTAGCTATTTGGAAGACCACTAAGAAAAGGAAAGGTAAAATAAATATTTAATTTAAAATAATGCTTCGTAGTAAAGTGTTCCGGGTGTTATATATCGAAAACCGAAGATGTTTGAAAGGTGAAAAGGTTATAAAGAAAGTAATACATGTGTTCTGATCCGATAATGGAAGCCCGAGATAGATAGAAGTCTAATAAAACCAAAGTCTGAGGAATGTTTGTGGGTAAAGTTGAATATTGGGTATTGGGTACCGAGTTCCGGTCGAATAAGGTTTTGAAATTTTGTGATTATTGAATGAGTCCAATAGTCTGATGATCTAGTATATATGTAAAGGATAATCAGACAAGAATTTATGACATTCTTTGGAAAGCATGTTATTTATGGGAATTAATATTATAATATTTGAATAATGGTTTTATTTACATGAGATGTTTATAATTTTTTTTTTTTAAGAGATTTAATATGTGGAATTTGTGATTGTAGGAAATACAGATTGTTATGCAAATTTTGGGTATGGACGGTCAGACAAATCAATTTTGCAAATGAATCTGATGGTCTTACCAGGTTCAGTGATACTCTTTAGAGGCTCATGCTCAGATAAAATTCATTGCAAATAAATGCTAGATACCAGAATCCTGGGACTCTAGAGTTTAAGCATGTAGTAGAGGAGTATGCACATTCTGAGAGTGACCTATTCCTTGAATGTTCAAAATGAGATTGAACCTGAGGTGTAGGAATTGAATTTCCACTAGATCATCTTGAATATATATGGGAATTTCTTACACTCAAATGAATGAATTAGGTTTGGTTCCATAAAAGGACCCTGACAATAAAGATTGGAACCTGAAGACCTTCAATGAGCAATTGAAGTCAATCTTCAAAGACTTCAATTGTAATTTCTTGGTCAATCACTTTTCTTCCACGTGCCTTGATATGATTCATCCCTTATATTTCCTCTCATGTATTTCTTTTATCTTGTTTGTGCCTTGTGTTCTATAAGAGGCCAGAGGATATCTTTTTTCATTTTAAGTTCAAAATTTTTGGATGTCGGAAGAGACAAAGCATCTTAAAGTTTTGTTCTTTTTTTCTATTTTCTAAATCATTCTGGACTAAAAAATTGTATGCACGTAGATTTTGATTAATATCAAAGCCAATTTCGGAGCTACCTATCTCATGAATCTTTTGTAGCTGGTTTTGTTAGTTCCGTTGAACAAGCTTGTATACTGCATGGTTTAAGGGTGTATACATAAACTACTCGGTGTCCAAACGAAACCCTCTATTTAAAAGCTCACACCATTTTGTATGTAGATTTGAAGCAATTTGGTGAAGTATAAAGTGGTTTTCTTTGATTTAATTAATTCTTTGGGGCATGCGTGGAGAATAACTGTGAGAACCTTTTAATTTTAGTTTTTTTTTATGCTTTATTTTAGAATAGATGCTTAAATTTCTTTGAAAATGTTCCAAAAAAAGAAAGATGGATGGATGGAAATTTATTGAAAATATTTCATTTTACATAAAAAAATGTTGAATGCTTAAAGCTAAATCTACTTAAGTGATAGCAAATGAAATTGTCGATGTTCATGAAATATTATTTCAAATCTTTCGATTTCATGATAATTATTCTTAAAATCCAAATTGAAAACTCAATGTCTAATATAAAATCAGAATTTATGAACATATTCCCTTTGAGATTAACAAAAAATTCACATCATACCCTAAAGTGAACCTAGTATGATCATGACCTGATTACCAAAGACTTGGGATTGAACTGAGTTAATCTTGTTGTTCTATTTAGGCATATTTTTCCTTTGAGATTTTCTTGTTCCATATCTTTCAAGAAGAATAGGCTTCTTCACGGTTTGTCTGTGGAATTTTTTATTCGAAATTGCTGATGCGAGTGAAATCATTGTCAACAAGAACCCTCCTAAGGATTTTGGCCTAAGGCCCTCAAGGAATCAAGCTTTCGAGTATACAAGGAATATATTTTATCTAATTTTATAATTTGAACATTGAATCATTTTAACTTAAAATAATTAAATTATGTTGATTGAATTACTCATGTATATTATTTATTTGAGCATAATATTTATCAAAAATTCCCTAAGCCCCATCCTTGAATGCCTGAGTACTAGGAGCATCCTTCATTTCTTCGACTGTCTACATACCCTGCTTCCAAACAAGATCAAGGAAAAAAATATATAGTTATGTTTTCTAATCTAAGTTTGACGTGAACTGTTGTGTGGGTACATAGCCATTTCTAGGTCCCCTTTTCCCCAACAGTTCCTCTACAACTATTACCCATGAGGGGAAGCAATAAATATAAGTAAATAGTCACCATGACTATTACTTGTTTCACAAAAGTAACTAATTCCTAGACTTGTAATAACGTTACCCTTAAATCATTGAACTAAAATCTCATTGCCATGATCAAATATCCAATAAAATATAAATAACATGAATAAATTAATAAAATTCTACCAAATCTTATAGGAAGGTTCACTAAGTTTGAACTAGTAGATTTGAGTTCATTAGATTAATCTTCTTAGATTGTCAATGCAAGAGACATTACCCATCTCTTGTATTTAATTACTAATATGTCCCTTATTTCTCCTTGGCAATTTAAAGGGATGATGTCATAGATGTTGTTGTTGTAGTTGTATTAGGCTATAGATGCAGTAGCTCAAGTGCAACAACATTACCTGTAAACATGGGCCAGAGGCATTGTTGATACCGAACACTATTGGTTTTAGTTTCAATTCTTGTTTAAGGTTATCTATCTAACATAAAATAAGAATTGTTCTAATTGCATGGAAATAAATGCTGAAAGTAAATATAGTTAAAATAAACATCAATTACTTTTGTATTGATAACTTAAATAATTCTAATTGCCTTTGAAAATCAATTTCCTTTAGAAGTAAGTTAAACTAATATTAATTACTAAAATAAAACATATGCTAATAAAATATATTAATAAGTTTTTAAAATTGAAATTAAATTTTCCCAATACTAATTGCATTGAAAATAAACTATACCAATTAATTAAAAATTACCTTTGTATACTTATTGTCTTTATTAACCATAGTAAATACTTTTGCAAATATAACTTAAATAAATACTTATCAAATACAATTATCTTGGATAAAATAATTACTTGTCTCCTTTCAAATAAAAATTAAACTATTCTAAATATTTTAAAGTAAATTTTGCAATTGAAGTTTAACTATTACTAATGCACATAAGTTACTCTAAAAATTTGAAGATTACTTTTGCAAATATTAGTTCCTTTGAAAATAAATGTAATCTAAACTATTTAAATAGTTATCTTGCAAATATAATTTTAACAAATATTGATTTCCTTTGAAAATAAGGTTAAACTATTCTAACACTTGAAATCACTTACAAATATAAATTTACTAATACTTAATTTCTTGAAAATGAATACTAGTTGAAAATATATTAATCCAATGCCTATCGTTTTGAAAGTAAATAGTAATTAATCTTGAAGAAAACATTAATTATAAAAAAAAATTAAAATAAAATAAATCAAATCAATTTAGACCAAAGGACTAGTTCTTGTTTTCTCATATGACAATTACATAATCCTATTTATAATTTTAAAGTAAATAAATTCAATTGTTGCTTTACTCTTAACTAATTTAGTTCTTATCACAATAATGAATGAGCCAATTAACCACATATTAGTATAATGAAAAATATGTTCATAACCATAAGTATTCAATTAAAAATTTAATATGCATTAAGAAAAAAATATATGATCTTACTATAAATAAAATGTGATGAGCAAGAAGTTATAAATGTGATCCAAGAAAACTTTAACTTTGGTGCATCCTAAACTGATAGATATTTCATTAGAAATTAATCAAGTTGATACTTTATTTAATCATCATAATCAATAACAATAGTTGTTGTTCCTTGCCATGTAGTAGTTGTAGGATCATAGCATACTCACTATTGCATGTTTGAATTCATTGAAAATCACTTCCTTTTTGCAAGGAGTGACATATCATCATCCATTATCAGCTTATCCTTGTCCTGCACTTAGTGGAGGCAAGAGGTTTAGGTAGCCTTGTACTCATATGGCACTTGTCATTGTTTCTTTTGGCTAGTTGATCACCTTCCATGTATATATAAGAGAAAGCTTGGGATGCGAACAAAAAGCCTTAAGTTGGCTCACATGTGACATGATTTTATTTCTATGTGTAGTGTAGAAAAATGTCATCCTTTAAATTTTCACACTTGTTTGGTCCCTCCCTACTAAAATTGGTCTTCTTTATGCCTTATTTAGTCCTATTTTGCATCCATGAGCCTTAATTAATGCATCTTTCCAAGGATAATCCTGACATACATCAATTGACCACTCATAAATTAATGATTTTGGATTGTGTGGCCTAGATTTAGTGATCTGGTGCTCATACACCACCTTGGGCGTATGGGTCCCACCTAGGTTTCAAGACCTAGATCTAAATTTAACATTAAACTAAGCCTTTCTTGAAAAAGTTGTCCCAAGCTTAGCCTAATGGGACTCATAGACCCCAACTGGCTTATGAGTCCCACTTAGCTTAGACCTATTTTGAATTCAAATTATTGGCAATATTTTATTCTCTTGGATCTGATTTCGGCTTGTAGTGTTGTAATTTCGAGAAATTTGGCATAAACAAGTATAAATACAAGGTTATTTTACATATTTTCTCCTATCACTTTTTGAGATCAAGCATTCTAGCAAGTTTACAAGTCGTTTAGAAAATTAGAGATCTACAAGAGAATTTCGAGAGCACTCAAGAGTGATTATCAAGCATTTGGAGCATTATTCAAGTATCAAGCATAATGTCAAAGTCATCATGCATCATGTTTTTTTTGAGCTAACATTTGTGATGTGGGTCTTTATGATTCAGAACGACTTGAAATCAAGATCCATATTATTCAAGCAAGATTCAAGATCCACATTCATGTTATCCATTACTTATGTGATTATATCCTTTTGTTCAATGGTTTGGTGAGTTGCAACATTGTATATTTATTAATTCATTATTCCTTCATTTCATTTCATTTCAAGGTTTGATTACAAAAATATGGTTTGACCAAGGAAAAACCTTATCCACTAACAAAAAGACATATTTCCCTCTCTTTGATGTGTGATTTGCAAATCTAGGTTGAAGATCCATTAAAGAGAAAGATTGGAGAAAAGTTGCCAAGTTGTCAAAGTTGTCAACTTACTTGCAAGATCACATAAAGTCACTTGCAAAGCAAAATTCAATGTTTCAAAACCAAAAATTTGGTAAAAGGGAAGCTATAGGAAACCCTTAGAGGATATCAGAGTTTCAGAGCAACCTAATACTAGGAATAAATCACCACTTTTGGCATATGATTCTCAGTATACCTATTTTTAGATATTTTGTGTAGATCCTGATACAACAGTTCTAGATTCCTGTTTTGGCCCGAAACCCTAAACTGGGACTAAATCACCCCTACTGGCATATGATTCCTAGTGAACATTGAAGTCATCATTTCCAGTATTTCAGACCTTCATTCAAGCATCTTCATTTTCTAGGTGCACCTCTATACTTTGACAGTCTTTTATTCTACATTTCAACTTCATCCCCTCGGTCACTTAGTTAGGCTTTGCATAATACTTACATTTCTTGTCTTTCCAAGCCCTAGCTTGGTGGTGAACCACTCTTTGATCCTTAATCATACCCTAAGACAACCTTTAGCAGATCTCTTTCCCTCATTCTATCCTTTGATTGAGATATCTAGGGTTTCCTTAAGGGAAACTTGGAGAAATTTTTTGTTCACATGTCCTAAAACATAAGAGTCACAATTTTCAATGTTTCACTATGTTTAACATTACATTTGGGGGAAACCACTTTTCATGATGTAGCTTCATTTGGAAGCATATGACTTGGCATAGGGATTTATGAATAAGATCTCATGTCCTATTTATTGTTAACATTTATCATTTGCTACTTTAAAGTAATTTCTCACAACATGGTATTTAGCAATTTCTTTAAAGCGGTGGTATACATTGGCATTATTCTTTTTGCATTTATTGTGTTTCATTGTGTAGTATTCTTACTTCATGTGATGCATCTCTCTCTTGGTGGTGACATTGGGTGTGATTTCCTTCAAGAGTGTGATCTCTCTTAGAATATTATATTCCTTTTAGTGGCTTGATACGAAATGCTACATCCCCTAAGTTGTGAATCTTCTATTCTTCAATTGGTCCTCTCTTGGATACATTAGGTATGATGTTACCCAAGTTGAGACATTACATGAACTAATAAAAACTCCTTTGAACATACCTTACACTATTTTTCATTTACAATAGTTGTTATATGGCAACCTTGCATAACACACTTTGCTTGGCTATGGAGCCATCTTGTTTGTTTGTGGGTGTTAGCATATGAAGTTTTTCTTGCTTATGGAGCCATCTTGTTTGTTCATGGGTATTAGCATATGAAGTTTTTCTTGCCTCATGGATCCTGATGTTTGTGTTTTGTGAGCCTTATTAAAGTTATCAGGAGGTATATCTTTGGTATGGTTAGTGTATGGGAGGCTAACTTAAGAGTGATTTTCCCATAACCACTTGCTTGTCTGTGAGAGTGCATACCAACTGTATGCATATGTGTATCTAGGGGCTCACCTATTGGATGACCTAAGGTTCCACTAGCCCTTGTGAGTGTGCATTTGGTTTGCATAGTGTACATCACATTCCACTTGTAAATGTTTATGAAAAATAGATTAGATCTAATACACACCATGTTGGAAAAATGGTCAAGGCTTGATCCACCCCTTTTGTTTTTGTTTTTTTCTTCTTTTTTATCTTTGGCAATGTATGCTTGTGCCTTCTTGTTTCTTCGTACATAATTTTCATGTGTTTTCTTTTGTGATTATGTTGGTTTTCCATAAGATATTTATCTCGGGGGCTTGCACAAACCTCTTCATCATTTTTGTCCTATCTCACTAGCATTGGTACATTTGAACCCCTTTTGATGTGAGTTTGTCTACTTTAGTGTGAGTTTGAAGAAATTTCCTCCTCTCACTAAAGTGGGGTCTAAATTCAATGTAGAAAAATGTATTCCTTTACATTTTCACACTTGTTTGGGCCCTCTTTGCTAAAATTGGGCTTCTTTATGCCTTATTTGGTCCTATTATGCATCCATAAGCCTTATTTAATGTATCTTTCCAAGGATAGTCCCGACACTTATCTAATGACCAATCATAATTCATGATTTTGGGTTGTGTCTTCTATATTTAGTGATTTGGGACTCATATGCCACCTTGGACGTATGAGTCCCACCTAAGTCTCAAGGCCTGATCTTGAATTTGACATAGAACTTAGCATTTCATAAAAATTTGTGTCCCAAGCTTAGGCTATTGAGACTCACACGCCCCAACTGGCGTATGAGTTATGCTTTAGCGTGGACCTATTTTGAATTCAATTTTTGGTAGGATTTTATTCTCCTAGATATAATGTCGACTTGTAGTGTTGTAATTTTGAGAAATTTGGCATAAACAAGTATAAATACAAGGTTATTTCACATATTTTATCCTAGAAATTTCAATTATTCAAATTATCCTAGCAATTTTTATGAGAAAGTGTGATCTAAGAAATCAAGCATTCTATCAATTCAAGAGCATTCAAGAGCTAATTATCAAGCATTTGGAGCTACATTCAATATTCAAGCATCTACATTCAATATTCAAGCATCATGTCAAAGTAATCATGCATCATGTGTGTTCTTTGAGCTAACATTTGTGATGTAGGTTTCATGATTGAAGAAAGAATTCAAGTCAAGATCCATAGCATTCAATCAAGAGTCAAGATCCACATTCATGCTGGATATTTCACATAACATTGTAGCCTTTGTTACAAGGGTTTGGTGAGTTGCAGCATTGCATATTTTTCATTCATCATTCCTTCATTTTATTTGATTTCATTTCAAGGTTTTATTACCAAAATGGTGTTTGACCAAGGAAAAACCCTATCCACTAACAAATCAATATTTTCCTCCCTCTACATGTGTGATTTCAGATTTAGGTGTTTTGAGAATTGAAGATGCTTCGAAGAATAATTTGCAAGATTGAAGAAAGTTGTCAAAGTTGTCAAGAAGTTGTCATCTTCATGGAAACTCACCTAAAAGGAACATTCAAAGTTTCAAACTTGAAGATCAAACAAGAGAGAAGCTACAAAAGATCACTAGAGGATATAAAAGTTTTAGACAAACCCTGATACTGGGAATAAATCACCACCTTAGGCATATGAGTCCCAGTATGCCACTTTTTAGTATTTTTTGTAAATCCTTGCTTACCAGTTGTAGATTCTAGATTCAGATGAAAACCCTAAAATGGGACTAAATCACCCAGTCTGGCATATGAGTCCCAATTCACATCAGAATTCATAATTTCAATATTGTAGATCTTGTCTTGGGCATCCTTATTTTTCCAAGTGCACCTTTGTTCATTCTCAGTTTATTATTCTGATTTTAAATTTCATTTTCTAGGTCATATAGTTAAATTTTAATATTACTTTCATTTATTTCTTTATAAAATTTTTCTTAGTGGTGAACTCCTCTTTTTAATCACACATAAGGAAACCTCTTATACCTAGCAAAGGTCCTTTCCATCAATTGAGTCACTTGGTTGAGGGATCTAGGGTTTCCTTTAATGAACTGAGAGTGAAATAGGTGCCCCGTAGTTCCATCTCCTAAAAGATGGAGCACTCTATTTCCTAAAATTCACTAAGTAATGCTATATATCTCTTGTTCATGCAAGATATAATTCAAATGATGTAATAACTAGGTATTTATAAGCATTTATTTTAACTTCTTGTAAATTAAATCCTATTAGCCGATATTTGCAACTTGAATTTTGAATGTTAAAATGTTGACAACGATATATTCAAATTTGGATCCTAGCGAAATAGGGGGATTGGGATGACCAAGGGTGTCCCAATCATGGCCCTATTTTCTAGGACATAGGGTGTCGAGGAAAAATATTAAATTAATTCATTTTTTCAATTCTTGTAATTTCTCAAAAAATAGTAAAAATGGGCTATAGATTGCATAATTTAGGAAATTAGGTGCTTAATTAGGCTCAAAAATTTAGGGGGAGAAAAACGTGGTGTGAAATTGTCAAGGGTGACAATTTATGACACTACACCCCCATAATACTTAAATCCCATCATTCCAACTACTCATTCCTTATCCCATATATATCCCCAATAAAATTATATTAATCTATATCTTTGTATAATTCACCTATCCTCACAAGATTTTCTACATCTACTAGTGACTTCCAAATGAGACCCTATCACCATGGTATGCAAATAAATATTTGAGTTCTCCATCTTCCCTTATAATCCTCCATTTGTATCCTTATCCACCTAATATTTCCTCTCCCTTCCTCATCCACATAATCCTTCCTCCTCCCACCCAACATCCATAAACTTCCCCAAAATTAAAAACCAAAAAATAAAATAAAAACTATTAAATTAAATAGTAAAAATAAGTGTTTATCCAATAGTGAAAACCCAGCAAGTAGGCACCTTTTAAAATTAACATGATGAAAACCTAGAAAATAGGCATCATGTGTAAATATCCCCATCATAAATTATTGTGAACATGAATCATAACTAGGTTAAACACAAATGAATTAAGAAAGTAAATCAATCAATTAACCCAACTAAGTCACATTCCCAATGAAATTATTATAAAGCTAATTAAGAATCCATGAAACATGAAATAACATTCAAATTGATAAAATAAAACCTAATTAAATAAGAAAACCTCATCCCATTGGGGGATTATGTTAGAAGTGATACTGTAAAGAGGAAGATTGTTGGATGTTTGTCATTGATGATGGTGTTCGGCAACATGAGCATGGTATGTAGCATGTTATCTATATTTTTCATGATCCACTATTGTAATTGATGTGAAAATTGTTGTGGATTATTCAAGCATGACTTAGAAGTATTTTTGAATACTTTTGTATAGGATAAGTTGATTTAGAAACTATAGCTACAAAGGAAAATGCCTAAGTATCAAATATGCCAATATAGTGGTTCAGTGTGTCAATTTTTGGGTTTGCACTCCATCACAAATTATGATGTCACTCTATGATTCTAATAGTGTTTTTATGATCATCATATGTATCTAAATACAATATTTTTTGTTGTTTAGTGAAGTATTTAGAAAGATATGATTGACAGAGTTTAGTTCTGAATATTGCAAATGTTTTCTATATAGAGTGTCGATGTGGGAGATTCCAAATTCATTCTTGAAAAATTATTTTGTTCTGTGATGTTGAAGATAAGATTTCAAATTTTGGTTGAGTAGGAATTCAAAATGAGATCGAGCTTTGATTCACACATTTGACAAATTGGGTAAAATAGATGGAAGTTTTGTGTTTAGGTCTTATTCGGGGCTGACATGACATGTTTGATGTTATGCAAAGGATAAATAAGTGTTGCTATAATATGTGAGATATTTTATAGGTCCGTCCTAATCTATCTTAAGGTGAATTGAATTTTCAATTAAGGCACAATATGTGGATGAAATGTTTTAAGGATGACAAGTTCAATGTTTGTTAATTCTAATTAGGATGACCTAATTGAAGTTACACTTGATGTAGATATATAGGATATTGATTTTGTTGTCTAAGAGAGGAGTGTGAATGGTGCAAGTAATGTGAAAAAAATGGCATGTATGATGCGAATTTAATCAGAGTTATGTGAATTGTATTGCAAAGTGTGTGAATAAAGAGCAAAGTAGAGTATTGATCCAGATAAGTGCAAAGATCATTTTATACTTCATTGGAACTGTAATCCAGAATATTGTAGATACATTTGTAATAGTTCAATAGGTTGTTAACCACCCCTTACTTATTCTATCTTATTATCTGTGGGTAGTGGTTCCACTAAATAGTGATTCCACTAGTAGTGAGAATTTTTGTAATATACTATGTCCAAATATAATATATTGTGAGCTAACCCTCATCATGGAATTTCCCATTTTCGGTTTTCCATGTAAAAATCCTAGTGTTCATGTGTCATGTGATTTTGTGGATGTTTCATGCTTTCATTCATTATTTCAACTAAATATATTTTGGTAATTGGATGGCTATGTCTAAATGGATTAATGGAATATTGATTCAAACCCTTCTCAGTATTATGGGTGTTCCAAAATTGGTATCAAATCTTGGATCCGTAGAAGGAGCTTGAGTGCTTTGGAAAGATCTTGGAGTTTGAACACATGGATGATAGAAAATTTCTTATTCCTCCATAAGAGATTCCTTTTATTGGATATATAGAAGAAGATTGCATGCTTAAAAAAGATGGAGAACTCAAAGTTTCTCTAGAAGATATTAACAATGTTGAAGGTGAAATTAGAGATCTAAAAGAAAATCTTAAAGAGGCAAATGAATGTATCATAAAAGTGAGATAAAATAAAAAATTTAAAAGAAAGGTATAAGGAAGTCAATGGACAATTAAAAAAGCAAATGAGAACAACACCAAATTGAAAGTGTAAGTAGAAGAGAAGAATTTCTTTTAAGGAATGTCTAAATGCAATGATAGAAAGAAAATCTAATGAATGCATGAGGCTTGAACAAGAAGTGGAGAATCTAAGATCAGATAGAGAGAAGGAAAGAAATCATGAGGAAAAATTTAAAACAAGTTCTACAATGCTTGATGAATTGATTGCAGGTCAGAAAGCATCTAAAGACAAAGGTGGTTTAGGACTTGAAAAAGGATAAAGATCAAAAGAAGCTCAAACACCTAATACAGGAAAGGAGATCAATGAATCAAAGAAGGTTGAAGACAACAAGAACAATGGAAAGTTCCAAAATCAAAGAATCAATGCTAGAAGACCCCCTCTTAGACAACCAAATTCTCAAAGGTACCCATCTTTCAATGGTTTTTGTTATTCTTACAATAAATATGGACATAGGGCAATGGAATGTAGAAGCAGAATTAATCAAAATGTTCCATCCTTTACTGGTAAACATTTTACATGCAAAATATTTGAACATAGAGCAAGTTACTGTATAAGTCTAATGGTGAATGCATATAACAATGGTAGAATGATTCAATCTTTCAAAGGTTACTATTATGTACATGCTATGGATTTGGACACAAAGCTAATAATTGTAGATCCAAAATTAATGGAAGGAATAGTATTCAAAGAAATGTCATATACAACAATTGTAGTAGGCCTTGACATATTGCTAAATTTTGTAGAAGAAAAAACACAAGGATGATCTGATAAAGAAGAACGAAGCAGTAAAAAAGATTGATCTAGTAGAAGTAAATAAAGAAATGGAGCGGAAATGGATAAAGAAAGAGGAACTTGAGAAAAAG
The DNA here is from genome assembly GCA_007115665.2 of Sequoiadendron giganteum. NCBI lineage: Eukaryota > Viridiplantae > Streptophyta > Pinopsida > Cupressales > Cupressaceae > Sequoiadendron > Sequoiadendron giganteum. The sequence goes on along the minus strand of CM021106.1, from coordinate 179,237,434 downwards.
GAAGAATCAAAGACTACAAATGAATATGTACTACCCTCCAGTCTAGATAATTCCTCTAAGAATTGAACCTAGGTATTGGCTTAGGGGGAGAAATACTAGAAAATAAAATAACCCCCTCACCTATATGAGGTCTCATATCTTGGCACCAGGATATATCATGAAGAATGGAATGCTTGATCTATTAAAGAAAATTGTCAAAAGAAATATGCTAATGCAAAAATTTGCAGACCTTGAGAAGTTGATTGTGCATACAGTATTCAAGGTTGCCAAATTTATGGTTGGAATCATTTATTGTAGAATTAGGTCAAATCAAAGAGTTAAAAGCATATTTTCTAAGACAAATTAATTTTATTAAATGAATTTGAAGGAGAATTAAGGAGCAAGAAGTAAATTTGAAGAGTTTGAAGCATCTCCAAGTTGTAGAATTTTAAAAACCCTACTTCATCAAGTAAAGAAAAATATATTTAGCAATCCCTGCATATTCTAATCTTTTGGAATTATCATTTGAAGGCATTTGAATGCAATGGTGACATAAAAAGTTGAAGATGTTTCCCAGAGACTGTAACCTAAATTTAGAAGATGATCCCTAGGTGAATTTTCACACATACCTCTTAGGGTTTTGCCTACTAAATATTTTAGGGCTTAAATTAATGTGAAAATGGAAGAGCACTCCATAAATTTGTTGAACCTATGGATAGATGAGTTAGTTTGAGATGATTACACCTTGAAACTAGAGTACAATCTCCTGAATGAGAAGAAATTAGATGTTTGGCATTGGTGTCTAAACTTTAGGTATGAAGAGAAGTGTATTAGAATGGCCTTAAGAAAAATTTAGGATTAGTTTATGTGGTATGATGACCCTCACATTATTACCAAGGAATTCAGTAGATAAATAACTAGTTTATGGTCCACCAAACTAGTTTTAGTCTAGAAATCTAACAAGAACAAAGATATAGTGGAGAGTACGGGTGATGCAGTAAACCCTATCATGATCCCAACAATCGAATATGTAGCTATGGTTATTGGACACAATATTTATAGAGATAGTTCGGTCTTTTCCACCACAATTCATGTGGCATTGGATATGATTGAGAATAATGTTGTGTATGGCCTCTATGAGTTACTCTAGCAACAATTGATGGAGAATTTGAAGGAAATTAAGAAGAAAAAAAATATATTCAGGTATGGCACATTGGTAATATGTTTGGTTTTCTACTTTTTGAAGGAATTTACTATGGCTAGAAAGGTTAATTGGTCATGTGAAAACCTATTGCACACTTGATAAAAGACTATATGACTAATCTTGGAGATATGGATTCTCAGGGTGATACCCTTGCAACCTTCTTTGTAATGTTTCAAAGAAGAATGAACTTGAGATAGCGGATTCCAAGAGATGTAAAGAAATATATAAATGACATTACCTTTCTGGTCTCTACTATTTTTTGCATAATGGAAGTATTTAAAACTAGAACCATTTGGGTTCTGAAACTTGGCTATGAAATGTCAGAAGAAGAAGTTATTGGCTATGAAAAAGTGTTGTTGAATAGTCTTAAGGATCCCAATAAACCAAGGTATGGAAATTATAAAGAGAAGACAATGGAATTTTAACAAAAAATCAATAAATCATAGTTGAATAAATAGTTTGATTGTAAGGTAGACTCATATTCCAAAGAGCTTGGCATCTCAAAACACAAAGTTAGGTTAGCTATAGAAAGAGCTCGAGCTGATATGAGTGTAGAAGAAGCCTTCGGTAGCTCTAGGAGATCAGTTACTGCATCTCTACCTATAGCTGGTGAAAAGAGGAAGTCCATAGATTGTCCTCCAATAAGGGAGAAATCCCCTCTGGTATTCCATGCCATCAGGGCATAAGTAAAGAAAAATACAAGGAGAATCAAGTAGAAAGCTATAAGGAGAAAGGAAGATAGCATCATTGTGATCTATGAAGAATATTTAAAGGTTGACATCAATGCCCCAAAACTAAATATGAAGGAGATATGCATATATATGATTCTCAACATGAGCATGAGATCAGTGAGTTAATGGATGAAGCTCTAAATACATTGCAAGAGACAACACCTGAAGAAAACATTGTTTCCTCCCTACCTATAATGAAGAAATACAAGCTATTGACTAATTCCTTTAAGGAATATGCCTCCAGAATAAAGGATCAAGTTGAAATAGAAATTGAAGCATGGCCTCTAGAAAATAAATTATTGGATATTATAGAGAAGTGTGCATCTACACACAAAAAAGTAGAAGAAATTTTGAAGGATGTACAAGCCTACGAAGAGGAAGAAAAGACCCTATTTTTGTATTGTATGAAGTGGCTAGATACCACATGAAGCATAAAGGATGATATGAATGAAATTAATACACAACTAAGTAGTGCATCAAACACTTGTACGACCTAGTACAAGATAGAAATGATCAAACTTGTACTGCTTTAATGGACTTACATAAAAAATACTTGACTCTACAGAGCCATAAAAAAGAGAATCAAGTAATTTGAGAAGCTAAGGGACTTGGTGAAGATGAAGTATATACCTATCACAAGTGCCCTTGCCAGTATAGATAGGACTTCAGAGATAAATCTTACTCCTTGTACTCTGAAAAAGGGAAAACGAATCTTGGTGAATCTTGAGTCATAGTAAAAAACACATGTAGTAGAAAAGAAGTAGCATGAAGAAGGAAAATCTACTTGGAAAGTCATCTTGCAAAAGCTTCATGGGTCAACACCTTCAGGTTGACCACTCTTAATTTTTATGCAATTTTCAAGTTTTTAAATTCTTGTGAAAATATGCAAATGATATAGGATTTTTTTGGTTAACTTTCTAAAGGGAAGTTAGCACATTTCTTTTTATTTATATCGTTTGTACATATGAGGGGGAGTACACAATTTTTTTTTGCAAACTCTTTTCCATTGATGTCAAATGGGGAGAGATATTCAGGAGAGCTACTTGGGGAGAGATATTCATATAGTTATTTATGGAAATAAAGTTTTTGGAGAATTTTTTTCGTAAGCATTTGTCCATCAATGACAAAGGGGGAGATTGTTAGAAGTGATGTTGTAAAGAGGAAAATTGTCGGATGTTTGTCATTGATGATGTTGTCCAACAACATGAGCATGGTATGCAACATGGTATGTAAATTTCTCATGATGTAGTGTTTTCATTGATGTCAACATTGTTTTGGATCATTCCAACATGAATTAGAAGTATTTTTGAAGACTTTTGTATAGGATAAGTTGATCCGGAAAGTATAGCTACAAAGGGAAATGCCTAAGTATCAAATATTCCAGTATAGTGGTTCTATATGTCAATTGTTTTGTCCACACTCCACCATAAATTGAGATGTCACTATGTGATTCTAATAGTGTTTTGATGATCATCATATGTATCTAAATACAAGATTTTGCATTGTTTAGTGAAGTATTCAGGAAGATATGATTGAAAGAGTTTAGTTTTGAATATTACAATTTGTTTTTGTATAGAGTTTTGCTGTGGAAGATTTTTTATTCCTTCATGGATAATTAATTTTTTCTATGATGTTGAAGATAATATTTCTGATGTTGGTTGAGTGGGAATTCAAAGTGAGAACAAGTTTTGAGTCACATGTATGACAAGCTAGGTAAAATAGATGGATTTTTTGTGTTTAGGTCTTATTTGGGGATGACTTGACATGTTTGATATTATGTGAATGATAAATAAGTACTTCTATCCTATGTAAGATATTGTATAGGTCCATCCCAACCTATCTTAAGGTGAATTTAATTTCAGATTAATGTACAAGATGTGGATAAATTTTTTTAAGGATGACAAGTTCAATTTTGTGTGTTACTTATAATTAGGTTGACCTAATTGAAGTTACACTTGATGTGGATATGTATAGGAGATTGATTTTTGTGGTTTAGAGAGAAGTGTGAATGGCACAATTATTGTATGAAATTTTTTATGTATGATTAAAATTTAATCAAAGTTGTGCGAATTTTATTGCAAAGTGTGTGAATATAGAGTAGAGTAGAGCATTGATCCAAATTAGTGCAAAGATCATTTTGTACTTCATTGGAACTATAATCTAGCATATTGTAGATGAATTTGTAACAATTCAATAGGATATGAGGCACCCCTTAATTCTTCTATCTTATTCTCTGTGGGAAGTGAGTCCATTGAATTGTGAGTCCACCTATAGTGAGCATTTTTGTAATATACTATAATTGAATATAATATATTGTGAGCTAACCCTCACTGTAGTTTTTCCCATTTTGGGTTTTACATGTATAAATCCTGGTGTTCATGTGTCATTAGATTTTGTAGATGTTTCATGCTTTCATTCATTTTTTTAGTTAAATATATTTTGGTAATTGTATGGCTAATGTCTAAATCACTTAATGGAATACTGATTCACCCCCCCTCATCTCAGTATTTCGGGTGTTCAACAGAATAGTACTAAATTAATGTGGAATGATCAGTCCTTTCCTAATCCCATTGTTGAAGCAAGATTGGAATGATGCTCTAATGGCGAGTTGGATGGAAAATATTCAAATTCTCTCAAAATGGATACAAAAATGGCTATAGTTCAAATACTCTAATGCTTTATGGATGAATTACTCATAAAATGAGGGCTATTTATAAGATTTTTAGGTGAATCAATGGCTATGATCAATTTGGTTAATCACTGGATAGAAATGGATGAGAAGGAATGATATGGATCAATGATAAATTGAAGGATCAATATTACTCAATACCATGGATTAAGGGAATTGATCAAGGGCTCAAATTAATCGAGACAAACACAAATCCCATGATTTTAGGAGGAATGTTGGAAGATATTTCAATTTGGTGGGAAATATTCGAATTTGAATTGTAGGAATATTCTTGAGAATATTCTCTTACAAGGGGGAGAAATTGGAGGAATTAGAAGATATTAGCCAATTAAATAATTAATATTTTATTGAATTGTGCAGGGATGAGAGAATTTAGGACTTTAATTAAACAAATATCTAGTTTAATTAAAAGGGTGGGATTTGTTGGAGGTAAAAAATCCACCTTGGTTATTTCATACATCTATCCTTATCATTCCATTCCCATCATAAAACCCCATTGCTCTTAATTCTTTATTATTTTTAGCACTAAAAATAAATCTTTGTACATAGCTCAAATAATAAAGCCTTGGGTTATCACCTTAAAGTAAATCCCCTCCTTAAAGAATTTCCTCAGTAGCACAAGGTATGTCGCCAAGATAATACCACATCGAAGAAAGCCTCACACTATTCTCCTCAACAAGACCAATAAAAGGTCGATCAAGATGTCGATGAGACCCTCATACTTCGAGGAGACGTACTCAAATGTCTCCCTGATGACCAGAAGAGCAATATTTTTAAGAGATTTGGATGCTTCGAAGAGAAAAATTAACCCGTCTCTCTAACATGGCATAGTGACATCGACACTCTGTGGATAAGTAATTAGTTTATATTCAGGAAATAGAAAAACATCTCTCAGAAATAGAGAGATTACTATAAAATATAGGGTAAAGTACTGACAACAATGTGGTTAGACAAGTATTGTAGCAATATTGAAGAGACGTCAGTATGTCAGAGTGAGAACTAAAGAAGTCTCTTTGACATCGCAAGAACAAGTGAGAATGAAATGTCAAGGAGACACAAAGGCATCAAACATACATTGATAAAAGCCTCTTCAAATTTATAACAAACATAGCTCCATAATATCGATTAGACTATGGGACATCAGAGAGAGATAACCATGGGTCTCTCCGACCTTTAAATGTCACATAAAGGTTATCAGAAGAAATACTGCTAAAAGAAGGAACATGGGTATGTTGAGGAGACATAAGCTTGTCGGAGAGAAATACTCACCAATATCATCGATATTTTGAGGTAAGGGATTCAAAGAGGGAAGAACTTGAAATGCAGCCATCGACGAGACCTTGTGACATCGAAGAGAGAAATCCAAATGTCTCTTTGATATTTTAAAAGATGACCAGGGACACATCAAAGAGAGAAATGATCATCCTTGACAATATAATTAAGGTCTCTTCGATAGTATGAAATAATGTTTCACCAAGTTGACATGACTGATGAGGTTATCGGAGAGATTACTACCATTAATGTTACAAGTTGATTAGTAAGGTGGCATGAGTGCCATTTATGAACCATAGATGGCTAAAGCAGCCCAAATTTTGATAAATCCAATTCCTAAGAAATCAAAATTACTATGACTTGTGGTTCAATATCGAGAAGATAAAGTTCAACAACAATAAGAAACTCAAGAACTATAGTTTTTGTTCAAGTAAGTGCTCTCAACTTAGCTAAAAGTGTTCTATAAGAATTTTCTTAGACTAATACACAAGTAAGGTTTGAAAATGGATAAAACCCTAGAGAAAACAAAAGTAAAGAGGTAGAAAATAGAGGCGAGACCATTAAACCAGGATTTGATAGACCAATGTCCTGGGTCTAGACCAAAATCTAGGATAGTAGACCAATTAAATCCTTCACATCAAACATTGGAAGATAAGCACAAAAATTTGGGAGATGCATGGACTCCACAAAGAGGCTATGCTATGCTCATATACCATTATAGAAAGAAATACATACATAGGCATATCTCGAATCCTTGGAACCTAAATTTGGAAAACCTTGTGATGCCTAATTTTTTTAATAATGTAGAATTGATTAAAACACTGGCTAGAAATTACAAGCCTAAAACAAGGGCAATTTACTCCCACAATGGTTCACAATTTATTATTATAACATAGGATTATATTTGCATGGTCTTTCAATTAGACACATCCCTAAAAACAAAATTATGGATAAAATATTTGTTGGAAGAATATCAAACCATGGCTACAAGTTATAAGAGGTGGAAGTTACCTCTACATAGACCTAAGGGTCCAGGAAACCAACCTAGAAGGTTTTCTAGTAATGAGAGGCCTTGATTCCTTGTCGATTCATTTGAAAAGTACTACCCGTACACCTATTATTCAACTGGATAGGTCTTAGGAATTGATGCACCTACTATAATGGATATAGCTCCTGTGGTTTTAGCTACAGACATCCAAAGCCAGGATGTTAGGCCCTATGATTATGTAGAGTACTTATTTGAGGCCATGAATACCTCACTTACAACCATTAAGAATAATAGTGGTGCTATCAATTTTAAACATTATTCATTCCTTATGCATATGATAATATATGAAGGGAAAGCAATGGGAATATGGGGAGAAGACTTGAGAATTAGGTATTTGTATAGTGATGAGAATTATAGATCGATGCAATTGTCGACATCCATATGAGACAACAGATGTGGGAGATCCCATTATTTATATTTTGAAGAGTATTTTGTCAAACCCTTATATAAATTACTTGGCCACAGATGTGATTATAATTTATCCCTGGAGATATAGAGATTTCTCACGCCAAAGGAGAAAAACCCTAAGGGAAAGGTAAACCATAATTAGGGGATTGGTATGCATTTGAAGATTGTACTGTAATAATGTGTATGGATTTGAGGAAGCTCCATTTATGTTGCCTAAAATTGTGCCAAGCAGAATTGTATACCTCGAGATTGTAAGGCAATTGGATTTCTTAGCTTTCAAATTATGTTTTGGTGACTTAACCATGATTTCTAATGTAGGATATGACTCAATTGGAAACAAAATGGATCATTATTGCTTTCCATTGAGAATCAAGAGGGATAATTTTGATCCTAAACATTTCATTTATGATCCCAAAATTTCACAAAGACTAAAGGGGTACGATCATAAATTCTTTGTTGATGATGTCATTAGGAATTGTGATGAAAATCAAGTAATGATGAGGAGGGCTACTTATCATAGAATTTTCATGGTTGAGGATTGGAGAGAAAATAAGAATCTATTATATGTAGAAGCTTTTCATGGAATATGAGATATTATGGAAAGGATTGAGCAACTGATTTTACATGAAGAACTAACAAAGGATGTACCTCTCATAGCCTTCAAAAGAAGGAGAGATACTGGTACCAGGAAATAGGCTGAGAATGTAGAACCATTGAATTATTTGTCACGTCAACCTACTCTAGAAATTAGATTCTCAATAGATACTCCTATCATTATTGAGGATGATATTGAGGAATAGAATGAGGTTACACAGATCACCATTCCTACTATTCCTCAATATGAAGCACCACCAAAGAGGAATGTGATCATATTTGAAGCCTCTAATGAATTATCTGATGATGTGATACATCATTCCAACAAAGAATTCATTGAGGATGATGTGTTTGTTATAACCTCTGAGTTCAGAGCTTTCATTTATGAGTACAAAGGGAAGATAATAAGAGAAAAACTAAAAGAAATCAACCCTAAGAAAGAAGTTGATTCCTTGAAGGAAATCCAGTATGGGGTAGATAAAGAAATGGATAATATGAATCCTAAATGGGGAAGAGTACTATTATAGGAGGTTGGTGTCATGCTCCTTCTAGGATGGGACATCAGTTCATCCATTGTGTTTGATGGTTTCCTGAAAATAGAGATTAAGGCCTTGCATTTAACAGATGAGGCCAATGATAAGATATACACTGAATCAGGGTACAACCCTAATAATACTACTTTTTAGATTGGGATCTTTACCCACCAAGAAAGAGGCCTTCTCTCATTAATAATCATGATCAGGTTTTCGGTCACCTTCTAGTACAAAGAGTAGGGGACACAAACCCTATGGAAACTATTGATTTGAATGTGAATGTAGCCAAGTTTACCAAAGCTCAGATCTAGAAGTTAGTCAGGGATAATAAGGGGTTGACTAATGAGAATGAGAGGTTAAAGAAAGAATTTGTCAATTTTAGAGATAAATTACCCTTCTCCTAAGGACCTTATTCACCATTGATTGAATGTGAAAGAAATTTTCTCGAAGCAATGTTTGAGACTACTTATTGGAAGCACAAATATGAAAAGGTTCAGAAAGGGTGAGAGGAGTTGAAGAAAAAACTAAAAAATAATACATTTGAGATGGCATTAGAGCTACTATGTAGGAGATTTTATGATATGATTAAAATTGCTGACAAAGTCTAGTTTATCCATGATAAAACTTACGTAGCTGTGTAGGAACATAATAGGTTGCATGACAAAAGGAAGGAGGTAGGGCTACATATAAAATAAAAAGAGGGTGACAACAAAAATGTGCTTCAAGACTATCAAGAGCTTATTAACACACATGACAACTTCCATAACAACCTAACATAAGAATTGAATGACTTCAGTCAGTCATTACGTATGGCTTTGCAAAATTTCTTTGTAGAAAAAGATTTAAAAAACCAGGATGCATGGAAGAATGAGATCGCTCAATATTTTCCAACGACACTTGATGATATAAATGATGAAGATAAGGTGCTCAAGAGAACACATGTTAAGCTAGAGTGGATCTTTGAACTAGAATACACAATGAAGGATATCATATATAATGTAGACACTTATGCCAAGAGTGGATATATCGAACATCTATCGAAGATCAACTTATTCATTGCATGGGCCATGTAAAGAGGAGTAACAAGGTGTCAAAGTTTGGCGGTTGCAGATGCATTATCATGGTGAATGAGCCTTGAACAGGTCTTTGATGAAAATAGGAACTTGTTGGGGATTAATGGATCATGGTGCATCCGCTAATAAACTTTTGAAGTTTTTATGTTAATCAAGTTTTAGTTAACAAACGATGTAACCTTCCATGAATAGGCTTGCAGCTTGTTATTTCCTATATAATTAGGGAAACCAAGTCCCATTTTTGAGATATCATTATCATCATTAGTAATAGTAAATAGGTTACAGTAGTATAGCATATTCCATCAATCTATTTTCACATCTCAAAGACTTTTGTTATTCATGTATATCATTTGAAGGAATATAATGGAAAAGAATGCTTATAATTGGTAATCTATTTTCAGTGTTCAACTGTTGTGTTGATATTCATTCTTATATGTTGTTATGATATCTCCAAAGTGGTTCTTTTAAGTTATTCAAATTCATGCAATTTGTCAAGATACATTTGTTGTTGTTGTGTGGTGGTCTTAATTGGGTTCTAGTTAGAGAGAATTAAAATCCTTTCAAATAATTTATTTTAATTGGTTCTTGCCTAGGATTAAAATCCTCTTAAGGTGGTTATTCTTATTGGTTTCCCTTAAGCTAATAATTAAAAATCCTTTCACAACATCATAGTAATTTGGAGGAATAATAGTTTAATTTATAAAGAAGAGTATAATAACTGACACATCTGCATGTTTGTACAAGGTGTAAACACCTAAAATTTTCCAACAGCTAGGGTTAAGCCAAGGAGTAGATCTACCCATCTTACATACCTATCCCCATCACCATCATCGATCGTTTGACTGCATTCAATTGATAGATTAGGCAATGTTCCACTTTAGAACATTTTATACAAATCCAACTCACACTCTTGATTATTCAGACACTTTAATTAAGAATTAGTTAGTAATCTTTGCATCTACTTCACACTAGTGTGGCATAGTGAGTAGATTTCACAAGTTAGGGTTCATATCCAGACATTCAAATATGCCTTATCACTTAGGTACACTCACCTAGTTCTAGCAGAGCCTAAAGAGCAAGGTTGATCAACTATCTTTTCCATGTTCATTAGCCAAAAATGTATTGAGAGAATGAAACCCTCTTATGGTCTAAAAACCTACATTTTTGAGACCTAAAAAGTTGGTGACTCTACTAGGGACCACTCAGGAAATTTTATGACTAATAAGTTGAACATCATATCAAAGAGATTAGATTGCAGACATTAGAGATATACCATATCAACCACAATGGATGGTAGAGGGTAACTACACAAAAGGAGTCCAAAGAAGAACAATGGTAGGTGGACTGACAAACATGGATCTCCTCCTTCAAAAATTAACACAAATAAAAACGGAGTAGTATCTAACCAATCAGATGTCACCTACAGTGATAAAGGGAACATGTTGGAGTAGCCTTTCATGGTGCATAATAGCCCTCTTCACACTGATGAGGGAGACCATTCAATTACCCTCACTATCAACATTCACAATTTCAAACCAGATCCATAAATGGAAAGCGAATTCCTTGCCCGAGTAGATGAAGAAAAAAAAAGAAGGCAAAGGGAATATGATTATGAGATGACTCTTAAACAAGGAAAAGAAACCCAATATGGATTCATGGATCATTTTTTCCATGATAAGGATTATGATGAAATGACCACTTAATAATTGTAACAACATGTGGAAAGATAGAGGGAGGATATTAGGAAAAGGGAGCAATTGATAAAAGAAATACAAGCGATAGATCAACAAATGTCTTAGTTAAATTTCCACTCATCAAAACCTCCTAGATACTTGCCTACCCACAAGCAAGAGGAAACATCAATCCACATGGATCTTCTCAAAATATAGGTTCTCCAAGTACTTCAAAAGCACCTTACAACATAGCTAGGAAGTCAAAACAAAATATGCAACATAATGTGCCTTCACAACATTCACATCCACAAAATACCAAAAAAATTTCATAGTCTTACCCACCTCTACAGTAAAAATATGTCCCACACTATTAGCACCATGTGCCTCAAAAAAATGTATGTTCTCACTAGAAAATTCAACAAAATTTACACCAACCTCAATATGGATTCCAATACTGCCCTAATCCCCCACCTCAAAATCCTTATCCACAAAATTTTGCAGGAATAGGCATACAATTTGACTCGACTAGATATCAATTATACCCATACCCCATTGACAACAATTGGAGGAAAGTTGTCCCTAAATTCACAAGGAGTAATGGAATTATAACAGAGGAACATATCAGAAACTTCAATGCTTTTGTTCAAGACCTAGGCATGGAGCAAGAAGATGTCCTTGACTGAGGAAGAAAGGGACTGGTTCAATAGCCTACTAGATGCTTCAATTACCTCTACAATAGACTTTTAAAAATCAAATCATAGAGTAGTATGGAAATCAATGTGCTCCTAAATTTGCATTACATGAGTTAATAGGCATTCAAAAGCATCAAAATGAATTTGTTTTTGACTTCAACTAGAGATTATCCAAGGTTAATGAAAAGATACCACATGGATCCAAATTAGTTGATGTAGCGGATTTAAGCATCTATTTGAAAGCCTTTTATCCTAAAATAGGCTATTAGCTTAGAAATAGATGTCCTAGCAGCTTGACTAAAGCACAAAATATTTCTATAACAATTGAAAACAATAGGAAAGCTGTTGGCATGATTGGAAAAAGAGATAACCTTAGGATCCCACAAAATCCTAACAATCACCAAAATAGACAAGAAAACCAATACAGGAATGAATGGCCAAGATTGCATGACATGCCATATAACACCACTTTGAAGGATGGACAACCAGTAGGAAAACCAAATTGGAAAGATACTCTAGATCATTTGAAGAAACATGGAGCGCATGTAGTGGAGACTACACCACGATGTCCACCATGTCATAAACCCCATGCTCCAGAATATTGTACAGTGGCTCAATCCTACCAGGAAGATGAATGGATACAAGAACAAGATAGGGATGGCCACATCATAAATATTTTAAGATGATGGTCCCATCAAGCCAATGATGGGTATTCATTCTTTGAGGATGGATGTGAATACGATGTCAAAAATCAAAAGAACAATGTTAATATGAAGAAAGAAGTATTCTCAAACTTAGAAGAAAATACATGAGAAATAGCCTATGCATATAATACAACACCATAGTTTCAGTTGAGAACACCAACTTAAGAAGAGAAGAAAGCCATCACAAAAAAATTTGTGGCTAAAGCCAAAAGAAAATACAACCTAAGAAGTAGGCCTGTAGATACAGACGAAGGAACACCTAGAGGCATGTTTATAAAAGAACAGAAAAACAAGGAGAATCTCTCATCTGACCAAATAAAGGGCATAGCAAAGAAGCCGCAAAATATTTTTCAAACAAAAATCCAAACTAAAGAAAAAAAGGCTACTAAAGCAGAGAAAATAGAAAAATGGATGATTGCCCCTTCATTTGATATCACTCAAACACTTACTCAAATAAAGGTGATAGTGCCTTTGATGGAGATGATGAAATTTGATGAATATAGAGGCACAACCCTCAAGTTGATTTCCAACACATCTCACAAGAAGAAGGATCAAAACAAAGAGATCAATGATGTTGAGTAGGAAGCTACAAAGGCACTAGAGGTCTATTTGGGAGATACCCTTACAAAAAACCCCTCATAAGTGGATCCATTTTGCACCACACTCATAATAAATAACAAGCTAGTAAAAAACTACATGATTGAATTAGGAGCAAAAATCAATATCATGCCTTTAGCTGTCATGAAGGAATTATGTCTATGGGTAAACACCACCTATGGAAAATGCTATGCCATGGATAATAGATAAGTCCCAGCGGTTGGAGTGATATGGGACTTAGAATTAAAATTGGCATCATATCTTGAGGAAACATATAGGACATACACCATTGTGGTGGACACTCCCCCTTATTATAGAATGTTATTATCTAAAAAATGGACTGCAGTACTGGGTGGAAATGTCCAACTAGATTTATCCTATGCCACAATACCTGTGAATGGAAGGGAAGTCAAGCTCTATAGAGAACCTAGATAAGAGCATGCCATTGAGCTTTTTAACCCTTATCAAATGAATTGATTTTATGATGTAGATTTTGGAAGCTTTAGAATTGAGCATTCAAACCTTGATTTGTTGAACATAGATCCAATTTCTAGAGATGTATTTTGATGGATCCTACAATAAATATGGGAATGGAGCTGGAATTATTTTCATTTCACCCATTGGCACAATATTTAAATACTCAGTTTTGTTGACATTTGAGTGCACAAATAACATAGCAGAGTACGGGGCATTATTGTTAGGGCTAAACATTGCTATGAAGCGTAGGATCAAAATGTTAGTAGTTTATGGGGATTCAAAGCTGGTTGTTTCACAAGTGAGGGAAAAGTATTCTACAGAAAAAAAGAGATTGAAGCAATACAAAAATGTAGTGTGAGATACTATAGAACTCTTTGATGCTTTCCCCATTGAGTGGGTGGATAGATCAAAAAACTTAATGGCTGACTTCTTGGTGAATATGGCTTTGAAAAGGGATGAAATTACCTTGGCAGGGATATCACAAGTGGAATTCAAGACTAGACTTATAGTGCCTGAATTTTTTTTTAATTGGAAGGTCTTTAATGATGACACATATCTGATCAAGTCATTACACTACATTGATCAGTATGAATCCCAAGAGATTGATTTCAACGCATTTTTTGAAGAAGTGAATGGTAAACAAACTGTGTTCATCCTAGAAGTAGTGCAACTCAAAACAAATAAGATTCCTAAAGGGTTAGTAGCTCTAGAAAGGGTGTTCAATGGGAGTGACCAAGAAATCATGAAGAAAACACCTGTAAGAAGGGAGGATATTGAATAGATTAATCTAGGGACTGAGTTGGATCCAAAAAGGGTGTACATTGGAAAGAAGATAAGCCCTACAATTAGAGAGATGTTGATTGCAATATTGAGAAAATATAAGGATTTTTTTGCATGGTCTTATGATGACCTTAAGGCATATAGAGAAGATCTAGTTCAACATGAAATTCCACTAAAGCCTGATGAAAAACCCTTTAGATAGAAGCAAAGGCCAACGAACCCTACTCTAGAACCCAAGATGTAAGAGGAGCTCATAAAAATTAGAGGAGGTATCATTATACCTATCAAACACTCTACTTGGGTTTCAAACTTGGTGCCCGTCAGAAAAAAGAATGGGGACATAAGGTTGTGTGTTGATTTTTGAAATTTGAATATCTCCTCTCTTAAAGACAACTATCCCCTCCCAAACATGGAAGCTATGCTGCAAAATGTAACAAGATGTGAGCTCTTATCCATGCTGGATGGTTTTTTAGGGTATAACCAAGTGAAAGTGAAAGAATCAGAATAGTATAAGACCACCTTTACTACACCTTGGGGCACATATGTATATGTGAGGATTCCTTTTGGCCTCACAAATGTTGGGGCCACATTTCAAAGAGCTATGGAAGTTGCATTTGTTGATATGATTAATACAATAATGGTGGTGTATTAAGATGACCTCATAGCATATTCTAAGAATGCTGAAGACCATATTGAACATTTGGAGAAGATATTCCTCAAAGCTCTAGAGTATGGTATTTCCTTAAACCCCAAAAAGTTCCATTTTTTTGTGACTCAAGGAAAATTATTGGGCCACATAATTTCAAAGCATGGAGTTAGAATTGGTCTAGAAAGAGTAGAGGCTATAGATAAGATTCATATCTCGAAGATAGTGAAAGCCATCCAATATTTCTTTGGGAAAATAAACTTTGTAAGGAGGTTCATATCAAATTTTGCTAAGATTATCAAGCGCATTTCAAAAATGTTGAAAAAAGGAGCTAAAATTGATGGGACTGCAAAAGCAATTGATGCAATCATATCTATAAAAAGATAAATCAAGGAGGACCCAGTATTAAAGTCACCTTACTTCATCAAACCATTTTATATTTTATCATTTGCATCTTACCACACAGTTGCAATAGTAATGTTGTAGAAGAATGATGAGAGGTATGAGAAACCAATATCATTTTTTAGCAAATCCCTTCAAGGAGCAGAACTAAAGTATGATATTATAGAGAAACAAGAATACACACTTGTCAAAGTTGTGAAAGCCTTCAGACCTTATTTGGTAAGTGCTAAATTAATCGCATATATTCCTATTGCTACAGTTAAAGATGTATTTATGCAAACTAAAGTTATAGGGAGAAGGAGTAGATGGATTAATAGAATTCAAGAGTTTGATATTGAAGTCCAAATCACCAAATTGGTAAGAGTACAAGGGTTGGCCAAGATCATGGCTGAATCAAATTTTGAAACAACACAGAGCTGTAACATAGGGGAAGAAGAAGGCATGATTGCTAGTATTAAGAATAATCTATGGTACACCAATGTGATGTATTATCTCAAACATCAAAAGTGTCATAAGGAATTGAGTGACACTAAGAAGATAAATTTAAAGTTAAGTGCATCAAAGTATGTCTTTATGAATGGAGAATTATACTAGAAAAATAGAGATGGCATGTTACTGTTATGCTTAGATGAATCACAGGCAAATAATGTATTAAAATAAGTGCATGAAGGTGTTTGTGAGGGGCATTTTTTAGAAAAAAATACTTCCCACAAGTTTCTTAGGGCTGGATATTATTAGTCGAGGGTCTTCAATGATTCTTTTGATTACATACGAAAGTGTGAAGCTTGTCAAAAAAAAATTGAGAAGATGAATTATCAGGGAGCATTACCATTAAGACCCATACAAGTTGAAGCTCCATTCCATCAGTGGGGAATTGATTTTATAGGTGAGATTGAAAATAAATCTAGTGGAGGCCATAAATAGATTTTGGTAGCTACTGATTACTTCAAAAAATGGATAGAGGCCATGCCTATAAAGCAAGCCACCAACAAGGTTGTAAAAAATTTCTTGATGGAGAATATTATCACAAGATTTGGAGTGCCTATAAGGATAATAATAGATAATGGTATGTGCTTTAGATTTGATGAGTTCAAAAGGTTCCATGAGACCTATGGTATGAAAATATCATACTCCTCCCCATACCATCCACAAGCGAATGGGAAGGTTGAGTCCAGTAACAAAAGAATCTTGAAAATAATTAAGAGGATGTTGGACAACAACAAAAAGGAATGGGAATCTAAACTAAGATTAGCAGTTTGGTCAGATAGGACCACAATCAAGAAATCTAATGGAAAATCACCCTTCGAATTGGTTTATGGAAAACACGAAAGAATACTCGTGCACAACCTTTTACTAGTATATAAGTTTATACTATAGGAAGACTTGGATATTCTTGAAACCATGGAGGATAGGATGGAACAATTGGTAGAGTTGGATGAAATAAGACACCTAGCTCAAGAGAATAACACCAAAATGCAATCACAAATGAAGTACCTATTTGAAAAAAAGATAAAAGATAGAAAATTTGAAGTCAATGTTATGGTTCTTATGTGGAATTCCAGATGCCAAGACAAAGGGAAGCATGGTAATTTTGAAGCTCTATTGATGGGACCATTTGTTATTACTTGTGAAGGTGGTGAAGATTCTTATTATCTTAAAAATACGTCAAGAGAAGATCAAGAATTTCCAGTGCATGGAAAATTCCTATAAAACTTCTTTTCTTAGAAAATATCATTTTCCATGTGCATTAGTTTAGGTTTCCCTTCCCCCTTCCCACCCCATTCACTGACATGTGCCCATGATCTGCATCCCATAGATCTTTTTTGGACCCTTGCAATGACCTCATGCTCATTCATCCCCAGTCAGAGCCACTATTGGAGCTAAAAAATCCACCTTGGTTCTTTCATATATTCATCCTTACTTATCATTCCATTCCCATCATAAATCTCCATTGCTCTTAATTCTTTATTTTTGTAGCACTAAACATAAATCTTTGCACATAGCTCATACAATAAAGGCTTGGATTATCACCTTAAAGTAAATCCCCTCCTTAAATAATTTCCTCAGTAGCACAAGCTATGTCATCAAGATAATACCGTATCGAAGAAATCCTCACAATAGTCTCCTCAACAAGACCAATAAAAGATCGATGAAGATTTCAATGAGACCCTCATACTTCGAGGAGACATACTCAAATATCTCTTTGATGACTCAAAGAGCAATATGTCAAAGAGAACTAGATGCGTCAAAGAGAAAAATTAACCTATCTCTCCAACATGGCATATTGGCATCGACACTCTGTGGATACGCAATTACTTTGCATTCAAGAAATAGAAAAAAATCTCTCAGAAATTGAGAGATTCCTATAAATAAAGTACTGAAAATAATGTTGTCAGACAAGTATCATGGCAATATCAAAGAGACATCAGTATATTAGAGTGAGAATTGAAGTCTCTTCAACACCATAAGAACAAGTGAGAATGAAATGCCAACGAGACACAAAGGCATCAAATGGACATTGATAAAATCCTCTTCAACTTTCTAACAAACATAGCTCCGTAATATCGATGATACTATGGCACATCAGAGAGAGATAACCATAGGTCTATCTGACATTTCAATGTCACATAAAGGTTATCAGAAGAAATACCACTGAAGGAAGGAACATGGGTATGTCGAGTAGACATAAGCTTTTTAGAGAGAAATATTCACCTCTTTCATTGACATTTTGATGTTAGGGGCTCAAAGAGGGAAGAATTTGAAATGTAGCCATCAAGGAGACATTGTGGTGTTGAAGAGATAAATTCAAACGTCTCTTAAAATATTTAAAAGATGATCAAGGAAACATCGAAGAGAGAAACGAGAATCCTTGAAAATATGATTAAGGTCTCTTCGACAGTAGAAAATAATGTTTCACCAAGTTGACATGACTGATGAGGTTATCGAAGAGACAACTACCATTAATGTTGCAAGTTGATTAGAAAAGTGGCATCAGTGCCTTTTATGAACCAGAGTTGTCTGAAGAAGGCCAAATTTTGATAAATCCAATCCCCTAAGAAATCAAAATTAATGTAAATTGTGGTTGAATATCTAGAAGACAGAGTTGGACGATGGAAAGCAGTTCAGAACTACAACGTTTGTTAAAGTAAGTTCTCTCAACTCAGCTAAAAGTGTTAAAAATGAATTTTCTTGGAGTACTACACAAGTAAGGTTTTAAAATGGATAAAACCATAGATAAATCAAAATTAAAGAGGTAGAAAATAGAGGACAAGCCATTAAATCAAGATGTGATAGACCAGTGTCCAAGGTCTGGACCAGAATATAGGAGAGCAACCCAATTAAATCCTTCATGTGAAACATTGAAAGATAAGCACAAAACTCTGTGAGATGTATGGACTGCACAAAGAGGCTATGATATTCTTGTATACCATTATAGAAAGAAATATAGATATAGGCCTATCTCGTATCTCTGGAACCTGAATTTGGAAAAACTTGTGATGCCTAATGTGTTTATTAATGTAGACTTGATTAAAACATTGGCTATAAATTGCAACCCTAAAATGAGGTAAATTCACTCCCATGATGAATCACAATTTATTATTTTAACAAAGGATTATATTTGCATGGTCTTTCAATTAGAAACATCCCTGAAAACAAAATTGCAGATAAAATATTTTTTAGAAGAATATCAAACCATGGATGTAAGTTATAAGAGGTGGAAGTTACCTCTTCAGGTACCTAAGGGTCTAGGGAAACAACCTAAAAGGTTTTCCAGTAATGAGAGGCCCCCATTCCCTATCGATTCATTTAAGTGTACTACCCGTACACCTATTATTCAATTATCCAGGTCTTAGGAATTGATGCACCTTTTGCAATGGCTATAGATCCAATGGTTTTAGTTGTAGACATCCAAAGCTAGCATGCTTGGCCTTATAATTATGTAGAGTACTTGTTGAGGCCATGAATACCTCACCTACAACCATTAAGAATAATAGTGATGCTAATAATTTTAAACATTATTCAGTGCTTATTCGTATGATACTATATGAAGGCAAAGTGATGGTAATATGGGGAGAAGAGTTGAGAATCAAGGACTTGGATAGTGATGAGAATTATAGATCGATGCACATTTGGACATCCATTTGGGACAACAAATGTGGGAAATCCCGTTATTTATATTTTGAACAGTATTTTGTCAAACCCTTGTATAAATTACTTGGCCACAAATGTGATTATAATTTATCTCCAAAGATATAGATATTTCTCATTCCAAAGAAGAAAAAACTTGAGGGAAAGGTAAACCATAATTGGGGGGATTGGTATGCATTTGAAGATTGTACTATAATTAGAGTGTATGGATTCGAGGCAATTCCATTTTTGCTGCCTAAAACTATGCCAGACAGAATTGCATACCTTGATATTGTAAGGCAATTGGCTTTCTCAGCTATCATGCACCTTAAAAGCTATGGGAGGAAAACCTTTATGCCTTCTACTTTATGTTTTAGTGACTTCACCATCATTGCTAATACAGGATATGACTCAATTGGCAAAAAAATGGATCATTATTGCTTTGCACTAGGAAACAAGAGGGAGAATTTTGATCCTAAACATTTAATTTATGATGCCAAAATTTCACAGAGACTAAAGGGGTATGAAAATAAATTATTTGTTGATGATGTCATTAGGAATTGTGATGAAAATCAAGTAATGATGAGGAGGGATACTTATAACAGAATTATCAGGGTTGAGGCTTGGAAAAAAATAATAATCCATTATATGTAGAAGCTTTTCATGAAATAGGAGATCTGAAATGATTGAGAAATTTATTTTACATGAAGAAGAACTAACAAAGGATGTACCCCTCATAGCCTTCGAAAGAAGGAGAGATACTGGTTCCAAGAAATAGGTTGAGAATGTAGAACCATTAAATTATGTCACCTCAACCTACTCCAGAGGTTAGCTTCTCAACAGATACTCCTATCATTATTGAGGATGATATTAGTGAATAGAACGAGGTTACATAGATCACCATTCCTACTATTCCTCATAATGAAGCACCACCAGAGAGGAATGTGATCACATTTGAAGCCTCTAATGAATTATATGATGATGTGAGACATCATGCTAGCCAATAATTCATTAAGGATGGTGCATTTATTAGAACCTCTGAGTTCAAAGCTTTCATTTATGAGTACAAAGGGAATATAATAAGAGAAAAAATAAAAGAAATCAGCCTTGAGAAAGAAGTAGATACCTTGAAGGGACTCCAGTATGAGGTAGACAAAGAAATGGATAATATGACTCCTATGTTGAATAAACTGGATATTGAGAGGGAGGTGAATCAGTATCCACAAACTTATTGAACAAACACCTTTAATTACTTGGCAACATAAAATAGATAAGATTAATAAAAGAAAATGAAATTCCACAACACAAGAACACCAGGTTTAACGTGGAAAACCCACTGAGGGAAAAACCATGGTGAGGATTACCTCATAGTATATATAGTTATATCAATACCGATAACAAAGAGGCTCACTACCAGATACAAAAATCTCACTGCTTACAAGGACTCATTGTCCAAACATGGAGGCTCATTACCTAAAGAAATTGTGTAAACAAAATGGCTAACTACTAGAGTTGAACTGAGAAGTTACACTACATGTGAATATTTAGTTTCGTGATGCTCAGATTATTTGCTCGCATGACAATGGATCAAAATTTAAACTCCTATTCACACACTTCTCTTACCACACACACCCTTTTTCTTGTTTCTATTTTCTCCTTCAGTCATCTCTATATTCAAACCATCTTGCATATATACCTGATATATCCACATGCATCAATTAGGTTGGCCTAATTGGATGTAGTTCATATTTTCAAAAATGATAACTTGTCAGCTTCATATTCACCTGTGTCATGCGACATCATGTTGATTGGGACCAGAACTAGGTCTCACTTATAATCTATAAATCATGTTGGGCTATAGGCTGAATATTAGGTCGGCCATGATTAACCTAGTAAAAAAATGTAATCACAAAAACTGATGTGAACACATCACCAAAACATATGAGCATCTGAGTGTACATACATACATGCTTCCAATCATTATAAGACTTTTCCCAAAACCTTAGATCATAATTTTTACCAGAGAGAATATGCATACCAAAATACTAGATATACTGGATCAAATACCAGATGGGATAAGCATGATCTGCACACCGATACAAGGTACCAGATCAACATGGTGACATCAATGACAATATATGGCATATTTCCAACAATCTCCCCCTTTGGCATTGATGGCAACATGTGCAAAAAGTCCAATTCAAAATCTCTCCTGTAATCTCTCCAAAACTCCAAATCTCTCCCCCTTTCACATTAATGGCAAATGGCGCCAAAAAAAATGTAAACATGGTGGCATCTAAGATTCAAAATTAAATAAAACTTCAAAATATTTTAAGCATCCAATCCTCCAAATTTCTTTCAAACTAGAATAACACTTTTCACTTAGAATACCTTTTTGTACCTTTCTTTGATAAAATGATGCAATTTCTTCCATTCCAGTATTGCAAAGTCCATTCTTGTACACATACTTTCCAATACAACCAATAGTGTGAAAGAGGATGACCAATTTGTAGATGAAATTTTTTTCTCATAGTCTTCTACATTAGAGAGTATTATGGAAAGATGGTCTAACCGAACCTCAAAAATTTCCTGAAGAAGCCAGAAGGTCTTTACTATGTCATCCCTTTTTCTCTGGACAATGATCATTTCAGCTTGAATTTCACCAACTCTTAGCCTTTGCTTTCCCTCTTTGTCTTCAAAAATATCAAACTTCTTTCCAATGTTGTTCACTTCGGATTCAATTGCTTCCATTATGCTTCTTAAATTATCTACTGTAGCAGGCCACCTGAGACAATACTTGTATATGTCTGACATTTGTTTTATGCACTTATTTATCTCCATGATTAGTACAGATAACCATTGTTTTTCTGTAGAACATATATTTTCAACTAGGGCTTCCAACTTACGTCCTCCAAGACCTTCAAGCAACATTCTCTCTTCAACTATTTCAACTAAATTTTTAGGTAAATAATCAGAAATAGTAGATACATCAATACCTTTATGAATTAGATATTCAACTAAAGCATAATTAATTTTAAGTCTATCAATGGTTGAGGCTGTACTCCACAAATCAATAATTTTCTTCATTTTTCCTTTTATTAACATAGCCTGGATGTCATACAGATTGGAAGATTATGACCCAACTAGAGATTCTTCTTCTTCTTTCTTCTCTTTGGGGAGAACAATGATATTTTTAGACAGAGCTTTTATTTTCTTCGATTCTGGAGGGGAATCACTAGTGACTATTTCCAATTCTTTTGTTTTGAAGGAAGAACCTTCCTCAAAGTCAGATTCATCACTAGAAATTCCTGCATCTTCTTTGACATAGTACAATTTCTTGAACTTCCTATCCTTTTTATCCTTGTGATTATTATTATTATTATCCTTATCCTTCTTTTTTGTAACTCTATTAGGAAATCTTGATGCATAATGACCAATATTTCCACAACTGACACTTAAAAGGTAACTTACCTTTGTATTTACTAGTGCCTTTCTTCAATCTCCTTATGAAATTCGCTTCCAAGTATTCTCAATATTCACCATCTGAATCATATCCTATCTTCATTGATTTAAAGGTTGTTTCAGTCTTCTTCTTATCTCTTAAAAAAATTCTCATCTCGAATATAGTCAGGACACCAAATAGATGCTCCTTAGTAAATGTCTTTAGATCATACTATTCTTCAAGTGCAGATAATTTATCACTGTAATTGTCTAGTAAGTTCATCAAGATATTTTCAATTATATCTTCATCTAACATGGTACCACCTTGATTCTTGATTTTTGTTGCTATAAGTTCAACTCTCTGATAATAGCTTGCAATGTCTTCTCCCTCTTCCATTCTCAAGTTCTCAAATTTTCGCTTAGCGGTTAGTTTCCTTTATAATTTTACTCTCATTCCCTTCATAAATGTCTTTCAACTTTTTCCATAATTCATGAGTAGTAGGTAGAGAAATAACTTTTGTTCTTTCAGTTTTAGATAAAGAACTAAAGATATCATACCTTTCTCTTTCATTCTCTTCAAAGGTTGCTACCTCATTAGTAAAGGAAGGACCAACTACCAGTATCACATAATTTTTCTCCACAACTTTCCAAGTGTTGACACAAGGATTAACTCACAATATAGCAGTAATGCAATACCAGATACAAAAGCTCACTGCCAGAGGGCTCATTGCCCAGATACAAAGGTTCACTGCCAAAATGCAAGGGCTCGGTACCTACAAAACAACAAAAATATATAAATGAAGATCCACCACTAGGGTTCCAAACATTTTCAACTTGATTAGAAGATTGTAGATTCCATTGACTCACTACCTTTAGGAATCTAACACCTTAAAGTATTTTCGGCTTAATTTTCTCTTCCACTCTCTTCTTTTCACACTTGTTCACAAACTTCACTCACTTGCTCAATTTTTGGATGGATGGATATCAAATTTTCTACAAATTGATTTTCTTTTGTACTATCTTCAACCTTAGGAACATTCCCATGGTGGATAAGAATGAGAGATGACCGATTACATATTTAATCTAGGACCCAAAAAACATCTTGGATCAAGCACATGCTTTCTTAAGATGATGCAAAAGCATAGTATAATGTGTAGACACCAGGTCGGCCAAACCTAATGAAAACACCAAAGATATTTGAAGTACATGCATCTCTAGAAAGATAATCACATGTGAATCACTCAACACGCTTCACCAAAAATTTTACCATCTCTGAGAACACCTTAGGTACATCTGCAAAAATTGCAACAAAATTTATTCATAGAGAGAACTTCACTAGTCCAACTAGACCGCTCAACAAAACACAAAAGCTCTAGAGAAGATCTTCATGTTGGCAAAACAAGGAAAAACAACCGAGAAGGGGGGGTTTGAATCAATTGTTACAAAATTTAAACTTATTTAACCTTAATCAACCTTTAATCTTAGATTTGATAATTAACAGTGAAAGCATGAACCAAAAATACATTAAAAACACACAACACCAAGATTTTTTGCGTGGAAACCCTATTAGGGGAAAAACCATGGTGGAGGTTAATCTACAATTATACCTTCTTAGAAGTATAATAAAAAATGAATAAGGAATGCACATGCATTCAAGCACACTACTCAGAAGGGAAGGCTAACTTCCTTACATAAAACAATCAAATTAAATTCATCTGATGAGGTTGAACTGAGAAATTAGCTTCTTCAAAAGCCTGATGATAGTTTTGGTTAGGCACAAAAAGACTTCTTCGCACTTCTCTCAATCTTCTTCACACTCTACTCTGAAATTGAATGATCTGATCTTTATTCACACATTTCACATTCACACTTCGGATACCTTCACCGAGCATATTACAAAATGAGGAAACAATCACTCTTATATATCCGCTACATGAATTTACATCAACTCTATTGACCAAAGATAAAAGAATAAATTACAAATTGTTGGCCCAATACTAGAACACATCTCAATGCATACTAACCTAAGTCGCTGACAACATAATGAAGACCTAAATCAACATCCTCGAACATGCCAAACATTAAAAGATTAATCCATAAGGATCTGTAACATGCTATAACCACCATGTCAGCCAAGAACATGAAAACTTGAACACACAAAAGAAAAAATATTTGATCACGATCACACCAATCAATGCAAATGTACCACAATGATAGAGTACAATCTAGAAACATCACTGATCATCACAGGAGCATACACAACAACTTAATTTACCAGAAATACATTCTCTTCTTCTAAAAACACATGCTACAGTAACAAAATAACAGTAGGAACTCAAAAACTCATAAGTTTCTTCAGTCTTGATGTGCACCTCTAAAACTTACGGAAAACATACTAGATAGGCTCAGAAAAAAACCCTTTAATTTGAGACTTCTGTATAACAACTTACAAAACTTTCCACCATTATGATCATCACAACTTCACAGACTGTCTGCAACATATTTATTCTAATTTTCTCAATATCCTCGACATATATAGCCTTCAAAATTATCAATGCTAATAGTGTTGAAATCAATGAAAACCACATATCAGCAACACAACCACAAGATCTAACAATATCTCCCTTTGGCATTGATGGCAACACATGATGTAAAAAATACCATCATCACAACTATCTCTTCTCAAACTGTTTTACTCTTCCATCTTCTCCTTTAGTTCTAATTTCTCTTCTCCCGCTTCCTTCTACAAAGGTTTTTCACATTACTCTTCTCCCCCTTTGACATCAATGGAAAATGTATACAAGCTCTGAACCACATATCTAAAAATTTGACTACTCCCCCCTGAGTAGCAACCACCACAACATCAATCTGAAACAAGATATGACTATGAATGCATGGATTGATGCAAAGACTTGCATCTTAGTTCAGATTAGGAGGGGAAATCACCTCTAACTTTCCTCTAAGATACTCAAAAGTATCTTTAGGAAATGGTTTAGTGAAGGTATTTTTAATTTGTTCCTTAGTGTGCACATACTCCAGTCTAACATCTTTATCACTCACTTTATGTCTCAAAAAGTGATACTTGATAGATATATGTTTTGTCTTTGAATGTAGCACCAGATTCTTAGAAATGTTTATGGCACTTGAATTGTCAAAAAATATAGCAATAGGCTCATTATAATCAATTCTGATATTTCCCAGCATTAGCTTCATCCATAATACTAGAGTGTAATTGTTTGCAACAACAATATATTCTGCCTCAGCAATAGATAAGGAAATGTAATTCTGCTTTTTACTTAGCCAAGACAGCAACTTCTTCCCCAAGAAGAATGGACCACCACTTGTAATTTTCCTATCAACCACATCTCCTACCCAATTTGCATTTGTAAAGGCATTCAAAGTAAGATTATCATCCTTAGGATACGATAGCCCAAAATCGACCGTTCCTTTTAAGTATCTAAAATTTTTCTTTATTGCAGTCACGTGTGATTCCTTCGAATCATCTTGATATCTATCAACCATCCATACAAAATTCATAATGTCTGGTCTGGTTTGAGTCAAATAGATAAATACACCAATCATTGACCTATACCTTGTTTGATTAGCCTCAGGAGAATCATCATTCTGTGTTAACTTGCATCCAGTTATCATGGGTGTACCAATTGGTTTTGAGTCTTCCATGCCAAATTTTTTTAGTAACTCTTACATATTTGGACTGAGATATGAAGATTCCATCCTCTAACTGAGTAATTTACAATCCTAAAAATAATTTCAGCTCTCCAATCATTGACATCTCAAACTCACTTTTCATTTCATCAACAAAATTCATGCATAATAAGTCATCATCACCTTCAAAAATAATATCATCAACAAAGACTTCAATAATCAACTCTTTATCTTGATCCATCTTGAAATACATATTGTTGTTAGAAGTATCTTTATTGAATCCAAGCTTCAACAAGTATTTATCTAGTCTAGCATACCAGGCTCTAGGGGCTTGTTTGAGTCCATAAAGTTCTTTCTTGAATCGACAAGCCATGTCTACTTCATCAGTTAGTTGAAATCCATCTGGTTCCTCAACATAAACATCTTCTTCTAATTCACCATTTAGAAATCTGACTTCACATCCATTTGATAGATTCTATAATTCTTAAAAGTAGCATAAGCAAGAAATAACCTTACAGCTTCAATTCTGGCAACAGGGGAAAAGGTTTCTTCAAACTTAATAGCTTCCATCTATGAGTACCCTTTACATACCAATCTTCCTTTATTTCTGACCACTTCACCTTGTTCATTCAACTTATTTTGAAAGACCCATTTGGTTCCAATCACATTTTTATCCTAAGGTCTAGGAAAAAGAATCCATGTATCATTTTTCTCTATCTGCATTAGTTCTTCCTTCATTGCTTACATCCAATATTCATCTTTACATGATTCATTGACATTGCTAGGCTTAGTTTTGGAAATCAGGCAATATTCTTCTACAATTCTTCTTCTAGTCTGCACACCTTTGTTCTTGTCTCCTAAAATCTAATTTTCAGAATGATTTAGCTTTACATACCTTGGAACTTTCAGATTCTCTCTAACTTCTGGTTCTTCTGTTCTCTCTTCTGCACGTCCACTAGCTTCTCCTTCATGATTCTCTTGATTCACCAGAACAATTTGAGCTTGATTATGTGTCTGAGTAGTATTTCCATTATTAGTACTATCATGTTGGTCCTCTGAATCATATCCATAATATCTAGATGATCTAACAGTGTCTTCATCAATTCTGACATTTTCACTTTCAACCATTTTCTGCAATATTCTATTGTAGCACCGATAAGCTTTGCTCTTAGTAAAGTAACCTAGAAAGATACCTTCATCACTTCTATCATCAAACTTGCCAACATCTTCATCTCTCTTGATATAACATCTACTTCCAAAGATTTTGAAGTATTTAACAATAGGCTTATAACTAAATCACAACTCAAAAGGAGTCTTACCATAATTACCACTAACATTTACCTAGTTGATAGTGTATACAATAGTGCTTACAACTTCTCTCTAGTAGATATGAGGAACATTAACTTCCAAAATCATAGTTCTAGCAACATCTAGAATTGTTTTGTTCTTTCTTTCAACAACTCTATTCTGTTGAGGGGTCTGAGGAATAGATAACTGTCTTTTGCTTCCATGCTCTTCACAAAATGAATTGAACTCCCGAGAAGTGAACTCACCACCTCTGTTTGATCTTAATTATTTAACCTTCAAACATGTCTCATTTTCTGCCACAACTTTGAAACATTTGAACTTTTCTAGTGCTTCATGTTTTTCTCTCAAGAAAGCAACCCATATCATCCTAGAGTAATCATCAATAATCAAGATAAAGTACCTTTCCTCTTGTATACTTTTGATTCTGGATGGACCACATAGATCAGTATGTACCAGCTCCAGTACTCTATTAGAATGATGTTGTTTGCTCTGAAAAGAAATTCTTATCTGCTTTCCCATATGATATTCCTTGTATATAGTGTTAGTAGGCTTCACTAACTTAGGTAGATCTCTGACTTCTTGAGTGGAGCTTACTTTGACAATGTTATCAAAATTCACATGACACGGCCTCCAATGCCATAACCAGCTTACATCAACTTGAGCAATTAAACAAATTTCACTAGCAACACTTAAGTGAAAAATGTTACCTCTTGTCTTTGTACCTGAAGCAATTACATTTCTAGAGCTTCCCAATATACTGCACTTACCATCTTTGAACTAAAGATTGTGTCCCTTAACTACCATCTATCCAACACTCAAAAAATTATGCTTCAATCATTCAACATAAATGGCATCATCAGTATTATATTTACCACCAAGAGAAATAGTGCCTCTTCCACAAATCACACCAACATTGTTATCTCTAAATCTTACAACACCACCATCATACTTCTCCAAGCTTACAAAATTTCCTTTTTCACTAGTCATATGATGTGAGCATCCACTGTCAATCACCCATTCATCCTTTTCATCAATTTTGGATGCAAGAGCTTTCTCAACATTCTGATTGTTAGCAAATTTAGTGGAAACTGTACCATTTTCCTTGATAGAAATGAATACCCATCCATATTCATTTGCAATTTCTTTATCAGATTCATCATCAATAACAACTTCTTCAACATAATAACATTTCTTTTGAAATCTAGACTTGTCAGGTTTGTACTTAGAAACTCTTTCAGGATACCTTGATGCAAAATGACCTATCTTACTACAAGAGAAACATTTAATAGGCAACTTTCCTTTATACTTACCATGTCCTTTAGATTCTCTTTTCACAATCAATGCTTCTAGCTCTTCTAGCTCTGTTTCTTCATCTTTAGTTTGTTTCATCTCATCTTCATATTTGAATGTCTTTCTGGAACTTTCTCCTGAATCATATCTCTGTTGACTTTTTTCGAATATAGTAGTTTAAATGAAGATTCTATTTTAGGAGTAGACTCACCAAATTCACTCAACTCAAAGGTATTGTTTTACCAATCAGCATGTCTCTTGTCACATTTGTTATTGTCCTGAGCTCTTCAATATCACGAGCTTTCATTTTTTAAGAAGTAGGCACTGATCTGAGAACTTTAGCCACAATCTCATCTTCATCCATGACTCCACCAACACATCTAATACCCATCAGTAGTTCATTTACCTTCTGCATGAAAGCAACAATGTTTTCATCTTCACTCATCTTCAAGTTCTCCCACTTGCCTTTTAGACTTGTTAGCTTAGCAATCTTCACTTGTGCATCTCCTTCATACAATGTCTCCAGCTTCTTCCAGATGTCATTTTTTGTTTTCAAACCTATCACATTTGTCATCTCTGAATCTGTCAAAGCACTTAGTAATGCTTTTGTAGCCCTGATAATAGTTTCAGCTTCTTTGATCTCATCATGAGTAGAGGGACCATTCTAAGGAATATTATATTTGTTCTTTTTAATCTTCCAAAAGGGTTCACCAATGCACTTGAAATGACACTCGATTCTAACCTCCCACAGAGAGTAATTTGTAGCATAGAATCTAGGACTGTCCTTCTTGTATGATGCCATCTCGGATCACCTCAAGCTATTAAAATTCTTCAGAGGAGCTTGCTCTAATACCAATTGTTGGAAAAACAAGGACAAACAACTAAGGAAGAGGGGGGTGAATCAGTTGTTACAGAATTTAAACTTATTTAACCTTAATCAACCTTTAATCTCAGATATGATAATTAATAGTGAAATCATGAATCAACAACACATCAAAAACACATAACACCAATATTTTTGCATGGAAACCCTGTTAGGGGAAAAACCACAGTGGAGTTTAATCCATAATTATACCCTATTAGAATTATAATGAAAAATGAATAAGGAATGCACATGCATTCAGGCACACTGCCTAAAGCTCACTGCTCAGAAGGGAAGGATCACTTCCTTACATAAAACAATTAGATTAAATCCATCTGATGAGGTTGAGCTAAGAAATTAGCTTCTTCAAAAATCCTGATGATAGTTCTGATTAGGCACAGAAACACTTCTTCACACTTTTCTCTGAAATCAAATGATCTAATATTTATTCACAAATTTTTCATTCACAGTTTGCATACCTTCACTAAGCATATTACAAAATGAGGAAAAAATCACTCTTATATATCCACTACATGAATTTACATCAACAACTCTGTCGGCCAAAGATAAAAGAATAAATTACAAACTATCATACCAATACAAGAACACATCTCAATGCATACCAACCTAAGTCATTCACAACATAATGAAGACCTAAATCAACATCCTCAAACATGCCAAACATGAAAATATTAAAACATAAGGATCCACAACATGCTACAACCACCATGTCGACCAAGAACATGAAAACTTGAACACACAAAAGAAAAATCTTTGATCACAATCACACCAATCAACGCAAGAGTACCATAATGATATAGTACAGTCTAGAAACATCACTAATCATCACAAGAGCATAAAAAACAACTTAATTTACCAGAAATACATTCTCTTCTTCCAAAAACACCTGCTACATTAACAAAATAATTGTAGGAACTCATAAACTCATAACTTTCTTCAGTCTTAATGCACACCTCTAAAAATTTTGGACAACATACTAGATAGGCTCAACAACAAACCCTTTAATGCATGACTTCTGAATAACAACTTACAAAAATTTCCACCATTATGATCATCACAGCTTCATAGACTACCTGCAACATATTTATTCTAATTTTCTCTATATCCTCGACATATACAGTCTTTAGAATCATCAATTCTAATAGTGTTGAAATCAATCACAACCAAAAAATCAAACACTTCCAGAGCACCAAATCACAAGCAAGTTTTTCAGAACACAATAACCATTAGAAAGATTCATCTCCTAGATCGGTAAGATCTGAAACCAGATATCAGAAGACTGTGGAGCCAAAAAATTTCTCCCAATCCACAAATAGAAAGTTCTACCAAACTTTTTCACACATCGGTGAACATACCTTCTATTCACCATCAAATCAGAAGCTAAAACTCAGTATATACAATACATTAAAGCTTATGAACACACTTACAGATCTGCATGGGAATAGGATCAATACAGAGGAAATGTGGAGCACAATACTAGAGCACATTCTGAACACACTTCAACACTATTTTCATTATTTCTCAAATTTTCTCAAAAGCACTTGTCAAAAACACATCGGAAACTTCATAAATATAGGTCCATGTACTTTGAGCACTTCTACTATGTATCTCAACTATACAAATACCATTTGTAAACAATATGAACTATGTTGAAATCAATGAAAAAATTAATGACAACACCATCAAACACATCCATACTTGCAACAACCTAAATGGGGAAGATTATTGTTACAGGAGTTTGGGGTCATGATCCTTCTAGGATGGGACATCAATTTGGCTATTGTGTTTGATAGTTTCTTGAAAAGAGAGAATAAGGCCCTACAATTAATAGATGAGGCTAGTGATAATATATACACCAGATTAGGGTACAACCCTTATAATACTACTTTAAATATTTGGGCTCTTTACCCACTGGGAAAGAGGCCTTCTCTCATTAATAATCATGATCAAGTTTTTGGTCACCTTCTAGTACAAAGAGTAGGGGACACAGACCCTATGGAAACTACTGATCTGAATGTGAATGTAGTCAAGTTTACCAAAGCTCAGATCCAAAAGTTAGTTAAGGATAATAAGGGGTTGACTAATGAGAATGAGAGGTTAAAGCAAGAAGTGGTCAATTATAGAGATAAATTACCCTCCTCCTCAAGACCTTATTCACCATTGATTGAATGTGAAAGAAAGGTGCTTAAATCAATGTCTGAGACTACTTATTGGAAGCACAAATATGAAAAGGTTTAGAAAGGGTAAGAGGAGTTGAAGAAAAAACTAGAAACCAATACATTTGAGATGGCATCGGAGATATTATGCAGGAGATTTGATGATATGATTAAACTTGCTAACAAAGTCTGGTTTATCCATGACAAAACATACACAACTTTGCAGGAACATAATAGGTTGCATGATAGAATGAAGGAGGTAGGGATACAAATAAAAGAAAAAGAGGGTGACAACAAAAATTTTCTTCAAGAGTATCAAGATATTATGAACACACATGACAACTTCCATAACATCCTAACACGAGAATCGAGTGACTTCAAACAGTCATTAACTATGGCTTTGCCAAATTTCTTTGTAGAAAAAGATTTAAAAGACTATGATGCATGGAAGGATGATAGCTCAATATTTTCCAATGAAACTTGATGATATAAATGATGAATATAAGGTACTCAAGAGAATACATGTGCAGCTAGGGTAGATCTTCAAATTGGAATACGCAATGAAGGATATCATACATAATGCAAACACTTATGCCAAGAGTGGATATATTGAACATCTATCGAAGATCAAATTATTCATTGCACGGGCAAAGTAAAGAGGAGTAACATGGTGTCAAATTTTGGTGGTTATGGATGTACTATCATGGTTCATGAGCCTTGAATAGATCTTTGGCGATCATGAGTCTTTGCTAGAGTTTAACAAACTGTGGTGCATCCACCAACAAACTTTTGAATTTTTTATGTTAATCAAGTTTTAGTTAACAAACGATGCAACCTTTTGTGAATGGGATTGTAGCTTGTTACTTCGCATATAAGTAGGGAAACCAAGGCCTAGTTTTTAGATATCATTATCATCATTAGTAATATTAAATAGGTTACAGTAGTATAGCATATTCTATCCATCTATTTTCATATCTCAAAGACTTTTTCTATTCATGTATATCATTTGAAGGAATATGATGGAGAAGATTGCTTATAATTGGTGATCTATTTTCAGTATTCAACTATTGTGTTGATATTCATTCTTATATTTTGTTATTCTATCTCCAAATTGGTTCTTTTGAGTTATTCAAATTCATGCAATTTTTCAAGACACATTTGTTGTTGCTATGTGGTGGTCTTGATTGGGTTCTAGTTAGAGAGATTTAAAATCCTTTCAAATAATTTATTTTAATTGGTTCTTGCTTGGGATTAAAATCATCTTAAGGTGGTGATTCTGACTGGTTTCCTTTAAGCTAAGAATTAAAAGTACTTTCACAACATCATAGTAGTTTGAAGGAATAACACTGGGATTTATAAAGAAGAGTATAATAATTGACACATCTAAACATTTGTACAAGGTCCAAACACCTAAAAGTGCCCAATAGTTATAGTTAAGCCAAGTACTAGATCTACCCATCTTGTGTATTTGTCCCCATCACCATCATCCATCCTCCAACTACATTCACCCAATAGATTAGGCACTAGTC
Organism: Sequoiadendron giganteum; assembly: GCA_007115665.2. Lineage (NCBI taxonomy): Eukaryota > Viridiplantae > Streptophyta > Pinopsida > Cupressales > Cupressaceae > Sequoiadendron > Sequoiadendron giganteum. Next base: position 179,203,531 of record CM021106.1, on the reverse strand, counting down.
CACTTTAGAACATTTTATACAAATCCAACTCACACTCTTGATTATTCAGACACTTTCATTAAGAATTAGTTAGTAAGTTTTGCATCTACTTCACACTAGTGTGCCATAGTGAGTAGATTTCCCAAGTTAGGGATCATATCCAAACATTCAAATCTACCTTATCACTCAAGTACACCCACCTAGGTCTAGCAGAACCTAAAGAGAAAAGGGTGATCAACTATATTCATCCCATTTGTTAAACCAAAAATGTATTAAGAGACTGGCACCCTCTTATGGTCTAAAAACCTATGTTTTTGAGACCTAACAAGATTAAAGACATTTAATTAAAAATTTAAGAGTGTATAATTAAATGAGAAGAATTAAAGGATTTAATTAAATATTTTTCATTATTTAATCAAATAAGATGAAAATTAGCATGAAAGAGGTGAATTAACCTAATAATGTTGAGTATCTAATTAATAGAATAAAATGATGAATCTAATTAAACAATGAAGATTATTTAATTAAATAGATGAAAGTGGTCAAATCGGGACAAAAATGGTGTTAGTAGATCAAATCAAATGCATGATATTGATCAGGACAATTTTAAGTGTCTACAATTACATATCTAGACTGGGGCATTTTATTCCTCTATTATATAGTCCTTGGAGATCACATTTGAAACCTCCATCCATCCTTTACTTTCTCTCATTCCCTATCCAAAACCTTTATCCCTTCATTCGATAATCCTTCCATCTCCCAATTCTTATCTCTTTATCCTTCATTCATCAATCCCTCCTACCACCTAATTCTCTCATACCATGATCCCTTGTCATTGGTATCTAGTTATTGGCTACTCACACCCTTGAAGTCCAATATAGTTTCTTCCATTAGTCTATTACTCCTAGCTATCCAATATCACAATAAAATTTTAACCTATATACAATTTAGCTATCAAATATAGTAAAAAACATTAATTGTATGCTTGTTCTTGTTTATAGTTTTGTTGCTAATCCTTTTGATTTTTTGGAATATATCATTCCCACATCAGAAACACTCCATCCACCATCAATCAATATTGGGTTTTCAACTTGACTAGGGAAAAATCATGTTTTTCTTTGAATCATTTTATAAAAGATTTCTTACTTTTTTTGAATGTATTATAAGCTATCTTGCATTCATATTGGTACTTGTATCCTACCTATCAAATTATTATCATGGTGCTATATGGGATATGGTTTCTTTTGACTTAACTTTTTATATGCATGGGACATATTTGTTGGAAATTAAGAGCTCCTTATACATTGGTGCATAACATCTAGTGCTATATCAAATAAAGAGTTCTCATTCCAATAAAAAATAATGACACATTTAATCATACCTCTTATTCCTTCCATTATCTCTTCATCCTTTCATCATCTATCCCTAACCCCCTTCTATCTGTCATATTACATCCTCTCATCCATTTCAAGAGCACACCCATGTTCTCCCAAACCCACATATCATATCAAGAGGGAATACTTATGCTTATCCTCACTCTCATAATCTTTCCTCGTTTTCACTTTTTTAGATAACTACAACATCTTCCCTAATCTTTTCATTGTCCCCCAATCACTATATTTTAATCCTCCTTGAAATGATGTTACTTCATAACACCATCTCAAAGAGGGGAAAATATAAACACCTAAAATTGATCATCATAATTCTAGATTATTCCCTTTATAATTGATTGATTATAACCCTAATTATTCAATTAACTATTTATTTTTATTCTCTTATTAATTAAATAATATTTGATTATATAACTAAAAAGGTCATTATTCATCTATTATTCATCACTATTCACCCACACTTATTTATAGTCTAAACCATTTAATTATCCTCCATTTATAGTCCACCTTAGGTAAATAAATCCAATTATTTATCTACTTAGGTCCCTCATGCTCATCGCAAAATATAAAATATATATCTTATTTATTTAATTATCTATTTTCTACACTTTTCATTAAGTGTGGTAAAATCACTTAGCTCACTAATCCCTCACTTTCACACTATAATTTTAGTCAAACACCCCTAAAATCAGGCACATTCCAACATGTGTACATACTTATGGCCCTTTGCACACAAGTTACGGGAAAAATCTCTCATTCTCCCAAATTCTAATTTTGAATTCCTCCTTGGGTACTCCAAAGTATCCCTTCCATGGTGTCCAACCAATCTTCCCAAGAGAATCTACACCTATGATTTTCTTGTCAATGCCTCTCCCTCCATATTAGATAATCAAATGAGGAAAATTTTCCTCATCTTGTCTTCTAACGAATCTCAACCATTATGATCCATTTATCTCATCTTTTAATCCTAACCATCCAATCTTATATCAAAAAATCTATAAATTGGATGTCATCCTAAGCCATATCATCAATATCTTCAAATATAACCTTATGATACTAGTAAGAGCACTCACATATCAACATCCTTTATCACAATCATAATTCCATAATAAAACAAGGGTTAATTTGGTGATATATATTTTTTTCTTGCTACAGGGGTATCCCTGCAACCTAAACTAGCATCCAAGGGGCAAGCTAAGGCTAGACTAAACCCCTATAGGTGGGCATGAAAGCCTACAATCCGGTCCACTAATTAAGCCTGGGAGAGGGAGTCAAACCTGAAACCTATGGGGAGCAAACCTATGACCCAAGCCAACTCCGCTAGTTGTGCAGGCTGGTGATATCTTTTATTTTTATCATATTTTGTTAACTATTATGCTTAACCACGAGTGTTGTTTCTGTTTTCGCTAGAATAGGTTAATATCAATTTAGCTTATTCTTTCCTACTCAAAATTTAATGTACACAAATACATTAATTTTTTTAAACTTTTGTTACTTCTACTCAACATTTTGATACATACAAGGAATATGGACTTAAGAAAGTTTAATGTTGTCTTGGCACATAAACTTAGGAGTACACTGTGAAACTGATTGATCTAAGTTGCCAATATTAAATGCATTTTATATTCCTTTCCACTTCTTTCACTTTTAATTTTTCTTAATTTTCTTCTCATATTTCTCATTTTTGGTTATCTTTTTATTTTATTTCTTTGCTCTCTTTTTATTCCTCCTCTACTTTTATCTCTCATTTTTAATAACCCAAATTTTATTGGTTTCTGGTTTCTTCTTTCACCTTTATTTTTATTGTTTCTTTCTCTTCTTGTTTATCTTTACCGTTTCCATTTCTCCAAATCTTTCTTTTCTTTTTAATAATTTAGCTCACTATGATCAACTAAATAATAATGATTCATTAGTAATTATTATACACAAATATTAGGACTAGCTCTAGTAAAATTATGAGATGTAATGCCCCTGCCAAGGAACCCTAGAGGACAACACTAAACTAGGTCAAATTGATGGAGCATTGTTTTTTAACAACACTAGAATGCATAACATAAAATGATAACTAATCCTAGGTCCTCTAAGGTTCCTTGATTGCGCTACTCACAAAACTAATAAAGATAACTAGAATCAATTCATCAACTACTAAGATAACATGTTTTATCTAACATGCAAGGTTCATTTTAAAGATCCACATTAATGATTCTACATTACTTTACTTTTGCATTGTAACAAGTAATAATCAACCATTAAAGATCATTTTCCTAACCAACTATCATATGAAAGATGCATTTCTTTACAATAATTTTCACAAAAAGATATCGATAATCGTACATCATCACCATATTTACAACATTGCTTCCTCAAGTTCATGCAAGAAGATTACATCATATTGCTTTAAGAGATACAAACAGATATACAATCCAATACATAAATACATGATAAGATGCCTTCAAAACTGAATCAAGAACTAGAGTCCATAGAGAAATACTCAATCACCATGCTCATGAATATTTAGCAAGAATACCCAATAGAGAAAAGCACCAATCTCCAAACCATGTGGAACCTTGAGGTCCACCCCCCATGCTAGGAGATAACAAAAGGTCCCAAATACAACAAACAGTCAAGAAAACAATAGGCTAACACAATCAAGGGCTATACAAGACTCCAACACAACACTGCTAACAACACCAACACCATTATAACACTTGCTTCTCTTCCAGAGGCACTCACAGAACAAAATGAGGAAATACAACTAGGAAATGATAGAATACAATAGGGAGGAGTGTCATCACATATGGGTTGTCTTGGTAGATCTTTTTAGGCCCTAGCTCCCATCTTGGGTTATCCTAGCAACCTCTCCCAATCCTCAACCCCCATTGAGAGACACTTCTCTTACTTGCAACTGGTAACCCTACACATAAAGCAATGTATTGACCATCTTGCACACCCTTAGGGTTTATATTTCACATAATACACATGTCCCGCATTATTTCCAAACCATTTCCAAGGTGACACACAATCATAAGGACCATTCACACTATATATATACTCCCTCCCAGGCCTTTGGAAACCAATCTTAAACAATTTTTCACAATGACAACCCCTTTACAAATTACATAAACATTTAATCCAATGACACATAAACTTTGAACATACATTAATCAATTGACAACAATTACATAAGAACTTGTTCCATCAATCAAAATCATTGCTTATACAAAAATTAAACCTCACATTATAATAATGAATACATTCCTTTAAGTTTAAGAATTATTGACTTATCAGTCATTTAAACTTAACCACTTACTACAATAGATAAATCATTTACCACCAATAATTTATATTTTCAAATAACTATAATGACAATATTATGAATAATTGAATTACCTGGAAATTCACTAGTCAACTATAAATAATTATGTGAAAATGATCATCATTCATATACTAAATGATTACAAGAAGTAACCTAAATTATTTACCATTAAATCTGAAACATTTAACTAAAATACCCTTTTTTGTAACATTTTACCTACATTTAATATTAACCATAGATCTTAATGTGAAGAAAGTTGCTAGATGTTAGTATTTTGGTCATTTTTCATATAATAAGGTCTTTAGGACCATTTATTAGGTTTGTAGATGGTTTGAAGGTAGTTTGGCATCAATTTGGTAAGTATGGTAAACATTGCAAAAAGTTGCAAAAAGTTGTAAAGCAACTTTTGGATTTTTGCATTTTTGTGTCTCAAAGGGAAGTTGAATAGTCAGAAGTAAAAAATTCAGTTGTAGTCAGCTGGTTTTGGTTGGAAAATCTTAAATAAGCCATGTAATGGTCAAAACAGGGTTCTAGCAGTTGTATTGAAGATTGAACCAAAATAAAAACTCTGTTTTCTGCATTCTAAGAGCATAACTTGCTGCTACAACATTTTGTATGGCTTGGTATGACGTCAGAGTGAACATTGGTGAATTGGGATTGGTGAAGGAGTGATTTAGCTATCAATTGAATCTTGTTTCATCTGATTTCATTAAATTTTGTGTGAGTTAGAGCATTTTTCTGAAAAACTACTTTGAAACCCTATGTTTTTAGTGTTTTGAGTGAAGAAATTGATGTTTTGAGCCATTCCACTAGTGAAATGGATTGAGAAATAGTGGAATGGAAGTATTTAGGTTTTATTTTGTGTTTTTGGTGTTTGTAGGAGCAGGGTATAAGATTTGGCAAATGTTTTTTGCTTCTCTAGGTTGGAAACCTCATGTTTTGGGAAAGATAGAAGCATAGAAGTTAGGGTTTGTAGGAAAACCATTGAGAAATGGTTTGGGGTGATTGGAAATGTTGATTCAGTCCATATTTGATATTTCTAAGCTATTGGTTTGAAGAGTGGAGTTTGGGCTATTGTAAAACCAATAGGTGCCTAGTTGGACAAGCCTAATTATGCCTCTTGTCAAGCAAGACATTCAATTTTGTTGAAAATGAAGGTAATATTGTAGCTTAAAACTTGTAAAACTATGAGACTGCAGATATAATTAAGTGTTGTTTTTAAAAATTATTTGTGTATGATTAATCTGTTTAGATCAATTTTACCAATTGTATAAAGAGATAAAAGATTGTATAAGAATTAGATAGAAGATAAAAGTGACACATCATATATGTGGAGAAACCCTTTCGGGAAAAAACTCCAATAGAACCAATAGTGCTTGTATTATTTAACCTTAGAACAAGATTAAAATAATACTATATCAATCGTTGATTGATATGCTTCCTTTCCTTCAACAATTCTTCTTCACAACCTGCAAATAAACTCTCATACACTTTCTGTAGCACAAGTTGTCCATGCATTCCATGTGATGAAGAATGAATCCAAACATCGCATGCCATGCTTCAAACCCTCATACATGCACAAGCTCAACCTACTAACCTACTTCAAACTATGATGCAATTGCTGCAATAAATATACAATTAATGAGCATGTAAACTCATAATTGTTATCAAATACAAGAGTATAAAGCTCCTCTAAAAAAACCATGCCTAGATTGTGCATGTAGAGTTCCACACTGTAACATGAAGTCAAAACCAAAGTCTCCTCAATTTAGGCACCCAAAATTGAACACTTAACTAATTGTTGGTCAAGAAAATATCTTGCAAGAATCACCTCAAAGTTGGCCCCTAAGAATGGGCTCACTTAACTGAGCCTTGTAAATATCTTTTCATGCAAAAGGTGTTAATTGAAAGATGCCAACTTGGGCGCCCAAGGTGGGTCCAAGTCAATCTTAGTTAATTGAAACATATCTCTCCACCAATTCATGCAAACATTATGCATGATTGATCATCCCCACTTAACTGAAAGTATCCACCTATTATCTATCATGCAACTAAAGTCAACTCAAGTCAACTAAAATGCAATTTAGGATAACTAGATGCAACTAGCATGCAACTCAAGATAAATACATACAACTAGCATGCAACTAGCATGCAACTTAGGTAAACTACATTGAAATAGCATGCAACTCAAGATAACTACATGCAACTGAAGATAATTGATCCATAATTATATGGAACTGAACTGAATTGAACTAAACTAAACTGATATTGAATTGATAGTGAATTGATAGTGCCACTCCACTCATATAAATATCAATCCCTATTTTGTAGAAACAAAACATGCATTACTAAAGTGTTATCAATCCTCCAAAAAATTAACTGAAGCAAGGTGGGTTCCACCTTCCATGTTGGCACCCCATGTGCTCCTATCTTGTAGGAGCTCTTCTTGGACATCGCCACATGTTCCTATTATTTAGGAATAATTACAAATGTTAATTTACATGTTTGATTCGTTCTAATTTAATCTCTTTCTAATCCTAGTGTTGGTGAACACTTTCCAAGGACTTAGGAGATACATGAAATATGTTTAGGATTGCAATTAAATAGCATCCTATTCTCAACATTCTCCCACTTGACATTATACATTACAATTATTCTAAACAAGGAATCATTATTATAAATCAAGTATAGGACTTAAGGCCAATGGCCTTCCTGTACCAAGAGAACTTATCTACAACATTGATCAAAGTGTCAAATTTCTCAATCAATACCTTTCCCAAGTCTTTGTAACCAAATTATCATAGGTATAACTTCATGCTATCAACATAACAACCCAAATCCACAAAAAAGTCGTTGTATATCCACCATCCTACAAAATAAGACTTCAAGGTAATAACACACAAAGACATGCGATAAAAAATATCTGAAGTAACTCACTATAGTAAAGTGTAACTAGTCCAAGAGAGGTGCCCCTCTCATACATAACACATATACCTTCTAGAACTCCCACTGCATAGGTAATGTCAAATATGAAACTAAGATCACAACATTAACAAGTCCTCCTATAACACTTCACATAGAGGATGTGGCTAAATCCTCTATCATAGTGTCAAAGAAGCATAGAATGATATGCAAAATACATCCCTCTTAACACAAGAACCTTCAAGAAGAAGACAATATTTACACAAAGAGAGAACTTTCAAATCAAACCATGTTTTTATACCACACTAACATGTGCCAATCTATGTAAATTAAGATCTCCTTCAACACTCCCAAACTGAAAGGATATCAACATCTAACCATTCAACTTATATAAAAACATGGTAGAACTTAAATGTAAACATTTGAAATAAAGTAGATCAAACTTAGCCAAACATTTCCACAACAAAAGGGAATATGCCCAAAGCCACTAACTATCTCATGTACCTCTCCTACCCAAATCCTCAGAACTAACTCAAGTTCAAGATTGCAAGGAGAACAACGGAAATACATAAAATCATGCATATACTTCTCAACAATCCCTTAAAACTCAATTTTCAAGACTAATACATAAGAGAAGTCAAGATACATATAAATAATGCATCTAATAATCAGGTGGGCAACACCTCTTACATCATTTACTTGCCGAGTAGACCAAGAGTGGGATACAAGATTGTCTTGTGCATACAACACCAAGCAATACAGGCTTTCAATAAAGATAACCTTCTCATCAAGGCTATGATGGACTCACAATCATTTCCAAGTGTAGGCTCCTAGGTATTTATTGTTGAATTTTTTTATAACAAGTAACCATTCCAACACATATATATTAACATAAGAAATATCCAACCTAGCCCAAGTCTCTTTAGTATCCATGAGCACCCACCAATCAATCCATGCCAACTTCAAATGCAACCTGCATAATCATGAAGCTCCAAGAAAATGATTAATACTCAAAACCAAAAATATCTACATCCTCTCCAAAGGAAGAACAATAACACCTTTACCATAGAATCTAAGGGTCCTCCATGAAACAAGATGTTAAAACCTCTTCAAATTACATGAATCTAACCATATCCTACCAAAGCTCCCACTAAACTTTGATACCGAGCTATACATGGAAACAAGATAAACATCAAACCATCACTGTCAAAAAATCTCACTAAAACATGTAACCAAGCTATCCATGACATCGTGATAACCATCTTCTAAATAAAGATCATCCATGACCTCAACACAAAAAAAGAGTTTGATCTTAATGAAACAGCTCCCAAAAGGTCAAGCATAACCATAATCTCTACACCAAGAAGATTAAAACACACTTCTTTTACAAATTTGTAATATCACAATAGTACAAGCTCCCACTACATCCAAAAAACCTTCAAAATTTTAAGAGAAAGGTGTCCCAAACCCTAACCAACCATTAGATTTGACACCAAATGTTGAAAATAAAGGTAATATTGTAGCTTAAATCTTGTAAAACTATGAGATTGTAGATCTAATTAAGTGTTCTTTGTCATAATTATTTGTGTATGATTAGTTTGTTTAGATCAATTTTACCAATTGTAGAAAGAGACAAAAGATTGTAAAAGAATTAGATAGAATATAGAAGTGATACAACATATACGTGGAGAACCCTTTCGGGAAAAAACTCTACCAGAACCAATAGTGCTTGTATTATTTAACCTTAGAACAAGATTACAATAATACTATATCAATCCTTGATTGATATGCTTCCTTTCCTTCAATAATTATCCTTCACAACCTACAAATAAACTCTCATACACTTTCTACAGCATAAGCTATCAATGCATTCTATGTGACCAAGCATGAATCCACACATCCCATGCCATGCTTCAAACCCTCACACATTCACAAGCTCAAACTGCTAACCTGCTTCAAACTCTGATGCAATTGCTGCAATAAATAGACAATTAATGAGCATATAAACTTATAAGAGTTATCAAATACAAGAGCATAAATCTCCTCACAAAAAACCACGCCTAGATTGTGCAAGTAGAGTTCCACACTGTAACATGAAGTCAAAACCAATGTCTCCTCAATTTAGGTGCCCCAAACTGAACACTTAACTAATCATTGGTCAAGAAAATATCTTGCAAGTATCCCCTCAAATTTGGAACCCAAGAATGGGCCCACTTAACTAAGCCTTGTAAATATCTTCTCATGCAAAAGATGCCAACTTGGGCACCCAAGGTGGGTCCAAGTCAATCTTAGTTAACTGAAACATATCTCTCCACCAATTCATGCAAAAATTATGCATGATTGATCATCCCCACTCAGCTGAAAGTATCCACCTATTATCTGTCATGCAACTGAAGTCAACTCAATATAACTACATGCAACTAGCATGCAAATCAAGTCCACTACATGAGACTAGTATGAAACTTAAGATAGCTACATGCAACTAAAGATAACTGAACCATAACTGAACTGAACTAAATTGATACTGAACTAATACTGAATTGATACTGAATTGATAGTGCCACTCCACTCAGATAAATATCAATCCCTATTTTGTAGGAACAAATAATGCACTACTGAAGTGTTATCAATCCTTCAAATAATTAAATGAAGCAAGGTAGGTTCCACCTTCCATGTGGGTGCCCCATGTGCTCCTATCTTGTAGGAGCTATTCTTGGACATCCCCAAATGTTCCTATTAGTTAGGAGTAATTACAAATGTCAATTTACATGTTCATTTCATTCGAATTTAATCTTTTTCCAATCCTAGTGTTCGTGAACACTTTCCAAGGACTTAGGAGATAAATGAAATATGTTTAGGGTTGCAATTAAATATCTTCCTATTCGCAACAAATTTTAAGGTCTTGGGTTACAAAACAATCACCCTAAAATTTTGGATATGTTTTAAAACTCCAAAATGGGTATCCTAAACATCTTTTGGATTGTGGTTTGGTGTTTTTACCTACAAGATATGCAACAAAAACCTTGTTTGCTATCCTACAAGGGAAATAGGAGATTGTGAAGGTAATCACCAAGTTGGGACTCCAGAATTTAGAAATTTGATTGTTTCAGAGTTTGTAGAATTTCGCCACCCTTCTCTACATCAAATTGGTATTAGAGAAGTTGTGTTGAAAGAAGAGTAAGATTCCTCCAAAAGGTAACACTATGGCTAGGAAAATGAATGAGATGGAAGAGAGGACTGCAAGAGAGATTAGGAGATTGAAGGAACTCCAAGATAGGATGGTAGTGAGGTTAGAGGCTGTGGAAACAGGTTAGAGAAGAGGTATGGTTATGGATGATGAGAGTGACCAAGAAGAGGAAGGGGAAAAGGAGAATCCCCCATAAGAGATTCAAGAAGAAGAGTTGGATCCTGATGAGCAGAGGATGGCCAAGCTACTAAGAGAATTCAAGGAAGATAAACACAAGGTAAATATTGATTTACCTATCTATAGAGGTAATTTGAATGAGGAAGTGTAGACACATAAAATCGACCTAGGCCTGCGAACTTTATTTTCTCCATATTTCTTCCTAACATAATTAAATTATTTAATTATGTCCTATGGTCCAATTTCAACTATTAATTAAATAATTTATAGTTATTTAATTAATTCATGTCTTTTATTTAAATAAATAAATTATATTTATTTTATTTAAATACGTCTCCAATTTCTTTTGTCTCTCCATAACTAAATAAATTCTTAAATTTATTTAATTATTACTTGTCCATTATTTCTTCCTGATTATTTAAATAAATAGATTTTATTTATTTATTTAAATACTTTATTAATTTCTTATGTCTTCTTATAATTAAATATATTTTTTAAATTATTTAATTATTATCCATTCTAGCTTTTTCTAATTTTAAATAAAATCATTTATTTAAAATTGTCCCACTTTCTAATTTTCCTCCAAGTAAAAAATTTAAACACATTATTTACTATCACATGGCCCCACCACTTTTGAATTAAATTAATTTTTAATTTAAAAGGTCAACTCAACCTCTTGAGGGAATTGATTATAAATTTCTATTTTAATTCTCCACTTTCCTCTTTTTTTGTGCCATATCTTCTTGTCACATGCATTCTTGTCCATTGATTTAATTTTTCTAAAATCAAATCTCGGCCATTCATTTTAAATTTTACCCTAATGTTGCCCTAACCCTAATTGTGGGTTGTCACATCTAAGTTTTTCCATTGATCTTAGGGAATATCTCATTTGAAAATCTTGGCCATTCATCCAAAATTAACTTTTCTATAAAAAAGGCAATTTTGGCCTCATTTGGACATCTCTTGACTTCATGCTTTAGAAATTTTCATGCTTTGGTTAATTTTTGCATAGTTCAAACTTGCTTCATAGTTGCATACTTGCATTGTGTAGCTTTTAGATTAGAATCCTTAAAAGTTTTCTTTGGACATTGTCATAGTCATAAGTTGCTCATAAAAAATCTGAGGGCAATTATCTACTTGCAGCAAATGGAGAAGGTGTAATGAAGGTGATTAATGGAGGTTGAAGACATTTGGTAACATTGTTCTTTGTTTTCATACTTTCTAACTCCATTGTTATTCATTTCTTAACTTGGGTTTTAGTTGTTTATGTTGTATGATGCTAACCTAATATTTATCCTAGGTTACATTGGTGAACCTAATGCCAAAACACTCACTTTTGCAGAATTTCGTATGGTTTTTTTTTTTGTAGGTATAGATACAAAGAGCCGTATTTGCAAATTTTTGAGCCATAATCATTGCGTCAAGACACATTTTATCTACAGAATGATGCAATCGTAGTCCCAAGATGAATTTTCTAACTAGAACGATGCATCTGCTTTGTTGCGATGCATTTTTTGTGTAGAATGACGCATCTTCTTGGAAAATTCTGCTTTCGGTGTTGCAACACATTTGCTATGCAAAACAATACAATCACCTGGTAAAATTTTATTTTTGGATTTTTACAGAATTTCTAGATTTTCTCTTTTCTATTTAGTAGGTTAGAGATTTTGGGTTACTAATCTGGTTGTTTGTACAACATGTGGCAAGCTGAAAAAGGAGTCTAACCTTTGTTTGTTGATTTGTTTTTAATTCCTTTTACAATCTACAACTTACATTTACATTTCATGGGTTTAAAATGAATACAATCTTGCTTTGAAACTCATCAAGGCTAAAATTTACATGCATTCTTCATGGCATTGGCTTAAAATGAAAATTATTTGTCTCACATTAAGTTGGGTTTAAAATGAACAAGTGTCTTATGTGTCTTGTGGTGTAGTGATAACCTCTCAAGTGTGTATGCAATTCTCTTGCATTTGTGCAATCTTGAGAAACAAAAACACTAAGGGGTTGTTACTTTACCACACCCCACATTTTAATTTGGGCTATAAAAATGAACAAAATTGTGAGTGTGAGTTGAAAGCTTTGTGTCAAAAAATAAAGTTTTTAATTCTCTTTTAATTAAAACTTAGAGGGGCCTGCCTCGAAAGAGGGAATGACTCTAACCAAATTTTTGCTTGGGCTGGAATATAAAAGGATGAGACTAAACTATCAAGTCCTCATGGTATGTAGGCCTTAGCCATGCAGTGATTCAAAAATGGGTACCTACCTTTTCTTTTAAAGGTATAAGAGCCCCTAGTAGAGTGATTAAATCCTTAAGTGGCTTGTTGTACATTCGCGAGGTGCCATGTCCTCAAGTATTCACTAAAACCCTCTTGTGTAGTTTTCCAAAAACCCTTCTATTTATTGGTACAACAATGGTTGTTTCCAAGGCTCTCACATTCTCTTAGTTCTTATAGAGGTGAAGAGCTTGTCATGGGATATTTATGAGGGATCGAAGCTTGGTTGACAAAAGAAGTGAGTGTCATGTTGGGGGAGTTAGTGTGACCAATCTTCTAAGTCATTTGCTAAGAATAAGTGTGGTTGGAGTAAAATCCACGTGGGATCTAGTGAATATAGTCCTTGCCAACCTAGGATTGTGCTTGTCTTCATTGTTCTTGTTTTAAACAAAGACAAAACCATGCATTTTCCAAGTGTTTTTTGAAACAATGAACAAATAAATATCCTTCATATATTTGGAAAAACACTCTCAAACTGAAACAATCCAAAAAATCTACAAAAATGCAAACAAACTAGACTTTTACTCACTTTGCAATGCATTTTCTATCCTGTGCAATGCATTCAACATTTTGAACCACATCCAAGACTTTCCGTAATGCAATTGACTTGCTAAGACACATTTTCCCCACTATGCAACACATTCACCTATATTGCAACTCATTTTATTTCTAGAACAAAGCAATTGATTTTTTGAACCACATCTATGACCAAAAACACTACATTTTCCAAAACTAAGACACATTTTCCCCCTGCAATTCATTTTCTACTTGGAATGATGCAAATGCTTGTCACTTGAAAAAATATTGTTACTATCCAAAACCTGAGACCAAACATTTTCAATTTTCTTCCAAACATCTTTTTCCAACAGTCTCTATTCAAAACTAGAAGAATAATTTCTCATATCATCCATCCTTGCACTTTTAGTTTGCATTTAGTTTTCCATAAGGTCTACCATTACAGTCTTTAGTTGCATTCTTAGGATCTACTATCATTTTTTAGCATAAAATAGCTTTTAGGCTCTCATTTTTTAGACTTTGGAATAGGAACACTTGCCATAATTTGTCAAATCTTTGCCTTCAAAAGTAGGTTGTCATTGGAATTAATCAAAATCAACTCTTAAATTAGTTTTTGTCTTTTTGTGAGCTATTTCCAACTCATAAGTCTAGTGTGGAAACCTCACCTTGTCACCTTGTCATTTCATCCTACAAATAGCCTTTTGACAACCCAAATTGAGGCATTGACCAAACATTGAATGGTTAGTAAACCTTTCCCAAAAATTCCACCAAAATTGATTGCACCTTAGAGTATTCTTATTGTTTTCATTTCGCATAATTTACCTTAGCATACTTTAGTCATCCACTCAATTTAGTCTTCATTATCACTTTGCATTTGACATCCCTCTTTAGACAATATAGTCACTATTGCATCCCCTATTTCAAAAATCCCAAAACATGGTGTCATATCATTTCCATACATAGAGTTGGCCATCTTCCATTTTCCCTCTTTTGAGAAAATATTATATGGTTGTGACAAGGCTACAAAGAAAGAGAAGACAAATGGATTCCTTTGGACAAGACAACAACCCTTACAATCTTCCTAATTTGACATACATTTCAACACAAATATGGGGAAACCTTTCATCAACCCCTTTAGTGAAATGAACATAGCATCTTCCTCACACAACCCCTTTGAACAATTTATACAAAGAGATGAAAATGGGAAAGTATTCATGGAAGATGTGGAAGCCACTGCCCAGGACCACGAAGTGGCTTCTTTTGTAGAAGAACTAGTCTTACAAGATTTCAAATGATATATATCCATGCTTCTAGACCAAGGGGATAAATTTCCACGAGGACTCCACATTAACACCTTAAGAGCAACATCTCCTGATCCTAAAACACAAATTATTCAACCACAATTGACATGACAACATAATGCAAACAATACCTCTACTGATGCCACCACAAAAAATGCAAACAACACCATCAATGCTACTTCCAATTGTGCCTCCACTCAAAAAATGTCAAACATGGTCAGTACAACATCTATGGTGGGATCATTACCATATCACAAACCATATCCCAATCAATCCCATACATACCAACCATTCCATCACAAGCTATTGGGGTTACATTTGGGTCTTCAACCAATACAATGGGAACAAATTCATCCAATCTTTTGTTTGGGTCTTCATCTAGCACTATGGGAAAAAAATCACCAAACCTTCTATCCTCAACTAATACTATGGGAACAACTCATCAAACCACTTTGGGAGGAATTTAAGATGAGTTACTATTCAAGGCCCTCAACACAATATTCATATCCCATCACAAGTCAATACCCACACTGATATTCCCAAAAGAAAAATACCAATATCCCACATGATCACACTCATCAATTTAGACAAGGCAACCAAGTAACACAACACATGACTCCATTTGGTCATCAAAACATGCAAGGGAAAAAAATTCTATAAATCTAATCTAACACTGCTGGAACACACATTCCCACATACACCTCTCATATCCATACACAACAACACAATCCCAATCAAAACACTCAATACCAACAAGTTCCAACCCAAAACGCATCATACACTTCACACCAATACGTCTCAAACCAAAATGTACCATCACATAAAATGGGGACTCATATGATACCCATCACCAGCATGTGTGATGCTACAAATAATCCTATAGTGGATGCACTCACAGATCAACTTGCTGCCCTACAAAAACAAGTGGAAAACATGCAATTTTCCAACAAGAAGACACACACATCTTATGATTTATTTCCATACCAATTTGAAATGAGCTTACACATGCCACCATTCCCTTTAGGGTATGTGGTACCCAACTTCTGAAAGTAAAAAGGCAAAACTAACTCCATTGAGCACATAAGGTAATTTACGATCAGTTGCATGGAAGTTGCATACGAACATACCTATCTGATGAGACTTTTCCCTAGGAGCCTCATAGATCCTGAACTAAAATGGTTTTCTACCTTGCTTAAAGGAATAAATTCATGGGATGAACTTGCTGATAAATTTGCAGACAACTATGCCTACAGCATCAACACCGACATTACCATTGCCAATTTATGTACGACTACTCATTCAGACATTAGCGCGACCTTCATTCCATTATTCCAAAGATGATGAGGTCTTGCTAGTCGATGTCTTGTCAAGATACCAAAAAAAGAAAAGGTAAACATGTTCATCCAAAACCTTGTAGGCCCCTTGAAATATAATTTACAAGTTCATTGTTGTGACACTTTCACAAATCTTGTTGAAAAAGGAATCCAACTTGAAAAAACCCTTACTACTAAAGGAGAACTCAAATATGGTAACAAGAAAACAAACAACCCAAATTCGAACCCACCTAGTGACAAAAACAAGTATTAGGTTAAAAACAAACATATCACCAATGATGGAATTGTTGATGCAAAAGCAGTGAACACGACAAGTCCTACAATCACTCTCAGAGGACCTCAACCCCAAAATGCACCTATGGTCGCACTGACGCCCATTGCAAACACCATCCAAAATAACCAAGAACAAGAGCAACCAAGACAAACTCGACAATTTCCAAAGAGACGAACATACACCCCTTTGGGTGAACCAATTGAAGTTGTCCTTAAGAAGCTCATCCAAAACAACGTCATCACATTAGAGGATCCTAAACCATATGACCCTGGCTATTTCAAGCCATCATGGTGGGATGACAATGCATTTTGTGATTACCACTACATAAAAGGGCATAAGACTTCCTCCTATTGACAATTAAGAAATATTATACAAGATCTTATTGAAAATCATACCATTGAACTTGATGGTCAAGAATTTGCTTCAAAATCGGACCATACAATTCACAAAAACCCATTGCAGGATCATGGTTCAAATAACCCCTCTAGGTTAGGTCCAAAGACTAATAACAGAGCCAATTACACTCGCACTGCTTTTGACTATTCTAGCAGACCTATAATTAATCACCTCTGAGTTGTTGATGAACACGTTAACACTATCACCATCAATAGGAATCCAGATTGTAATGTTACCACATGTCGAGGCAAAGTCACAATAGCTAGCCCCCCTCATAGACAGCCAAAGATCACAATACCTGGTCCTTCTTCCAAGCAATCAAATCCAAAAGGATAATTCAATATTATCGACCAATTGGGTAAAATGTCCATTCAAATCTCCATACTCAAGCTACTACGCATCTCACATGCACACAAATCCATATTTGATAAGGTCTTATAGGAATCTTCCATACCTAATTAAATTAATGTCAATCAGTTCGAATCCATGGTCGGATACTTGACTACTCCTCATCACATCACATTTTTGGACCACGACTATTCCTCACCTAAACTATCTCACAATGATGCCCTCCACATTGAATTATTCATCCATAAACAAAAGGTTAGATGAACCATAGTAGATGGCAGAGTAGGATTGAATATATTCTCCCTAAAACTGGTTAAAGCTCTAGGCTTCTCTGATGCATGTGTGGATGCTACTAAAAGCATTGTTATAAAGGCATACGATGATGAAGAATGCTCTTCTAGGGGCATCATCATACTCCCCATCTGTTTGGGGCCAGTCATTGTAGATACCACATATCAGGTCTTGGATCTTGAGCTACCTTATAACATCCTACTTGGTTGATCATGGATCCATGCCTTAAAATCCATACCGTCCACTTACCACCAATCTCTAAATTTCCCTTTCGATGGCACTAAAATTTCCATCCCTAGTGATCCTGACCCCTTCCAGTATTACACTAACTTGAGGGGCATTTTTGAACAACAAGTGCCTATAAATCATGAAGCTTTGATGTCCACTCCTTCCAAATACATCGAATCATCCACAATTTCCAAAATATCCACGTCCACTTCTTCCACTTCCGTCATGCCATCCACATCCACTCCTTTGACCTCCATCATGCCATATTCTTCCGCCACTCCAAGTGTTAATCCAAGCGTTAAGATCGAGGATGAGGGTTGTGGCACATACAAATTACACACTGCTTATTGCATCACTACCATACCCAAGTCTCTAAAAACTCATGGTAGGCCTTATTTTAGAATGGATCCAAAAGTGAACTTCAAATTTCTTCCAACAATGACCCTCACAAAATGGGGAGATATGAATGATGAAGATATAGAAGATATTTCAAACTATATTTACAAAGACACAAAAGACTTACCTCCAATTCCACTTCAGATATACAGTAAAGGCTATGAAATGGTGAAGGCACAAGACTATGATGGAACTAGTGACCCTGGTAAAAACAAAACTGGATGAAGATAACCTATAATACCTTCAAGGAGACCAAAATATTTGGGGCTAGGGTTTGATCTAATTGAAACTAACAATCGACGTACGAGTGTAATTTCAAGTGGGTATAAATGCTTCTAAAAGTATCGAGATAGATGATGAATCCTATACTAAAACTAACTCACATGAGTGGGAATTTAGTTCTCAAAGATCCTTAAGTGACTACTAGCTTGATGATGTGTTTCTAGAACCTGTCAAGCTATCTTTTGATGAAAGATTCAATCAAATTTTTAACGTTGAACGTTTAAGAGAAGTCACTTTGAAAAGGGAAGCCTGGACACAATTCTTTCAGCCTCGGGATGAATACAATCCTAAACCACCTCTTGAACCTATTTTCCATGAATCCAATTTTCTTGAGCTAGACCCCTATTTGGACCATGTGTCTGATATACCTCAATGTGTTCCCTAGTTTGTTGATGAGTTTGATTTATTAGAATCTAATGAAGATGGTCCTTGGTTGGAATCCAAGAGGGAATTTGAGGATGAAAATTCTATCTTTACCCTTTTTGCCTCCGACTGCATGTTTTTTGCGTCATCCCCACCCTTCACCAACATTGATGATTGTATTTCCCTTGTCTACCTATAGATCATTGACAGGGATCAACAAGGCCCTCCCGCTATAGACATTTTTCAAAATGATGAAGCTATTGCAAAATTCATGGGACTCCATGAAGGCATACCAAGCGGGGACCACAAAGTAGGACTCACTATAAATTTAGATTATGCAACATACTTTAGGGAGATTGTGAAATCCTCCAATCACAAAAATAAAACAGAAGAAAAGACATGTCTTTAGGTGAAAACTGTAAGGTTCCTTTTGATAATACAAAATTAAAAATAAAGGATGTATCCGAGGGTGAAAACCTCCCTAAGATGCCCAAGGATGGAGGATTGGATTTTCTCCCTGTGACACAAAAAAATTTGATAATTCTCATTAAGGACACCATAGAAGTTAATATAGCCACACAAGAAGATCCCAAAATGGTTCTCTTTGCCACATATTTGACAGAAGAAGAAAATCCTGAATTTCAAAAATTATTTTCGGAACATAAGTTTAACTTCACATGGTCCTATACCAATATGCCAGGACTAGATCCAGAATTAGTGTTGCACCACCTACCTTTAATTCCCAATGTCAAACCAGTCAAGAAAAAATTAAGAAAGATGCACCCGCAGATTGCATTACTAGTGAAGGTAGAACTCAAAAAGTTACTAGATGTGGGATTCATAAGATTAATAGACTATGCTGACTGGATTTCAAACCTCATTCCTGTCACTAAGCCAAATGGTCAAATACGCATCTATACAGACTTCCATGATTTGAATAAGGCATGCCCAAAAGATGACTTTCCACAGCCCAACATAGACATCATAGTTTATCTAACAACAAGATATGATATGCTATCCCTCATGGATGGTTTCTTGAGATATAACCAAATTCAGATTGCCCTTGAAGATTATCACAAAACAACCTTCACATGTCCTTGGGGTACATATTGCTTGAATGTCATGCCTTCTGGCCTAAAGAATGTAGTTGCCACATACCAACGAGCTATGACCACGATATTTCATGACCTCATGCACACATTAATGGAAGATTACATGGATGACCTCTTGGTGAAATATTTGACACACAGTGATCATATTAAGGTGCTAGACAAAATCTTTAAGAGGCTGGAAGAATACAAGGTCTTTCTGAATCTTAAGAACTGTGTCTTCAACGTAACTTCAGGAATTTTTTTGGGGTATATAGTTTCTCATCGAGGCATTGAAGTTGATCCCACAATATTTAAAGCAATATTAAACATGCCTCTGCCAAAAGGAATTAGTGAGCTAAGGACATTGCAAGGAAAATTATAGTCTATCCAACACTTCATTGCATAGCTAGCAGACAAATCCCAACCATTTCAATACCTACTACACAAGGGAATCCCCTTTGTGTGGAATGAAAAATTTCAAGTGGCCTTCCAATAGATCAAAGACTATCTATTGTCACCACTTGTCCTAATGCCTCCAATTGAGGTAAAATTATTGATTTTGTATATTTCTACAACCACTTCAACACTAGGGGCATTACTTGCACAAAATGACCATGAGGACCAAGATAGAGCTATATACTATATCAGTCACACATTGATCAAATATGAACTCAAATACACACCTATCAAGTGTGCCTTTCTTGTGGTTGTCTTTGCAGCTCAAAAGTTAAGAAATTACATGTTGAATCACAAGACACAACTTGTGGCAAAGATTGATCTCTTGAAGCATCTCCTCAATTGGGCAGCATTGACAGGCTGGTTGGAAAAATGGGTTATGATATTGAGTGAATATGACATATAATATGTCGACAACAAGGAAATAAAAGGACAAGTAATAGTCGATCAACTCATAGATGCACCTATACAAGGTGATCATCCATTAGTAACATACTTTCCTGATGAGTCTATATTTCATGTAAGCCCTAGGTTACCATGGAAACTATATTTTGATGGATCCAATATAGGTCATGGCTCAGGAGCTGGCATCTTATTTATCACACCACAAGGAGACTTTATTCTAAATCACCTTCCCTTGCACCAAGAATATTGTTGAATATGAGTAACTAGTAACAGGACTTTGAATGGCTATTAAATGGAAAATCAATGAACTCCTAGTCTTTAGCGACTCTTAGTTGGTTATCAATCAAGTAAACAATGACTATGACACCAAGGATGACAAGTTGATGCCCTATAAACACATGGTTGATAGTTTTATGTCTTATTTCCACATGATCACTTTTGAGCAAATTCCAAGGACACAAAACAAGGAAATAGACACAATGGAAACAATTGGATCACTCTTGGACATTCCCAGAAATGTGACTCAATTTGAATTCCTAGTGGAACAACTGTTGGTTCCTTCATACAATACTTCAGAGTTCAAAATGGTTTACAAGCTTGTTGGTCCAAGTTCACCATTGTATAAAGACATATATGATTACCTTCAATCCTAAACCCTACTACCAAACCTTTCCAATAACCAACACAAATCCTTTATCTACAAATCCACTCGTTACACCATCATTAGTGAAACACTATACCTCTGTAGCTTTGACAATGCCATTTTTTGATGTCTTGACATTGATGAAGCATGAACAACCTTACGTGAGGTACATGAGGGTATATGCAGATCTTATTCGAGCGGTCGAACCTTGGCTAAGAAAGTAATGAGACTTGGGTATTATTGGTGGACAATGGAAAAGTATGCCATTCAATTTGTAAGAACCTGTCGTAAATGTCAGATACACAACAATCTAATTTATGCACCAATGTAAGAACTTTAGCTTATCACTTCTCCCTGGCCCTTCACATAATGGGGACTTGACCTCATGGGAAAAATGTATGACCTCATCTAATGGCCATAAATTCATTATTACCACCACTGAGTATTTCACCAAGTGAATCAAATCCATTCCCCTCATGTACATAACTGGTAAGTAGATTTCTAGATTCATTCTTAACTACCTGATTTTCCAGTATGGCATTCCACAGTCCATCATCACAGACAATGACCATCCTTTCAAAAATCAAGACATTTGTGAGCTTGCTTCCATATTAACCACCATTTCTCCATGCTATACTAACCACAAGGGAATGGTCAAGCTGACGCATCCAAGAAGACAATTATCAATTTTTTTAAGAAGACCATCAATGATGCTGGTCGTGACTGGCACCTAAAACTTAACCCTACTTTGTGGGCTTATCACACTAGCATCTGCAACCTACTGGAGCCACTTTGTTCACCTTGGTCTTTGAATCTGAATCTATCATACCCATCGAGGTCAAAATTCCCTCCCTTAGAGTCTCCATGAAGGGATTGATTGATGATGAAGAGTATTGATAATCTCAATTGCATGAGCTGGAAATGTTAGAAGAATGAAGAAAAAATGCCTTGAATCACTTATAGGAATATCATAGTCATCTTTTCCATAGTTATAATAAGAGAGTAATGGTTTGAAATTTTGACATTGGCGACTTGGTCCTAATGCAAAATCCAAAGAATCAGTCTAACCGTGAGAAACCTGGAAAGTTTGAGTCTAATTGGTTGGGTCCTTACATCATCACTATCGCATTTATTTCTAGCACTTACTAGTTGGCTACTCCATATAGGGAATAGATACTAGAACCTATCAATAGTTTGCATCTTCATAAATTCTACACATAGCCTAAGAGAGCCTGGCTGAAAACCAAAAAAAAAAAGGACAAAAATAGTAGAGAGAAATAATTCATCCAATAGTGAAAACCACTCTCGTGGCACTTTGGATAAGTACCATGGTGAAGACCTTGAAAACATGTGCCATGCATAGTTAGTCTTTGCTTCACCATCTACTATCATAAATACCTGATCTTCTGACACACTCACAACATTTGTCATTAAGTCTTGTCATTTATGTCCATGGCTAACAATGGTTGACATCGTGCCTCACATATCCTCCATTTTGTGCATGTCCTTTTCCATTCCATTCCGCTTGTCTAGTCCTCGACCTAATTGGGGGAAAAATCTTTATCACCTGATTGTAGTGGGTCTCACACATGGTCCTAAAAATCGTAAAAAGTCTTGAAAAAAAACATAAAAACAAGAAAAAGTCATGAAAAAAGATTAAAAAAATCAAATATACATCAAAATAAAAATAAATAAATAATTAGAATGTTTCCAATATCAATCTTTGTCATTGTCAAACTACGTTGTCTCTGTGCATTTGCTATGTAGGCAAGGTTCATCTTTGAGCCCCCAAGACATTAGGTCAGTCCTTTTAGTTTTATCAAAATAAAATCATGACTCAATCTTTGATCAATCAATAAAAAGTCATTGGTCGTGTCAAAATATGATGTCTTTGAGTGTATGACGTAGGTAAGACCATCAATCGATGATCCCCCAAGGTTGCACTAGGTCAGTCCATTAGGGTTCATTGCACTATCACACACATTAAATATTTCCAAATCAAACAACAATCCTTTTCATCCTAAAGTAGACAACTCTTAAATGAACTTCGATAATCATTCAATTGGCAATCATTCAACAAAATTTGCATGTTAGCACTGGCAGGTGGCCAATTCATTCATCTAGTCAAACTCTATCAAAACAAGTGAAACTATCATTTCTTGGTTATTCTTTGGATGTGCCCTTCGGAAGAACAACTCTTGTCATTTATTTATGCCTTGGGGTATTGTCACTGTCACCTGGCATTTTGAGGGATTCTCATGACATTTGAGGATCGATTCTCTCGACATTGACACCATTGAGGATGTGTCCTTCCTAAATTTGGAATTGATTGGAATTTGTCACACTTAAACCTAGCATCTCGACATTTAAAACACTTGACATCTAAACACACTTGGAAAACATTGTCCTGAAATATTGCATTTGGTTTTTCATCATGCTACTAGTTTCTCAAATATGTCCTAACATCATGATGATTTTCTTGTTTTCTTAACAAGTCATGATGCTAGTTCCTTGAGGATGTCCTAACATCAGGATTTAGAGGAGCAACGATGCTCCATGGATTGCATTTCTTGTTTGCGGCTGGTTGTGACAAAAATCTGGGGGCAATTGAGTTCCTTGTATGAGTCATGATCATCCTTGTCTGCAACTTCTTATTTCATGTGATGGTATGACCTTGCACACCATTGAACTATGTTATATCATGGTGTTTCTTGGCCATTACAATAATCTGCCCAATGATGATTAGAGAAAAAGCTATTTTTTCTTGGAAAAGTATTGAAGGATTCTTTCTCCACACTAACATCCATCTCCGTCTCTTTCCATCTAACAATATCTCTTCTTCTATATTTTCATGATATCCTATGACATACAAAAACATTATTGTACACATGCTAATATAGACATTCATAATCATATTGGCATTCGTAATCATGTTTGCATTCATTATCACATTTGCATTCATATAAATTGCATTTCCTCATTAAAACAAATGCATTTACATAAATCCATTCACATACTAGCATTTACATCCATATTTCATTCACATAAAGTCTATCATTTACATTCACCCATTTGCATAATATATAAGTGCATTCATTCATAAGCATAAAATTTAAATATTCATCATCCATATAATTAATGCATACATCTAGGATCATAACATAAAGCATCACATATTACACCATCCATACATACATAAGCATATGTCAATGCATACATAAATCATAAATATGGCATCCACTAGAGTCCAAACATTAAGCATATATAGAACACTATTATCATCATTATCACATAAATAACCATCATACATAAAGTAGTCTCATCATGGTCTCAACACAAATAATCATCATAAGTACATACATCCCATAACATATAAAATGCATCATCATAGGAATTATAGAATAAATCACATCATGTAAGCACAATAACATCATAATGCATCATAACACATAACATATAATCCATGCCAAAAATGCATCATATATATATCTCAAAAATCATGTCCTAGGATAGAGTCTCAAAGAATCTCAAAAATAGAGCTCGCAGGATCGATAGTCAATATATAAAATGTCCCGACATATTGTCTCGATAGAAAAAATAAAATTACCTAATCTATACCCTCTTTATCCCCTCGAGGTGAGGAGCGAGGTGACTAATCCTCGCTCATAAGATTTTCTATCACATGTACTACCACTGCAGACTGGCTCTGTGATACTGACAGATCAATGGCAGGTGGCTGACTATGTTTAGACCTATGTCCTGATGATATGGACCCATGGCTATGACTAGATCTATGGCCTAAGGAGTGCCTGTGACTGTGATGGGATTGATGACTTGAAGACTATCCAAAGGATGTAGATCCAACTACACTACTCTGTCTACGACTATTGTGGCTCCTACTGCTGCCACTCCTTGTCCTACTCTAAGACCAAGACAAACTAGGATCTCGCTAATCGACTGAAACTATACTCTTGTATAGCATCCTATACTGGCTCTGACTAACACTAACCATGGCCAACTCCCTATAAATCTCCCCAACTAGCCCTATACACATCTGAGCAAACTCAGAGCAGTAGCTCTATGCCTCCTGCTGTTGGATCATAGCCTGATCTCGCTCTACCTGTGTCACCTCCAGCTCTATTTGTAGGGTCCTAATCTATGCTAAGGCCTCAACCAGTCTACTTTGTATGTCCGCCAATCTTTGGTCAACTATGGCATCCCATGGTAAAGGTGGCCTCCTAACCGTATCCTCCTCCCCATCCACCATCCACCCTTGGATCTACCTCTCAGCCTCATCCATGTCATCCTCCCCATTGATGTCTATCTCCTCATCCTCTCCCTCCTCTCTCTCCTCCTCATCGACCACCTCTAGGATTGATGGAAGCGGTACCCACTCAACCCACTGCCATACTCTCCTTAGTTTCCCTCTCATGTTGTCTCCTCCTCTCCTCCTCCTTCCCCCTCCACCATCTCATCCATACCCTCCATCATATACTCCACCCCCATCTCCTCCACTCCTCCCCCATCTCCTCGACCTCATCTCTGCCTCCTCGTCCTCCTTGGAAAACCCATGGTATAACTGACCTCTGATCAATTGGTGCTGGTTGATTTGGATCTGTCAATGGCTCTAGCCCCCTGCTCCAAGCCCACTACTGTGCAACCAATCCATCCACCTGTTGCTCTGCTAATGGAACTTATATGGTTGGTCCCCACATGGTCTCCCCAGATGATCTAGTGTACTCTATAGTCCCCACAAGAAAACCTTGTTACTCTCCAAACTAAGTAGTACCCACTGGGGTAGGTACATCTCAATGATGAGTTGTGACTGAACTGTCCATCCAATCAAATATCTAAACTAATTATAAAATGATAGGTGCTCATCCTCTTCGGGAAACTATACATAATCACTATAGGGGCTCTAGACTAATCCCATAAGTGTGTTAATGTGATGTTGCAAATACCCTATATCCCCTACCTAGGTCTGTGTCAGTAAACCTACGTATAAGTAAACATATGGCATACCCTCGCCAAGATATTGTATCTAAATTGATGGTTGAAAGATGGGAATATGTTCCAAGGTCCAAATCATCAATAATGTGGTACTACAACTAATACTTCTCGCCTCTCTATACACCACCTTGTGAAACTGATGATAAAGCATCCTAAGTAAACATGGCCCCCATGCAAATACATTCCTATCATGTCTCATCCTGACCAACACATCACCCCATCTAATCGGAAACCAATGACCATGGTGATCAGGAATCAACACACCAACAATCAAAGTGCATAAAATAGCATCCCATCGAGCATAGTGCTCGGCCAAAAATTACCACTTGATCTCGTAGACATCAATTGCTAGCCCCATGTCATCCACCGGTTCATAATACTCGGTCATGGCCTGAAGTCCCTTGTCTAGATCGTAGACCACTCGCTCCCCTCTAATCGAAATCTGCAGTATCCTCTAAACATCCTTGAGCATGAAAGCAACCTCTCCCATCAGTAAGTGAAATGAACAGGTCTATGAATGCCACCTCTCTACCAATGCTTCTAGTAGGCCCCTATTTTCCCGGATGATGAGCATATATGTAACATAGTACAAACCTAGCTACATCAGTAGCCTTTTCTCCCTATCCTGCAGCTGATCTCAGAAGGCATATGTCACCAGCTTGAACTCGTACGTATAAATAGGTGGTAATAATTTATGCACATGTAGAAACAAGAGTTAGCATATCATTGAAAATCATCATGATCATTTATCTAATCAAGAGCATCTAAGAAACTATGCCTAAACTAAGTTAACTCTGGTCAAAATCAAATACATCACACTAGGTCAAATGCATTGTTTCATTGGTCATATGTGTCTCAGCATGACGATTGCATCGCACAAATTCACAAATGTGTCATCTTATAGAACTTTACGTCACTTTACAAGTCAGTTGCATCACTTTAAATCATTTGTGTCTCACGGTCCCACATTTGCATCTCAATTCGGTGATTGTGTCGCATGACATGTCACTTGCATTGCACTTTGGCGTTTGTATCTCTTGTCTGACATTTGCATCATTGTAAACCTAACCCTATCCTAGCCCTTGCATTTGCATTGTGATGCATCAAATGTGTGCGATGCAAATTTGATTACATCTTACGCGAACGTAGATGCATCATGACGCATTTGTTGTCCTAAGTTTGACGCCTAAAAAAGCATGAAAAATAAGAAAATTACAAAGTGGGAATAGGGTACATACCGGTGGCTCTACGCCCTCTGGCCATCGGAAGGTCTGCACACAGAATCCGTGATGCTCCTTCACTAGAATCACCATCTTCACATGAGGTCCTTTCTCTCTAATCTCTCAAATCTCAAAAGGTAAAAGTGAAAATGAATTGACTTTTTCACCAAAATTAAGCCTATTTATAGTGCAAAATTGGGATTTTCCTCTAATCGTTATTATTGGAGGCTCATTTGACCATCTTTGACCAACCTTTTGACTACCTTAAATGCATCCAAATCCAAAATTGATCGCACCACTATTTTTTCAATCATCAGATTAACTTATCGAGACACTTTCCAAATTTTTTTCTAGCGCCGGAGCATTTGCAGATTTTCTCGAGGGGGCATAGGTACTCCATACCTTTGCTAGGGCATATTTCTGACTTTCTTTCTTTGTCACAATGTGACAGGTTGCATTATGACAAAGAGGGGCAAAATGTAGACACATAAAATTAACCTAAGCCTGCGAACTTTATTTTCTCCATATTTCTTCCTAACATAATTAAATTATTTAATTATGTCCTATGGTCCAATTTCAACTATTAATTAAATAATTATTAATTATTTAATTAATTCATATCTTTTATTTAAATAAATAAATAATATTTATTTTATTTAAATACGTCTCCAATTTCTTTTGTCTCTCCATAATTAAATAAATTCTTAAATTTATTTAATTATTACTTGTCCATTATTTTTTCTTGATTATTTAAATAAATAGATTTTATTTATTTATTTAAATACGTCATTAATTCCTTATGTCTTCTTATAATTAAATAAATTTATTTAAATTATTTAATTATTATCCATTCTAGATTTTTCTAATTTTAAATAAAACCATTTATTTAATATTGTCCTACTTTCTAATTTTCCTCTAAGTAAATAATTTAGAAACATTATTTACTATCACATGGCCCCACCACTTTTGAATTAAATTAATTTTTAATTTAAAAGGTCAACTCAACCTCTTGAGGGAATTAATTTTAAATTTCTATTTTAATTCTCCACTTTCCTCTTTTTATGTGCCATATCTTCTTGTCACATGCATTATTGTCCATTGTAAATCAAATCTCAGCCATTCATTTCAAATTTTACCCTAATGTTTTCCTAACCCTAATTGTGGGTTGTCACATCTAAGTTCAACCATTGATCTTAGGGCAGCTCTCATCTGACAATCTTGGTCATTCATCTAAAATTGACTTTTGTATAAAAAGACAATTTTTGCCTCATTTGGACATCTCTTGACTTCATGCTTTGGCTAATTTATGCATACTTTAAACTTGCTTCATAGTTGCATACTTGCATTTTGTAGCTTTTAGATTAGAATCCTTCAAATTTTCCTTTGGACATTGTCATAGTCATATGTTTCTCATCAAAAATCTGAGGGAAATTATCTACTTGTAGTAAATGGAGAAGGTGCAATAAAGGTTATTCATGGAGGTTGAAGATATTTGGTAACATTGTTCTTTTTTTCCATGCTTAACTTGGGTTTTAGCCATTTATGCTTTATGATGCTAACCTGATATTTTCCCCAAGTTACAAGAAGAGCTTTTGGATTGGATTGCAACACTTGACAATTAATTTGAGTGTGAAGATATACCTGAGGAGAAAAAGGTAAAGATTGCAAAAATAAAGTTGAAGGGTCATGCTCTATTATGGTGGGATTATGAGTAGATTGAAAGGAGGAAGAAAGGTAAATCAAAGATAGTCTCTTGGGATAGAAAGGTGGCCAAGTTTAAGGGTAAGTTCTTACTGGTTGATTATACAATCCAAATGCATAAGAAACTTCAAGGTTTGAAGCAAAGAGAAATGGATTTCAAAGAATATACTAATAAGCTCTAT
This sequence comes from Sequoiadendron giganteum, assembly GCA_007115665.2. NCBI lineage: Eukaryota > Viridiplantae > Streptophyta > Pinopsida > Cupressales > Cupressaceae > Sequoiadendron > Sequoiadendron giganteum. The sequence continues at coordinate 179,173,846 of CM021106.1, read as the reverse complement.
AAGCTGAGTATATGAGCAAGTCACATGGAGGATGATTTGGAGAAGGTGGTTAGATATCTTGGTGGGTTAAGATTCAACATACTAGATGAGTTAACTTTGGAAAATCCAAGATTGCTTGAGGAATACTATCAAATGACAATTAGGGCTGAAGAAAAGCTAAAGAGAATGCAAGACAAACAAACTAGAGGTAGAGGCAGAAATTCTAGAGGAAGAGGTTCATTTTACAATCCAAGGCAGCCATATGAGAACCAAGAAATTGCAAGAAAATTCCAAGAACAAGTTGCAGATCAGAGAGGTGGATTTAGAGGAGGAAGATCAGGCTTTAGAGGTAGATTTGGAGGTCAAGGAAGATGCACTAGTGGATTCATAGGAATGTGTTATCAATGCAATGATTTTGGAAATCAAGAATGGAAGTGCAATGAAGGTCAAGCCTCTACTTCACATGGAAGAGAAAGTAGAGACCAATTGGTGCAAGAGGATGATAATGAGAGTGTAAAATCTCCATCATAACATGTTGCTTTGAAGGTTGGTGAATCTCGGATGGTAAGAATGTTGGAAAAGCAATGGCATACAACTGAGAATGGGGGGTGAATCAATTGTCACATAAATTACACTTAATAAACTTATTCTTAGATCTGATAATTAAGCATGAAAATATTAAACCATCAACACATCAAAAACACACATAACACCAAGATTTTTGTGTGGAAACCTTGTTAGGGGAAAAACCATGATGGAGATTAATCCACAAGTTTAGACTCTATTAAAAGTATAGAAAATGGGGAATGCACTTGCATTCAGGCACACTACCTAGAGCTCACTGCTTAAATATAAAAAGGATCACTGCCCAAAGGAAGACACACTGTCTTATAGTTACATTCAACTTAAATCCATCTGAAGATTTTGAACTAAGATAATAGCATCTTCTACATGTCTGATTACAGTTTTGGTTAATCACATAAACTCTGCTCACTCTTCTTCACACTTAATTTATGCCTTCAAATGATTTGAAATTTATTCACACATAGCACTCACACTTCACCTCATACACCACACTACATAAATGATAAAAAAATCGCTTATATATATCTGCAACCAAGAATAACATCATTTGCATGTCAGCTTCAAAATATAAAGTGAATACAAATTGTCGGCCCAAAACATAAATAATTATCAATGTGAATCAACCAAAGTCATCCAATACATAGTAGGGACCCAAAATAACATTCTCGAATATGAAACACTTTCAAAGATTATTCCTCGAAGATCCATAAAACGCTACAATTACCCCGTCGATCATGAACATGAAAAAAATGAACACACAAAGGAAAATATTCAATCACGAGCACACCAATCAATGCAAACCAACAACATAGATAGAGCATGATCTAGAAACATCCACAAGAATCATGAATCACCATAGAAGCATTCACATCAATTCAGATTACTAGAATCATATTATCTTCTTCCAGAAACACCAGCTACAGTAACAAAATAACTGTCGAAACATAGATATTCATAACTCGATCAAATCTTTATGCGAACCTCTGAAACATTCGGTGGATAAACTAGATACACTTGAAAAAAAACCCTTTAATCCACAACTTCTAATCATCAATATACTAAACTATCCAACATACTGAACTTCATTGCTTGACTAACAACCTGCAACTTATTTTATTACAATTTTCTCAATATCCTCAACATATATAGTCTTAAAGACATTAATGATAATATTGTTGACATCAATGACAACCACATATGAGCAATCTCCAACAATTCCCAACAAAGAATAAATCTCATCAAGGCATCAGTAGAGGAGGAGCCACCACAAAGGAAGACTCTTTTCAAAAGAACTTGTAAGTACTTGGGTAAGGTATGGAAAATTGTAATTGATTCACGAAGCATAGATAATATGGTTTTAGTTGAGATGGTTGATAAACTTAAGTTTCCTACAATACCCCATGATACTCCTTACAAAGTCTCTTGGTTGAATGAGGGTCAATATGTTTTGGTGAATGAACAAAGCTAGCTGGAGTTCAATATAGGAGGATACAAAGACAAATTTCTATGTGACATATTACCTATGGATGTGTGCGATTTGCTGCTAGGGAGGCTTGGAAATCTGATAGGCATGCTATGTATGATGTGAGAAGGAATACCTGGGTATGTGCAAGATCATGATGGGCCAAAAGTGGTGATATGTAAGCCATATGATGGCCCATGTGGCTAATGACTTTTTTTTTACCCAAAATTGATGAAACGAAAAGGGTTTTTAGAGGAGATTCTCAGCTTTCCACCAATATAAATTATGCTTTACTTCGAGTTTAATAAATAATTATTATTCATTTTCTATTAGAATTATGAATAAAGTCCTGATTGATAGGCTCATTGAAAAAAATCTATAACTTTCAAATGGTATCACATTTTTTGAATCCGAAACATGCGTCACATTCTATGTGTCGCACACTATAGGATTAAAAATAAATAAATTGAATTTCATGAATTTTTGACCAAGTTAAGGTAGTTAGACAGACGAGCTTTTATATTTTTTAAAAGTTGTAATAAAAAATTCTTAATTAATTATTTGCATGGAAAAAAATTATAAAAAAATATGCATCACATTGGGAGATGAGTCCTCTACTTATATCTAAAATCTTATAAAAAAATATTATTATTTTATTGTGGTTAGGGTGGTCAGACAAACACCTACTTCTTATTTTTACCCTGAAATTTAAATACTACTGCATTGAAATTTCAAATTTTCACCAAATAGATTTAAAAATAAAAATAAAGGTCTAGTAGTTTAGAAACTACATTCAATTTGCTACAGATTCTTTTTTTTACATTTTTTTGAAATAATATAGATAACTTATTCAAATTTTTGCATCAAGTTGTCTAAGTTTGATTTTTTGTCTTTTTATTGCCACTTAAGGGCTTGTTTTTCCCATGATGATCTTGCACTTACCCACCTATGAGATAGATAAAGATGGAGTTTCCTATACTTTGACACCATTGAAGGAGGGAGACAAAGGATAAACTAAGGGAGCTAATGTGATGATGGTAGAAATAAAGGAGTTCATAAAGGTAGACGAAGAAAAGCACATGGAGTTTGCAACCACTCCTAAACTTGGAGGTATTAAGACATCAGACTTGAAGAATGATTTGACTTTGGAGGGAAATGATATTGAGTTGGTGTCAAGATCTACTTTGTTGAAGGTCAAGGATGAATTGATTCTTGGGATTCAAGATTGGCTTAAGGGGTATGTTGATATGATGATAGGAGGGTTTTTTCATTCATTTTTTTTAGAGGTGGATAGTGGTCATTCTATTTCTATCAAATCAGAGGTTAATACACCTAATCAAGCAGTAGTCATAGGGGAAGAACAATAGATGGAAGAGATGAAAGGTTAAGGTGAAGTGGTCAAGGATAAGTTGCAAAGGGATGTAGACAAGTCCAAGTACACGATTGAAGTGAAGAGGAAGGCAACACATTACAAGGAAGAAGTAGATGTGGTTGTAGATGAAGAAGCATATTTAACAACATTCTCAGATGAGGGAGGAATCGAAGATCCATCAAGTGAAGAACAACATTCTCAAGTGAAGAACCAGTCAAAGCCAAAAGACAATGCCTATTTTCATTATTTGGTTCATTGGAAGGGATTTCCAAAAAGAGATGTCACTTGGAGGTTAGGGAAGGACAAGATCAAATTTGAATTTGTTGTTACAACACTATCCTCAATGGGACTTGAGTTCCTTTTGCCTGGGGAGTATGGTCCAGGGCACCATAGATCTTAATGTGAAGAAAGTTGCTAAATGTTAGTATTTTGGTCATTTTGCATATAATAAGGTCTTTAAGACCATTTCTTAGGTTTTTAGATGGTTTGAAGGTAGTTTGGAGTCAATTTTGTAAGTATGGTAAAAGTTGCAAAAAATTGCAAAAGGTTGTAAAGCAACTTTTGCATTTTTGCATTTTTGTGTCTCCAAGGGGAGTTGAATAGTTAGAAGTTAAAAAGTCAGTTGTAGTCAGTTGGTTTTGGTTGGAAAAGATTAAATATGCCATGTAATGGTTGAAACAGGGTTCTAGCAAGTGTATTGACGATTGAACAAAAATAAAAACTCCATTTTTTGTGTTCTAAGAGCATAACTTGTTGCTATAGCATTTTGTACAACCTGGTACAACCTTGGAGTGAACATCGGTAAATTGGGATTGGTGAAGGATCAATTTAGCTATCAATTGAATCTTGTTTCATCTAATTTCATTAAATTTTGTGTGAGTTAGATCATTTTTTTTCTAAAAAACTGCTTTGAAACCCTAGGCTTTAGTGTTTTGAGTGAAGAAAATGAAGTTTTGAGCCATTCCATTGGTGAAATTGCCCAAGAACCAATGGAATGGGAGTAGTTAGGTTGTGTTTTTTGTTTTCAAGAGTAGGGGATAATATTTGGTGAAGATTTGTTATTGCCCTAGGTTGGAAACCTCATGTTTTGGGCAAGATAGAAGCATATAAGTTAGGGTTTGTAGGAAAACCCTTGAAAAATGATTTGGGGTGATTGGGAATGTTGAGGTAGGCCATAATTGACATGTTTAAGGTTTTGGTTTGAAGAGTTGTGTTTGGGAGATTGTAAAACCAATAGGTGCCTAGTTGAACAAGCCTAATTAAGTCTCTTGTCAAGTAGGACAATCAATTTTAAGGTCTTTGGTTACAAAACAACCACCCTAAAATTTTGGATATGTTTTAAAACTCCCAAAAGGGTATCCTAAACAGATTTTGGATTGTGGGTTGGAGTTTTTTTCTGCAAGATATTCCACAAAAGCCTTGTTTGTTGTCTTGCAAGGGAAATAGGATATTGTGAAGGTAATCACCAAGTTGGGACTCTAGAATTGGGAAATTTTATTGTTTCAAAGTTTGTAGAAGTTCACCACCCTACTCTAAATTAGAATATATATATATATATGTTATGTCATATTATCCACATAATATAGTCATAATATAATATCTAAATACATATATACATATATATATATATATATTATCAAATATAATAATAAAAAAAATACATTGCCAACCTAGATGGTTGCTGCAAGGTAGTGAAAATGAACAAAGGGGAATTAGGGAACAAGGCATGGCTCTGGTGCCTAGCCCCCAACCCGATCTGGTAGACAGAAGGCCCTACGCGATCACAACTCATAACATGAGATGCCAACAGGGTGCACACAAGAGGGATATGATGAAAAGGCATTAAAAACTTTAAAGTAAATGCAAGTGGCTAGTGTGACACCATCTCCCAATGTATAAGGCAGTGCATATGTGTGGGTATGCAGATTTTATTATTTAAAATGCTCTAGAAGACAAGACACATGAACTGGCAACAAGGGAAGGAATGTAGTTTGAAACAAAACACCTCAAAGTGATTCCAATTTTTGGAATACAATGGTTGTGAGATAAACACAAAATGAGTTTGCTGAGAAGGCTTAAGAAACTTTCAAGAAAATGTAATTGGCAGGTATAAATTGATGCCAAACCATGGAATGTGATGATACTAAATATGCACAAGAAAGAATGGTGTGTTTTAAGGAGAAGGAGTCTTATTCATCGATGGATGAAGGTGGAATTTTCAAATGGATCACCTAGAACTTTTAACGGTTATGCTACAAATCAAAATTTGAATGACATATGATAGACCAAATTATAAGGCATTAAAATTTCAAGTGGCAGAAGATTTCCTGATAGCCTAATCTTGTGTGATCAAATCCATGATATGAAGTGAAAAGATAGAGATAACGAAACATGGGAATAAATTGAGATGAGGAAATATAATCCATTCTAGGGTGAATAAAAAAAATTCCTTTGTGAATGAAGATACTTAAGGTGTTCTAAGGAGATTGTGCTTTGGAGAAGCCACAATTAGAATGCAGATCACTATTTTAATGTGAAAATCATTGACATCTATTGAAGATAGAAACTATATTATGGGTGACATATTCCTAGCCTACTATGTCAACAAAAAACTAAGAAAAATTACAACATTTCCCTTTTTCAAATCATAGTAAGGAAACAATAACATACTTGTGATAGCTCTCTTCTGTTCAACATGATTTTGTCTTCTTTTTCTCGATATCCAAAACAAAAGCATAGTTATTTCCAGAGAAAAGAGTGTTTACCCTCCAAATTAATAACACCGTGTTGGTCATTCATTCATTCAATTTCCTCGCAGTGAGAGCAATTTTTTGATTGTTGAGACACAAATTTATCTCTCCTCCTACCCATTGTGCCAACCCCCCATTCTGAAGACCCTCCAAAACATTTACAGGGAGAATAAAAAATGTGGTTGTACGAGAATTTCCCTAACCAACTCCGAACCAATTATCATTAGCTTGATTTAATAAATTAACCTTCAATTAAAATATTTCATTGAAAATCTTAATTTGGGTAAATATAATTGATACCCAAATAGTAAACCATTTACCGACATTTTTATTACCCAATATAATTTACCTCATTATTATTATTTATTCATTTTAGTATTAAAATATAAATTTATATCATTATAAACTATGGTTATATATATATATATATATAATTGTATACCCTAATTTATTTTAATAACCAAAGGCATATTATCAGACAACTTAAACCAAATAAACCAAATGTCGAACAATTACTTGACCACTAACCAAGGTCAAAAGAAAAACTTCAAGCAACACTGACTAACCACTGACTAAACTAACCAAGTATCAACCAAATACTCTTCCCCTTCGAGGATTATGGCTAGGGTAGGGTTCCAAGTGTTATCTCTAATCAACTGATTCATTAGGTTTCAAGGCACGTTCAAACCTTCCAATTTAGGTGGAGTTGATGTCTAGTACCAGTTCACTCAAACATACAAGTTAGAGCACATATGCATAATAGCTGAGGCACTAGGGAAGGAACTCTAGTATTCATAACTCATTCCTGTATGTCCCTCATACATCCAATGGCATGATTCTACCCTTTCCACCTATCTATTCAAATAAATCTCCGCATAATAATAATAACATAAAAATATGCATCATAACCACAAAAGTACTAATAGAAGCTCATGTTCCATCTACAACCACAACACCTGAACACAAGTAAATACCTTCTCATGATAATAAATATAATCATAATTAAAATATAATATCATATCATCATGACAACAATATGTCAAAATCATGTGAAGATCCTAAAGATAACCAACACACTTCCATAGCACAAATATGCCCATAGCTTGCATCCTTCATCTTTAGTTTCCTTAGCCAAACTACTTGCACATCTACGATGAGAATGGAGCGGCACTACATGATATTTTATTAAAACTACTATGTTTTCAATTTCTTGATTTATTTGTTTCCTATCTCCTATTGAATTTTATCTATATATTATGCTTTTATGTTCTTCCTTTTTTGTGTGCATTTTATTTCTCCTATGGTAACTTTACCTATGTATTCTTCAATAACTTTTATATATTCCTTTTTTTTTCTTCAAGGGGAACTACATCATTTTGCCTTCTCATGGCTTCATCCTATACTCCACTATATTTTCCTTTGTTATTCTTCCTATATAATTTTTTTTCTCTCTTTCTTATCTTTTTACTTCTCATTTTCCTATTAGTTGGTTTCCCCTTTATTATCCATGTAGCATGACTTCAATGTCCCCCTTCTCCTCTTCTCATCACTCTATCATTTATATTCCTCTTTTTATCACTTCTCCTTTACCTTTCCTACTATTATTTGTATTTTTATTTTATTTTCATATCCTTTGACCACTTCTATAGGCATAATCCTTATGTTTCCATTTCTTTATTTATTCATTTTTTTAATTCTTAATCACTTAGATGTATGAGATAACTCATCAACTTTTGATTGGACCCATGCCTTTTATTCTTTTGGGAGAATGAACTATATGTTCCCCTTCATTACCTTCTTCATTTCCTCTAAATAAAATCCTTGGAATTACATATTTGTCCTCCTTTTCCTCTTAGATAGTATCAATAAATTGACTAGCTCTCTACATTCTTCTTTCACTAGTTGACTTAAAAGGGAACATGTATCTTACATAACTCACTCTAAATCATTCATTTTTTATCTTTGTCCATCATGATAACTAAATATTCCCATCAGTTTGGACATGTCCTAGTATATTTACCCAATTAGATGGTCACCTTATATCCATTAACAATATTTTTAGTTTTCAATTTATCCAAGTGGAAACTATTAATATCCAAGGAAATAATCACCAAATAGCCAACAATGGAAACCTCAAGTCCATTTATCCAATATTTTGTTTTCAATATAGTGGCAACCTAATATTAAAGGTGGAAAATTATACATTTTACTCTTATTAATTATCTTGATTGATACATATCCCTATTTATGGGTAGTTACCTTATCATCATTTCTAATTCTTTAATTTTTTTTTCTAATATCCATTTCTTGGTTTCAAGTTCCAAATTCCCCTTCCGATTTTTTAATGTATTATTCCACTATCTATTGTGGGTTAGTATCATGTTTTCTCTCCTAATTTTATTTTATAGAGTATATGTTCATACATACCTCTCCCAAATACTAATAATTAATGATTGGATTCCTTTTGACATTTTTCATGAGAATTTATGATTATAGATAATGTGTTTCCAATCTATGCTCAATTTTTAGGTGTTCTCATTATGTGTATGCATTAGACCTAGTTGTATTTCTCATGTGTGCTAGTCTGGTTTTCCTTTTTTGGCATAAAATGGCTACTCCCTTTGGAAACTTAACAACAATAAGCATTAGTGAAAGAATAAAGATCCAAAATAAATTTGAATAAAAATATCTATCCTATGATGAAATTATATTTTATATTTCATGATTATTGAGGTATCCATTGTATTCTTACTTCAACATCCTTTGTCCTTTTGGTACATCATAAAACCATATAAATTAGGGGGAAAATTAAAAAAATAAATTGCATTCTCTAAAATTTTATTTTTAGTTTAGTACCTTTCATTTCTTGTTCCTTTTACCTTGTGTTAACCTCATTTTACTTCTCCATATCCATTCCTACCCTTCCTTAACCCTCTCCCCTCTCAACTACCTTTTTCATTTTTTATTTATTTGATTACCATCTCATTTGATTTATTTCCCTTTCTCATGTTCCTTTACTCCTTATTTAATATCATTTTTTTCATTTTAATCAAACATTTAAATGTTTCCTTTATCCCTACATATGCTCAAATACCTTCTTGTTATTTTGAAATTTTGTGCCCTAGAGCTAATTTTAACTCAAATCACCAGCGAATAGATTTTCCCCTATGATCTTTATCTTTCTTAAGAAATTAGACATTCCAAGGCTCTAAAGACCTCACCACCTTGAATAATCCAAAGGTGGTGGCCATATATTTTCATCATCCTTCTATAAAAATTAAATGAAACATTAATTATATATGGTTTCATCCTGCTATTTTTTCTCTGTAGATACATTTGAATTTTATAAAATAAACCCATGTTTACTTCACTTGTTTGTACTATTTGAGCTATTTATAATATTAGGGAAGGCTCTTACTCTATTTTGGAAATTTTAAAGGTGTATCACATTCCTCTCCAAGCTCTACCATAATTCATATGAGGGTCCTATACTTTTCTTCTTGTGTATCTTCATCACTAGGTAGTTGATTTCCATGGTTTAATATTGTGTGAGCTTGTTCCTTTCATATTTTTCATTGATATTTCCATATAATTTGATGTAATAGAATCCAATGGTGTAAGGAAAACCTTGAATCACCTAATTTTTTTTTTCCTTTTTATGTAGGCTTCTTTAGTTGTTTTGGATCCCATGATGACACTTTAGGGATGTAGGACAATCAAAAGTCTAAAAAGGCCAAAAACGGTCACTTTATATTTCTAGTAAGTTAGCCTATATGGGCATGTATGGGTCTGAAAACTTACCCCTACAATAATAATTAAAAAATGAAGTGGATGGTGAAATAATCATTTTGATATCTTGTACCGTTTGGGAGATATTAAAGATTTCATTATAGAAAATTTATCCTACAAAGTTTTAAACTCAAATTTGAAGCCTTTAGAAGCCTCTTATAAGCTTGGAAAGTGGAAGAAATGATCTTTACATGCTTTCAAAATTGTAGATATCTTCATGATCTTTCCAACAATATATTATAATATTAAATTGGACACTTGAGTCAAAAGTTATGGCTCTGAGAAGTTGTGCTGCCAAAATTTGAATATCAAATGAAATATCTTCTTGGTTGAGAAAATAAACTAGATCTCTAGGCACCCAAAAAGAAAAGGGAGTTACACTTTCAAGAACATTCTAAGGCAATTATTGGTGTCAAAAAAGTGGTGAATGAAGGTTACAAAAGGCAACTTCATTAGTGCAAATTGTGGCTCCAAATTGTATATTTCTCCCACAGAGTTGAATTTATTTGTAGTGAGTCAAAACCCATGTGGCTATAGCATTTTAATTTTTGAATTTTTAATTCCATTTTCTAGAAGAAATTGAAAGTGGGTTATTTTCCTTCCTACATTTTCTATGTTAATAAAATTGTTATGTTATGTGTGGGTGTTGGGAAAAATATCTCTTCATCATAATCTGTAATTATTTTATAGGTCCTCTTACCTACACCATCCTTATATCCATATCAATACATCTCAATCATTTATATATCCATTCAATCCACCATTTTAATATCTCATCGTCATCTTCTCTCTCTTAAAATCTAGTTTCATTATAGATTTTGTTGCTTCTCCATTTTCCTTCAATTTTTTCACTATCCTCTTAATATTTTTATAATTTTATACCTTATTACATTACCTTTAATTCTCACACAAATTTTTCTTTATTATCTTTCCATTTTTTGTTCTCCTCTCCCATCTTGCCTCTTTTTTTTTTAACCCTAATTATTTCCTTTTTTAGGTTTGATTTCTGTTTTTGATACCAAGACATGCTATTTTTATATAAAATTTCGGTTTCCTCTCCTTATCTTTGTCTACTTCAAATCCATATCATCCTTATTTTCCCATGTTTCTATATTTTTTTTGAAACTACTCTATCCATCCCTATTTGTTCACATTATCCTATTTACCAATCTTTATAACTAAATAAGGTTTTATATTTCTAGTTTTAATTTTTGTTTTTTATTAGCATAGGTGAATTCTATAACTTGTATTTAAATATATATCTAGTTAAATTCTAAAAGGGGTTTGACTAAGTTAGTTTCCCATTTAACGTACCCAATGTTAGAGCATTGCATCTTTCTAATTTTGGAGTCTATTTCAGCTTTAGATCTAGGATTTTTATTCATTTTCATTGCATTTAATTGAATTGAATCTCATTTAGGGTTGCATAACTTGCATTAGTTTTCATCTCATTTGGGGTTCTAGGATTGCATTTTTACATTCTTTAAAATATGGAAAATACAAAAAAATCAGCCATTTTGCAAAGCATTTACATGACATTCCATGATAAAAAACTTAAAACACAAAATTGAATCAAAATTGCATATAAAATTAGGACTCCTAGTTTTTCATTTATCACTCTTTTGCATTTTCATTTAGACTTAATTTTATAGAAAACTAAAAGTGCAATCACTTGTCTCATTTCAGAATTTGGAAACCATAAGTATCAACTCAAAAATCTATACGTTTAATCTATTTTGTATTTTGGGCATCAAAATCTCTATTTTTGTATTCTATTTTGTTGTTTTTAGTTTGCTATTACAGTTTGTAGAATTTTTGTTATCTCAAATTGATCATATTAGGCTTTATTTCATAAATTTAGTGCATTGTTTGAATTCAAAATTGCATTTAAAAGACATCATTTCTAGGTTTTTACATAGAATAATAAAAAAAATACTTGTTTGAAATCTGAAAATTTCTTTTACATATTTGAATTTCACTTTAAATTTTAGGATATTTCATTGCATTTTACATCTTATCCATTTTGGGTGCATACCGAGTTTGTGAAACTTTTATGAGCTTCACAACTTGGTGTCTTATTGCCATTACTGTCGTGAGATGTAGTTCAAGACTTATGTCATCCCGTGATACACCATTCACCATGGATCTTGGGTTTTCTAACTCTTTCACTCATAGTGTTGAAACTAGTCAACCACTATGGATCATACCATTAACTCTTCATTTCCCACGACTTCCCTACCCACAATTAATGTCCATGATGTCGTAACAATGGTTACTAATTTCCTGCAAGAGAACATAATAAGGATACATGAAGAAATAGAGAAATTGCAAAACTTTGTGAATTCTAAACAAATTGCTAGTAGTGCCATTCATGATATAGATAATGTGAGGAAAATTCTTGAAAATGAACATGGAATAGAGATTGTCTAAATTCTAGCTCATATTGTTGAAAAAATGCTCCTATATTGACTAGTTTTGCTCAAGATTTGGGGTATACTCAAATTCAAGGTGGAAATTCAATTCCTCCTTCCACAACCCTTACCTCTATTCCTACATATACCAATACTCATGTTACTACAACCATCCAACCTAATCAATTTCAACACTTCCTTAGGCATTTCCACTAGGAATCTGTCTAGCTTTGTGCACTCAAATCTCATATCTCCTCATCCATCCCCCCTCACAAATTTATAATTCACTTTTCCTCTACATACATACGCAACCCCACCTTATTCACCTCCATCTCACAATACCAACAATGATCCAGTCCTTAATTTTTTTTTGCAAAATGTTTCATCCCTCCAAGAAAATATCTCCACATTAAACCAAAACAACAATTGCCAACTTTCACAATACGTCAAAACCACCCCATTATCCTCGGAGATATTGAGAACAAAAATTCCAAAAGGTATAGAGGTTCCTATATTTGAGAAATATGGTGGGAAAATAGATCTTGTTAGCCATGTTTCTTCTTAAGCAACCTTATGTAGTGATTTCATTTTTGAATATAAAATATTGGCTAAGCTATTCCCTAGATCCTTAAAAGATATTTCTTTACAGTGGTTTTTCTCTTTACCGAATAATTCAATACATTCATTCAATGAACTTATTGATGCCTTTTACAACCACTTCCAAATTCACATGGATCCTAAGATGACCTTAGTTGAATTAATGATGTAAACAAAAGGATGATGAAAAGGTAATTTATTTTATAGTATGATACCAAATGCGGTGCTACCACAATAGTGGTTTACACTTTCTAGGAGATCCTTATTTTTTGTTGAAATCACATATTTTTAGAAAATATAATGATTTAAGCCTTGAAAAGTTCCATTTAAAGGATTACAATTGAAGAGGGTTTGATCAAGCCACCTTAGACCAAGCCCCCTTGGATAGAACCCTGCTAGTTTTAAACCATACCTATAAGGGAGTCTCCTTTACACCTATCAAAATGCTGATAAAAAACTACTTTTGATTTACCTTTTGGGGGATCAAATGAATTCATTTAAAATTTATTTTTCGTAAGTATGTAGTCCTTATTATAAGCTTCCAAAGCAATATAATTTTAATTAAATTAAATTTGATTATTATATTTATTTTGTATTTCTTGTGAATGTAGGTTTTTCACCGAAAATCAAGCTCTTTGTTCTGCACATGTGGAAAAATAGAAGATTATCAAAAAAAAAATTTACTAAATATTTTTAGGCTAGGTATTGATGTCCTTGATCCATTAAAAAAAAAAAAATTGAATTTTGATACATACAGAAAAAGTTATGTTGTATACAGTCCGCTTATGTCTAAATTGTAATTGGTTTGACTTTGAAACTTGATTAAGGAAAATTTTTTAATAAAACACTATGAGACCAAATGAACTAGTCATATATTGTAGTTACAAATATAAAGTCAAAAAAATTATAATTTAATCCTTCATACAAAAAAAATTATGTTGTATACGGTGAGTATCACTCCATAAATATGTTGTTTACTGATAAAAACCAATTTTTGAAGGAGATCAAAAAAAGGTGCAATCTGATTCCAAAATTTTTGAAAAAAATATATTTAGAATCTATGGACAAAATTTCAAAAATCACTAGTTTTCATCATCTTCAAATTCCTCACGGTTTAGCTGCTATAGGAGCCCGAAAGTGAAGATTTGGTTAAAAAAAATTAGTTTAGTGTCCAGTTTGCCCAAAAATTGTAAACTAGTATTGTGGGATCACCCAATGCTTTATTGACAAATAAACATTAAGATTTTTGATGCTGACCTTCAAAGAATTTTTATTGCCAATTTGCAAAAAAAAATCCAAGGTAAACTAGAGATGTTGAAATTTCCCTCATTTACATAGTTGTGTATTGCCCTTCGTGATTACCGAAATTTAGTTAGTAGTCATAAAGTGAAAACTCCCTCTATCCATCCTAGAAAGTCTGAATCCCCACCTCAAACCAACTATCAACCTTTAAAGAAACAAAATAAGGACTTTTTACAACTTAATCCCCCTCAACCAAATCAACATGTTGACACCCAAGTGGTTACTATAAAGATGAAAAAACCATATGCCCTTGGAGATAGAAATAGACAATTTACACCCTTACTTGATACCCTTTATAATACCATGTTGCATCTCTTAAACAATAATTTTCTTTCCTTACCTCTTGTCATAGATCTTGATCCTACTAAACCTTTACCCTCAAACTATAGACCAAATTCCTATTGCCATTTTCATCGGCAAAATGGACATGATACAAAATATTGCAAGCATCTTAAACATCTTATGCTAGACCTAATTGATTCTAATCATATATCCTAATTGGTGGTGTTAATGATTAAGGTAATAAGTTTTTAGCCCCTCCTAATCAAAATTTGCAAATCTTTACTAATCCTATGCCAAATCATAACATTTCCTTTGTCAAAGCTAGTGAAACAAAGAATAATGTGATGAATGTTGACATAGATGATGATAACATGAACAATAATGAGGAACAATCTATAAAATCTATGGTTGGATTTATTGAAGTTAAACCTCATAAGGGCCAAACTAATATGCCCCTTAACATTGCTCTCTCATAAAATAACATAATAAAAAGTGCACTCAATGGTCCTCTTTACATAGCAAGAAGAATCAATGACAAGCCTACTAATGGGATATTAATTGATCTCGGTAGTGTAGAGAATGTGATCACTGAAGAATTCCTATTTGTGCATGAGCTTTATCAAGATACTTATGAAAATTTGAAAGCAAGGATCAAAATGCACAATGGTTTTTCTTTCCCTACAATAGGTTTGATAAATCTTCCTTTAAAAATTGGACCAAAACAATTAAATGTCTCATTCACCATCATCCTGACTTCAGACCAATTTTGTGTGAAGTTAGGCTACCCATGGCTTTACTCCATGAATTTCATCCATCAGTTGTGCATAAATGCTTAAAGTTTCCATTTGGAAATGAGATCTTTACTATGCATCATAGTGGTTTTAATCTCGTGTCTTCCCATGGGAATTTCTCATTGGATTTCTTTTGGCCCAAACTAATAGAACCTATTAGACCCCGTGAAGACTTATTTTTTAAATAATACCAAAAGTTTAAAGAAAAGCACATAGAAGAGTTATCCCTTGCCAATATTCCTCAACCTATGACTGAGCCTCCTATCCTTGACAAAACCATGATTGAACCAAAATCTCTTCCAAGTAACCAAGACTAGCCTATGGAAACTTCTCCCCTATTTCATATAAGAGACCACGGGATAATAAAATAAGTCATGTTGTGCATCCTAAAATAAACAAGTTTACAAAGCTAAAGAGAAATTGGTTGAACAACCTCCCATGATTCCTTCTATTCCTCCCTTAAGGGAAGAAAAGAAACCTATGGTTGATAAACCTACTCCTACATAATCACAACTTGAAAATTGAACGAATAGGAAATAAGTTCTAGAGAGAGTAGGCATAGATGTCATGCTATTGCTCATTTGTTGTGAGAAAAAGAAGAAAAGAACAAAATAGAAAATCAAAATCCAAACTTGTCTCAAGCAATGCATGATAATTTTTCACCTTTGACACAACATAAACAACAACAAGCTTCTATGGATATTGCCATTAGACCTACTATTGTGATTAACTTAGATGGTGATAATGAAACTACTAAGATTGATGATGAAGTGCATAAAATATTAAATTCATTGTTTCCTCTTCATGTACTTAAATGATGATCCTCCTAAAGAGAGTGTTGAACTTGGTGATTTCCCTAGTTTGACACTTGATGTTGTCCATTTGGCTAGTTGGTTTCCTTCCACATATGATGAACAAGATTGGGATGCAAATGACTTGCTACAAGTTGACTCCCATGTGCCTTACTAGTCTTGTCTTTATTTTCTTTTTTCATGTTTCTTTATGTGATTTCATGTGTGTAATGTGATCCCCTGTACTATTTTGTTTGATGTCTCTTCAAGTCCATTTCTCTATTCGTATCTACATTCTTCTATATGTCGTAAACATTTATCTTTTCCTTGTCTTGTGTTTTCCTTTTGGGATGATGCAAGGCATCGAGACATTTAGGTCTCTTCCATGTTGACCCAAAATAATTTTTCTTTGTTTTCACTTTCTATGTGTCATTCTTCCAATTCTGTGAGTATTTGGGGAAGGATGACATTTTCGAGCTTTATAACAATATTATAGCAAAGACATATTGACCCCAAATCTGTAGATCCCTTATCTATTTGGGATTTCATTTTGGGGGCAACCCCTTCCTCCTTTTCATGATGTAGCTTCATTTGGAAACATATGACTTGGCATAGGGCTTTCTGAATAAGATCTCATGTCTCCTTTATTGTTAGCCTTGATCATTTGCTACTTTAAAGTAAAATTGCTCACAACATGCTATTTAGAAATTTTTGTAAACTGGTGGCATACATTGGCAATATTATTTTGAATTATTTTGACATTCCTTATTTTTCATTGTGCAATCTTCTTCTTGCAATGTGTCTTCTTCTTGGTGGTGTCATTGGGTTTGATGTCCTTCAAGAGTGTGACCTTTCTTGGCATATGACTTTCCTCTTAGTGGTGATGCTATGTGTTGCATTCGCTAAGCTGTGAATCTTTTATCCTAGAATTTTCCTCTCTTGGAGACATTAGGCATGATGTTCCATAAAAGGAGACCTTACACGAACTTAGAAGAAAAATATCTTTAAACATGTTTATTTACATTTTTTTTCATAAGTGTTTAGCATAGCACAACTTACTAACGTTGTGAAGCTCGAATAGGCTTTTTATAGCCACCAAGCATAACACACTTTACTTGCTTGTGGAGACTAGCCTTATTTTTTCATAGGTTCTTAGCATAACGTAGCTTGTTAGAACTTATGAAGCTTGAATATTTTTTTGTTTTTATGGTGCCTTACTGAAGTTATCAGAGATATAGCTTTGGTATGGTATCAAAGCCTAATAAGATTCTCTCATTTGCCACCCCTTTTATGTTTTTTTTTTTTGTGGTGCCTTGTTGAAGTTATTAGAGGGATAACTTTTGTATGGTATGGGAGCCTAATAAGTGTTGAACACACATAATACTGAGAGGGGTGGTGAATTAGTATTCCATAAAACCATTGAAATAAAATCCATCTAACCATTATCACAAATCTGACTAAATCAGCAAGAGAGAACATAAAAAAAAATCTGTATTGCCCCTCCACGCTTCATGTGCCTTGTTCAATTATTTCGTTTAAATAGAGCACATCGAATTTCTAAGGCCTTGAGATAATTAATAAAAGGATTTGGAATAATTTAATAGAAACTTTTATATAATTGAAGAATAGATTAAATAAATATAATTAAAGTATTTATTTGATTTAAATAAATTAAACTTTATGATTTAAATGAAGTATTAGAATAAATATATTAAATTGTATTATTAAACAAATGAAATTTTAAAAAAAAGATAAGATAAATTAGTAAATATTTATAAGTGAAACTATAGTTTGAAAGTAAATAACATAAACTTATAAAAGAAAATAAATTTAAATAAAATAGTTAAATTGCATGAAAGTGGGAAAAATAAATTAGTTGGGGATTTTTCTTGTTTTGGGGAAAACTGATTCTTGTTTCTTGCCGTAATTTCTTTCTTTTGAGTATTGAAAACGTTTTCTTGAAGTTTGGAGGCTGGAAATCGGGGTTTCTTTACTTGGTTCTTGGTTTCTGGAATTGATTTACTAGAGAACTATTGGGGCTTTTGGAACAACTGGGATCTCAAACTTGGCATCAAATTTCACCTTAGTTGATCGGAAAAACCCAGGTTCCATTATTATATCTTTTTACTTCTATTTAAGTTTGCATTAATTGATAAGTTCATGAAATGCTAGAATACTGTGGTTTCTTTAGCCGGTTATCAAATCTTTTCCTGGATTCCTGAATGTATAGATTTCGTCAAACAAAATTTGTTTTGCATCTTGGCTTGTCATATTCTTAATTACCTGGATACCCCACTCACTTTTCCACATTGTTGTTTGAGATCTTGTTTTGAAATCTGTATTTTAGCGCATTCTTGTGATGGAAATAAGATGCCTGTAGTCGATATTTATGTGAGGTAGCACTTATGAACAGAGTAGGCATCACATTTGAGTTTAGGGTATTCGAATTACTCTTTATTTGATTGTTAATTATTCTGACCCACATGTTAGTATTGCTTTGTATCATTACCTAAATGAATATATATTTGAAATTTCCTTGTTGTAAGGCGTTGGAGACTTGACACCAGTTAGTATAGGATGTTAGATATAAATTTTCATAGCCTTTGATAGGATTCCATTTGAATTCATTGACCCCCTTTTTGTTTTGATGTGTAGTACCCTAGTTTTTGATTCGGCTCTTTGGACTTCCACCCTAATTGGCTTTGTTTTTGAGAGCTGAAGTTTCTCCTGAGTCACCAGTGTAGCTCTCTCTACCTTTTTTTAACTCTTTCTTGCTATTGACGCGTCTGTGGAATTTAATCATTGTACCGCATGGTTGATGTGCTTTAAATCCTTGAATCTCAAGGAAAATTCATTAACATAAATACTGCTAAGGAAATTCCATGTTGGCATGTAGTTGGCATTAGTCGCTGCCTAGAACATTGGAAATTATCTTTGTAAAGAGTTCCCTCCATCTCGTTGGTTTGTAACACTCCTGATGGTGGCTTCATGAAATGGAACCATGATGCCAGAACAACATCATTTTTTTATGTCAACCTAAATCATGAGCTCTCTAGGACATCCATCTCATGTACCATTGCCCCTGCAACCAATCTTCTTGTAGTATCCTCATTCTTTCACCTTGCAAGTTCTGCTTGGTGTTGTCGACACTGCTCTTCTTTAGTCATCTCCTAATTATCAGATCGTAGGATTGCCTTGGAGATGCCCGATTCTCCTCCATGTACCTCAGCCTTGGGTTTTTGGTTTTGATTATGTATTATGTTGGGACTTGAGTTAAAACCAGATTGAAAGATATATATACTCCAGATTAAATGTTGGCATGTGATTTTGGAGTTAGCACCAGTTTGGACGTGGTAAATCTGAGAGTAAACTTTAGTTTGCATAGTGGGTAACATGCGTACACTGTCGATGGCATCTCATACACCAGAGAGCATCTCACTCTTATTTTTTTCGTTGATTGTTAGGACATATCAAAATTAGTTAAAGAGAAACCATATGAAATCTGCCAATGTGTTAACATATGAAAATCGGCCAATGAGAACATAGGGAAATCGACCAATAAGGAATATCGATGTACATCAAATATATAATAGTGATCATATAAAGATATTTAGTTATATGTGGTATTCAATTAAGTCCAGTACAGTACAGTATATATATATTTTGACAACCACATAATAAAATCTGCGCTTGGTAATCAGAAGGAGCCTAGTTTTATATATATATATATATATGAATATATATACTCTTGTAAATGAGTAATCATGGTATGGAAACATGTATATGATTTAAATTCAATAATATTGTTTCTACTATTGGTTTATTATGATAAAAAAAAATGTATCATAGGGAGTTTTAAATATAGAAGGATTTAATGTATTTGTAAATAAATAATTAAAGCGAGGAAAACATTAGATATAGAAAGATTAAATAATTGTGTTTAAAATAAATGAAAGATTAGTCTTCACGGATTCTATTTTATTTACTGATCAATTTTTGAATTATTCATAGGTGAGATGGTAAGTCACTATATTACTCAGTCATTTAGAATAAGAGTGATTATAGTGATTTACAATTTGGTTATGATAAATAGATATGTCTATGTGCTAAGGTGATAGATAAGAGTAATGGGTATTTTGTGACTTTTGATTTTAGACAAGTATATTGGAAAATTAAATAAGTTAAGAGATTGTTTTAATTGTATTAGGAATTTAAAGGACTTATTCAAATAGATTAGATAGCATTGCCAATTTTGAATTCTTTTAACCCATTTAATGGATGAATGATATTTTATGTTAATTTCATAGTTGTTTAGGTTATTGTGTTCTTGTTTAAATATGAGATTTTTTTATGGATTAAGATAGATTTAAACTTAGATATATAAGTGAGGAATTTTTTGATATGAGAAAATTAGACTATCTGATGTTTTGATAAATTCTTGATAACTATTATTAGTTGAAAAGTAAATATATCATGTACTTTATGACTTGCATTATTGAATATGTATCTTTGTATCAGACACTATGAAGATTAAATCAACCTTGGAGTGATATTTCTTCCCCATCCTCTTAATTAGTTGAATTGTAAGCTATTAAGTGTAGAGTTGATGTGAAGTTATGTCCTAGTGTGTAAAATACTTGTACAATAAAGATGTTGAGTGTGAATCTCTTTTATGGGAGTCCTTTATGTGTTTTATAGATGTGGAGTCTTTCGGATGCTAAGGGAAGTGGTCTTTGATGTTATCCCCTTGTGATGACTAATTTATATTCATGGAGTGTTTGATGATCTTTACCCATGCACGGTGTGTTCACCTTTGTGATTGGAACCTTTGGAATTTGTGAGCGGGAAGGGTCATGCCTTGCTATGTTGTATTGTTATGGATTCTTATGAATGTGCAAGTGGATTTATTCCTTGATTTTATTGGGGTCTCTTTGTTGTTAGTAGGGGATTGGCTCTCGATGGGGGTCTGACGCACAAAGTGCGACCTGGGTAACCCATGTGGGAGTTTTCTAATTAAGTGATAACCTTAAATGAATTAGGGGGCTGGGTAGTAATAACACTAATCAAGTTAAGTTAATGCCTGGCTCATGGCTGAAGTGCTTTTATAGGCTTGAGATGAGTCGAGAAGGCCTGGAATGGAAAGATCAACTACCTGGTCCGGCTGGAAGGTATGTTGATCCTGCATAGTTTGTGTGGGTGTCTGATGACCGGTAGAGGCAGCCAGGGTAACCTAGGATGGGGGTCGGGTAGCATAAGAACGTTACACTAGGGTAACCCATAGAAAATTATGTGATGAAACTCCCTCCTATGGAAAACTAGTATTCTTTTGACTCATGTCTCTCTCTGATGTGGTGTGCCTCTAGAAGTGATTTTAATGTCATTTGATGCTGCACTTTACTTGTTCATTGATGTAATGTTAGCCTTGTGTTGTCTTTTTTCTTGTACCTAATTGTGATGGTGGGACCCTTTGCTATCTCCTAACATGGGGGGTGGACCTTTGGGTTCCACATGGCTGGGTGGAAAGTGTATTATACTCCATTGGGTTCCCTCTCCTTGTTCGTTATTGTGGTGACTTCTCCTGGATTGAAGACTTCTACTTTCGTACCAGTCCATGTGGATTTATCTTCTTTGTATTGTATCATATTATGGTGTATGATGTATCATACTTGATGTACACTCCTCACATGTATACGAGGATATATTGATATTCAGATGTATAAATGTAATGATGTAAACTGATGTTGACTCTTTTATGGAATGGATTATGTAATAGATGTTATTGTATATATAATTAAATGAATTGATTCAAATGGTCTATATTGAATAGATGTTATGGATGTATCAGATTGATTACTTGATTAATGAGATGATTATATGTATTTACATATTGATTTTAGAATGTATTGATGTAATGATTTATAGTTCTTGCTAATTTAGATAATGGAAAACTAAGTAGCATAGTCACAAACCTTAGAGGACTTAGGATAGATTTGTGTTAATTATTTCATTTGCATTAGATTGTTATTTGTGCTTTCAAAAAAATAAAAATGTTTCATGTTATTCATAGTTAGTGTGTTGTCCTCTAGGGTCTTGTAGCAGGGCATTACAAAATCAATCCAACCACACACATGAACAACATGATTTTTAAGCGGAAAAACAAAAAAGGGAAAAACCACGGTGAGGGTTAACTCACAATATATTATATCCAAATACAAGATACTACAGGGCTCACTACCAGGATTCGCTATCTTTGAAAGGCTCACAACTTGAATACAAAAGATGGCTAACC
Organism: Sequoiadendron giganteum; assembly: GCA_007115665.2. Classification (NCBI taxonomy): domain Eukaryota; kingdom Viridiplantae; phylum Streptophyta; class Pinopsida; order Cupressales; family Cupressaceae; genus Sequoiadendron; species Sequoiadendron giganteum. Next base: position 179,151,446 of record CM021106.1, on the reverse strand, counting down.
GCCAAGATACAAAGATACAAAGATACTACCACACACAAGAGTCACTCAACAAATTTTCTCTGATCCTCAACTGATAAAGCATTTAGGCTTGGATATTAACATATACCCTTAATATTTTTTGCACCTTTCTTCTAATCTCACAACCACACTCATTCATCTTCTTCAAACCATCTTATATATGGGTAAGTGCATAAAGATGGTTCTCAAAAAGGGGACTTAAGTGGACAGCTTTTTTCAAAAATTAGGAAATACTGACCTTGGACGTGAAATTGACGATACTTACACTCAAAATTTTGAGATGGAACAAAAAGAAGGATTCAAGTGCTCCGAGTCTACTTTCTAAACTACTAATTTATTTTGAAAATGGTTGAGATTGAGGGGTTCAAACGAGGGACGTACACAAATTGGTGTTGTTTTTGTCAGAAAAACATAACATAGCAACTCTTGTACGACCCTCGTATGGTGAACTTTTTTTTAGTATTTTTAAAATTGCAATTGTTAGAAGTTAGCTAACAGTATGTAGTTGATGCATGATTTTTTTGATAATTTTTTAGTGAATATTTGATTTTTAACTAATTTTTGAAGTGGACATTTCCTAAAAAACAAAATTTTGGCCATGTTACCCCTACAAATTTTGGAAACTAATTGATTTTTTTAATATATATTTTTAAAAAATTTGTAGAATGTAGTGTAGTTTCTAAAAATGTAATTTATTTGAAAAATCAATGAACGGTTAATTTATAATGAAAAAAATACCAAACACTACTTTTTGGAAAAAAAGAGACATATAGATAAAATAAATTATGGATGAAAGGCTTAACATTTTCAGAAAGTGAAAAAAATTACATTGTTGGATAGCTAAGAGAGAACCCAACATTACCCATGTGTTCGATTTTTTCAATATTGAACCACATGCAATCCTGACGGTGAGCACGAACTCGATTATGAGAAATATGGTAGATTTTTTAAAAACACATCTCTGGTGATTGGGAATGCCCTCCAAGCCTTTGGGTTGGTATTCCAAGGCAAATACCAAGCCTATGACTCGAGAATTCCCAAAGCAAGATATAACGCGAGTGCGCTATAATGCACTCATGGCATATCTCACTTTTCACATGGTTTTTGCTTCTGTGACAAACATGTCAACTAAGACATAATGCGAGCGTGTTATAATGCGCTCATGTTATGTCTTCCTTTATGTTAAATGTTAATATATTGAATGTATGTTGATATATTTGTATGTTTGTATGTACATGTATGCTTGTATGTCATGTATGTATGTATCAATGCATATATATTGTATGTATGCCTCTATGTATGTTAGATTGTATCTACACATGTATGTATGTATGCTTGTATGGATGTAAGATTATATGTACATATGTATTATGCTTGTATGTATCCATTTATGTATGTCTTTAGATGGAGGGATAATTTAGAGAGAAAGAGTCTGGAGAGATGGAGAGGGGATGGAAGTGAGAGTTTAAGAGAGAGGGAGTGAGAGAGAAGGGGTTGGAGTGAGAGGGACTTAGCTAGGTAGGGTGGGAGGGATAGAGGGAGGGAGAGAGAGAGAGAGGGGGGTGGGAGAGAGAGAGTGGGGAGACAGAGAGAAAGAGAGAGTTATGTAGGTAGGGTGCCAAAGGGAGAGACTTGAGAGATAGGTAGTGAGAGGGAGTGTGAGAGAGATGGAGTGTGAGAGAGGGAGCGTGAGTGAGAGACTTGAGAGAGGGAGAGGGTGTGGGATGGAGTGACCTGATAGAGGTAGAGAAAGAGGGGGGTGGAGTGAGAGGGACTTATCTAGGTAGGGTTGGAGGGATAGATAGAAAGAGGGGAGAGAGACAAAGAGAGAGTTACCTAGGTAGGTTTCTAGAGTGAGAGACCTGAGAGAGAGAGAGGGAGTGGGAGGGAGAGACATGAGAGAGAGGGAGAGAGAGGTAGTGGGAGGATAGAGTGGGATAGAGTGGGAGGGACATAAAGAGAGATGGATAGAGGGAGCGAGAGAGGGTGGTAGGGATTGATTGAATGAGAGGTACATAAAAAGAGGGAGATGGTAGATAGAGAAAATTAGAGAAGGTAGGAGGGAGGGAAAGAGAGAGAGGTGAGATGTATAGATAAGGAGAAAGTGATAGAGGTTGAGGGATTAGGGTGGAGGACCTATAGGGTTGATGGTTTCTAGGGTATTAGGGTTTAAGGTTTGAGGGTTGAGGGAATAGGGTCGATGGTAGAGAGTATTTGGTTGAGGGTATAGGGTAGAAGGTTTAAGGGTTTACCTGGTTGAGGGTAGAGAGTTTAGGGTATAAGTTTTAGGGTATATGGTTGAAGGATTAGGTTCAAGGTTTAATGTAAGGGGTAGAGGGTTTAGGTTCTAAGGATTGATCATTGAGGGATTAAGGGTTGAGGGTTGAGAAATGAGGGTAGAGGGTTTAATGTATAGGGTAAAGGGTAGAGGGTAGAGGGTAGAGGGTTTAAGGGTTGAGGGTTGAAGATTGTGGGTTTAAGGTATAGGGTTAAGGGATTAGGGTTGAGGGTCCAATAAATAGGGTAGAGGTTATAGGGGTTGAGAGATTAAGGGTTCATGGTTTAAGGATTAGGGTAGAGAGTTTTATTGGATTTCACAGTATAAGGGTTGAGGAATTAGGGTTGAGGGATTAAGGTTTAGGGTAGAGAGTATTGGGTTGAAGGGTTGAGGGTTGAGGGTTGAGGGATTAAGAGGGTATAGGGGTTGAGGGATTAGGGTTTAAGGGTTCAAGGTTCAGGGATTAAGAGGGTATAGGGGTAGAGGGATTAGGGTTGAAGGGTTGAGGGATTAATAGGGTATTGGGGTAGAGGGATTAGGGTTGAAGGGTTGAGGGATTAAGAGGGTATAGAGGTTCAGGGATTAGGGTTTAAGGGTTGAGGGTTGAGG